>CM066031.1:538818416-539418416 GCA_033557465.1 Ichthyophis bannanicus | reverse complement strand
GATACTGCTTCACTATTTCTTTTAACACAGCATGCTCTTCAGAGTCTAACTCTTGCCCGTGTCTGTGCTGCCTGCAATTAGTAACATGCTGAAAGGCACCTGGGCTATACTCAGAGCTAGAGCTCCTGTCACGTTCTCTGTAGTATGAAAACTTTTGCAGTCTTTTGAATGGGACTTTCTCTCTTCCCAATCTCTCCTTTATAATTCTGGCTTTGGGAGAAGATTCCAGAGAACTACTCCTATCCCTTCCAGGCAAGGTATCTGACCTTTTCCCCTGAGGTTTAAAATAGTCTCTGACCTGTTTTTGTTTGCTGTGCAGCTCACGGTAGTTCCTTCCTGGAAGCTTTTTCAGACGGCACTCCTGAGACCTGGCTGTCTCTCTGCAGTCTGGCCAGCAACTCCCCAAGCACCTTGTGCCAACCGGGTATCAGTTGCTCTTGGCTTTGCTTCTCCTGGTCCCCAGATCTCTCCCTGGATCTGACTCTCCTGGACCTTCCTGGAACTGCTCTCTTTCTCCTTGCTGCTCATGGAACTCCTTCTGGAACAACTCCTTCTCTCGTTCTCCCTCTCTTACCAGTTCTCGTTCTATCTGCCTAACAGTTGCTTCCTGGTTATGTGAACAGGGCTGCCCTATCAGGTGTGACTCCGCCCCTTTCCCTCCCATGTCAGCTCCCTGGGTTTGCCTGAAGCTGGGGTATGGCTCTCTTTCTGCTTTCCTGTGCAGAACAGCTTTCAGGGCTGAATCCTTAACCCTTTCCTGACCTGGTTTACTGACAGCCTCTGAGGACAAAAAGTGCTTTAAACCCCTATTTTTAGGTTCTGCAACCTCTGCCTTGTCACACTCGCCTATTGAAGTCCTGGTCATTGGAACAGTTTTTTATTCCTTTATTGGATCAGCTCATATATTGGGGTGTTATGTTTGATTCCAAATTAAATTTTAAACCATACATTAGGAATGTGATAAGGATGTCTTTCTTTAGGATTCATATGCTGCACTAATTGAAATGTTTATTAAAACCTGATCATTTTTCAGGCAGTTTTTTGGACCATATTGACTCCCTCCATGTTAGACTACTACAAAACCCCTTCTGGTTGGTCTACTGATGTTGTCCATCAGGGCCTTGCAGTTGGTCCAAAACATTGCTTCCCATATTATAACCAGATGTGGACAGTTTGAAAACATTATGGGCCCGATTCTGACCCCTAAATAGTGGGGTTGGACATCTAGCCCTTCCTGTACGTATAGAGGGCTTGTGCAGGGAGTGCTGGATAGGGGTGGGAGGAGATGGTATGGAGGCTGAGAGTGGGCAGAGCATAGGCGGCCCACAGCACCCAGATGTACAGGGCCTATTTTGATTGCAGCCCTATACATCCTCTGGGTGCAAGATGGACATTGGACTTATTCCATCCAGGAGGTAAAATAAGTCCTGGGGGCAGCAGCGATTGGGGCACGCAGACCCCCAAAGTCATGGAGCAGCTGCAGGTAAGCTCCTGCCACTCGATCCCTGCCCTGGCTTCCCCTGCTAGGAGCCAGGAGGCAGGGAAAGAAGATCAGGATTGCTGTCCGGCTTTGCTAGCTCCTGCTGGGCGTCCTGGTGCCATGGCAATGGAATGCCATGGCAATGGAATGCCATGGCACTGACAATCCAACAGGAGCAATGTGTGATGGAGACGGGCAGGTACTTGGATGTGGACCACCATACCGGCCCACCCAAGTGCTGTGATTCTGCAACCATGGGAACATACAGCTCCTGCGGTTGCAGAATCTGGTACAACTTGGCCGTGTTCATTTTCTGCATGTCTGGACGGCTTGGACATGCAGGGTGCAAAATTGGCCCCCATGTATATGTTTCATTTTAATCCACCGAGAGACTTTTTGAAATAAACAAAATACAGATTTTAGAGATAGAAAAGCCCTCTTCACAAGGGCCCTATTCAAAAATGGTATTTTCCCATTCTGTGACTATTGCAAAAAAGAACCTCTTTTATTGAATAAAAATCAAAATTCCTTGGCCAGAGAGGCTGAAAACTTCTGGGCAGTGAAAGTGTTAAGTATAAAATACAGTAATAAGTAGACATTGTTTAGTATTTTTTTTTCAGCCAGATGGCCTTTCAACATTGCTACAAAAATTTCTGTGATGAGCCTTGGACCACTTTGATTGACAGCTGCTGGATCAATGAGATTGTTCCATTGCCAGATGCCTAAATACAAGGGACTGTAGTGAAACGAAGCAAGATCCAAACTGTGCAGTTCTGCAAATTATACTGAACGATTGTGTTATTGGTTTGACCAATTAAGCTGCTGCATTTTTACGTACAATCTTCCAAAGGCAAAATGTGCTTTCCACTCAAGCTGTTTGCAGCTTCAAAGGTGATTTAGCAATCAAAGCTCAAAGTGACAATTAAGCAAGCACATAAGTCTATTTGGAATAAAACCTTTTAAAAAAAGGAAATCTTGAAGTTAATGAAAGTAAGGATTTAAGAACTGGAAAACAAGAGACTATTAATGGCCCATAGAATTCAGTGAATTACTGTGAAGCTGACTGCAACTGCTGATCATGCTTGTTCATGAGCCTTTTCACTTCAACGGGACTTTTGTTGTTTTTGTAATCTCATGATGATTCTTAAGTAAGTTTAAAGAGACCACACTATGACGCCAAATTGAACTGACAGCAATCCAGTTAAGATATAGCTGTTGAGAAAAAGGAAATAAAATTGTATTATTTCATCTCCGAGGTCCCCTACTATGCCTGCATTATGGCTAGGAAATAGTATTGTATTAATCTTTGCATAGCTATATAAATGTAGATGAACAGATATATTTCATGGGTTGTGCAATGTCAGGTCTCTATATTTTTCCATGCACTTATGCTAGTGTTTGTCTTTGTGAGACCGTCTCAGAATCTAGTGTCTAGTGTAATTTTTTTTTGTTCTGGCTAAATGCATTAATTTAAATGTCTAGAACTTATGATGTGTAAAATCTCAATATTTTATTACAAGTAGCCGGTATTGTCCATGGACAAGCAGGAAATAAGTCCTCACATATGGGTGGTCTCATACAATGGAGCCCTCGTGGGAACACTCACCAGCTACTAGTCGAAGCTTTTGAGAGCTTCCTCGGCACATGCACATCATCTTCCTGCCTGCTGCCCGGCGCCATGTTAGATCAGGTTTCATCTTTCCGCGGAGCTCAAAAGATGCGTTTTTCTAGAGCTCACCTTCTGGTAACTTTCTTCCCCTTCATGGCAATTTTGCTGCCTTTGGTGATACCCACATGCACATAGCGTTTCTTTCTATATTTTGTTCATCTCTTTAGTAGTTTTTTTGACCCTTTAAGGTTTCCTTTTTTTTTGGGACACCTCTGCTCCCTTAGGTGCTTGTGCTTCAGCCAGGGGTAAACTTTCATTTTTCATGATCGAGTTGTTTGATGTTGCTATGGCTGTTTTTCTGGCTGACGTGTCCCAAAAACCTGCCAGCAGGTTTTAAAAGTGTTACGGGTGCTCAAGGACCATATCCGCCATGGATATTCATAACTGGTGCCCAATCATCAGCCCTCTTCTTGTAATTTGTGTTTGCAGATGACGAAAAGAGGACTCAGAGGTTGAAAGAAGCAGCGCAAATCACTTTTTGGTGCTCATAAGTCGATCCATCAATATCAGCAACACCAGTTTCAATGGCATCAAAGGCTGCATCGGACGCTGGCAGTGTATTGACATTGAGGAGTTCTCAAGCCCCTCTAAGCCGAGCACCCATAGTTCCCTGGATCATCGGCCATTGATAGATGTCCATCTGAAGATGAGGAAGAATTCGGCTCCGTCTTCATCGGTGCCACAGACGAGCATTGAGTGGAGATTCTGGTGTATTGATGTCAAAGCTCCTCAAGGCACAGCATTGAGAGCAATGAGGGTCCACGAGAGTGCCCCTGTAAGTTGACCCAGAGAGAGGATAGCTCATCCTCCAACGCATCAGAGGGGCAGTGACGATTTACTGCATGCCGAAACCAAGCCATCGATACCATCACATAGATGGAGACCATGGATAATCCCCTTTGGAGATGACAGCCATGGAGAAGCACCTTCTGAGGGTTCTTGAAGAACAAATCATGATGATATTTGCCATGCAGAATGTCAGTGCCTCATTGTCTGTGGCTCTGGCATCAGTACCCATGCAGCTGTCCTCGAGATGCATCACTTTCCTGCGGGAGAAGCATCAACATTGAGTATCGAAGGGCTCCAGCAACAGAGCCTATCGGCCAATTTTCCTCTCTAGTGTATCAAAATCCGATACTCCCTCAGAAACTAGAAGAGGATCAGTGGATCACTGCTCCCAATCCGATAAGGTCAAAAGAGAGAACCAGGCAGAGACTCAGAAGTACTTTGACTTCCTCTCTGAGTCTGACTCAGAAGGTTAGGTTACCGATGTCAAATCCGAAGACATGTCAGAGGACAGTTCTCCAAAGCTTCCATCAGACCCTTCTCCTCATGAGTGATGCAAGTCACCTCCTGAGGATATGATCTTCCATGGCCATATCATTTTCTTTAAAGACTGAGGATGAGCCCAGGGCAGAAGAATCGGAGATCCTTCTGTTCTCTTTGGCCCCTAAGGAAATGGTGACAGTGCCTATGTACCCCATCCTTCAGAGTGTGCAGTTGAGAATGTGGGAGAGTATAAGAACATAAGATATGCCGTACTGGGTCTGATAAAGGTCCATCAAGCCAAGTATCCTGTTTCCAACAGTGGCCAATTCAAGTCAGAAGTATCTAGCAGGTTCCCAAAAAGACACAGGTTCCACAAAGCTTGTACTGGCTCAAGCAGTGGATTTTCCGAGTCCTCTTTAATAATGGTTTATGGACCTTTCCTTTTCCTTATGGACCAAACCTTTTTTAAACCCAGCTACACTAACAGCTTTTACTACATTCTCCGGTAACGAATTCCAGAATTTGATTATGAGTTGAGCGAAAAATATTTTCTCTTGGGGGGGCGGAGCCAACAGCGAAACAGACTGGCCGCATAAGCGCTAAGCTCCCGTCGCCTACTTAGAATCCTGCCCGATAGCGAAGACCCCGTTCATCCCCGGGTAACCTTACCGAGCTCTCCGTGCTCCCCAACATGACGGCGTTAAAACCTGCGCGCCTTGAGTTCCAGTCCGGCTCTATCCCCGCGCCAAAAAGGATGAAGCAGGACGTGGGCTCCCCGCAGAAAATGGCGGCGGAGGGGAAAGAAGCGACGGCCGCAGGCATGCAGGAAATACTTGCGGAGCTGAAAGGAGTGAAGGAGTTGATTGTATCCAACTCATCTTCGTTGGGTAACATTCAGGCCGACCTCAATGTGCTTAAAAGCAGCATGCAGGAGATCTGCGGACGAGTGGAGACGCTGGAGGGCCAGGTCAAAAGGCATGACGCCATGCTTGTACAGATGGGGGCACTCACAGCACGCTGCAGGAAAATTGAGGCCCAGATGGAAGACCAAAATAACAGGGCCCGACAAAACAACGTGCGCCTGGTGGGAGTCCCCGAAGGGGCAGAAGGAGCGAACATAATTGCTTTCCTAGAGAAACTGGTACCGGAGCTCCTGCAGATATCCTTCCTGCAGCCCTTTGAATTGGACCGGGCGCATCGGGTACCCACACAGACAACTGCTACTACCCGGCTTCCCCGCCCGATTGTATTCAAAGTGCTGCGATACCAGCAAGTTCTGCTCATTCTACAGGCTGCCAGAAAGAGTGCAACATTGAAGGTGCAAGGACAAAACGTATCGTTCTACCCTGATCTCAGCAAGCAGACAACGGACCGGCGCAAGGCCCTGCTGGCCTGTCGGCCTCTCATGCAAAGGCTGCAGGCACGGTATGGCTTGTATTATCCGGGCACTATGCGGGTTACTTTACATAATATTACCAGGAATTTCACAGATGCTGATAGCTTAAAAGTGTTCTTGCAAGAATCCAGTTCTATGGAGAGTTGAATGCTGTATGTATAAAGATAGAGAGTGGGAGATGGGCTGGGGCTCTAACTTTGTTTCATAAGATGCCTGTAGTACACTGTTGTAATTTCATGAATGTTGATCTTACCTTGCTGTATAAAACCATGAAGGGTTTTACTGGAACTAGCCAGGCTACTAAGATGTTGTGGGTTAAGCGGGGAGTGGGGATGTCAATGTTACAATTGTCCTATAACGGGATACAGAATGTTTGATCTCGTTAATCTAGGTGAGGGAGAGGGATGTCAACTATAAGGCCAGGTGTCAGTTGCTGATGGTAATCCGCCAAAGGATAACTAGACTTGTATTAATAATGTGTAGGAATGTTGTTCATTTTAGTCCAGCTCACCTTCCACGGACAGGGAACGCAGAGACGAGGGAAGCAGTTTACGCCTGGTTCCGGCCCATACTTACTGTCTCAGATGGCTGACACACTATTAGTATTAACGCTTAATGTTAAAGGAATACTAAACCCCATGAAACGAAAGAAGATATTGTCTTACTGTCAACAAAAGAAGGCAGATGTGGTGTATCTTCAGGAGACACACCTGACGGAAGCGGAATCCCGGAATGTTTGCTCCAAACCTATCAAGTGGTGGCTATATCCCCCGCTTATAACAAGAAAGGCGGTGTGCTTACCTTGCTCCGTAGAACCGTCCCCGCCATGGTGCAGGAGGCCTCGGCAGATCCGAGTGGTCGATGGGCAAAAGTGACCTTGCAACTGGACCAGGAACTGTACACCTTCATGAACATCTACGCTCCCAACGTGGATGACCCTGCCTTCTTCCGAAAGGTGACAACGGAATTCATGGCTGTGGCGACCACGGAGTTGATTCTTGGTGGAGATTTCAACCTAGTCCTCGATCCGCTTTTAGATCGACTTCCATTTCGGGCAACAGACAAAGCTAAGTCGCATGGGGTCCTCAGCAGTATGATAGCCGAGTTGCACTTGAGTGACGCTTGGCGCCTCTTGCATCCGGTAGACAAGGAATTCACCTTCTATTCCATTCCCCATGATACTCAAACCAGATTAGATTTCTTCCTGATTACCCCCGGAGTAGTCCAACGGTTGACTGCCTCGGCTATACATGCTGGCACTGTGTCGGATCATTCCGCTGTCTCCCTGACCATAGAGCGGAAGATAGCACCCACACGTACTCCCCGATGGACCTTTGATAAGGCTCTCCTATCCGACAGTTCCTTTGTGACCTACATCTCCACGGTCATAGCGACCTACAATGAAAACAACCTCCCCACTGAGACATCTTCTTGGGGCTGGTGGGAAGGCTTCAAAGCGACCTTGCGTGCACATATTACAACTTTCACGATACAGAGGAACAAACAGCGGAGATGTACCCAGGATGATCTTGAGAAGCAAATCAAAGCGGGAGAGCGGCTGTTGGCGAAAAAGGCGGACCCTTTGGTGTTGATCCGCTTACGGAAATTGAGGCAATAGTATAACAGCCTTCTTCATAGCCAAATACAGTCAATTACTCGCCTACAACAAAGCACATATTACCTGGAGAGTAATTGTGCAGGCTCCTTGTTGTCCAAACTGCTTAAAGCTAGAAAGAACGTGGCCCCCATCACGTCCCTTCAAAACGAAAATGGGGATCTTCTACTCCAAAACAGACAAATATTGGAGCGCTGTAGGGAGTTCTACGGAAAACTATACACTTCAGAGGTAAGATGCGGAGATAGCGAATTCCAAACCTTTGTATCGGGCATTTCAGGTCCATCCATAACGGCTGAACAACGGCGAGAGTTGGAACAAGAGATCACAGTAACGGAGATACGACAGGCCATCCAACAATCTGCAGGGAGAAAGGCGGCCGGCCCGGATGGAATTCCCTTAGAGTTCTACTCAAAATATCAGGGCGAGCTCAGTATAATGCTCCAGACGTATTACAGTGGTCTGGCAGCGGAAAGCCCAGCTGTGGGTGCGTTGGCCGAAGCATCAATAGTGATACACCCCAAACCGGGACGCGACCCGCAGAAGATTGAGAACTACCGACCCATCTCCCTCCTGAATGCGGATTACAAGATCTACGCGAAAATTCTAGCTAATCGTTTGAACAAGGTCATACCCTTCTTGATCCAGACGGATCAGTGTGGCTTCATCCCTGGAAGATCCTCTGCAGACAACGGGCGTCTGTTATCTCGTATTCTGGCTAAAGTCTCGACGGACTCCGAGCCGGTAGTTGGACTGGCGCTAGACGCTGAAAAAGCATTCGATAGACTGGAATGGCCCTTCCTGTTTCGGACTCTGAGATGGTATGGGATGAGTGAGAGCTTTGTCAGGATGATAGCGCTGTTATATGTAAATCCCACCGCACGGATAGTCGCCAACTCCGAGAAGTCAGCCTCCTTTACGCTCCAAAGAGGTACCCGACAAGGATGCCCGCTCTCTCCACTCCTCTTCAACTTAGCTCTAGAGCCATTGTTGCTAGCCATTAGGCAGAGGGATGATATCGATGGAGTGGTCTTAGCGGATGGACAATGCAAGATATCTGCCTACGCGGACGATCTTCTGCTGTTTCTGACACCTCGATCGTTGCCTTCCACCATGAACTTGTTGGATCAATACTCCTCTATCTCTGGATACAAGGTCAACTTATCCAAAACTACGATTATACCCCTCAATACTGCAGTGAGGGAAGGCCAGCTCACATCGTACGGCTTCCAAGTAGCGCACACCTCATTTCACTATCTAGGGGTGGAATATGGACGATCTCTCGAAGAGACGGTGACTATTAATGCGAAACAGTGTGAGGAAATGGTGAAGGAATACGTTTTGAAATGGTTGCCGCTTCACCTGACATGGTGGGGCCGCTTAGAGGCTGTGAAGATGATCCTTGCCCCGAAAATTGGGTATATACTGAGTATGATACCGGTGTTATTCCCGTCATGCTGGTACAAGAAAATGAATAACCACCTAATCACCTTCCTCTGGAACAAGAAAGTACCGAGAATTGCGGCATGGAAGTTAAGACTGCCCAAGGCAAAAGGAGGGATACATTTCCCGGACATAGAACACCTGCACTTAGCCTCACTTCTTAAGCAGGGGACCCAGTGGACTGGAGAAGAAGAAGCTTCCGAATCCCCAAGGTGGCTACAGGTGGAGAGTAGGATCATCGCTCCCCTTCCCCGATACCAGTTAATCGGCTTGTCTTCATCTCTAAGGGGTCGACGAGATCCGATTATCGCAGCAACGCAGCACGCATGTAAACTAGCGGCCTCCGCCATCGAAGGAGGAACTGATTATGCCACCACTACACCGATCTGGCTCAACTCTAGATTCACTATCGGTGGCCGTCCGATCTACTGGAAACCATGGGTTGATCGTGGAATAACCACCCTAGGGCACTTGATTCATGACAAGACATACAAAACTTTTGAAATGTTGCAGAAGGAATTCGGCTTGCCAAGCGGTTCCTACTTTCAATGGTGTCAGCTCCGGCACTGCCTAAGTCAAGCGAAGGTAGTTCCTTTGGCACTATGCGCAGAATGGCCATTGTTGATCACGCTTAGAGACTTTCAAAACGGAACCCGAATCATATCGAAATCACTGGAGCTCTTCCGAAACATATCAACTAAACAATGTACAAAGACACAGTCGGCTTGGGAAAGGGACGCAGGGGAGCGGACACCGCTGGACACTTGGGACGATTTCTGGATCCAACCAACTCGACTGACGAGGGCAGCATCGTTAACTCAGTCCATGTATTTCTTTGCCCATCGTGCATACTTGACCCCGGCGCGGCTAGCGAAATGGACGCCGCAGGGGAACGCTCAATGCTGGTCCTGCCAGCTAGAGACAGGAACATTCACCCACATGACATATCATTGCTCGCATCTCCAGGTGTTTTGGAAAAGTGTGTGGCATCAGATAACTGCCATCTTGCCCGTACGCACACCTCTATCCTATCAAATAGTGGTGTATAAGGCAGCAGCTGATGGTATCCTTCTTAACAAGCAAGAGAGCCGTCTGTTCAACCTCATGATCAGCATTGCGCAGAAGTTAATCCTGACCTGCTGGAAGGACAATGCGAAGGTTCATAGTGACGGATGGTGGGCATTGTTATGCCAGCATAAACTTCACGAAGAAACCTACTTATCCAAATACCCATCCTCCATCAAATTGGGTTTGAAGTGGGAACCTCTCAATGCATACATCGAGCGGACTGGGAGATTCACGTAGGGGCCCTCCCGCTTATCAAGGCACCCCCCTTTTCTGGGCGCTTGGTGTTAATCAAGGCGAGCTTCACTCGATTCTGCGCGCCTTGCGAACAGGATACCCGGGTGAAGGTGAGACTGGACTTTGTGTATATAGGTTCTATGTATCTATAAGATATCAAGTTGTTATATGTTACCTATGTTGAGACATTTTAGTGGCTACGAATACTGTATGTTCACGTTTTCATCTTATTATTTGTACCTGTATTAAAAACCAATAAAAACATGATTACAAAAAAAATATATATATATATTTTCTCTTATTAGTCTTAAAAGGGTTACACTGTAGCTTCATTGCATATCCCCTAGTCTTTCTACTTTTTGATGGCGTAAACAATTGATCCACATTTACCCGTTCCACTCCATTCATTAATTTATAGACTTCTATTATATCTCCCCTCAGCCATCTCTTTTCCAGGTATTCTTCCATCCCCTTTACCATTTTGGTGGCTCTTCTCTGTATCTTTTCTAATAACGCTAAATCCTTTATAAGATACGGTGACCAGAATTGCATACATTATGCAAGGTGCAGTCGCACCATGGAACAATACAGAGGCATTATAATATCCTTTTTTTTTTCTCCATTCCTTTCCTTATGATTCCTAGCATTCTATCTGCTTTCTTGGCCGCCGCAGCACACTGGGTGGAGGGTTTCAATGTGTTATCTATGACGATACCTAAATCTTTTTCCTTGGTGGTGGTTCCTAATGTGGAACCTTGCATCGTGCAATCGTACCTCCAGTTAGTAGAAGGCTTGACTCCATGTATAGAGTTCAAAAGGCTCCTAAATTCGAGAAGCCCCAGCCTTCCTTACTATTCCTTGGTGGTCGAATCTGCCCTTAAGAGATTCAAAAGTTCCAAAACTTATTACTTGGCATCTCCATGAAGGGAGGCTCGGACATTGGACTCTTTTGGGAGAAGGTTTTTCCCAAGTTCCATGCTTACAGTCTGCATGGCCGCTTACCAGCTCTATATGGGCATGTTTTTAAAGGTCATCATGGTGTGGCCAGGTTGAAGAGAAAGTTGACTTCATCAAAAAACAGCATGTCACTCTTTGAAATCTCTCAAGGCGCAAGTCTGAGTACACCTCCTACCGCAAGAGGTATCAAGGGGAGTCCCAGAAGAAGACCTATTACTCTTGTAGGCATAGGTACTTTCCTGGGCCCCAGACTTCTTAACCAAAGCAGGCTCCTTATCCACAATTGCTTGATAAGCCTCAGAAGCCCCAACTTGCTCCTCAGCCAAAGCCTGTGGAGGGGTTTTGACTGGTTTCTGCAGAGTATAGACACTCTACCGGTAGCTGCAATGGAAAACTCTCCTGTCAGAGGTAGGCTCACTCTTTTTGCCCAAAGATGGCCCCTCATAACCTTGGACACTTGGGTTTTGCAAATCATCCAGAGCTATTATTAATTACATCTATTTGACATTCCTCCAAATTGCCCTCTGAGTCTCATTCCATTGACCTTCTGAATAAGGAATTATTTCAGAGAGAAATCACCACCCTCTTAGCAATTATGCGATTGAGATCATGCCACCAGAGCAAAAATGGTTGGAGTTTTAGGACTTGAAATGGGCTGAGATGGTGGGGGCTAGGACTGTAAATAGGCTGCGATGGGGGGAACCTTGGACTGGAAATGGGCTGTGATGGTGGAGTAAGCTGGGACTGGAAATGGGCTGTGATGATGGGGGGCTAGGACTGAAAATAGGCTGTGATGGGGGAAACTTGGACTGGAAATGGGCTGTGATGGTAGGGGGCTAGGACTGTAAATGGGCTGTGATGGGAGGGCTAGAATTGGAAATGGGCTGATGAGGAGCTGGAATAAGACTGCAAATGGGCTTTTGGAGGGAGTTTTGACTGAAAATGGGTAATGGGCTGGAATAGGACTGGAAATGGGCTGATGGGGGCTGGAATAGGACTAGAAGTGGGCTGATGGGAGCTGGAATAGGGCTGGAAATAGGCTGATGGGGGGCTAGAATTGGAAATCGGCTGATGGGGAGCTTGGAATGTTAATGGGCTGATGGGGGGCTGGAATGGGACTGGATATGGGGGGCTAGGACTGGAAATGGGCTGATGTGGGGGCATGGGAGAATGGGACTAGAAGGGAGCAGATGCTGGGTGGCTCTAGAACTAGAAGGGAGCTGATTTGGGGGGAGGACTAGATGGGGATGGGGAATGAGAATGGAGAGGGGAAAATATATTTTGTGTGGGAGGGAAGAAAAGTCTATGATGGGCCGGGTATTGGGAGAGTAAATGGGGATTGAGAATGGAAGGGTGAAATTTGAGTGGATAATAAAGGAATAAGGAAATAAATGGGGGAAAGAGCAAAAGGGGAAAGATCAGTATGTTAAAGGAGATATAGAGAGAGAATGGAAAAAATCTAGAAGAGAGAAGAAAGGATAAATGGACAGCTCGCAGAAGACACGAAGAAACCAGAAGAAAGTGACTGGAGCAATTGCAACTGAAAAATAAAATGGCCAAACAAAAGGTAGAAAAATACTTTTTATTTTGAATTTATTAACTGGAATATGTCAGGTCTGGGAAATGTGTATCGCTAACATCTTTGCATTTTTGTTTAGTGCAAGAGGAAATTAATTTATAGTTTTAGTTCTCCAGTGTTGTTATACATTTCATGTTTGGCTTTTGGGGTTCCCAATTTAATTATTATCTTCCTATTTCTAAATTGTGATCCCTTGTTCTTTGTGTGGTGATGGTCTATGTTCTGCATGTGTAACCAAACTGAGGTATTCAGTTTATGTAGTTTCTATTTGACAGTCCCACTTGTTCTCTTTCCCCCAGTGAGATGTATTGGTATTCTCTGAGATGTATTAGTTTGCCGTGTTGTCCTTTTGATAGGTAGGATTTGGTGCTTTGTGAGTCCTGGTAGTGCTGTTATGATACAATGGGTTTGCTATGGGTTCTAAATGGTCAGTGTTTATAGTGCTTCCTAATGGGCCTGGCGGTTCTCACTGCAATATAGTAATGTTGAAATCTGTTAGTCTTTCTTTTTCCAGACACTCATTAAGAGGCATGTTTACTAAAAGTGATGTTAACGTTATGCAAATATTTATGCAAATGAGGCACCTTATGCAAATGGGGCCCCACAATGAATCTCCGCACATGGCTCCATACCCCCCCCTTGGGTTGCCCCTGATTCCAGGTATTTCCTGATCCCCAAGAAAATGGGGGGGGGGGGGGGGATACTGTCCCATCCTAAACCTCAGAGATCTGAACACATAACTAGTCAAAAAAAAGTTCAGAATGATTTCTCTGGGTATCCTACACCCTTATCTTCAAAGAGGATATTGACTATGCTCCCTGGATCTGAAAGATGCTTGTACTCACATACAGATACTTCCTGTGAGAGGGATGCATCTCAGATTCATCTTGGGGGGATAGTTCTTCCAGTACTAAATACTGCTTTCTGACCTAGCTTCCACACCTCAGGTTTTCATGAAATACCTTGCGGTAGTAGCTCCTTATCTTCGGATGCTAGGAGTGTTTGTCTTCCCCTACTTGGATGAATGGTTAATCAAGAGTACCTCTCTGGAAGGAGTTCGAGAATCAACATGGTTGACCATTTGGATGCTGGAGCTAATAGAGTTTGTCAGAAATTACCCCAAATTCCACCTTCAACCCTCCCAACAATTGGAATTCATAGGAACCCTGCTCAACATGACTCAGGCAAGAGCCTTCCTCCCTCACAACAGACTTCACAGATTGTACTAGTGCAGGAGAGTCAATTGAGCCAACAAGTAACAGTTCACAGGATGTTAACTGTACTAGGCTGCAAGGCCTATACAGTGTACATAACACCTTTGGCATGTCTCCACATGAGACAGGTTCAGTGGACTCTGTAGACTCAGTGGACTCAGGCCACAGAACAAATCAGGGATTGTCTGTATGTCACAAACCACTCATTCAGTCATTGCAATGGTGGACAATCCATTACAATTTGCACAAGTCTTCCCTTCCAAATTGCTTCACCACAAAAAATATTGATGACTGATGCAGCCAAACTAGGTTGGGGAGCTCATCTCAATGGGTTTCACATCTAGGACGATTAGTCCTTCCAAGAAAGTCTCCACCACATCAATTTCTTGGAACTATGAGCCATGACAGATACTTTAAAGGCTTTCAGGGCTTGGCTAGCCAATCAAATTGTCCCGATTCAAACCGACAATCAAATTGCAATGTTCTACATCAAAAGTAGGAAGGAATGGGTTCATACCTCCTGTGTTGGGAAACAGGTTGTGGAAATTTGCCATTGCTCACAGAATGGACTTAACAGCCACATACCTACCAAGCAAAAAAATACTCTGGCAGATAGACTGAGTCAAGTCCTCCAACCACACAAATGGACACTGTACAGGGAGGTTGCTGAGTGGGGCACCCCTTTAATAGATCTGTTTCTGACTCCTCAGAATGTCCAAGTAGATCAGTTCTGCTCCAGAGTAAGATCACACAGCAGACTAGCCTTGGATGCTTTTCTCCTAAATTGGGGACTGGGTCTTCTGTATGCATATCCTCCAATCTCTCTCATTGCAAATATCCACCTGAAGCTCAAATCGGACAGAGGCACCATGATTCTCATTGCTCCCTACTGGCCCAGACAACCTTAGTTCCCTTTCCTGCTACAACTCTCCAGTCAAAAATCACTCAATTTAGGCCATTCCCCGGAGTTGATATCACAGGAAAACGAAATGATGTTGCATCCCAACATCAAGTCCTTGGCCCTCATGAGGTGGATGTTGAGAGGTTAACGTTATCTGAGCTCAATCTATGAGCCGGTGTGACTGATATCCTTTTGACCCCCAGGAGGGCCTCAATGAGAAAACCTTATTCATGTAAGTGGAAGTGGTTTACTGTGTGGTGTGAGGAACAATCCCTAGATCCCTCTGCCTGTCCCCAACAAAAACTGCTTGACTATCTCCTACACCTCTCTGAATCTGGACTTAAGTTCAACTCCATTAGGGTTCACATCAGTGAAATTGGAGCTGACCATAGAGGTGTAGAGGGAAAGCTCAGCTCTGTACAGCCTTTAGTTCACTTTCCTAGAAACCTCCTGCAGTGTCTTGGGATCTCAATGTGGTTCTTGTGCAGCTTATGAAAGCTCCTTTTGAGCCACTCAGTTCCTGCCCTTTGAAGCTTTTGACCTGGAAGGTTTTGTTTCTGGTGGCGGTCACTTAAGCACACAGGTGCGTGAGCTTCAGGCTCTCGTAGTTCATCCAGCTTATACTAAATTCCATCATAATAGAGTGGTCCTCCACACTCATCCTAAATTCCTTCCAAAAGTCATATCAGATTTCTATCTTAATCAGTCAATTGTCCTGCCAACATTTTTCCCAAAACCACATGCTCACAAAGGGGAAACTGTGCTACACATGTTGAACTGCAAATGAGCCTTAGCCTTCTACTTGTAGTGGACAAAGGCCCACAAAGTCCATCTAGCTTTTTGTTTCTTTTAACCACAATAAACTAGGAGTTGCCATTTCTACTCCCTTTCAATGTGACTAGTACATCTCTTTCGCTTATGCCCAGGTAAGCCTGAACCTCGATGGTCATGTCACAGCTCACAATGTCAGAGCCATGGCAGCGTTGGTGGCCAACTTGTGCATGGAAGAGATTTGCAAAGTTGCAGCATGGTCTTCAGTCCACACATTCACATCTCACTACTCTCCGAAAGGGGATTCCTGACGCAACAGAAACTTCAGCCAATCAGTACAACAGAAACTTTTTGGGGATTAGAATCCAACTCCATCCCCCCTAGGCCCATTCTTTTCTGTTCAGGCTACCAAAAAAAAATTATATATGTATTTCAAAAGGTCTGTTGCCAACAAAAAGATAGACTTTGCTGCCTCTGTTGGGCAAAACTTGTATTCTCCTTTTTTCTTAAAGGCAACTGGTTGCTAGGCAGTCTCATACATGAGAATATATTTCCTGCTTGTCCATAGAGAAAAGTTAGTTACTCACCTATAGCAGGTGTTCTCTGTGGACTGTAGGAAAAAATCTTCACAATCCTCCCACCTCCCCTGAGAGTTGCAATTTGCTACAGCTGTAGTATCAGACTGATCTAACATGGTGCCATAGGTGGGAGGATGCCACACATATGCAGAGGAAGCAGACATGGCAAGATCGAGCATTTACAGTGGCTGCACCTTCTTGGTGGAATAGATTACTGGATGGGCTGTGGAAGGAGTTGGATTTGCCCACCTTTAGGAAGGTTTTAAAGGCCTTCCTGTTTCCTCCTTGATTCTTCAGGTAGAACCCAGACCTAGCAGGTATTCAGTTTGGGGGGAGAGGGTGGTTGGGGGATGAAGGTTGTGATTTTGTTTTATTTTTTCTACTTGTTCGCCACCTTGAATGAGTTGACATATGGCAGTAATGAAGTATTTTAAAATAAACAAATAAAGTTTTGACTAGTACAGAGCTACTCAATTCCAGTCCTGGTGGCCCGCAACCCTGCAGGTTTTTGGGATATCCCTAATGATATGCATGAGATATATATGCATTAGAGATAGCCTGCCAACCTGACTGGTTTGTGGCCCTCCAGGGCTGGATTTGGAGACTCCTGCCTTACACCTCTGTCATTTAAGATTGTGAGTGGGCAAGGTACAGATGTTCTAGACATCAAAAGGGTAGATAGAATGTGTCACATTCCTCCTAGATTCTCAACACCACCAAAAAGTTGTCTAATAGACAATATTTTGGTGGTGGTGAGAAGCAAGGAGGAATGTGACAAATTCTAACCTTTTTGATGTCTTGGACATCTGCACCTTGCCCACTTACAATCTTAAATGACAGAGGTGTAAGGCAGGGGTCTCCAAATCCAGCCCTGGAGGGCCAAACACCAGTCAGGTTGGCAGGCTATCTCTAATGCATATATATCTCATGCATATCATTAGGGATATCCCAAAAACCTGCAGGGTTGCGGGCCACCAGGACTGGAATTGAGTAGCTCTGGACTAGTACGTGGGGAGCATTCCCTTGCAGGCTCCATTGGATGACATCACCGATATGTGAGGACTTTTTCCTGCTGTGCATAGAGAACACCTGCTACAGGTGAGCAACTACCTTTTCCAGTAGTTGAACTATAACTGTGGTTGTGACTTTTCTAGTTTCTTAGAAAATATAACTGGATACTCCAGCCTCAAATATATTTTACACCAATTAGCACTGCAGGGGTAAAACAGCTTCAAGACACCATTTCTGCTCTTACAATCCTACAGGCCCTTTATAACCTGCTAATCAGATAAGCACAGATGATTCCAATATTCAGCAGCACTATCCAGATAATGTCTTTGATCGATATTTGGATCATGCTGTGCTGGTCCATCGGCAGTGCTGTGGAGAAGCAAACACTTATCTGGATGGCTGAGATTTTCAGTGCCATTATGCTGATAAGTATGCACATAACTTAGAACAGGAAAAAGCTGTCCAAAGCATATACAGATTGAGTCTCTGGAGAGCAGCTGAAAATCGCTGCTATCCAGATAAATGCCATCACTGACCGCAAAATCCAGATATTCAGCAAGCTGCTATCCAGATACTGCCACTTGGTATCTGAATGTTCTTTATCTATGGAAATCAGCATTTTAAAAAGTTCTGACTGTAGAAGGCTCAATATTGGCCTATAAGTTTTTAACTTCTTACAAAAGAGAAGATTGGAATAATCTACCTTCTGGAGTCATCCTAACTTGAGGTGCTGTTCCAGAGATCCAATCCTAGACCTGCTCTTCGCACCTCACCATCTCATCAATGAACACAACTGCCTAACACAAAATATCTCTCCAGTTCCATGGTCTGATCATACCATGATATCTTTCACCCTCCCTCAAGACATCTTTTACTCCACAAGAGAGCAACTCCTCAATAAACGTAGATTCAAATCTTCAAACCATTCAAACAACAATCCTTCTTAAAACAGGTATGCCCTCAATTAAATATGGATAGCACAGACCTGGACACACTAATACTCAACTGGAACACTATAATTTCAACTGCTGCCATTTCCACTATGACCCCCCTCCCACCCGGAACAGAAACTAATGCTCAACACCACACCCCCCCCCCCCCCCATACATGCCCCCTGGTACTCCAAGAACATAAAGGACCTCAAACAAAAGCTCAGACAGCTGGAAAGCAAATGGAGGAATTCAAAGGACCCTGCCCTAAAGGAGGAGTATCTAAACAAAGAAACAGAATACACAAATCAAATATACAAATACAAATGAGAATATCATACCAACATTATCATGAAATCTCTCAACTGCCCCAGGGACCTCTTCGCAATTGTAAATGCATTAAAGAAAGACTCCAACCAAGAACTACATAAAACAACAGTAGCCTGATTTTCTCCCGGATGTCAAAACCCTCTGTATGGCCGGTCTGAACCGGATGTACAGAGGGCGTCGTGATTCTGATCCCACAGAACATGTCTAGCCCCACAGGATCAGAATCATGAACAGTCCTGTATGTGCAGGCCAGGACTGCAATTCAGCCCGGCTTACATGTACAGGACATGCCCGACGAACTCAGTCAGGGCTTTTAAATGGAGCCGCGGTGCCATGGCGTCCGGTTGCCATGTAACCGTGGTTCCATTTAAAAGCTACAATCCCAGCCGCCGGCTCCTGCAGCTAATTCCCCACAGCCCGACCCCCAATCCGGTCACCTATGGCCAGGGTCAGGCAGGGGGTATGTCCTCGGCCCCCCTCTGCCCCATCTGTGCTCCGGGCCCGCCGATCCTCTACGTCCAGGGATGTTATTCCACCTCCGAGGTGGAATAGCTTCCCCATACAAGTCACTGGCTCTAAACGTACAGGAACAACATTAGAATCGGCCCTGTATGTCCTGGGCCGGAAACCACCCACCACCTGCCCTAACTCTGCCCACGATCTTCCCCCTCCCCTTCCCCGTCTATCTTCCCTGTACAACTGGCGGGGAAGTAAGACACTGGCAGGGAAGCCCATGAATAGCGGGGATGGACCTCACGTTGGGATGTCCATCCCTGCTATTCAGGGGACAGAATAATCCCCCAAATATCCATCCACAATTTATTGCAAATTACCTCTGTAAGAAATATAGCTCCTGCATCTCTGATTAAAAAAAAAATAAAAAAAAACTTCCCAGCACTGGACAGACACATGCACTGGGACTCTTTCCATTCAATATCCATTGAAGAACTCAACCAAATCATCTCCAACATTAACACCATCACTTCCCCAAAGGACTCCTGACCTGTTTTGTGGATAAAGATAACGGGCCCGATTTTCATCTGGGTGATGCTATGCACCATGTCAGCACATAGTCTGCCCGCCATCTGTCTAATCCGGATTTTCAATGCTGAGGTCATGTGCGGCCCCAGCATTGAAAATCTGGGTCTTGCCACACAACCCGGAAACCACAAGAGCTAACGGACAGCACCAATTTTTGATGCTACCCGCTAAGCCCCTGCGCCTGAAAGATAGGCAAGGAAAAACCTTGGCTATCTTTAAGGCACAGAGGGCTAAGCGGGTAGCATTGAAAATCAGTGCTACCCATTTAGCCCTTTCCTCTGCCCCCGCTCTGCCCTGGAGCACCCCTAACACATAGAAACATAGAAACATGATGACAGAAAAAGACCACAAGGCCCATCTAGTCTGTCCTTCCATAACAACAACTACAACAGTCCACTTTTTACCTTTAGAGATCCTCTGTGTTGGTCCCATGCTTTTTTTTTTTTTTTTTTAAATATTTTTATTGCTTTTTGAACAGACTTAGGAAAAAACAGCTTGTCAAAGTGAAACAGAACATTCAGTACAGTACCCAAGACTGTAGCTAACTAAACAAAAAGAAATACTAACTAAAATCAGAAACCCCCATTACCCCCCCTCCCTCCCTCACCCACACCCAACCAATCCTCTGGAGTCAACGAGAAAGCAAAGAAAGAAAACAAGTCTGTGGCAAAGGACGCTCTAAAACGGAATTCACGAACCAATAAACGAGACAAGGTGCCTCATAGGAGAAGAGCAACGAAGGCTTAATTAGGGGACAAAGACATATGCTCGTTTAACAGCTGCCATTTGGAAAGAGCGGACGGTCCTCTGGGTACACCTTTTCTTGGCAGTTGTTCAAATTTGCTGTAGCAACAGACGTGGTTCCACCAATTTTGTGGAGTAAGGTCGTAGGTGCAGTTCCAGTAGCGAGAAATAAGATACAATGCAATTCCCAGCATAAAATCCAATAGGAAAAAATACCGTTTTGACAATGAGGGTACGGTACATGCTGAACGTAGACTAACAATGCCCCAGGAGAGAGGCTCACGAAAGTCCAGTATCTTTTGGATCCGTTTCCAGACTTTTTCCCAGAAAGTTTGGATACAGGGACATTGATAAACAATATGAGCAAGGGTACCCAATTGCTGCTTACATGACCAGCAGTGCCCATCAGCTTTCGGGCCCCAAGCAGCCATCTTGACCGGGGTAAGGTAAGCTCTGTGTGCCATGAAAAATAAAGCTTGAGTAACAGAGGCAGATTTTGAGATGCGGACTTGCTTTGCCCAAAACCGTTCCCATTGTTGGGGCGACAAGGCCAGAGTTGTGTCAAGCTCCCACACCTTTTGGGTGCCAGACATGGCTTGTGGTATACCAGAAAGCAGTACCTTGTAAAAATGGGACGCCCTACTGGAAGAGACTACTGCGTCACTGACGGGATCCGAGTGTTCCGGAGGTCGGAAATGTGGCATTGATTTAGTTATACAGTGCCGAAGTTGCATCCACTGAAAATAAAAAGAGCTCGGTAGGCTATACTCTTGCTGTAGTTGCGGGAAGCTCTTCCAGACATCACGCTCCAGTAGCTGATCAATTGTCCAGATACCCCTTGAGTACCAAAGTCGCCAAGCAAAGGACTTACGTTGAATCTTAAGATGAGGGTTGTAACAGAGTGGCCAACATCGAGTGAGGGAGGTAGCATTAACCAAAGAGCCCCGCAGGGCCACAAAGGCTTTCTGCGTATCAGTTATCATGAGAGGGTATTCTTTATCCAGCGGCATCTGCATGTAAGACAGGAGCGGCATGGGAAAAGGCGCCACGATTGCCTTTTCTAGTTCTAGCCACACAGGAATTAATTGGCCATCCGATGACAGCCATTGTGCACCTTGCCTTAACAGAAATGCTTTGTGGTATAGCTGAAAATCCGGGAATTTCACTCCGCCCAGTTCCTTACAAGCTTTAAGTTTCTTAAGAGCGATCCTAGGAGTTTTGTTATTCCACAAAAATCTCACTAAAACTCTTTCAATTTGTTGATATGTCTGCGGGGGCAGTAAGAAAGGCATCATTTCCAGAACATAATTAATTTTCGGGGTTATCGACATCTTAATTGTTTCAAGTCTCCCCCACCATGATAAGGTCAATGGGAGCCATTTAGTAGTCAGAAGATGTATTTTTTCTAAGAGCATTCTCACGTTATAACTCATCGCATCGACCAAAGGATAACCATAGTAGGCCCCAAGATACTTGAACAACTTAGGCTCCCAGACGAATTGGTAGTGTTCCATATCTGCTTTATAAGTCTGAGCATTCAGAGGAAAGGCAATTGACTTGTCCCAGTTAATTTTATAACCAGATAACTGTGAGTAACGCTCTATGCAAGTCAAGATCTCCGATACGGACTCCGGGGAGGTGAAGAGGAGAAGGTCGTCCGCGTAAGCCGATAGCTTCACTGATTGACCCGCTATCGACACCCCTGATATCTGTGTATGCTGGCGGATCATAAGCAGTAGAGGCTCAAGGGCCAAATTGAACAATAGGGGCGATATGGGACAGCCTTGGCGAGTTCCTTGCGATAATCTCAGCTCCCTCGATTGCAATGAGTTGACCCGGACATGTGCCAGAGGCCGAGCGTATAACACATTCAACAGACTGATAAAGCCATCGCCAACCCCAAACCATCGGAGAGCATCAAAAATGAAAGACCATTCTACCCGGTCGAAAGCTTTCTCTGCATCAAGGGATAGCCCTACTAATGGGCTGTTGAGTCTTTCTCCGGCCACCAAGACATGACACAGGAGGCGAGCATTGTCCGCTGTCGATCTCCCTTCAATAAAGCCACATTGGTCCGGGTGGATCAGCTGTGTCATGACCCCAGCAAGGCGAGTAGCCAATATCGTAGCATAGATCTTATAGTCGGCATTCAGCAAGGATATCGGGCGATAATTACTGACTAGTTGAGGATCTCTGCCTTTCTTTTCCAACACAATCACCCTCGCTGACGCGAAGTTCCCTACTGAAGGAGCATCTTGCAGGAGAGCCTGAAAGTAGACACGCAGATGTGGGCTAAGTTCTTTGGAAAAGGTTTTGTAAAATTCAATGGGGAGATCGTCCGGTCCAGCTGCCTTGCCGGAAGTCAGTGTCTGGATTGCTTGATGGATTTCAGAAAGGGAGATTGGGGCCGCCAGCATCTCCACAGATTCACCGTCCAGTGTAGGCCTCTGAACCCCAGCGATCAGCTCACCGAAGGTCAACTGGGAATTCTGAGCCTCGGAGGAGTACAAATGCGCATAATAGGAGCCAAAAGTTTCCGCAAGTTCCTCGTCTGTGGTCAACAGGCTCTGACCACCAGGATCTCGCAGGGCTTCCACACGCCGCGCTTCCTGCTGACCCTTTAGGGCATGTGACAGGAGTCTGCCCGCTTTATTGCCTTCCCAATAGTACGTTCCGCTCTGAGCTCGAATACTCTTTGTGACTGCATCCGTAAGCAACTGATTATAATTAAAGCGGAGCTTTTGAAGATGTACTAAGATGCAGGGCTCAGAGCGTCGAGTTAAGATCCGTTCCCCAGCCTTGATCTGATCCTCTAGCGCTTTTAAGCATTCCTTCTGACGCCGGGTCCTGAGGATCATGCAACTCGTGATGACAGCTCTCATAGAGGCCTTAAAGCCTTCCCACCAGGCCCATCCACCCGTATCTCGCGGCAGGTTGAACTGAAAATAATCCTTTATAGCTGCATGTATACTGGACCGAAACTCCTCATCACCCAAAAGGGATCTATCAAAAGCTCAGTGGAAGGATTTAGCATCAGTCGGTGAGTCTTGCAGCTCTAGACAGATAGCAGCATGATCCGATATATGCATCGCCTGGATGCCCGAACTTGTACAGGACGGTATCAGAGATTTTGAAATCAGGAAAAAATCGATGCGTGACGAGGATCGATGAGGGTTGGAGAAAAAAGTAAACTCCTGATCACTTGGATGATAAAGGTGCCATATATCTACCAAGCCCCTGTCTCTCAGCAACTCTTTGAGGACGGTATACGACTTAGAGAACGAGTTAGGCTTCGGGGGACTTTTATCGACCAAGGGGTCAAGAACCAAATTAAAGTCACCGCCTAGTATGACAGGTTCGCCACCCCCGAGGAAAGCTTCCTGAGCCAGGATACGAAAAAATTCTGGATGATCAGCATTTGGAGCATATACATTTACCAGTGTGAAAGATAGCCGTCCCACTTTTGAAGTGGCACTTGTCCATCTGCCCTGTGTATCCGAGAGTGTCTGCGTGATAGTTGGCATGAGAGACTTCTTAGCCAAAATGGCCACTCCATTATGCTTATGGATCGCCGAAGAATAGGACACCAAAGCGAAGGGCTTAGTACCAAGTTTAAGAGATTCATGATTGTTCAGGTGTGTTTCCTGTAGCAGGAGTATGTCTGCCTTCTCCTGCTGCGCGTAATGTAAGATTTTTTTCCGTTTTATCGGACTATTAATCCCCTTGACATTCAGGGAGAGCAGTTTAATCGCACCGGACAGCTAAGAAATTGTATATATACAGCAGGCATACTCCCACGTAACTAAATTGAGCTAGACTTCCTCTGCCCCGTTGCTCCACCATATAGACACCTTGTAGCCCTAGCACCAATGTCACAGACTGCAAATAACAAAATACCCCCTTAGACTCCAGAGGACTATAACCCACCCCGCAAAACATGGTGAACCCAATGAGAACAGGGACGGTACAGAGGGACCCACCACTAACAGAATCCACAGTATACTCAGCACAACTTAGTACAAAACTCAATACAGAGTTGCAGCAGTAAATGTAAAAGATTCAGTATAGGAGATAACAAGCAACATGTCAATTACCTAGTAAGTATGTTTTACAGTCGGAGAGAAAGGTATTGTGACAACATGCTACATAGACCTGAAATCATTACTAGTGCAGAGAACTACTCATGAGAGTGAAATGCTTTATCAGCGCATATGCATACGTTCTTTGTCTTCAAGAAACTGTTGGAGCAACTCCGGATCATCAAAAGTTTTAGTGTGGTTGTGAAGCGTGACCCTCATGCGAGCTGGATAGAGAAGGCCAAATCTTGCCTGAAGTTGAAGTAGGCGCGGCCTCAGCGAAAGGAAGCTGCGACGGCGGTCTGCGGTGGCTTTTGCAAAATCCGAGGAAAAAATGAAGCTTGCTTTTCTCAAATTCAGCGGTAGGGCGTAGACGGGCGGCTTCTAGAATTTGCACAGCATGTTGGTAGCGTAGGGCACGCAGAATAATCGGGCGAGGTCTTTTATGGCCCTGAATCACTTGCGAGGGCACCCTATGAGCTCTGTCTATCTCGAATGGGAGCAGAAAGTTAATGTGTAAAATCTCCGGGATCATTTTGCCTAAGAAAGCAATCATGTCGCCACCCTCAGCTCCTTCCGGGACCCCGAGAATTCTAACATTGTTGCGTCGCACTCTGTTATGCCCGTCTTCAATCTCTCTTTGCATGGCCCGAATCTGCTGGGTGTGCTTGTCTACTATCTTTAGCTTTTCCGCATGCACAGCCATAACATGCTCAACATTATCCTGCCGAAGGGACAGCCCCTCAAGGCTGGAACGGAGAGCCGCGGTGTCCTCGCGCACCACCGACAACGCTTCTCCGTTAGCTGCAATCAGGTCTTTAATCCCTCTCAGTTCCGTCAACACCTCTTGCAGGGCCTCCGGTCCGTCCAGTCGCGCCGCCATCTTTTGAGGTGACGGAAGTTCAGTCTTTGACCGTTTAGCGCTCGCATTTTGCCCCGAGGAGAAATCTATTCTGGCTGGCTTTATTACTGACATAACTGCAGATCTTCCAATGCAATATGCTGGAGTCGCCGCACAATACCACAAGTTAATCACGGTTTTGTTGGCGGGTCCCTCTGGAGCTCACGCTCTAGCCGTCCGTCCTGCTCGGCATCAAGCTCCGCCCCCCGGTCCCATGCTTTTTTGAATTCAGTTACTGTCCTCATCTCTACCACCTCCACTGGGAGACTATTCCACGGATCCACTACTCTTTCCGTAAAGAAATATTTCCGCATATCACTCCTGAATCTATCTCCCTTCACCCTCATCCCATGTCCCCTCGTCGCAGAACTTGCTTTCAATTGAAAGAGGCTCTCTCCCTGAACATTTATGCCACGGAGGTATTTAAACATCTCAATCATATCACCTCTATCCCGCCTTTCCTCTAAGGTGTACATATTAAGATCCTTAAGTCTGTCCTCATATGCTTTATAATGAAGACTACTAATCATCTTAGTAGCAACCCTCTGCACCGACTCCATCCTGTTCACATCCTTTTGAAGGTGCGGTCTCCAGAATTGCATACCATACTCCAAATGAGGTCGCACCAAAGACTTATACAGAGGCATTATCACCTCCTTTTTTCTGCTAGCCATTCCTCTCCGTATGCACCCAAGCATCCTTCTAGCTTTTGCCGTCGCCTTTTCTACCTGTTTAGCTACTTTAAGATCATCGGACACAACTACGCCTAGGTCCCGCTCTTCTTTAGTGGACAAAAGTACTTCACCTCCTATGCTATATTGCTCCCTTGGATTGCTGCAGCCCAAATGCATGACCTTACATTTTTTAACATTAAATCCCAGCTGCCAAATTCTAGACCATTCTTCAAGCTTAGCTAGATCCCTCCTCATGTTATCTACACCTTCCTGGGTGTCTACTTTATTGCAGATTTTGGTATCATCCGCAAAGATGCATAGCATGTATAGCATCTGGGTTTGTTACAGGCTTATCTGGGATTTCTGAAGGGCGCTACCTATTAAGATGCCTTTCAAAAATTCCAGATAAGGCATTTACATGGGTAACTAGGGTAGTTGCCTGTGTAAATACCTTCGAAAATCGGGCCCAACAAAAACAGAACTCTCTCCAATGCTTCAAAAAGTAGTTCACTCATGTTTATGTTTATTAAAACTTTATATACCGCCCAATACAATTAGCATCTGGGCGGTTCACAATACATAAAATTGTTAAAAAGGAGAGGGCTGCGAAAAAGAGCCAGAAAAGGAATGCCATAAAATCAAAGAAAAAAGGGATAGAAACAGAGAGCAGTCGGGGGACA
Organism: Ichthyophis bannanicus; assembly: GCA_033557465.1. NCBI lineage: Eukaryota > Metazoa > Chordata > Amphibia > Gymnophiona > Ichthyophiidae > Ichthyophis > Ichthyophis bannanicus. The sequence goes on along the minus strand of CM066031.1, from coordinate 539,391,856 downwards.
AAGATGGCTAACAAAAGGGAAGAGAGAGGAACACAGCAACAGCATAGAGGTGATGTAAGACAGGGGTAGGGATATAGTGTCTGAGGCCTAGGGAGGGGAGAAGGGTGGGGCAGGAAGGGAAAGATTAAATGCAGAACAGAAAAGATGGGTTTTCAGGTTGGCTTTGAAGGACGGGTAGGAGGTTTCTAGACGTAGAGAAGGGGGAAGGGAGTTCCAGAGCCTTGGACCAAGAAAAAAGAAAGCAGAGGACCGAGTGGATTCTAGGTGTGCTAGGGAGGGGGTGGGGGTAGAAACATACGGTTAGTATGAATAGAACGTAGAGGTCGATGAGGGGTATGAAGGTGAACCTGGCTGGCAAGATATAGGGGGATACCGGAATGGATCACCCTGTGTACAAAAATGAAGATTTTATACTGAACACGAAAGACAACAGGGAGCCAATGAAAATGTATTAACAGAGGGGTGACATGATCGAACCATGAGGCATGGGAGAGGACACGAACAGCAGTATTTTGAACACGTTGAAGACAACAAATTTGGGATTGGGGAAGACCAGCAAGACAAACATTACAGTAGTCAAGACGAGACATAACAAGAGAGATGATGAGAGTAGTCATAGAAGAAATGGTAAGAAAAGGACGTACGGCACGGAGTTGTTTTAAGGTAAAGAAGGAACGTTGAACGACTGAGGAGATATGTTCTTTAAAGGAAAGGGAGGAATCAAGAATCACACCCAAGTACCGCAAGGAAGAGACGGTGGGGATAGGTGAAGAAGAAAACAAGGGAGTGAGGAGAGGAGGGGGATTACCAAAAGTGAACCAGATAGCCGAAGTTTTCGAGAGATTAATGTGAAGAAAATTAGTTGAGAGCCAAGAGGCCACAGAAGAAAGACAGGTGTTAAAGGCAGTGATATCGGGTGCAGCAGAATCGGTGTGATAAAGGAGAAAAATATCATCTGCGTAGTAATAGGCAGAAACACCGTGCTGCTGAACAAGAAGGGCAAGGGGGGCTAGGAATACATTGAAGAGAAGAGGAGCGAGAACAAAGCCTTGAGGAACACCACAGGGAAGGGAAGTAGAAGGGGAGGACCCTGAACCAGTGTGAACTGAGAAAGTGCGATTGAACAGAAAAGATTGAAACCAACGAAGAACCAAGCCGGAAAGACCGACATCCTGAAGGCGAGATAGTAGAGTGCGGTGATCAACCTAATCGAAGGTAGCCGAAAGATCTAGAGAGACAGCAAGAGAGAGTAGACCACGATCGTGAGCAGAGTGCAGATCATTGAGGAGGGAGAGAAGAACAGACTCTGTGCTATGACCTGGATGGAAACCTGATTGACGTGGATGGAGAGTGAGAGAAACCTCGAGGTGAGAGGAGAGCTGAGAAAAGACCAGTTTTTCCAAGAGCTTAGAGAGAAAAGGGAGATTAGAGATAGGATGCCAGCTAGAGGGAGAGGAGGTGTCTAGAGAGCCATTCTTGAGGATGGGATGGACAGTAGCATGCTTCGACGGGGAGGGAAAAGTGCCAGAAGAGAGACTAGAGTTGAAGAGCGAAAGGATAAGAGGGGACAATGCAAGGGAAGGTTCCAACAACCAGGAGGAAGGGATGGGATCGGCCGGACAGGAGGTTTTTCGGGTGGAAGTGAAAACCTTAGTGAGAATGTCACAGGTAATAGGCTCAAAGGTGGACCAGTGATGTGAAAGGGGAGGAATAGTAGGGAAGGAGGAGGTGGGGAGAATAGGAGAAAGGGGCACTACCAGGGGGGGAGGAGAGAGAGGGGAAGGGCAGGATGGAAAGGATAGGTGGAGGGTCTGGACTTTAGAAACAAAGTAGGTAGCCAAGGAAGAGGGATCAGGAGTAGAGAGGGAAGAGGGAGGGATAGGGGAAGAATGTGGGGCAGAAAGAGAGCGGAGGATGGAATGTAATTGGCGAGAGGAGTTTGAAGAAAGGGTAATGAGATTAGAGAAATAACACTGTTTGGCAGAGTGAAGGAGGGAACGTTAGTGACGATGGGCAGAACGGAAACAAGATAGGGTAGAAGAGTTTGGATGTTTACGCCATAGGCGTTCAGCTCGGCGAAGATATCTATGGTGGAGAAATAACCCAGAGTGAAACCAAGGGTGTCGGGTAGATCGAGGAGAAGGGCGAGGGGATCGTAAAGGAGCAATAGAATCAAGGGCAGTAGAGAGAGTCGCGTACCAAGAATTAGCTTGAGAATCAGGGGAGAGAAGATGAAAATCTGATGGAAACAGAGCATCAGATGCAGGAAACTGAGAAGGATACCCATCCCCTACACTCAAGACAGACTCCATCAGACCCATCCTTAAAAAAATCTTCACCTGATGCAACACTTCCAAGCTCCTACAGACCTATCTCAAGCTTACCCTTCATCACCAAGATCATAAAAAAAGTAGCACAACTGCATGATCACATTGACAATGATGCACCACATGACCCCCAACAACACGGATTCTGGCCTTTCCAGAGCATCAAAACACTTCTCACCAATTTTTGTGACACCATAATCAGGGGAATTGAAAAAGTGGGGGAAGGTTTCATAATGATATTCATTGATATCACCTCAGTTTTCAACTCCATCAACCACCAAATATTCCTCTCCAGGCTACAGGAAATCGGTCTGCAGAAAACAACCTTGGCATGGTTTAAATCATTTCTATCCAGCCATCAACAGCAGGTCAAAGTAGACACCTAGACCTCACTCCAATCTGAACAACTACAAGTGGTACCACAAGGTTCTGAATTGTCAGAATTACTTTTTAAAATATACATTCAACCATTATGCACAATTATAAGAAAACACAACATTGTCTTCCATGTATAGGCAAATGATATCATGATCTACTCATTCTTCTCTACAAAATATCCAGACTACACAGCCATAACTACATGCCTCCACACTATCACCCAACACCTGGCAACCATCAAACTTTCAGTAAATTACTACAAATCAGAAGCTCTCCATGTCACACGTGATCCCAAGTTCATCCCTCCGCAAAGCTAGGGATCCATGACAGATATTTGGACATCAAAACTGGTCAAATACCTAGGCGTCACACTTGATCAGAAACTAAACATGCTCTCCCACATCAAGAACACTGCTAACTCTGCCTATCCTAAGCTCTGAGCCTTACAGAATTTGTGTCCACTACTGGAACCAAAAGATTTTAGATCACTATGCCAAGCCTTAATCACACCACATCTCAACTATTGCAATATTCCTTATCAAGGTCTCCCTAAGCAATCTCTCTACCCGCAACAGATGGTCCAGAATACTGCTGCCTGGATCATCACAGCATCATCCAGATATGACTGAATCACACCTGTCCTAAAGTCCCTCCACTGGCTCTTGATATCAACAAGAATCATTTAAAAGATAATTATCACCATTTTCAAGCTCTTGCAGAAGCAACTCCCAACTGACCTACGGAATCTAATAACCAAGTTCCAGACACAAGATTACAAATGACGCAAAACACAAAACCTCCTCTCCATCCCAACTAGCAAAACAAAAAGTACACAACAGACTTGCAACAGAACCTTTACCCTATTTGCATCCGCCATTTGGAATTCACTCCCTGAAAGTCTGCGTTCCTCAGTCATTGTTCCTGAACTAAGAAAAAATCTAAAACCCCACCTTTTCCTTGAATACTTTGGATCGGATAGTGGAGCATAATCCTCCCCCCCCATGATTATCCACTAACGCAGTAATGCTGTTACCGCTGCCAACCCGCCCCCCCCCCACACATTCCAAGTTCATTCCCTCTTTCAGCCTTGCATTTTATTGTATATAATTTCAAATGTATTTATTATGATGTAACTGTTCCAGTTCTCAGTTAAATGTAAACCGTTTTGATTGTATGATAAAAGTGATATATAAAAATATTTAAATAAATAACTAAATAAATCATATGGTCATAAGAACATAAGATATGCTATACTGGGTCACACCAACACCCATCAAGCCCAGTATCCTGTTTCCAACAGTGGCCAATCTAGGTCATAAGTACCTAGCAGTTTCCCCAAAAGATGCAGGTTCCATAATGCTTGTATGGGGCAAGCAGTGGATATTCTGGGTCCACTTTAATAATGGTTTATGGACCTTTCCTCCAGGAACTTGTCCAAACTTTTTTTAAACCCGGCTACACTAGCAGCTTTTACTACATCCTCCGGTAACAAATTCCAGAGTTTGATTACACGTTAAGTGAAAAAATACTTTCACTTATTAGACCGAAGCAGCCTTTGTCCAGCAGCTCCCCAATCGGGGTTGAGCGCCCGAGGGGGAGAGGAGCTTGATTCTCCCGCCCGGAGGCTCCTGCCCAATCGGGGCAGTGGGAGGTGCAGCAGAGCCAACATAAGAAGCCGGCTCCAACAGGAGCAACCCAGACCGAAGCAGCCTTTGTCCTGCAGCTGCCCAATCGGGGTTGAGCGCCCGAGGGGGAGTGGAGCTTGATTCTCTCACCCAGAGGCTCCTGCCCAATCGGGGCAGTGGGAGGTGCAGCAGAGCCAGCATAGGAAGCCGGCTCCAAAAGGAGCAACCCAGACTGAAGCAGCCTTTGTCCTGCAGCTGCCCAATCGGGGTTGAGCGCCCGAGGGGGAGAGGAGCTTAATTCTCCTGCCCTGAGGTTCCTGCCCAATCGGGGCAGTGGGAGGTGCAGCAGAGCCAGCATAAGAAGCCGGGTCCAAAAGGAGCAACCCAGACTGAAGCAGCCTTTGTCCTGCAGCTGCCCAATCGGGGTTGAGCGCCCGAGGGGGAGTGGAGCTTGATTCTCTCACCCAGAGGCTCCTGCCCAATCGGGGCAGTGGGAGGTGCAGCAGAGCCAGCATAAGAAGCCGGCTCCAAAAGGAGCAACCCAGACTGAAGCAGCCTTTGTCCTGCAGCTGCCCAATCGGGGTTGAGCGCCCGAGGGGGAGAGGAGCTTGATTCTCCTGCCCTGAGGTTCCTGCCCAATCGGGGCAGTGGGAGGTGCAGCAGAGCTAGCATAAGAAGCCGGCTCCAACAAGCGCGCCCGCGCTCTGCGGGCCCGCGCCTGAGGGCCTCGCCAGAGAGCCCTTTGGCATGGCCCTTAGGCAGTGGCCAAATACCAGCTAAGAACCATCACAATGACCCAGGAATAAGCTGCAATCCTCGACACGAATGCAGGTACTGTAAATCACTACTTATCTTGTTAGTGTCTCCCCACAACGTCGAACATATCTGTCATGATACCTCATACAAATACACACGAAACGTTCGTCATGTAACCCGCGCTGATATAGCTGTATTTAGCTTGCTGCTGTAACCTGCAATGCCAAGAACCACCTATAAAGCAGCTTCCATGAGAGACCTTACTTACATACCACTTGCCTGTTCATGACTTGCCACTTATACTACAATACTGATTGTATTACTACACTGCGTGTATTCATGCTTCACCTATATTTCCGGATAGTGCATGTACTTATGGTATTGTCTTAATTATTGCATGTTTTCATGGTACTGTCTGGATTATTGCATGTATTCACGGTATTGTCTATATTTCTGCCTGTACTCCTAGTATATTCCGTACATTGCCACTAATATATTCCGTACTTTCCACTTATATTACGACACTGCTTGTATTACTACACTGCATATATTCATGCTTCACCTATATTCCGGATAGTGCATGTACTCATGGTATTGTCTATATTATTGCATATATTCATGGTATTGCCTATATTAGTGCCCTACTCCTAGTATATTCCGTACATCACCAGCTACTTTAACACTGCATTGCTGTATCACTGCATCCCATACTGCCAGCCTGGCAATCAACTTACATTACCTAACCCCTAGCCCACAATTAAGCTAAGCAGAAAGGTAGTGACCTTACTATTACATAGCAGCGACACAACATGGCCCTCTCATGCCTTTACATAGTAACACTATTCCTCGTAGCCTTCTGGCTGGGTAATACCGAAGGATTTTCCACAAGCCACAACCAAATACCCATCCTTCAAAACCACAGGAGGAGGGGGGCAAGCACACCCCACCACTCATCCGATGGTGAGGCGTACCCTCGTCAACCCTACCTACTACATATAGTACTGCAACACAACACGAAAACTAAAAAAGAAATACCCACTCACCCGCAAAATATAAAATGTGCCCTCATAAATGCACGATCTATACGAAAGAAATGGCCAGTCATACATGACATGATTTCCCTCCATCGCCTAGACATACTCTTCATAACCGAAACATGGCTCTCTGATGATGATAACGTCCTCCTCAATCAGCTACTACCTAACAACTTTTCAATACACACATGCCACAGAAGCGGTAAACGAGGTGGAGGTGCACTCGCTATCACCAAAACTGACCTCCATTTCCACCTGAGCCATGCAACCAACACACCATCCATAGATGCAATCACAATTACCAACAAACACTGCTCCATCAACCTAATATACAGGGCCCCATCTACTGACCCCGACTCCCTTGCAACTACAATTGATCTTGCATCCAACTCACAACACCCAAACACACCAAGCTGGGTTATAGGAGACTTCAATTTACCATCCTTGCCAGAGGCACAAGCCTCAGCTTTCCTCGATGCCGTCGAGGAATTAGGATACACATAGCTGATCCATGAGCCCACCCATGTGAAAGGTGGTACATTGGACCTTGTCTTTGCCCCACAGAATACAGGCAACACAATAAACACTACTATACTCTCCAACACTGCAGTCCCCTGGTCCGACCACAGGTTAATCATTTTTCAAATATTACTGTAAAACAAACCCCAGAACAATGCCGATAAGTCCAACAATACCACAAAAGCAGCACCACATAAGTTCCATGCCTTTTGACAAAGACGCGATTCTCAACCAAACTCGCTCACTCCTCGACTTGACATCGATCGACCCTGATGAGCTGGTATCTGCCTGGAATGAAATGTTCACTGCTATTGCTCTGAGACCACCATCAAACAATCCAACTAAGAAAAAACCTCTGCAGCCTGGTACTCCACTGAACGTAGAGCGTCATTAACCTGTCTAAGAAAAATGGAAAGACGCTGGCGCAGAACCCACTCCACGGATGATCTAAAAGTATACAATGTGCAACTGGAAAAACACCACCAAGCAATATCCGAGAGCATAAAAAGATTCCACACAGACACACTAAAGCGGTCCCTAACCAAACCACACGACCTATTCACCCTGGTAAAGAACCTAACAAAAGAGCCAGCACCTGAGAAACCTAGCCTGATCCATCCTCAAGTCTTCGCTGACCTCTTACAAACGAAGCTGTGCCAGACCAATAAGTTCACTGCTCCCAACACTCCAATCAAACCAGGATCACTAGCACCACTGTCCATTTTTTCCAAGCCATCTAAAAAACAAATTGAAGATATTTTATTTATTTATTTAACAATTCTTATATACCGCACTATTTGTTATCAGTGCGGTTTACATTTAACAAAGAATACTCAGATCAGAGAAGACTGATTGAGTTTACATTATAACAGGGAATAGAACTTGGAGAACATGGGTAACTATTCGCCGGAATCAACACAACCACTGCATAAACCGACTCTTGCTCGGTGTTCTGGATAAAAGAGCTACGATCGACTGTCAGCCCTTTTCTATCCAAGCTAATGGACTGCTCCTTCACAAATGGGACCTTTCCCCAATCCCTCAAACGTACCTCTATCAGGCCACTACTAAAGAACAGTAAGCTTGACCCTAAGAAGCCAGACTCATATAGGCCGATATCAAGCATCCCACTCTTGGCGAAAATCATCGAAAAAGAAGTTCAAACACAAATCCAAGAACATATTGATGCTTCTGCCCCACTTGATTCATGTCAGCACGGTTTTAGAGCTGCTCACGGCATGGAGACTCTCCTCACCATCCTCTTCAGTACCATAATAACAGGAATTGATAACATATGCCAGGGATATGTGCTCATCTTCTTAGACATCGCAGCCGCGTTCGACTCAGTCTGCCATGATCTCCTCCTACACCGCCTCCAGGAGAAGGGGATATGTGACTCTGCACTTAAATGGTGCAAGTCGTATCTCTACGATAGATGGCAACACGTAAGATCAGGAGAAACAACATCAGAACCTTTCCACCAGTCAAGGGGTCCCGCAAGTATCATCTCTCTCTGCACTCATGTTTAATATATATATGCAACCTATCTGCGAGATCATCCGGTCCTTCAAGGTGAGCTGTCTGTTGTACACTGACGATGTTCTCCTATATATGCCATTCACTACTGAGAACCCTGACCTTTCCCCACTGACAGACTGTTTCGATGCAGTATCCAGCTGGCTCCAAACGCAAAATCTTCGGATACAACATAAGAAAACCGAAGTCCTTTTCATCACAAGGAACCCAAATTTCATCACTCCTCCTTACTTGAAGGTCCAAGATGCAGAACCTCTGACCAAACCCTCCATCAGATACCTGGGAGTCACACTTGACTATCAACTAGACATGAAGACTCAGCAGCATGAGTTCTCCAGGGCGCTGCCATGACGGAACACATGATACCCATCCTGAAACAATTACACTGGCTCCCTATAAAAGGCAGGATCACATTCAAGACCATACTAATGACCTTCAAGATCATAAACGGACTCGCCCCATCTTCCTTATCCGATCTCATACTGATAACCCCCCCCTAATAGATCTAGAAGATCTCATGCTGCCAATAAACTAGTAGTCCCAAAAGAAATGACCAAGTGTTGCCAAAGCACAATGAACAGGGCTTTTAAGCTCACCGCACCTAAATGCTGGAACACCCTTCCACACAGTATCCGTGATAACACCAATCTAACCCAGTTCAGAAAAGACGTGAAACATTACCTCTTCCTCTTACATTCTTACATTACCCGGATGACAGCACCACTGATCGCTCACCATTCAGCTAGGCAAATCTACGCAAATGTCCAATCAATTCACATTGTACAGATGTAAATAGTTACCCCTGTTTCTTTCCAAATTCCTATTCCTGTTATTTGTAAACACAAATCAAGTCATTTGAAATGTATATGTAAAATGTTCCATGTAAACCGCACTGATGGAAAATAGCGCGGTATTTAAGAAAATGTAAATAAATAAATAAATAGTCTTAAATAGGTTACCCTGTAGCTTCATTGCATGTCCCTAGTCTTTTTATATTCTGATGACGTAAACAATTGATCTACGCTTACCCGTTACATTCCATTCATCAATTTATAAACCTCTATCATATCTCCCCTCAGCTGTCTTTTTTCCAGGATGAAGAACCCTAACCTTTTTAGCCTCTCTTCATAGGAGTATCCTTCCATCCCCTTTACCATTTTAGTGGCTCTTCTCTGTACCTTTTCTAATAATGCTATATCCTTTTTAAGATACGGCGACCAGAATTGCTGGCGACCAGAATATTCAAGGGGCGGTCTCACCATGGAACGATATAGAGGCATTATAATATCTTTTGCTTTATTTTCCATTCCTTTCCTTATGATACCTAGCATTCCATTTGCTCTCTTGGCTGCCACTGCACACTGGGCGGAGGGTTTTAACATGTTATCCACGATGATGCCTAAATCTTTTTCCTGGGTGGTGGTTCCCAATGTGGAACCTTGCATCGTGTAACCATAGTTTGGGTTGTTCTTTCCTAGGTGTATAACTTTGCACTTGTCCACATTAAATTTCATCTGCCATTTGGATGCCCAGTCTTCCAATTTATTAAGATCCTCTTGCAATTTTCCACAATCTTCTTGGGTTTTAACAACTTTAAATAGTTTTGTGTCATCTACAAATTTGATAACCTCACTCATTATTCCCTTTTCCAGGTCATTTATGAATATGTCAAAAAGCAGTGGACCCAGCACATATTCAAATTATCCAAGGCTGTTTTCTTCAAAACTGAATGTTATTTGTAGATTAAAACCATCTTTTTGGAAAACGTTTTTTCGCACAGTAGTGCAAATTCTCATTTTATCTTTTCTCAATTATTGCAATGGTTTATTTTTAGATTTCCCCACACAAATGATTAATTTGTTATAATTAGAGCAAAACGATGCTGCACGTGCTATTGCCGGGGTAAGACGTGTTGAACATATTACGCCTTTTTTAGAATAGTTACATGGCTTGCCTATTTAGTGGCATGTTATTTATAAGATCTTGCTTATTGTCTTTGAATTTCTTAATCATGTAGTACTACAATGTTTGTCAATGGTTCTGAGAGTTTATTGTCCTCTGCGTATTCTGTGTTCTCCTACCCTCCAATTGAAAACACTGTTGTTTTGTAAGGTACATTTTTGCGAGCTCAGGTGAAGGATGTTTTCTATGGAAGCATCTAAACTTTGGAATTCACTTCCCGCAGATATGCACCTTCTCTCTGATACTCGTACAGCAATGTTTAGGAAGCGGATTAAGATCTATCTTTTTTGAGCTAGCATATGCAGTGGCTGGTGGCTCTTGATTGATACATAGCAAGGTAATAATTATTTGAGAGCAGATGGCTTATTCCTTTTATTTTATTTTTTTATTTTGTTTGGTTTTATTTAATATTTAGATTGATTTTATTTGCCTTATGTTATATGTATTGTAATGTGAGTTTATTTATTATGTATGTGTTTTGTACTCCACCTAAGTTGTTGCATGGAATATAAATCTTTTGAAATAATAAAATAAATACCTAGATTCAGATTTCTTTCCTTTGGAAGGAAATTAAGAGGATCAAGCAGATCTACGCATGCTTTTTAGTATGCACACATCCTGTGATGAAGATTGAATCCTAGAACTTGTATGTCTGTACAGCAGAACTTCACTGTCACTGTCAATGGGATTTGGTGAAGTGAGAGTGTATGCAGTAGCAAGTGATTTTACATAAACACCTATGTTCAGGGTGGGAAGTCTATTGATCATTTCCCTCTAGTTGCCTCCTCTTTCACACAAGGCTGGTGCAAGGATATTGCCCACATCTGAAAATTTTGATAATTAAGCTTACCAGTCATGATCATCCCAACACTACCCCTCTCACAACACCTACTTTTAACTATAAGACTTTGCTTTGCATCTATGTGTAGGCCCGCTGTCCCCTGAAGGTTAAAGAATGTGCTGATGGCTTATGTGTGTCTCAGGATTTATTGTTTTGCTTTCACTGCTCTTTGCGAATTCTCAGATGCTGCAACCTCTGGTGACCACCTAGTCTTGCCTAATAGTCAGCTGGATCTGCCCTCGTATGGGTGTTTCTATTCTCTTTATTTGTATGTAGGAGAAGGAATTGGTGTTTTGTATTCACCAAACACTGTATACTGGATCTCACAGTGAATTCATATTCACATATCATGCTCTTGGTCCATCCTCTAGACTTTTAATCTAAGAAACAGCGTAGAGCCAAGGCCATTCATGAAAGTGAAATAAAGGGATAGGAGCAGAGACTACTATGGCACCTGTCTCTTTCAACAGTATTCCGGTTCTATCCCTCATGACTGCTACTCTTGATAACTCAAATAATTATATGGAGTGAGAGACATGTCATAGTAGGGGATCTCAGAAATAAAGAACCATCTATGAGGGTGCCAATCACTACAATACCCCCTGGACTTAGAACAGGCATGCCAGAATTCTCTCATTTTCATTCATGGACGCAATGACCACAAAGAGATATCACCAAATCGTTCACACCTCTACCCACACTAGAGGCAACACCTTGGATCTCATCTTCGCCCCACAACATCACAACACTTCAGACAATCAGTACTCTTCTCAAGTACACTCAGGGCCATGGTCCGACCACAAGGCCATCCTCTTTGACAGCCCACACGATAGCATAGAACAGCAATCTGCTGCACCAAGCGCACCTGTGCACTGCTGATTCAAGCATTTCGATAAGGAAACCTTTCTCATCAACATATTACATCACCTCAACCCTGACACTAATGACCTGGGCAATCTACTAGACAACTGGAACAACCACCTATCTGAAGCTGCACTCCTCCCAAAACCTGTCCACAAAAATCACACGGCAGTATGGTTCACCACTGACCTGCGCAAATCACTAGTGCAATTCAGGAAGCTTGAATGCCGCTGGAGATGCTTCAAACTGACCAGTGACAAAGATGCCTACCTGAACAAATTACAACAACATCGAAAAATGATCAACAACAAGAAAAAGGAACACCATACTAACACCCTAATGCGCTCTCTTTATAAGCGACGCAAACTCTTCAACCTAGTCAAATCACTCACAAAGGATCCATCTACAAAACAACCAATAAACACTCCAAGCCCAGGTGAATTTGTCACCTACTTCCAAAGCAAAACCACATCACCAACAACCAATCCAGCAAGACATGAACTACCCATGACTCCCCACCACCCCACCGACTCCCCCTCGCTGACCATGGAATCTTTCTATCCATACCCTCCGGACCAAATAGAAAGAGTCAACACTGGGATCTACACCATGATCTCCCCAATGGATCCTTATCCACCTTTCTGGATCAAACAAACAAAAACCTATCTCAGTCCAATCATAGCTAAAATCGCAAACATATCACTAGCTACATAAGAACATAAGATATGCCATACTGGGTCAGACCAAGGTCCATCAAGCCCAGTATCCTGTTTCCAACAGTGGCCAATCTAGGTCATACGTACCTAGCATTTCCCCAAAAGACACAGGTTCTGCAATGCTTGTACTGGGTCAAGCATTGATATCCTGGGTCCCTTCTTAATAATGGTTTATGGACCTTTCCTCCAGGAACTTGTCCAAACCTTTTTTAAACCAAGCTACACTAACAGCCTTTACTACATCCTCCGGTAACAAATTCCAGAGTTTGATTACACGTTGAGTGAAAAAATATTTTCTTTTATTAGTCTTAAATAGTTTACCCTGTAGCTTCATTGCATGTCCCCCAGTTTTTCTATATTCTGATAACGTAAACAATCGATCTACGTTTAACCGTTCCACTCCGTTCATTAATTTATAGACTTCTATCATATCTCCGTTCAGCTGTCTCTTTTCCAGGTTAAAGAGCCCTAACCTTTTTAGCCTTTCTTCATAGGAGTATCCTTCCATCCCCTTTACCATTTTTGTGGCTCTTCTCTGAACCTTTTCTAAAATCGCTATATCCTTTTTAAGATACTGCGACCAGAATTGCACACAATATTCAAGGTGCGGTCTCACCATGGAACGATATAGAGGCATTATAATATCTTTTGTTTTATTTTCCAGTCCTTTCCTTATGATACCTACATTCTATTTGCTCTCTTGGCCGCCGCTGCAGACTGGGCCGAGGGTTTTAACATGGTATCCACAATGATGCCTAAATCTTTTTCCTGGGTGGTGGTTCCTAATGTCTTCCAATTTATCAAGATCCTCTTGCAATTTTCCACAATCCTCTTGGGTTTTAACAACTTTAAATAGTTTTGTGTCATCTGCAAATTTGATAACCTCACTCGTTATTCTACTTTCCAGGTCATTTATGAATATGTCAAAAAGCAGCGGACCCAGCAAAGATCCCTGGGGGACACCACTATTCACCTTTCTCCATTGGGAAAATTGGCCATTTAGCCCTACCCTCTGCTTTCTATCTTTTAATCAGTTCCTGGTCCACCGTAGTACACTGCCTCCTATCCAATCACTCTTTAGTTTTGCCAATAGTCTGATGAGGGACCTTGTCAAAGACTTTCTGAAAGTCCAGATACACTATATCAACCAACTCACCTTTGTCCACCTGTTTATTCACACCTTTAAAAAAACATAACAGATTAGTAAGACAAGATCTTCCTTGTCTAAAGCCATGTTGGCTGTCTCCCATTAGGCCATGACTATCTACATGCTGAGTAATTTTATTCTTTATGATGGTTTCTACCATTTTTCCCGGTACTGACATCAGGCTCACCGGTCTGTAGTTTCCCAGATCTCCCCTGGAACCCTATTTAAAAATTGGTATTACATTGGCGATCCTCCAATCTTCAGATATTAGAGATGATTTTAATGATAGTTCACAGATTACTAATAGCAGGTCTGCAATCTCATATTTCAGTTCTTTCAACACCCTTGGATGTATACCATCCGGCCCAGGTGATTTGCTACTCTTCAGTTTATCCAATAGTGTAATACATCTTCCTGGTGTATCAATATTTCTTTCAATTTCAACTGACTCTCTCACAGGTTATTCGCTACGAATAGTTGTAATACATCTTCCTGATGTATTGATATTTCCTTCAATTCGTCCGCAGCTTTAAATACTACTTCAGTCATGGGTAACATCCCTAAATCTTCCTCAGTAAAGACCGAAGCAAAGAATTAATTCGGTTTCTCTGCTATCACCTTGTCGCCTCTTAGTGCCCCTTTAACCCCTCTATCATCTAATGGACCATCTGAATCTCTCTCAGGTTTTTTGCTACGAATGTACTTTAAAAAGTCTTTATTTCACGTTTTTGCTTCTGCAGCAAGATTCTTCTCAAATTCTCCCTTTGCCTGCCTTATCAATGCCTTGCATTTGACTTGCCAGTGCTTGTGCTGTTTCCAGGTTTTGTCATTTGGCTCTTTTTTCCATTTCCTGAAAGATTTATTTTATTTATTTATTTAGACAGTTTTGTATACCGCCTTATCCTTCAATCAAAGCGGTCACAATACAATTGGGGGATACATTTAACACGTGGGGATATGAGACACATACACTAATACTTACAGGGAACATGGGCAATAGAGGGTTAAGTGGCTTGCCCAAGATCACAAGGAGCATCTGTGGGACTAGAAACCCCAGTCCTTCCGGCCCAAGGTTGCTGTCCTCTAGTGGGATTTGAACCCCCAACCTTCCAGCCTGAAGTACCTTGCCCCAACCACTAGGCTACTCCTCCCCCTTTTTTGGCAACAACAGCCTCACTGACCTCACCTTTAAACCATGCTGGCAGTTTTTTCGACTTCCTTCCACTTTTCTTAAAGCGTGGAATACAGCTGGTCTGGGCTTCCAAGATAGTATTTTTAAACAACACCCAAGCTTGATGTAAGTCTTTAACCTTTGCAACTGCTCCTTTTAGTTTTTTCTTAACTATTTTCCTCATTTTATCATAGTCTCCCTTTCAAAAGTTAAAAGGTAGTACTGTGAATTTCTTTACTATCCCTCCTCCACTAATTAAATCAAAGGTGATCATGCTATGATCACTATTGCCAAGTGAACCCAACAACCTTATCTCTTGCACTAGATCTGGTGTTCCACTAAGGTCTAGGTCTAATATGGCTTCCCCTCTGGTAGGTTCATGAACCAGATGCTTCAAGAAGCAGTCATTTATTTCATCTAGGAACTTTATCTCCCTAGCATGTCCTGCCATGACACTGACCCAGTCGATACTGGAGTAATTGAAATCACCCATTATTATTACTGCGCTGCAACTTTTGTTAGCTTCCTTGTTTTCTTTGAGCATTTCATCATCCATTTGTTCATTCTGGCCAGGCGGTCGATAGTACACCCCCACTGCCATCGCCTTCCCCTTTTTTACATGGAATTTCAATCCATAGAGATTCTACAGCAAATTTTGTTTCCTGCAAAACTTTAATCCTTTCTGACTCAATGCCCTCTCTAACATAGAGCGCAACCCCTCCACCAATTTGATCAGCTCTATCATTACGATATAGTTTGTACCCAGGTATCACAGTGTCCCACTGGTTGTCCTCCTTCCACCATGTCTCTGATATTCCAATCATATCTAACCTTTCATTTAGTGCTATATATTCTAACTCTCCCATCTTATTTTTTAGACTTCTAGTTTAAAAGCTGCTCTATTGGGGGCGGAGCCTGATGTCCAGCGGGTAGGACGCTTTGCGTTGAAGCTCCCGAGAGGCCTACTCAGAATCCTGACTTAATACCTATATAAATTTACTATTTCGCTCCGAGCTGACCGGGGCACCTCGGGGGGATGGCGGCCCATAAACCAGCGCGCTTGGACTTCGGGTCTCCTTCTTCTTCTCACGGAAAACGCTCCAAAACAGAGGTGTCCTCCCCACAGAAGATGGTTCCATTTCGTGAAAACCCCGCAATGCACCTGGAGATTTTGGAGGAAATACGCGGCGTGAAGGAATTGGTGCAGTCCAATGGAGAAGCGCTTCGAGCCATGCGAGAAGACTTTGGAGTGCTCCAGGACCGACTTGAAGGTCTTTCATTACGGCAGGACAATATGGCGGGGGTCCTCGACTCGCACGAGGTGCGCTTGGGCAAACTGGACAAGGCTGAGCGCCAGATACAGAATCTTCAAAAGGAGTTGGAAGATAGCAATAATCGAGCCCGTCGCAACAATGTGAGGCTCCTCGGAATGCCGGAGGGGGTGGAAGCAGGAGATATAAGAGAATTCTTGCTCAAAACTCTTCCCTCCTTGCTGAAGATCACTTTTCACAGAGAACTGGAAATCGATCGAGCACACCGTGTTCCTGCCCGCATGGCGCTCAAACCGCACGACCCCCCGGCCTATTATCTTTAGCTTGCTACGATATCAACAAGTGGAACAAATTTTACATGCTGCCCGAGCGAATCATCATTTGGAATTTGAAGGTCGTAAGGTCTCCTTCTTTCCTGATTTGGCAAAGCCTACCGTTGACCGTCGGAAGAAACTCCTTGCTCTTCGCCCTCGACTTCAACAGCTACAGGCTCGCTTTGGCCTGTTGTATCCAGCGAAGCTCCGAGTGACTCTCCACAACCAGACCAGGACGTTCGAGGATCCTGATCTACTATCAACATTTTTGGACTCCAAAGAAGCAGAGCAGATGCGCTAATCCCAAATCTTGGACTTTTATCTGCCGGCTCTGTCCGCCATTTTGAAGGGCCCGATGCGGCGGTCATAGCCAAGCACAGAAATAGCCTGGACTTTCTCTCTTTCTCTGTATGACTTTTGTTTTTGGTCTCCTATCCCTTCATGATGTGTGCCTCGGTCGGATTCGGAGCACGCACAGTCCTACAGGTTATGTGTTTTTTCAATTTCGGCCTTCTCTGGGGTTTCTCCCCGCAGACACATGGTCGCCAGTAATTTTGGGGTTTTGCTTCTCCTCTACCGTACTGCGGTTTTCTTTGTTAATGTGGGGCGCTTCATTGTATTATATTAGCTTATTTTTCCTATGTCATGTGTACAGCCAGATACAGTCAGTTTGAGGGACACAGTGAAATTATGTGTGCTATCATGCTCAGAATTTTTAACTTTTCTGAATGGCCTTATGTAAAATCTTATTATTCATCGTCAAAGGCATTACTGGTCCACTCAAAGGAAAGAAAATCCTTAGCTATCTTAGCCACGAGCATGTTGATTTGGTGTTTCTTCAGGAAACGCATTTCACTCTGCTGAAACACTGCAACTCAATGCTAGGCCTCCCATGGTAGCTGCCTATTCTCCCACCGTTTCCAAATGGTACGGGATAGCCATTCTGGTTAAGAAGTCTTTGCACGCTACTGTACCTGATATTAGCGCTGACATGGAGGGTAGATGGGCCCGTGTACACCTTGAGGTTGGAGATAGTGAATTCACGTGTATTTGCACTATGCCCCGACTGTGGACAACCCTGCTTACTATGCAAGTTTTGCGCAGTTGGCCTCGGCCTCCGCCAATGCTCCATTAATACTTGGTGGCGATTTTACTCAAGTGTTCCCTCAATCTTTTCTTCTCAAACAAGGTGCTCGTTGGTTGGAAGATCCAGTACCGAGCAGACCTGTGTGGCTAGATATAGTAGCGGGCCTTTGCTAACCGATTCCTCTTACCTTTCTCCCTGGTATGACTCTCCCATCAGACTCCCACTATCCACCAATGCTTTTCGACACTTTAGGTGCCTTTAATACTCTTATGCAAACTTTAGACTCCCGACTCTGGTCAGTGCAACTTCAGCATTGCATTCGGAGCACTAGAGTACTCCCGCCATCGGCATTCTCTGTATAAGGTTGATTGGAGACTTCCGATCTCTCGGTAGTTTACCGGGTGTAGCATCCAATTTTACTAAACCTTATGTAATGCTATCACTAGAGATACCTCTATAGCGCAGAAAGTATGGGAGAGAGAATTGCATGTGACTTTGACCTCGGAGCAATGGAGCCTTATCTGGAGTAGAGGGACACGGGTTCCCGACCCGCCTCACTCACTCAGACCCTCTTCTTTCTAGCCCACCGGTGTTTTTACACTCCTCACAGATTAGACAGATGGAACACTACTCAGGGTAATGGTTGCTGGACACGTCCTGCGGCCATTGGTTTATTGCTTCATGTTTTGCATGAATATCCCGCACTACAGTATTACTGGCGTCGGGTCTGGGGTCGTTTTTAGTCTATCTCGCACTCTCAGGAGTCCCTTTCTTGGAGGATAGTGGGACTTCGCCCAGTTGCGGGGATCCCCTCTCTCCCAAAAATGGCTTATCTCCTTTCGAATTTTATGCTTGGCATTGCCATTTCCCTAATTAAGTAATACTGGGAAATTAGTTCCCATCTGAGCCCCAATGAATGGTGGAATCATGCCTGTCTCTACAGTAAATATGAACAAATACCTCGTCTGTTCGCTTCCTCCGTTCAGACTCCTTCTCATTGGTCTTAATGGAAGATGCTCAATGAATCTGTACATTTTGCTAAATGCTCTCATCTGACTGTCTAACTTTGTATATATCTCTGTCCCATGATCATGCTGTATTGTGGATACTTTTTTGATCGTTTGATGTATAATCACTGTTAATTGGAAGCGCTCACCTGCTGATATAAACGGGTAGAGAAGAAGCATCGGGGTGGGGGGTAATGGGTTTACTTTTCCTTATTGTATACTTGTTTTGTCTCTTTTGGTGTGTTGTTTCTTTTGTTTGTTGCAAAATGAAAATAAAAGTTTAAAAAAAAAATAAAAGCTGCTCTATCTCATTTTTAAAGGTTAATGCCAGCAGCCTGGTTCCATCCCGGTTAAGGTGAAGCCCATCCCTTTGGAAGAGCCCCTCCATTCCCCAGAATGTTCCCCAGTTCCTAACAAATCCGAAACCCTCATCTTTGCACCATTGTCTCATCCACGCATTGAGACACCAGAGCTCTGCCTTCCTTTTGGGTCCTGCGCATGGAACGGGAAGCATTTCGGAGAATGCTACCCTGGAAGTTCTGGATTTCAACTTCCTACCTAATAGCCTAAATTTAGCCTCCAGAACCTCCCTAGCACATTTTCCTATGTCATTGGTACCGACATGTACCAAGACAGCAGACTCCTCCCCAGCACTATCTAAGACCTTATCTAGGTGGCGCGTGAGGTCCTCTACCTTCGCATCAGGCAGGCATGTTACCAGGAGATCCTCACGTCCACCAGCCACCCAGCTATCTACATGCCTAATGATCGAATCACCAACTATAACGGCTGTCCTAACCCTTCCCTCATGGGCACATGGCCCTGGAGAAACTTCTTTGGTGCGAAAGGGTTTTACATCACCTGGAGGACAGGTCCTAGTTACAGGATCACTTCCTGCCACACCAGGGTGATGTCACGTGATCTCTCTCTTCCATGGCAACAGGTATGCTGCCAGACTGGTGGTGGGACTTCAGGACTATATCCCTGTAGGTCTCGTCTATGTACCTCTCTGTCTTTCTTATGTTTTCCAAGTCTGATACTCTAGCCTCTAGAGAACGGACTCGTTCCCTGAGAGCAAAGAGCTCCTTGCACCCTTCCGCCCCCATTGAAGACAGCAGCTATCAGACCTCTGATCAAGAATATCAAGCTTGACCCATCAGATATCAAATCCTACAGACCCATCTCTATCCTCCCCTTCCTAACCAAAATCATAAAGAAGATCATGTACCAACAGACCCAGGACCACATTGACTCCTATGCACCTCTAGACGAGCAACAGTATGGATTTCGGCAACAGCATGGTGTTGAAACCCTTCTCATGACCCTTCTAGACAGACTCCATATAGGCCTCGATAAGAAAAAACAAGGCTTCATTCTCATATTCATGGACATCGCCTCAGTTTTCGACACTGTCAACCACAACGTTTTGCTCACCCAACTCTATCAAAAAGGCGTAAGAAGCTTAGCCTTAGACTGGTTCAAATCCTACCTATCTGACCAACAAGTCCGAATAGACAACCAAGCATTCAGGCCTTTCAAACAAACACAAGGGGTCCCCCAAGGATCTTCCCTCTCATCCCTACTCTTTAACATCTACATACAGCCAATCTGTGATATCATCCAATCATTCAACATACTCTACCACATCTACACGCCATTCAACACTGATAAGCCGGACTACTCAACCATAATTGAATGCTTCAACACAGTTTCAGACTGGCTCATGACACGCAACCTGAAGGTCAACACCAATAAGACTGAGGTCTTATTCATATCCAAAGACCCCACATTTACCCCACTGCCCTCCCTCAAAGTGAAAGACTTCGACCTCACAACCAAGCAAGAGGTCCACTATCTGGGCATAACAATTGACCAATGCCTGTCATGGGAGACCCACACTCAAAATATCTCCAAGATAGTCTACCATAAACTAAGAACCCTACGACACTTACGTCCTCTACTTGAAATATCAGACTTCCGCTCGGTGGCTCAAGCTCTCATCCTCCCTCATCTAGACTATTCCAACATCATCTTTCATGATATGCCAAAGCATACCCTCCAGCCACTACAACTCGCCATGAACACAGCTGCCTGAACAATCCTAGCTGCATCCAGGTACGACCACATTACTCCCATGCTAATTCAGCTTCAATGGCTCCCCATAACAAGTCGCCTGACCTACAAAGCAATGCTACTCACTTTTAAGTCCCTGCATACAATGTTGGCAATCTCGCTCTCAGAACTGATACAAAGAATACCAGAGACCAGGACCAGGAGACCGTGTATGGTAAACTCTCTCATGACCCCTTCAACAGTAAGGACCTGTACCAAGTCAACCAAGAACCGCGCCTTTTCCCTATTTGTGCCAACCCAATGGAATGTCCTACCTTCAATGATACGTGCTATCCCGGATCTTACAACTTTTAGGAACGCATTGAACACTGTCACCAGTAGTCCACCCGTAGCTTCAGCATACGGGTTAGGTAGCCTGGAGACCTTTTATTGAAAGGTTTAAGAGTGTAGTTGTGGATCTTTTATATAAAAGCTTGTAGGGCGATGCCCCTAAGGATGCTTGTACACGCTCTCGGCACGCGTATAAGACAAATGGGAGTACATTATCCCATTCGGCCATTTTTCCTTCTAGGCTCCTTCGTAACATCTGTTTAATTGATTGATTCATCCTCTCTACTAAACCGTTAGCTTGAGGATGATAGGCAGAGGTCCGGATATGCCGTACCCCAAAAGCGTCCCATACCCTGGCTAAATATTTTGAAGTGAAATTACTCCCCTGATCTGTCAAAATTTCCTGGGGAAATCCGATTTCACAAAACAGCTTTATAAGCTCAAGGGCTATGGTCTTGGCTGAGATATTACGTAACGGAATGGCCCATGGAAAACGAGTTGCTTGGTCTATGATCACCAGTATGTACTGGAAACCTCTCGGCATTTTAACGATGGGTCCTACGATGTCCATCGCTAACCTATGGACTGGGATTGAAATGGTAGGCATAGGTATCATGGGTACAGGTTTTGGCTTACTAGCTGTGACTCGCTGGCAAGTGGGACAGGACTCGCAATAGCGGGCTGTCTCTTTGAAGATGCCAGGCCAGTAAAATCGGGCCAATATCTGGTCCAATGTCCCCTGTGTACCTTTATGGCACCCCACAGGATGGTCATGTGCCAATCTCAGGACTACCGCCTTAAAGGTAGTAGGCACGACCAACTGTTTCCTTACTGTGCCTGTACGTGGGTCTGTGCTCTCCCTGTACAATATTTTCCTTAGAGGTCCCGGCTAACTCCGCCTCAAAGTATCTGTCAGTGAGGTCAGCCGCTTCCTCGGTGGAACTGCATTTCTGGAGCACTAGGAAAGCTTTTACCTCAGGCAGTACGGCTTCAAGAAACTGCTCCATAATTATGGTATCTACCAAAGCCTCTACCATCCTCCTTTCAGGAGTAAGCCATTTCTGCGCTAGACCCTTTAATCGCTGAAATAGTGCTTTTGGTGTTTCTGTAGGCCTAAGCCTAGCTTCCCTGAATAAACGCCTGTAGTGCAGGGGAGTCAAACCCAGCCTGTCTCTTACAGCATTTTTTACACTCAGGTAATTGGACGCCTGATCAGCGGGCATTGTTTTGTACGCTGCTAGTGCCTCACCTGACAGAGACATAGCGAACCGGACAGCCCACTGGTCAGTTGGCCAGTTAGCTAACTCTGCTATTCTTTCAAATGCATCAGCAAAATCATCAAAATTATCATTGGCTTTAAATTGTCCCAGTGCTAGTGCACCACAATTAGCAAGTCCTACCCCCACTTATACTGAGGGAATAGTCTCCTCTTTGTCCACAGTCTGCTTCAGCAGAGCTCCCAGTAGCTCAAGAAGTGGCTGCTGCTGTGCATTCATGGTGGCTACAGTCTTTTCTTGGGTCACTCTGGCTAGTTCACTCTGCGCCTTCCACTGAGCCTCCATCCAGCTCTTTACGTCCTGGGGATCCATCTCAGGTTTCTGTATCTGCAGAAATAGAAGAAAACAACAGAGGCCCACCAAGTGCGGTACCCAAAAAAAATTTCTCTGCCTCCCACCTATAGCACAGATATGGACACTTTCTCAACAAACCAATTACACCCGTGCCCCCTCACTTGTACCTGAGCACGGTGCAGGATCTTGCCTTGAGAAAGATATCCTGGGTGGCTCCAAGTCAGGTCTGTATCCGAAGTCTGGTCCGTGCTTTCCTCTTTTCCTCAGGATAGCCAAACTTCTCCTGATTCACAGGTAATCCTTTTCTTCTTTAACAAGCTGATATTTCTTTTCCCTTGATACTGTCCTTGTACTGTGTTTTAAAAATCCGTAAAACTACGCCATTTCCTGTCACCAGTAGTCCGCCCGTAGCTTCAGCATATGGGTTAGGTAGCCTGGAGACCTTTTATTGAAAGGTTTAAGGGTGTAGTTGTGGACCTTTTCAATAAGTTGTAGTTGTGAATCGAGTGGTTCAGGCAAAGACAGGCTTTTAATTCCCCTCCCGGTGCGGATTCAAACACAAAGTAACAGAGGAACAGAAAGCCATACACTCTGGCATAAGGTAGGAAAAATAACTTATAACAGCTTCCATCTTAAATCACAAATGGTACGGTATTCATTGCATACAGTCCCTTGGTATTAAGAAATAAAGCCCTGTGCTCTTCAACTGCCAGTTGACCAGCTTCCTCGAGGTATCTGGCTCAGCACAGTGAAATCCTATCATTTGTAACTGTTAACGTACAATCCATTTGAGTATCAGACAACTGTTCATCTGGTGGATCAATTAGCATTGACTCAGGCTGGCTATCATCTGAATACCACTTCTGCCTTGTATCCAACATTTCCAGATTATTCTCTGCTGTCTGTTCCAGAGGCTTCTCTATTATTGCCTCTATGAGGTAAGGATTAGCTTTACTATATCTCTTGGCATAGCTTAGAGGAAAGTCATATTCTTTATAGTTCTTATGAGAGAAATTCTTATAACTACTTTTACAAGGATTATACAGCCTACCTTCTGGCTTTGAGGCAGGAGAAAGTCCGTGCACAGCTCTCACAGGATGGGGTTTAAACCTCAGAGGTTTCTCTTTGTTTTCTGGCTGCTCACCCTCTTCTTCTGACATACAAATGTCTTGCACTGTATATCTTTCACTCCTTGGAGCTTGTAAGTGCTTCCCAGCTATCCTCACTGGTAACTTCTCCCTTTGAATGCCTTCGCCATAGGAAAAATACCTGGAGTTTTGGTCAAAGGGTTTTTGTGCCCTGCTCCTCCAGTTATTCCTGTCAGCTGCCTTCTGTCTCTCTCTCTCTCACATTCAGAGTCAGAATCCACTGAATCACTTACATACGTTTTCCTTTCACACCGGGACAGACGCTGCTTCCAAGAGCCAGACCTCAGCCTGCACAAACTTTCCAGCTGATTCTGTTCTCTTCCGTCTTCCCTGTTCTCTCTCTCATTCCTCTTTCTCCTTATACTCCTCCTGTTGCTAAACTCTAATGAACCTTTCTTATACGTTTGCTTGGGAGCTAATCTAGCCCTTCCCCCTCCCAGGTGAAAGCTATCAGGGCCAGGAGATGGGAATTGTTTGCTAGCTGGGCGGGGTTCCTGCCCTCGTGGCTGGGATTGTTTGTGTTGCTCCTGGCAACTGGGTGTCCTGAGCTTATCCTTTCTGCTAGAAACTGCCCTACTGCACTTAGGTTCCTCTGTTTCCATATCACAGGATGTCTCTTCCCCATTACAACACTCATCTCTTCCAACTAACGTACGACCACCCACCCTAGACCAGACACACAGAAGAAAACAGCTGATGGCACACAACTTTAAATATGTACCAGTAATAGAAATAGGTAGATCAGCAGACAGGCCATCACTGTGAATACGCTCCTATAATGTAAATAGATCAGCAGACAGTCCATCACTGTGAATATACTCCTATAATGTAAATATTGTCACTAGTTAACCTCCCCAGTGCCTAGGGCACGTAGGGTTGGTCTGCCTGGGTATTCTAACTTAGAAAGTATGGCAGAGTATTTGTTCCTGCACTGCCTTATGGGAGTTGTAGTTCCTTTTACTCTCCAAGAAAGAAGTACTTGTAGTCGAGTGGTTTCAGGCAAATGACAAGGATTTTATTTCCCCTTCCGGGCGGATTAAATGCATGTGAAAACTCAAGACAAAAATAGCCATATGCAACTGGCATAAAGAAAACATTCAGGAATTTAGGACAAATAGCTTCTTTAGCTTCAAGCTTCAAAATGTGCAGTGCTCAATATAAACACAAAAGTAACAGTCACTTCTTATACAAAAAGAAACACTTTGCTTTTCTTCTGCTGCTTAGACAGCCTTCTTTGTAGCCTGGTCAGCAAAGTGATTTAATGTGGTCAGCTAGCGATAACGTGCAGTCCATTTGATCATCTGTTACATCCTCAATAACAGGCTCTATCTGCATTTCTTCTGAATCACTACCAGCTGGGTGAGTTTGCACAATGCTACACGGCGTTTCAAAATACACTCCCTCTCTGCCTTCCCGAGGCTTCTCTTTATAACATTCTAATGAGCAGGGTTGTAAAGTACCGTATATATTGGAGTTAGTATAAGGAGAGTCCAATACTTCTTGGCAAGCACAAGGAAAACTTTTTTAGCTAGGTTCACCCCTGTATAATTTGTGAAGCCTACCTTTTGGGTTTAGAAAGGAAGAACTTCTCAGCACTGCTGGGCCAGCAAGGGTTCCAAACACTGGATGTGTTTTCCTGCCTTTTAGCTTCTCAGCTTTTTCCTCAGATATGCAAATATCCTCTGGCCAGCACTTCTCTCTCCCTGGAGCTTCTGCGTGTTCCCAAACTAGCCTCTCAGGCAGTCTCTCCCTCCGGCTGCCTTCAAGGGACGGCACCGGTCCTGGGCTGCTCCCACCTGGCTTTTGGGCACTGGCTCTCTGGGTCCTTCTTTCTCTGGCTTCCTCCTTGTTCTTCTCTTTCTCTGCCTCTGCCTCTCTCTCTCTCTCTCATGGTCAAATCTAATGACCACTTTTTATATCCCTGTTTCTTAGGGCTCAGCTCCGCCCCTCCCCCAACCAGGTGTTTTCCCTTAACTCCTGAGCTTGGGGATACGTTGCAGCATGGGCGTGTTTGTTCATCTCGTGAATCTCTTTGTTTACGTTTCCCTTGGAAACCCTGAGCCATGTGCTCTGACTGCCTGTCAGTTTCTGAAGCAAATTCCTCTGCTTCCCTTAGCTCCATAGGCTCAGAAGGGTCTTCTACATGACAATATGCTCCTGTAAGGTAAATGTGCTCCTAGCTCTACTTCAGATGTAAACTCCTGAATGTAAGTATGTCACTAGATTTACTTCAGATGTAAACCATGTAATCATTATGTTATCTGTGTTATGTGTAACACACATTCTGTAAGTGTTATTTGTAAACCACACTGATCAGCAAGGCCGCGGGTCCCGTCCGCGTGGCCGCTACTAACCGGGGGGGTGGCGGGCCGTTCGCCCCGCCCCCTCTCGGTTGCGGCGGCGCGCGGCTGTTACTGCCCGCGCGGCCGGGCGCCTCATTGGCTCCCCGTGGCGTTTTAAACGCCCGGGAGCCAATGGGAGGCTGGGCCGCGGCAGCAGGGGGGGGGGGGGAGTAAGTGACGCGGGGACCCAGCTCTGCATCGGCAGTTGCTGGGTCCAGGCTGGAGGCTCCTGTTGTCCTGTTGTGGCTGGCTGCGCCGGATTCTACTTGCTGTGGAGGGCCTGTGGCTGCAGCGTGAAGCAGCACGTGCTACGGCGCTGTCTTCGGCGCTCCGGGAAGCAGCGATTCAGCGTCGGGGGACTCGGAGGCTCGTGGCTCTCCAGGCAAGTTCTTTTGCGACGGTGGACTAGCCTGGTGGTTATAGCACTGGCTTAGGAGTCAGGAGTCCAGGGTTCAATTCCCTCTAGCACTCCTTGTGGCCTTGGGCAAGTCTCTTAACTTAAAAAAAAAAAAAAAAAAAATTTCTCTTCTCCTTGCCTCCAGCCTATTATTGGCCATGGCTGGCGGGGGCAAAAAGGGGGGTGCCAGTAAGCGCCACGGGACTGGGAAGGCCAAGCCTGCTGGTCCGGGGAGAGGAGAGCCTGTCCCTGCGGGGCGCACGGCTCTTCTTAGCAGAGGGACAAGGGGCAGGGCTCCGAGCCGTGGTCCGACGTCCGACCAGGGGTCTATCCCGGTCCACAGGCAGGCAAGTAAGGGGGTTTCGGCTGGTCGGGCAGCTGGCGGCCGGCGAGGCCGGTCACCTGCCCCGGCTAGAGGTGCTTTGGGGCGGGGAGCGGCCCCTGATGGCCCGGGGGGGGGGCTAATGGTCCCAGGGGGGGGAGCGAAGGGGTGGCTCCTCCGTCGGACAACGTGGGTATAGACGCTGCGAGTCCGGGGGGTCCATCTGCTCCCGCTGGGGCGGCCTATTCCCCTGCCTGGGCGCATAGGCAGGGCGGGGGTCAAGGCCCTTCCCGTGCGGATTGGCTAGGGGCGTGGCAGCCGCCTTGGCCTGGGGTGGGTTCGCCTTCGCCTTTCCCTGTTTTTTCTCCGCAGGTTTCGCCCGGCTGGCACTACTGGGGGCAACTTTGTGGGGTTCCTGCTGGACAGACGGACGGTGGGAGGGCGAGCACCAGTGGAGGCCCCGCGTCTTCGGGAAGTGGAGGAGGAGCGGCAGCCTCATCGTTGACAACACCGGAGACGGGTGCGTCTTCTGCGGTGGCAGCACCGGCGGCAGGTGAGTTGGCGGCTGGGGAAAGGGCGGGGGAGGGGGGTAAGAAGCGAGCGACCAAGCGCAAGCGGGGTTCCGGTCGCCGGCGGCGGCGTTCGGGGTCCTCCTCTTCTTCCTCTTCGGAGTCTTCGTCCGACTCGGTGTCAGACGACTTGGCCGGGAGTCCGGGGGCCACTGGCGGGGAGGTCGGCGTGGGACAGGTGGGTTCGGGGGTCGGCGTGGGGCAGGTGGGTTCGGTGCCTTCGGTGGCGTTTTTTCTCTGAGTTATGGGAAGGGGTACCGAAGAAGCTGCGGAAAAAGATTGTAAAACGTCGTTACGTTGATATTTTCCGCTTACTCGAGGGTCGTAAACGGTCGGGGGATAGCCGACGGAAGCGTAAGGAGGACGAGAAGGCGGGTAGGGTCAAGAGAGTGGCTCGGAATGTCGTTAATTGGACTCAGTCTTTCTTGAGGTTGGCGAGTGTATGGGGTCATTCCCATCCAGAGCAGTACGGTTTGCTGTTGGCTTACGCGGACTCTATACTGGAGGCCTCACAGACTCATGACGGTTGGGCTTGGCTCAACTATGATGAGAAATTCCGTGATAAGATGGAGGAGAATCGCCTATTGTCGTGGGGAACCCAGGATATTAATCTTTGGCTAACGCAGATGGCCATCAGACCGGGCGGGGGAAGTATGGGTGGGCAAAGAAGTGGAGTAGCCACCCCTGCGCGGGCGGATCGGCCCTTTCGATCGGGCGTGCCCCCTGTTTTGCAGAGAACTCCAGGGGGGGGAGGAGCGGGGGACCTGTGCTGGCGCTTCAACAAGTCTTCCTGCCCCTTTCCGGATTGCAAATTCCGGCACGCCTGCTCCGTCTGTAATGGGGGTCATTCAGCTCTCAAGTGTGTCAGGAAGAATGGCGGGAGCGGGTCAGCCCCCGGCCACAAGTAACGGGGACGTCTGGAGCTTGGCCCCCACCCCGGTTGCGATTGCGGTGTTAGGCTCCTGGCTTAAGAAGTATCCGAAGCGACAGGTCAGCAGTCTTTTGGAATTTGGGTTCAGGGAGGGGTTTCCCATACCGGTGGTGGGCTGTGTAGGGGTACACAAGGCGAGGAATTCGCCTTCGGTCCGGCGCTTCGCGCAGCTGGTACGTGATAAGTTGGCTACTGAGCTGGCATTAGGTAGGGTGGCGGGTCCTTTCACAGAGCCCCCTTTTGCAGAATTCGTGGTTTCTCCGCTGGGTATCATTCCGAAGAAGGAGCCGGGGAAGTATCGCCTGATACATAATCTCTCGTTTCCTATTGGTTCCTCAGTGAATGATCACATTCCTAAAGTTTTGTGTGCGGTACGGTATGCATCCTTTGATGAGGCCGTGGAGCTGGTACGAGCCTGTGGGCCTGGGTGCTTGATGTCCAAAGTGGATATTGAATCTGCCTTCCGTTTATTGCCGGTGCACCCTTCTGCTTTCCATTTGTTGGGGTTTTGCTTCGAAGGGCAATTTTACTTCGATAAATGCATGCCTATGGGCTGTTCGATTTCCTGTGCGTATTTCGAACAGTTTAGCTCCTTTTTGCACTGGGCATTCGTGGACTGGGTGGGATGCGGTTCGGTAGTGCATTATTTAGATGACTTCCTCTTCGTGGGGCCAGCGCAGTCAGGGCAGTGCAAGGCTTTGTTGGAGGGTTTTGTCCAGTTGGCCCAAGTGTGGGGTGTTCCATTAGCATCCGAAAAGACGGCGGGTCCGGCGACTACACTTACCTTTCTGGGGGTGGAGTTGGATTCTGTGGCGTTGGTGGCTCGCTTGCCGCAAGAGAAAGTGGCGAGTCTGCGGGTGTTGGTCGCCAATGCGCTGGGCTCTAGTAAGCTAACGCTGCGGGAGATGCAGTCTTTAGTGGGGTCCCTGAATTTTGCGTGTCGGGTGATCCCGATGGGGCGAGTATTCTTGCGCCGATTGTCCGCTGCTACTTCGGGCGTCTCTAGGCCGCATCATCGGATCCGGCTGTCCGGCAGCTTGCGGGCAGACCTGCGGATTTGGGACGATTTTCTTCGTGACTTCAATGGTACCACGGTGCTGAGAGACCCGGAGGTGACTTCTGCGGATTTGCAGTTGTATACGGATGCAGCGGGGAGTTCGGGTTTGGGGATTTATTTTGGGGGCGCATGTTGTGCGGAAGGCTGGCCTCCATCCTGGCGAGCGGTGGGGCTTACGAAGAATATTACCTTCCTCGAGTTGTTTCCCATTTTGGTGGTACTGTCGTTGTGGCCGGATAGACTCCGCAATCGCAGAGTACGCTGGTGGTGCGACAACGAGGTGGTAGTTTCGGTGATTAATAACTAGTCCCCAAGATGTCAGCCGGTAGCTGACCTGATGCGGCAGGTGGTGTTTTCATGCTTGCGGTTGAATTTAGTCATTAAGGCTCGTCATATCCCTGGGAGTCATAACCAGATTGCTGATGCTCTCTTTCCCGTTTCAAGTGGGCGCTGTTTCGGACCTTGGCCCCAGATGCGGACGACGTGGGATCGGCGGTCCCGGAGCATTTATGGCGGATTGGCCTCCAGGAATGATCGAGCTGTTGCGGAAGTCTGTATCCTCAGCGACATGGGTCACGTATCAACGTGGCTACTGCAGTGTGGTGTCCTTCTTGCTACTCCATGGATGGCGGCCCGGGCTGGCCTCGGATTTGCTGATGGGTCAGTATGTGGCGGCGGCTAAAGAACAGGGCTTGTCTCGGGCCACTACCCGACGGAACGTAGCAGGCTTCGCCTTTTTCGCAAGGGCTTTCGGGTGGGGGTGGGCTGGAGGGGGATTTCTAACGCGTACGTTGTTGCGGGGTTGGGAGCGGTCCAGTCCCTTGCCCGGGGATTGGCGGCGTCCTATTACGCATGACCTACTGTGTCGGTTGTGCGGGGCTTTGCCGCAGGTAGTGTCCTCCTGCTATGAAGGGGTGCTTTTTCGGGCCGTTTTTTTCGTTAGCCTTTTTCGGCGCATTTCGGGTGGGCGAGCTGGTTTCGGAGTCGGGGCGGCTGCACAATGGGAGGGCGGTTGCAAGTGCGTCACGTGCACTTGATCGGGAGTAGGGTTCGTATCCGCCTTGCCCGTTCTAAGACGGATCAGGCGGGTAGGGGTGTGTGGGTGGACTTGGCAGCGGTTCAGGGTTCCCCCTCGTGTCCGGTCGCGTTACTGCAGGCGTACTTACGCCTTCGTCCGGAGGTGGATGGTAGCCTTTTTATCCATCTGGACGGGCGGGTTCTTACGCGCTTCCAATTTACCGCTGTGCTGCGCCTGGCTTTACGACAGATAGGTGAGGAACCTGGTGCCTTTGCCCCTCATTCCTTCCGGATCGGAGCGGCAACCAGTGCAGCGGTGGCTGGACTGCCCGATCAGGAGATACAGCGCATTGGGCGATGGCGGTCGGGAGCCTTCCAGAGCTACGTGCGTTTGTAGTGGAGTGGGTGGGGGGGGCATTAACGGGGCTGTTCTTTGTCTTTCAGGTGTGGGGCAGCGATGCTGTTGGATTTTGGGCCACTCCTTTGTCTTCTGGGCGGGTCGGCGAGCAGCGATGCGCCCAGTGGGGCTGAATTTGGGACTTCCTGAGCGGGCGGTGACGATCACATGGCTGGGCGAACGCGGACTCCGGTGGATCCAACTCCTGCCTTTGCTTCGGCACCTCCAGCGTTCCCGAGGCACCCCGGATGTGCTACTGCTCCACTTGGGTGGCAACGATCTCGCTTCATGGACCTGCCGGCAGTTGATTCGAGCAGCTATCAAGGACTTTGGGGTGGTGTTGGGGATGTTTCCGGATGTACTATTGCTATGGTCGGATATCATTCCAAGGCCGTCCTGTAGGGCTCAGCGACGGTGGTCACGGGGCGTGACCAAAATTAACCGTCAAATTGGCCGGTGGGTGGGACAGCAAGGGGGCTGTCAAATTTTTCACCCTTGGGTGGACGTGGACTGCCCGGGCCTCTATGGGCCAGATGGGGTGCACTTGTCCCCGATAGGGCTAGATTTACTGCTGAACGATTGGCAGGAGGCCTTGGAAGGTATGCCTTTGGGGGCGAGGGCTGGTCGCAGCTTACCTTTGGGGGGCGGCTCTGGTCGTGGCTGACCTGAGCCGGTGGCGGGATCCCGGAGGTTTCCGGGGTCCGGAGCCGGTGGCAAGCATGAGGGCGGGGGTGGGGTACCCCCGACCCGGTTAATCCCTCAGGCTTTTGCTAATAGCATGGCGAAGCCGGAAGAGGGAGGGAGTGGAAAATGTCGGGCCTGTGCCCGGGGGAAGCGGATGCGGCGTCACCTGGCTACTCACACGGCGGGGTCGAGCCCGCCCTGCTGGGGGGGGGGGGGGTTAAAAATATGTTGATGTTGGATTATGTGTGTTTAAAAGGTTATTAAAGCTGCGACCAGTTTAAGTCCCAACTTGTTGTCATGTGTTTGTTTTGAATTGCTCTCTCGGGGGAAGGAAAATGGGGGTGGGGCCTGGGGAGGGGCGAGAGGCGTCGTCCGCCTTACCCGGTTACAGCAAGGCCGCGGGTCCCGTCCGCGTGGCCGCTACTAACCGGGGGGGGTGGCGGGCCGTTCGCCCCGCCCCCTCTCGGTTGCGGCGGCGCGCGGCTGTTACTGCCCGCGCGGCCGGGCGCCTCATTGGCTCCCCGTGGCGTTTTAAACGCCCGGGAGCCAATGGGAGGCTGGGCCGCGGCAGCAGGGGGGGGGGGGAGTAAGTGACGCGGGGACCCAGCTCTGCATCGGCAGTTGCTGGGTCCAGGCTGGAGGCTCCTGTTGTCCCGCCCGCCCACCCAGGCTGGGGGAGGCTTTGGGGGGGGTGTTTGGGCTGTTGCAGCTGGAGGGGGGGCTTTGGCGGGATCCCGGAGGTTTCCGGGGTCCGGAGCCGGTGGCAAGCATGAGGGCGGGGGTGGGGTACCCCCGACCCGGTTAATCCCTCAGGCTTTTGCTAATAGCATGGCGAAGCCGGAAGAGGGAGGGAGTGGAAAATGTCGGGCCTGTGCCCGGGGGAAGCGGATGCGGCGTCACCTTGCTACTAACACGGCGGGTGAGAGCTCGCTCTGCTTGGGGGGGGGGGGGGTAAAAAGATGTTGATGTTGGATTATGTGTGTTTAAAAGGTTATTAAAGCTGCGACCAGTTTAAGTCCCAACTTGTTGTCATGTGTTTGTTTTGAATTGCTCTCTCGGGGGAAGGAAAATGGGGGTGGGGCCTGGGGAGGGGCGAGAGGCGTCGTCCGCCTTACCCGGTTACTGTAATAGCGCAGTATATAAAAACAAATAGATAGAAATAAATAAATAAATCTCCTTCCATTGTAACAGCTGTCTCCAGAAAAACTTTACCTGATCTCTGTCCCTCTCCATTTAACATCACCAAGAAAATCTAAAGAACTCCCTTTCTACAAGGTCTGAGAGTCTATGTGCAATAGTCCCTGTACACTCAGGGTGACCAAGATAAACAAACATTTACATTCCCACAGTACAGTTCAAAAACATAGTTCTATCAATTTTTTCCCTGGAATCAGTCTGTACCTTCCTGGCTTTCTCCAAGTTCAGGGAAAACCTTCTTATAGTAGTCCAGCAGTTATATGTAAATGAAGTTGTCCTTCACTGCATCACTTCGGCAACAGGTGGCTCTCTCCTAAGTCCCTTAAACACAGGGGTATGTTTACTAAACCGCAGTAAAGTTACCAGGGTAAGGGCAGCGTTAAGGTACCTGAAGCCATATAAGGCAGTGGGCAGGTAGGGGGTATTTCGGCGTAAAGGGAGCAATGGGCCATTTAATGCACGTTAACAGGGAGTCTTGGCCGTTTAACGCATGTTATTGGGGCATCGCATGTCAAGGTGACAAGCATGCACCTTAGGGCACATTAAGGCTGACAAACATGCCTTAAGGTGCCCTAAGAGCAGTAAGGCACCCTAACTTAAGGCGCTTTAACTTAAGGCACCTTAGGTTAAGGAACCTTAAAGCCCTTAGGGCACCTTAATGTAAGGCACCTTAGGTTAAGGTGCCTTGGCCTAAGGCACCTTAAAGCCCTTAGGGCACCTTAACATAAGGCACAATAGCTTAAGGTGCCTTAAGTCATAAGAACATAAGAACATAAGATAAGAACATAAGATATGCCATACTGGGTCAGACCAAGGTCCATCAAGCCCAGTATTCTGTTTCCAACAGTGGCCAATCTAGGTCATATGTACCTAGCAGTTTCCCCAAGAGACACAAGTTCCACAATGCTTGTACTGGGTCAAGCATTGATATCTTCGGTCACTTCTTAATAATGCTTTATGGACCTTTCCTCCAGGAACTTGTCCAAACCTTTTTTAAACCCAGCTACACTAACAGCCTTTACTACATCCTCCGGTAACAAATTTCAGAGTTTGATTACACGTTGAGTGAAAAAATATTTTCTTTTATTAGTCTTAAATAGTTTACCCTGTAGCTTCATTGCATGTCCCCTAGTCTTTCTATATACTGATAACGTAAACAATCGATCTACGTTTACCCGTTCCACTCCGTTCATTAATTTATAGACTTCTATCATATCTCCCCTCAGCCGTCTCTTTTCCAGGTTAAAGAGCCCTAACCTTTTTAGCCTTTCCTCATAGGAGTATCCTTCCATCCCCTTTACCATTTTGGTGGCTCTTCTCTGAACCTTTTCTAAAATCGCTATATCCTTTTTAAGATACGGCGACCAGAATTGCACACAATATTCAAGGTGCGGCCTCACCATAGAACGATATAGAGGCATTATAATATCTTTTGTTTTATTTTCCATTCCTTTCCTTATCATACCTAGCATTCTATTTGCTCTCTTGGCTGCCGCTGCACACTGGGCCGAGGGTTTTAACATGGTATCCACAATGACGCCTAAATCTTTTTCCTGGGTCGTGGTTCCTAATGTGGAACCTTGCATCGTGTAACCATAGTTTGGGTTGTTCTTCCCTAGGTGCATAACCTTGCACTTGTCCACATTAAATTTCATCTGCCATTTTGATGCCCAGTCTTCCAATTTATCAAGATCCTCTTGCAATTTTTCACAATCCTCTTGGGTTTTAACAACTTTAAATAGTTTTGTGTCATCTGCAAATTTGATAACCTCACTCGTTATTCCACTTTCCAGGTCATTTATGAATATGTCAAAAAGCAGCGGACCCAGCACAGATCCCTGGGGTACACCACTATTTACCTTTCTCCATTGGGAAAATTGGCCATTTAGCCCTACCCTCTGCTTTCTATCTTTTAACCAGTTCCTGATCCACAATAGTACACTGCCTCCTATCCCATGACTCTTTAGTTTTGCCAAAAGTCTCTGATGAGGGACCTTGTCAAAGGCTTTCTGAAAGTCCAGATACACAATATCAACCGACTCACCTTTGTCCACCTGTTTATTCACTCCTTCAAAAAAACATAACAGATTAGTAAGACAAGATCTTCCTTGTCTAAAGCCATGTTGGCTGTCTCCCATTAGGTCGTGACTATCTACATGCTGAGTAATTTTATTCTTTATGATGGTTTCTACCATTTTTCCCGGTACTGACGTCAGGCTCACCAGTCTGTAGTTTCCCGGATCACCCCTGGAACCCTTTTTAAAAATTGGTGTTACATTGGCAATCCTCCAATCTTCAGGTATTAGAGATGATTTTAATGATAGTTCACAGATTACTAATCGTGAAATTCAAGAACCCTATTGGATTGAATCAAAGACTAGACCATCAAAAGAATCCAATATAAACAGGGAAATCCCCTTACGGCTGATCAACTATATTTTTGTCGGAGCTTGTCAGCCCAGCATCCGGGAAGCATTCCGCAGACGCCACTGTGACCGCTCACTTTATTTTAATCAATATTTATCAATTTTAGCAATATTTTTAAAAATGTGGTGAGAATGAAAAAATAAGTCTATCAACTTAGCTTATTACGCAGAGCATCGCCAGAATGCCATTAGTAAGTGGACGACATGGCCACGTTTCGGGTTTACAAAAAGCTCAAACCCTGCTTCAGGTCCCGCTCCTCGGCAAATGGTGAATCTTCAGCTTACATAGCCCAGAAAACCCTTTCTTTAAGTCTTCGGCAGCGTCTGACGTCATAGTGAGAAACAAGCAGTGGAGCCAATCACAAGGAGCCATCCTCGGAGTCCGTACACAGGGAAATCCCACAGCTCAGGGAATGCCCAAAACGGCTCCTCAGATCAAAGTAAGAAGCAATAGAGTGAAAGTAAAAAAGTCACACAATCGTATACCAATCCAATTGAGAATTGAGCCCATCAGGGGCTACTGAATTGAGAGTGTAGATCCATCGTTGCTCTCATAGTTGAAGTTGTTGTTCACGATCCCCACCACGGGGATCAAGAGGGATGTAATCCAACACTCGCCAACGCAACGAACTGAAATCATGACCCCGATCCAAATTGTGCTCAACCATCGGGGCAGAAAGAGCCTTAGTACGTAGACGTGAAGCGTGTTCAGCAAGTCGGAGTTTCACTGCCCGTTTAGTCCGACAGTTGGCAGTTTTTTGGACTTCCTTCCACTTTTCTTAAAGCGTGGAATACAGCTTGTCTGGGCTTCCAAGATAGTATTTTTCAACAACATCCAAGCTTGATGTACGTCTTTAACCTTTGCAACTGCTGCTTTTAGTTTTTTCTTAACTGTTTTCCTCATTTTATCATAGTCTCCCTTTCGAAAGTTAAAGGGTAGTACTGTGGATTTCCTTACTATCCCTCCTCCACTAATTAAATCAAAGGCGATCATGCTATGATCACTATTGCCAAGTGGCCCCAACACCCTTATCTCTTGCACTAGATCTGGTGTTCCACTAAGGACTAGGTCTAATATGGCTTCCCCTCTGGTCGGTTCATGAACCAGCTGCTCCAAGAAGCAGTCATTTATTTCATCTAGGAACTTTATCTCCCTAGCATGTCCTGCTGTGACACTGACCCAGTCGATGCCGGGGTAATTGAAATCACCCATTATTATTACTGCACTGTAACGTTTGCTAGCTTCCTTGATTTCTTTGAGCATTTCGTCATCCATTTGTTCATTCTGGCCAGGCGAACGATAGTACACCCCCACTGCCATCACCTTCCCCTTTTTACATGGAATTTCAATCCATAGAGATTCTACAGCAAATTTTGTTTCTTGCAAAACTTTAATCCTTTCTGACTCAATGCCCTCTCTAACATAGAGCACAACCTCTCCATCAATTTGATCAGCTCTATCATTACGATTTAGTTTGTAACCAGGTATCACAGTGTCCCACTGGTTGTCCTCCTTCCACCATGTCTCTGATATTCCAATCATATCTAACCTCTCGTTTAGTGCTATATATTCTAACTCTCCCATCTTGTTTTGTAGACTTCTAGCATTTGCATACAAGCATTTTAGAGACTGTATTTTATTCATATTAATTTGGCTATTGGTAGACATGGGTAATTTGGGATCTTTAAGCTCTGTCTGCTCCATACTCGAGGGCATTTGGGCTACTTTACTCTTTTTGGAACCTCTCTGCTTTTTGTAGTATCCTTCAAGGATACATTCTTCCGAACCATGCGCTCTTGGGCGACTGTCAGTTTTCCCCTATTATCTAGTTTAAAAGCTGCTCTATCTCCTTTTTAAAGGTTAATGCCAGCAGCCTGGTTCCATCCTGGTTAAGGTGAAGCCCATCCCTTCGGAAGAGCCCCTCCTTTCCCCAGAATGTTCCCCAGTTCCTAACAAATCCAAACCCCTCATCTCTGCACCATTGTCTCATTCACGCATTGAGACTCCGGAGCTCTGCCTGCCTTTTGGGTCCTGCGCGTGGAATGGGAAGCATTTCGGAGAATGCTACCCTGGAAGTTCTGGATTTCAACTTCCTACCTAAAAGCCTAAATTTAGCTTCCAGAACCTCCCTACCACATTTTCCTATGTCATTGGTACCGACATGTACCAAGATAGCAGACTCCTCCCTAAGGTGCCCTAAGGACGTTAAGGTGCCTTAACCTAAGGTGCCTTAAGTTAAGGTGCCCTAAAGGCTGTAAGGTGCCTAAGGGCTGTAAGGTGCTTTAAGTTGACAGCCATGAACTATAAGGCATAAAAACAGCTATAACCCTAACGCTGGACAGAGCACCAAGGAAAGGCAATGAACAAGTGATGGAAGGAAGGAGAGGTGGGAGCTGATGGACCTGCCATATCTGCATGCTCCCTATGGCTGGGAAAAATCGTATTGCTAAAGCTGTTGCCCCTGTTACAGCTTCTGCCTCGGTCCTGACAGAGGTCCTAATGCCAGTTGAAGGACCGGTTCCATGTGCAGGGTGCCTGCATGCTGAAGCTCTGAGGAAACAAGTGGAGGAACTCAGAGAGGAGGTGGCGAGGCTGAGGAGCATTCAAGACAGTGAGAAGTACATTGATGAGATGCGTCTTGCAGCAACCAGGCTCTCCAGCACAGGAGAAGATGGGTGCCAACAGAATGTCGATGGTTGGACACAAGTCACCAGGGCCTGCAAAATCACCATTCCAACTTCTCCAGCCCTTGAATTGAAAAACCATTATGCAGCCCTGGAAGTGGAGGAGGTGAAAGCATCCCTGGAAAGGGAAGAACCAGAGTTCAAGTACCCCAAAGTTGTGGAATCAGTGACCAGAAGGAAACAAAGGGTAGTGGTGGTTGGAGACTCTCTTCTGAGGGGTACTGAGGCGTCCATCTGCCGACCAGACTTGATGTCCATAGAGGTATGCTGTCTGCCTGGTGCCAAAATCCAAGATGTTACGGAGAGTTTGCCGAGACTCATCAAGCCCACTGACTATTACCCAATGTTGCTAATCCATGTTGGAACAAATGATACTGCCAGGTATACCTCGGAACATATCAAAAGTGACTTCATGGCTCTGGGACAGAGGGTGAAGCAGTTAGGTGCACAGGTGGTGTTCTTTTCAATCCTCCCTGTTGAGGGTAAAGGCCAAGGAAGAGAGACTCGCATCCTGGAGATGAATGCATGGCTGCGTGGATGGTGTCATCGAGAACATTTTGGTTTCCTAGACCATGGGATGCTGTTCCAAGGGTTGCAGAGCAGAGATGGCATCCATCTGTCCAAGAAATGTCAATGCATCTTTGGTAGTAGACTGGCTAATCTACTGAAGAGGGCTTTAAACTAGATTCGTTGGGGATGGGTGAAGAAAGCCCCCAGGTAAGTGGAAGCCCCCAGGTAGGTGATACATTAAATACCTTTATGGAAATTGGTAACAGGAGTAATATATGGAAAGCAGTGTGTATTAATGCCCATATCATGGGAAATAAGGTCCCTGAAGATGAAGCTTTGGTGGGAGTGGCCTACTTGGATTTAGTGGCAGTTACGGAAACATGGTTCACAGAAAACCATGACTGGGATGTAACTATACCTGGCTATACTTTATTCAGAAAGGACAGGGTAGGAAGAAGGGGAGGAGGAGTGGCACTATATGTAAAAACTACTATTAAAGCTTTGGAATTACAGAGCTTAAAAGGGAGAGAGGAGGCATTGTGGGTTAAACTAGAAAGAGGGAAAGAGAAATCTATTTGCATTGGTGTGATATACAGACCTCCCTCACAAGAGGAAGAGGTGGACAGAGAGTTAATTGAAGACATACGCAGCATTGCTAGGAAAGGGGAAGTGCTACTGATAGGAGATTTCAATATGCCAGATGTTGATTGGCACATTCCTGCTGCAGTATCATCTAGAAGTAAGGAGATCCTGGATTCTCTACAGGGAGAACTATTTAGGCAATTGGTAACAGACCCCACACGTGAAGGGGCCCTACTGGACTTGGTGCTTACCAATGGTGAAAGTGTTTCTGATGTTGTAGTGGGAGATCATTTTGCATCCAGTGATCACCAGATGGTGTGGTTCAGTATTAGGACTAGGGCTGTTAGAATCCATTCCAAGGTGAGGATCTTAGACTTTAGGAAGACTAACTTTGCGAAGATGGGCCAATACCTCAGGGAGTCGTTAGTGGGATGGGAACAGCTGGGGGATGTAGAAAAACAGTGGGCAAAACTGAAAGGGGGTATTTTAAAGGCAACCAACCTTTTTGTTAAAATGGTAAATAAAGGCAAAAGGAACAGGAGACCACTATGGTTTTCGAAGGAAGTAGCTGAAAAAGTGAAGAAAAAGAGGGAGGCCTTCATGAAATACAAGAGATCACAGAGAGAGGAAGACAGGCATCTGTATTTGGAAAAACTTAGAGAAGCTAGCAAAGTAGTCAAGAAGGCAAAGATTCAAAAGGAGGAGGAAATAGCCAATGCAATAAATGGGGGGATAAGACATTTTTCAGATATATTAGTGAGAAGAGGAAGGGCAAAAGTGGTATTGTCAGACTCAAGGGTGCAGGGGGGGAATATGTAGAAGCTGATAAGGATAAAGCGGAATTGCTTAACAAATATTTTTGTTCTGTGTTCACAGATGAAGAACCAGGAGCAGGACCTCAGAAAACACCCACAAATAAGAACAGTGAGGGACATCTTGAACAATTTTCAGAAGACTGTGTTCGTGAGAAACTAGCTCAACTTAAAGTAGACAAAGCGATGGGACCGGATGGGATACACCCTAGAATACTGAGGGAACTTGGGGACGTTCTAGCAGCTCCACTGACTGACCTTTTTAATGCCTCGTTGGAGTCGGGAGTGGTGCCAAAGGACTGGAGAGAGGCTCTTGTGGTGCCTTTACACAAAAGCGGAAGTAAGGATGTGGTTGAAAACTACAGGCCAGTTAGTTTAACTTCGGTGGTTTGTAAATTATTGGAAACGCTGCTGAAAGAGAAAATAGTGAGGTTTCTGGAGTCCAGCGGATTACAGGATCCGAGGCAGCATGGATTCACCAGAGGCAGGTCTTGTCAGACAAATCTGATTGATTTCTTTGACTGGGTGACCAGGGAGTTGGACTGAGGGAGAGCTCTAGATGTGGTGTATTTAGATTTCAGTAAAGCCTTTGACACTGTTCCTCACAGGTGACTTATAAACAAACTGAGCATCCTAGGGATGGACCCTAAAGATACTGCTTGGGTTAGAAATTGGTTGGGTGAGAGGCGACAAAGAGTACAAGTAAATGGAGCTCACTCTGAGGAGAAGGATGTTACCAGTGGTGTGCCCCAGGGATCTGTCCTTGGTCCGATTCTTTTTAACATAGGGAGGAGTGGCCTAGTGGTTAGGACAAGGTACTTTAGGCCGGAGGGCCGGGGGTTCAAGTCCCACCTGGGGACAGCAATCTCAGGCCGGAGGGACTGGGATTTCTAGTCCTATAGGCACTCCTTGTGGTCTTGGGCAAGCCACTTAACCCTCCATTGCCCATGTTCCCTGTAAGTATTAGCGTATGTGTGTCATATCCCCTCGTGTTAAATGTATCTCCCAATTGACCGCTTTGACCCGGTGAAAAGCGGGATATAAATACAGCTAAATAAATAAATAAATAAATAAAATAAACATCTTTGTTAGTGATATAGCTGAAGGGCTGTTGGGTAAGGTTTGCCTCTTTGCAGATGATACCAAAATATGCAATAGAGTAGACACCCAGGAAGGTGTAGATAACATGAGGAGGGATCTAGCTAAGCTTGAAGAATGGTCTAGAATTTGGCAGCTGGGATTTAATGTTAAAAAATGTAAGGTCATGCATTTGGGCTGCAGCAATCCAAGGGACCAATACAGTATAGGAGGTGAAGTACTTTTGTCCACTAAAGAAGAGTGGGACCTAGGCGTGATTGTGTCTGATGATCTTAAAGTAGCTAAACAGGTAGAAAAGGCGACGGCAAAAGCTAGAAGGATGCTTGGGTGCATACGGAGAGGAATGGCTAGCAGAAAAAATGAGGTGATAATGCCTCTGTATAAGTCTTTGGTGCGACCTCTTTTGGAGTATGGTGTGCAATTCTAGAGATCGCACCTTCAAAAGGATGTGAACAGGATGGAGTCGGTGCAGAGGGTTGCTACTAAAATGATTAATGGGCTTCATTATAAAGCATATGAGGACAGACTTAAGGATCTTAATATGTACACCTTAGAGGAAAGGCGGGATAGAGGTGATATGATTGAGATGTTTAAATACCTCCGTGGCATAAATGTTCAGGGAGA
The DNA here is from genome assembly GCA_033557465.1 of Ichthyophis bannanicus. Taxonomy (NCBI): domain Eukaryota; kingdom Metazoa; phylum Chordata; class Amphibia; order Gymnophiona; family Ichthyophiidae; genus Ichthyophis; species Ichthyophis bannanicus. The sequence goes on along the minus strand of CM066031.1, from coordinate 539,350,532 downwards.
GAGCCTCTTTCAATTGAAAGCAAGTTCTGCTACGAGGGGACATGGGATGAGGGTGAAGGGAGATAGATTCAGGAGTGATATTCAGAAATATTTCTTTACAGAAAGAGTAGTGGATCCATGGAATAGTCTCCCAGTGGAGGTGGTAGAGATGAGGACAGTAACTGAATTCAAAAAAGCATGGGACAAACATAGAGGATCTCTAAAGGTAAAATTGGACTGTTGTAGTTGTTGTTATGGAAGGACAGACTAGATAGGCCATGTGGTCTTTTTCTGTCATCATGTTTCTATGTTTCTGTGTTTCTATGTTTCTATGTGGCAGTTGGTAAAACGGACAAATATGTTGGAGGCAGTTGTACTGATGCACAGGGTGGTGCTACTGTAAAGTGCTGCAATGACAGTGGGTGGCATAGGATGGGGAATAAGTGCCCCCCGGCGGAAGCAGAGGTGGCAGGATATTTGCAGTGACAGGAGGACAGAGGAGTAGTGGTGCCATGCAGATCAGGCACAGGAGAGGCAAGCACAAAGAGTCGCAATGCAGAAAAGGGTACCAGTGCAGAACATGGGGTAGCAGCCTGCACAAGAAGACAGGACTGTACATAGCTGACAGAGGCAGATAGATGGGCCGAAGGATGGATGGCAGCTGAGGAGAGGGCGTTATGGGCTGGCAGCACAGATCTGCAGAGCCCTGACAGTTACAGGCATGAAAATGATCTGAAGGAATCAAACCCTTGGCACCTGCCTACAGAGACCTTGAACTAATTAGTAGGCTATACCTCCACACATGGCTGCATAGCAGTGTCTGGATACAAAAAAAATATCTTCTGTGTGTGCCGATATAGGTTAGCCCCACCAGTACACATGATGCAGTGCATATGCAGAACAGCAGTCTACTGCTGAGCACTGAATGGAGAATGCACTTATCCATTACCTCAGCTCAGTAAGAGGACCTGGCAGAGTGTGATACAAGCACAGAACAGCTGCAAACTGTGCTACTGAGCAGCATCTGTGCTCACTCTGAGGGTGAGGATGTGTAACCAGCACCGGGTTCCCAGTACCTGCCCATACTGCAGACCCCCATCACTACCAATTGGCGGCATGCATTTTCTGCAGTGTAATATACTAGTGACATTGTGTCCTGCTGTATGTGACAGTCTCATCTGGCCCTGTTGGACTGGGATTCATGGAGAACAGTATTACAATGATGATGCTATGGCTGCCTACTACCAGGAGGGAGGGTTGTCTAGACCGGCATGGGGTTTATATATTTTATGTAGCAATGCTTACATACCACTGGTGTTCAGTCAGATACATTATAAATTTCCCTTATTCCTGAAGGGCTTGCAATAGAGGGGTATGGAGCTTGCCCACATCCACAAGGGTTGCCTGTGGAACCAGAAGCCCAAGTCCCTCTGCCCAGAGATTTCTGTGCTCCAGTTCATGTCAACCCCTCAGCATGAGCTAACATACCCAATGAGTAGGTCACACCTGTTGCCAAGGTCCTGACAGCAATACTGGGAAACCACACATCACACCTGACCTGGTCTACCATTCAGCTTCAGCAAGCACAGTCACACTGCACCTGCTGCACCCACTGCATACAAATTGCAGAAAGTCTGCTGGCCAGTATGCCTTGCATGTATGCCGAGAGGCCATGTGCAGCCAGGCTTAGGACATACAGCACAGTCACCCAGGAAAAGAAACACACCCATATCACTAGATACAGACCCTATATGGCACTATGTGGATACATAGCCATGCCATGGTCACTGCTTGGTCAGAGTGAGAGTGTCCTCCCATCATGACATGCTGTGGCCACCCGGTTCATGCAGGTGGTTGTCAGGCACTACGACGTATGAGCCATTGCCCTACCGCTGATGCAGACGCATCCTGGCCAATCCGCCCTGTTTGGGCCATATCCACAATACCTTGCTCCTTATCATGCACATTTGCAGGCTAACGCTGGAAACAGTGTAGGCAGTGCGAGGCTCAGTGAGGTGTAGAATGCCACAAAACAATGGATAGAAATATACACATACACCCAAGCCGAAGCACTGTGCAACACTGGGGATGGGTGGCAGTCCTGGCAACCACTCTGGTCCCAATCTCAGTGTAGGCATTGCTAAGATGTGCTCATTGTGCAGGAGCTAATAGTAGTGTTCTGGTGCTAACTGCTGCTCCGTGTGCAGGAGCCAACAGCCTGACTCTCCATCCAGCTGTAGATAGTGGAGCCTGTCTGTGAGGGTATTTGTACCCCTGTTGGCCGCTGCATTGGAGATTGCACATGTTGGCGGTGTATCCGCAATGTGGGGTAAAAGGTTGGGACATGCACTAAAGGATCCACAGCAGGGACCCAAACCAGTGACTCTCTGCTCCACAGCATACCAACTGTGTGTAGTGTACCACAGTGCTGCCACATAACCACCTCAGTCCCTGGAGCCAACATGTTTCCCATCAGACAGACCTTGACATGTTGCACTGCGCAAAGGGCACTGGAACAGGGCATAGCCTTGGTCTGCTGCAAGTGGGTGCCACTGCCCTCTCCACCACTAACCCCTCCCCCCTGCCATGCTGACATACCTATGTGCTGTCGGTACTGGCAGTGCACGGTCCCAGGCCATCCTATATGTGAGTAGGTGGGGGCATAGGGTGCAGGGGCTGGGATGGGGGGCATACATAGACATCTGCACATCCCCCCCTCATCACCACCTGCCAATGTTATGTCCCTTCTGCCTGGGGGAGAGACGGCTGGGGGGTGTCAGGTTGGAGGTCTAGAGACTATTGGCTAGAGTGGACCAGGTAAACGTAGATAGTTTGTTTTATGCCAGCAGATTATGGACAGGCTAGGAGACATGCAATGTGGCTACAGTGTACCCAGTTTGGACTACTGGGTATAAATATATTTCAGACGACACGTGGTCTAACCCTGCACTGTCTTAACAGGGACTGTAATAAAGAGTCTTCGTTTGCTGGGTTTAAAAACAGTTTGGGACATTTCCTGGGGAAGGTCCATAGACCCTTGTTAGACTGGTCCCCAGATTTGCACTGCTTGCCCCATTACAGGCATAGTGGTTCCTGTGTGATTTATTTATTTATTTAATGGTATTTATATACTGCCTTATCATTCAATCAAAGCAGTTTCCACAGCAAACAACCAAGGGGGCAAATGTTTTCATGCAGTGTACAGAGTGGTGTGTATGTGTTGGCGGGGATGTGATTAGATTTGGTTTATCTACATAGTGCGCTATTATACATCATGAGCTATTATACAGTCTTGGGGTGGAGGGGGTGGGTTGATGATCTGACTTGTATGCTGGTTCAGGGGGTATGTCCATAGTAATCGATGAACAGGGTTGTCTTCAGCTGTTTTCGGAAGTCCTTGATTTCTGTGGTTAGTCTCAGATCATCTGGGAGGGAGTTCCATATGGATGGAGCAGCCAGGGAGATTGCTCGTTGTGCGGTGTCTTTGCGGGTCTTGGTGAAGTCTTTTGGGGTGTTAACCCGATTGGAGGTGCCTCTTCTTCTTGGCCGTGTGCTTGTGTCGGGTTGTATGAGTGTGTGTAGGCTTATGGCGGAGGAGTGTTGTTTGATCTTGAATATGTTTATGATAGTCTTGTATTTGATGCGTGAGATGATTGGGAGCCAGTGCAGTTCTTTCAGTATGGGTGTGATGTGATCATGTCTTGTAGTACCGGCTATTATGCAGGCAGCTGTGTTTTGGGCCAGTTGTAGTGGTCTGAGGGTCTGCTTTGGTAGCCCGGTGAATATTGGATTGCAGAAGTCTAGTAGAGGGGTTATCAGCGCCTGGCAAACGGTGCGAAAGTGCTCTGGGTCGAGGAGGGGCTTGAGTCTTCTGATGAGTCGCATTCTTAGGTATGCACTTTTGATTGCTCTGCCTATGTGTGCCTTGAGGTTAAGTTCTTTGTCCAGGATGACTCCGAGGTGCTTAACTTCTGATTTTATGGGTATGAGTGCATCTCTTATCTTGATGTCGGGTGGGAGGATAAAGGCCGGGTTTCGCGTGATGATCAGTGCCTCCGTCTTGCTGTAGTTGATTGATAGGTTGTTTTCCTGAAGCCAGTTTGCCATTTGGGTGAGGCAGTTTGTTATGTTGGTGTAGTCCGGGTTGTCGACTGAGATGGGTGTGTAGATCATGATGTCATCTGCATAGATTGTATAATGTATGTGGTGCTCTTTCATGATGCACATATTGGCTGGATGTATAGGTTGAATAGGAGAGCTGAAAGGGCCGATCCCTGTGGCACTCCTTGTTTGACTTTTATGGGTCGAGATGTGTTGTGTCCTACTTTGACCTGTATTTGTCTGTCGGTTAGGTATGAATGGAACCAATTCAGGGTGGCACCGTGTAGACCGATGTTCTGTAGTCTATCCAATAGAGTCTTGTGGTTAACTGTGTCAAATGCAGATGAGATGTCAATGAATATCATGAGTGCCTTTCTTGGAGTTGTCTATGATGTGGAGGACGCTGTCGAAGAGGTATATCAGAAGAGTTTCTATCCTGTGGTTGGGGCGGAACCCGTGTTGATTGTTGTCCAGGGGAGCGTGGTTGTCTATGTGTTCTTGTAGTTGGTGCTGTACAGTTTTTTTTGATTATTTTTGCTAAAAGTGGTATGCTGGAGATGGGTCTGTATGCTGCTGGATTGTTCTTGTCAAGTGTGGATTTCTTCAGGATAGGTCTTATTGTTGCGAGTTGTGATGTTTGGGGTATCTTCTGGGTATGAGTCCCTTGGATGGGACACTGTGGAAGACAGAATACTGGGCATGTTTGACCTTGGTCAGATGCTGCCTTGCTGTTTTTCAATTTCTGTGTTCCTATGCGCCACCTAGGTGACTGCCTAATCTGCCCTGTGCCCCAGCTGACCTTACTGCATGACCCACCTGCACTTCCCTTACCCCATTTGCAGCATCACCATAGTGCCCTTGCCTACTTGGGCACTATGCTATTACTGTAAATGGAGCACTACTATCACTTTTCTTGGGCTCCCTGTCTGTGCTGTACATTGCTGACACTAAACTGGTCTCTTTCTCCTGTAAAAGTGCATTTACCGACAGGTTTACTCTGGCGTTAGAATCCTGGCATTAATGTTACAGAATTAGTGTAGCAGGGGCTTTTCCCCACCCATTCACTGCTGATTGACCCATACTCTCTGCCCTCTGGGACAATTACCACTGTTGGTAATGTTAACATGCATTAACGTTACAGATGCTACATTAGCGCCGTTTAGTAAACATACCCCACAGTCTCCATAGTCTTTATCAGTTCCAAATCTCTCCGGGTAATTGACTCAGGCCTCCAGTTGTATGGTCGACCTGCCACTTTCCACATAGTGGTCAAAGCTACTTCCACACCTTTGTAGGCCCCACCTGGTGTCAGCCACGGGGACATCCATGGCCTCAGACATCGAGTCTTCACAGGGATATGGGTTTTCTTGTTGTCACTTCATTTCACTAGAGTCCTCTGAAGAGAGGTCCATTTCTATGTCCTGGTCAGAGGCAGGGATTCCCTCTCATGCAGCTGGTTCCAGAGGGCTTATTTTTGGTGACTTCACTACCCCCTTGCTTTGGTTCCATGGGGTCAATGGTCGAAGAGTGGACGGGGAGAGGCCCCTGTCACACTAATGCTGTGAAATGAAGGGCCGAAAATTACCGCGAGTGAAAACCTAGCGTTAGAGGCACAATTGCAGGAGAGAGAAACCATTTCGGTCAGCAATGTACAGCAAAGGCAGGGAGACCAAGAAAAGTGATAGTAGTACTACATGTGCAGCAACAGCATAGTGCCCAAGTATAAAAGGGCACTATGGCGATGCTGCAAATGGGGTACAGGGGGCTGCAGGCGGGACATGCAGTGGGGTAGCTGGGGCACAGGGTAGACTAGGCAGATGCCTCGTTGGCAAATAGGAACCCAGAAACGGAAAATAAGCAAAACAGCAACTAACCAACGTCAAACATACCCATGAGTGTGTGTGCCACAGTGTCCCATCCAGGAGACAGTACCCATCAGGTACCCCAAAGGGCAGATAACATTGGCAGGCGGTGCCGGGGGGAAGTGTGGATGTCCATGTAGGCACCCCTACCCCAGACCCTGTACCATAGGCAGCCGCCTACCGGCACACTGGATGGCCTGGGACTGTGCACTGGTGGTGCGCAGTCCCAGGCCCTTGGCACCACCGGCATAAGGGCATGTCAGCATGATGGGGGAGGGCTGCTGGTGGTGGAGGGGGCAGTGGCATCTGCCCACAGCAGACCAAGGCAAAACCCTGTTTAGGTGGGTGGCATGCAGTGCAACATACAAGGTCTGTATGAAGAACAATCAAAGTATCCCCAGGGAATAACCTTCCCCTGTGGCAACAGTGTGGTGCAGTACACATAGCCAGTGTGCTCAGGGGCAGAAGGTTCAAGTCCCAGCTGTGGCTCCTGCAGACCATGTCCCTATACTTTACCATACAACATAAACATGTGCACTCCCTAGAGCATCGGCCAACAGGGGCACAAACACCCACACCCACAGGCTGTTGGGCCCTGCATGGAGCAGACGTTACCACTACTAGCACCTGCATACCATAGCACCATCATAAACATGGAAACACGCTCCACATATATCAAAAGTGGCTATGATTAATTTCAGATAACAAATCCTAAATTAAACACAATTTGTTAACAGAGATTCATCATAGCAACCTTTCTGATATGTGTTTACCACCCCAGAGAGTGACCCTAACAGAATTGAATACCATCCCGATGCCTGCACTGTGCTCAGGACTGGTGTGGCAGGCAGGGCTGCCAACCACCTCTATCTTTGCACAATGCTGAAATAGGTGTGGGAGTGTGTGTATGTCTGCAGTTAGCATGTGTATGGCTGGGACACCTTGCAGGGTGCAGACTGACTGTGCTCTCTGCTAGTGAATGTCAGATTGTGGTGGGAGGCAGCAGAGCTTTTCCAGGCCTACTGCCAGTGCCCTATGTGATAGGTATAGATATGCATTGACTGCCCTGGAGGGTGCTCTTTCCCCAGCAGGACTGGAGTTGATGGTCCCACAGCTCTTCATCATGTCTCCTATACTCTCCCCCACCCTGACCCAGAGAGGGCAGGTTGTGCTACATAATCTGCATGTGGGTCCAGACACCACCCCCCCCTGCTCTTATAACAGGTGACCATGGCAACCACACAGGATATGCAGTAGTCTGGGTGAATCATAGTCAACAAGGGCTAAACGTGACTGGGGAATGCAGATGGACACAGGAGTATCCTAGGTGTGTCTGTAGGAACTACTTGTCACACACTGGCACTGATGAGGACCTGCAGCACAGCCTATCTCAGCCAAGCCAGGTACTGCGGACCTGGTGCTGGGCGCCCCACCTCACCCTCAGGATGTGCACAGGAACCGCACAATGTCACGGTCTGTAGCTTCTCTGTGCCAGTAACACACACGGTCAGTTCCCCCTACCAGGCTGAGGTGCTCTAGAGGCGCATACCCCATCCTGTGATCAGCTGTAGACTGCTATTCCGCATGTTGTGACAAGGCAGAGCCCCAGAAACAGGAGAAAATGGGTTTAAATCACTTTCTGTCACCTCAGATGCTTGGAGAGGCAGGACAGGAAGGGGTTAAGTTTCCTCCTCACAAACATTCTCTGCAGAGAAGAGCAGGGAAAGAACCACACCCTAGCTCTAGGCTAACCCAGAGACATAGCCAATCAGGGAGGTGGGAGGAGTCAGACCGGATTGGGCCACTCTGCACTCATAACCAGGAAGCAGCAGTTAGTAGGGAGAAGGGGCTCGAGGAGCAAGCACTGGAGCAGCAAACCCTCGAGGAGCAAGGCCTGGAGAAGAGGAACTGGTTACAGAGCAGTGCAAGCAGAAAGGCTGAGCCCAGAGGAACTAAGGAGAGAACCAGGGAAGGGAGAGTTCCTGCAAGTGGTCCAGGAAGAGACACAGGCAGACCTCAGCTCCATGAGAGAGAAAACCTGGGAGGTGACCTAGAGCTGGATTCAGAAGCCTGGAATACTGACTTGGAGTCAGGGGAGTTCCCTAGAGGCAGACGCTGCAAAAACCAGGTCAGAGCAAACTCTTCTAAGCCTTATAAAGTAAATAGCTTTGAGAGAAGTCAGTCTATAGGAACTGACAATAGACTGTTTGCTAAAAGAGGCAGGGGTAAACCAGACCCTGAATATATACCTAAAGTTAATAGAAGGAGGAGGGACTATAGAAAAGTCCCTGTTAGAAAGCTACAAACATTTCCATGGTATAGACAGCGTGACCTAAGCTCTAGTTCAGAGGAGCACACACCTGCTTGCCAGCAAGAGGATAATTGGCAGCATTCATGCAGAGAGCTAAGGGAACCCTTTGAGAACCAAGAGGAAGCAATGGAATTGGGTGCTCCATTATCTAGTTCCAGTGAGTCAGAAATGGAGTGTGGAATTTGCATGTTAGAGTGAAGAACTATAAGTATTCCTAATTGATGATTGAGTGCTGAGAAGCCTTAAGCCAATGTTCTAGAACTTGCATGAGAGACAGCAGCGTTCTAGTGAATGGAATGAATCAAAGCTTCATGTGATACAGCTGTGAATAGAAGGCAATATAGAGAAACTGCTCCTACACAAGAAGGCAGTCATTAATAAGCCAGAGTTGTGGAGATTGCCATTTCTATGGGAAGCTGTTTGACACTAGAAAGAAGTACAACAGGAGAAAGATTCTTTATTACCAGTTGATACTGAGAAAGCAGTACTAGAAGATTGAAGCCCTGTTGTAGTAATGAAGCTGGAAGAAGGATGAAAGTTTGTAAATATTTTATGTGTCCCTGAGAAGTATCAGGAGAAGCTATATAAACACTTGAACTTTTATTTGGTACAGAAGGTTACCATTATACTTCTGTGGCGGGGGAGTAAGTCCTGTACGGTGTCCTTTGCTATACTCTGTGCAAATACCTTATGCATGAATAAAGCATTACTTACTTTGGAAACCCAACCTTGGCTGTCGTCACTCACTCCACAACTACAGTAGGAAGGCTTCAGCACTAACAAGGACTCTTTTAAACTCACCCCACTGTGTGGCTCACATCCCCTTGGCCTGCTTACGCCACAGGCTAGGCGGTGCGTTGTCACAATGTGCATTGCATCATGGGTACTGGTGGGTTTACTCTATCCTGGTAACCACAGCAGACATTTCATGCGTTGACCTGCAGTCTTTCTGTAGCCAGCCAGTGCTACAATAAATGCTATAGAGATGTAGCCCACTGGTTGATGCAGTGCTGGCTGAGCCAGAGATCATGAGTTCAAACCCTCAGAGGTCTCATCTAATACAGCTGTCTGAGGCAATCCCTTTTCCTGGCTGTAACAGTCAGACACATCTCTACAATCTGTGCTGCCAGCAGAAACACCCTCACCTCAGTGACGCACAGATTGTAGAGATGTGTCTGACTTTGACGCCAGAATGCCCACTTATATGGCATTCCTCACGTTAACACTGCACCTAGCACCGGTAACATTAGCATGATTTAATAAACATACCCCACAGATGCTTTGGAGACAAAATTTCAGGCCCTGTGGAGCACCCAACCAGTGCTACTGTAGTGCATATACAAGGAGCTTGTAACAAAGCAAAGATGATAACTGGAGGGTAATGTTATGTCTAGGTAAGAAGGACAGGAAGGCATCTATCTTTCGGCTACTTTATGAAGACAACATATATGCCTGTGTGTCTTTATCAAATAATCTCATAAACCCTGCAGAAATCATAGCTAAAATGCTCCTGTGTTCATTTATACCTGCCCAGGCGCAAGTACAAATGTACAATATCATATTACACTCACAAAACAGTGCAAATTGAATAGCAAATATCTTATAGCTACTTGAATGTACTACCCCTTTAATACAACTCTTAACAGTTACTACTGTATATAGTTCACTCTGTTATATGTTCTCTGTATTGTAATTGAACACTCATTGTAAATAGTTCTACTAGTTCCATGTAACTGAATAAGTACTTGTTTCTTGTACTATTCATACCTTTGTTTTTTGTAAATCACGCTTGATCCTTTGGAAAGCACAGTATAAAAATGTTTAATAAATAAAATAAATAATACACAGATGAAGCAGGCACATAGGTGCAGATTCTTATAAACTACACACATGCTTCATGACTCTATCCAATTTCTTCCCCCTGTTAAAAATGGTCTGTACTGTGATAATGTAAGACAGGTCTGGGTGGATTACCTCCACCAGTATATAGTGGATGGCCACTGTGATAGTGCTATGGCTAGGATCTTATAATGTATACAGAACAATGAGATGGCATGCCATTTCCTTATATCTCCTGGGCCTTCCCCCCAAACAAGAGAGACAATACTTCATGACAGCAGGAAACTGACTTTTCCATCTCTAGGGCTTCATTCCCTTCACTTGGTTTGCAGCTTGTCGTGCTGTGAGGGCTTGTGTGCTTCAATGATGCTGAGGGCTAAGCTATCGGTAATTTAACTACTGGCATGGTCTCCCAAGATGGACAGGTCTCAGCTGAGGTGCCAGACCAAGACAAGCCACCCATCTGGGCAGCAGCAGAATGGGACAGTGTTGACAGTGGAGGATCACATTCTTCTGACAACAGCAACAACACTAAACTTAAACTACGTGGAGGAAAGGCCCGACAGTCTACTTCTGTATCTTGCCATGAAAACACAGTGGGAGGAGTGGCCTAGTGGTTAGGACAAGGTACTTCAGGCCGGAGGGCGGGGGGTTCAAGTCCCACCTGGGGACAGCAATCTCAGGCCGGAGGGACTGGGATTTCTAGTCCTATAGGCACTCTTTGTGGTCTTGGGCAAGCCACTTAACCCTCCATTGCCCATGTTCCCTGTAAGTATTAGCATATGTGTGTCATATCCCCTTGTGTTAAATGTATCTCCCAATTGACCGCTTTGACCCGGTGAAAAGCAGGATATAAATACAGTTAAATAAAATAAATAAATGAAAACCCAATGGATAGTCACAACAAAACAAATTACGCTATAGTGCTGGAAGATGAGACCCCAAGGTCAGAAGGCACTCAACTAGCTTCTGGAGAAGAGCTGAAGACTTTTTAAAGTAAAGCCAGCATTTATGATGTGGTTGGATCAAAGCTCTCGGGACGTCTGACTGATGATGTAGCTGTGCATGAAATGAGAGTCAGAAGCTGTAAAGATGTCTTACATATTGGAACATGGAATGTACGAAGCATAAACCAAGGGAAGTTGGAGGTGGTCAAGAATGAAATGGAACATGTACAACTTGATCTGTTGGGTGTCAGCAAACTGAAATGGACTGACATCGGGCACTTTGCATCAGATGATCACATGGTCTATTATGCTGGAAATGAAAGACAAAGAAGAAATGGTGTTGCATTTATAATAAAGAAGAAACTTGCAAGAACTGTAATGAAATACAATGCAGTCAGTGAATGCTTAATCTCTATTCGTCTACGAGGAATGCCTATCAACACAACTATAATTCAAGTATATGCCCCAACAACAGCTGCAGACGAGGATGAAATTGAAGAGTCCTATGAACAAATTCAAGCTGATAATTGACAGAACATGCAAACAGGATATCCTGATAGTCATGGGTGACTGGAACGCAATGGTTGGCAACAAAGAAGAAGGCAAAGTGGTTGGAAAATATGGACTTGGCAACAGAAATGAAGCTGGAGAAAGACTGATAGAATTCTGCAAAACCAACGATCTATTCATCTCAAACACCTTCTTCCAGCAACACAAGCGGCGACTGTACACAAGGACTTCACCCAATGGGTTGTACAAAAATCAAATTGACTACATCTGTGGAAGTCGATGATGGAAAAGCTCTATAACATCAACAAAGACAAAACCTGGAGCTGACTGTGGTACAGATCATCAACTACTAGTATGCAAACTCAAGCTAAAGTTGAAAAAGAGCAAACCACTCATGAATGCAGCAAAAGATGACCTTGAGAATATACCACTGGAATTTAAAGATTGCCTGCAAAATTGATTTGCTGCTTTAGATATAAATGACAGAGCTCTAGAAGAGTTATGGAATGACATCAAGAAGGTTGTATTGGAAGAAAGCGAGAAGTCTCTACAAAAGGTGAAAAGCAAAAATGGCCAAAATGGATGACAGAAGAAACTCTGAAAATTGCCCAGAAATTCAGAGAAGCTAAAGCCAGAGGAGAAAGAAAGACAATTGCAGAAGTTAAAGAAAAAATTCCAGCCTCGAATTGGAACGTTACAAGATGCTCAAGGTTCTATGTTGAATGATGCTGAGAAGATCAAGAAAAGATGGAAAGAATATATAGAGTTTTTATATTATAAAGATCAAGTGGACCAACAGCTATTTCAACCTCTACCTTATGATCCGGAACCATTGGTGATGAAAGCAGAAGTTGAAGCAGCATTGAAAGCCTTATCAAAGAACAAAGCACCAGGCATTGATGGCATTCCCATAGAAGTAGTACAGCAATGTGATGCAGTTGTTACCGTACTTACAAGGCTCTGCCAAGAAATTTGGAAGATAACCTCATGACCAACTGACTGGAAAAGATCTGTGTTTATATCATTACTAAAGAAAGGTGATCCAACTGACTGTGGAAATTATCGCACAATCGCTCTGATCCCATATGCCAGCAAGATTCTACTGAAGATTATTCAACAGAGACTACAACCATACCTGGAACAAGAACTACCTGAAGTGCAAGCAGGGTTCAGGAAAGGGCGAGGAATGAGAGACGTCATCGCGGATGTGAGATGGATCCTTGAAAAGAATAAAGAATACCAAAAGGATTTCTATTTGTGCTTTATCGACTATAGCAAGGCTTTTGACTGTGTAAACAATGAGAAGCTCTGGGCCACATTAAGAAGCATGGGTATACCAGAACACCTGATCGTACTCTTGCACAATCTGTATATTGATCAAGAAGCCACAGTTTGAACGGAACAAGGAGAAATAGAATGGTTTAAAATAAGCAAAGGTGTAAGACAATGCTGCGTACTGTCCCCCTACCTGTTTAATTTATATGCAGAACAAATCATCAGAGAGGCAGGATTATATTAAGACAACAGAGGTGTGAGGATTGATGGAAGACTCATCAACAACCTTTGCTATGCTGATGATACCATATTACTGTCTGAAAGTGAAGATGATCTGAAACATTTGTTTCTCACGATCAAAGAACATAGGGGCTTGTTTACAAAGCCGCGGTAGCGGTTTGCGATCGTAATCGGAGCCGCGGCCCCATTGATTTCAATGGGGCCGCGGCTGCGATCGCGATCGCGAACCACTACCGCGGCTTTGTAAACAAGCCCCATAGTCTCAAAATGGGCCTGCACCTTAATGTAAAGAAGACAAAGATAATGACAACTGTAAAATCAACAGTTTCATTGTTGAAGGAGAAGAACTTGAAATTGTGAACAACTTTAACCTACAGTACTTGGATCAACTATCAATAAAGAAGCAACAAGAAGTCAAGAAATCCAACGACACATTGCTCTTGGCAGAATGGCTATGAATGACCTAGACAAGATTCTCAAGAGCAGAGATGTCTCTCTCCATACAAAGATTCGACTTGTTCAAGCCATGGTATTTTCAATAACATCATATGGATGTGAAAGCTGGACAGTGAAAAAGATAGACAGGAAGAAAATTGATGCGTTTGAATTATGCTGCTGGCGGCAAATACTGCATATACCATGAACTGCCTGAAGAACAAACCAGTCAGTACTAGAGGAGATCAAACCTAAGCTTTCTTTAGAAGCTCAGATGACAAGACTTTGACTTTCATACTTTGGACATATCATGCAAAGAGAGAGTTCATTAGAGAAAGACATCATGCTTGTCAAGATAGAAGGTTAACGTAGAAGAGGAAGGCCAGCAATGAGATGGATCAATACAATAACAGCAGCTACGGGTACCAGTCTGTCAACAATGAGTCTCCTGACTGAAGACCGAACTCAGTTTAGGATAACTATCCAGAGGGTCGCCATGAGTCGGTACCGACTCGACGGCACTTAACAACAACAACAACAGGGCTTCATTCAGAACTCACAAGAGATTGAGCGCTAACAAATCAAAAAAGTGAGAAAAAAATTCCATCAGCCCTTTGATGTCTGAGGACTTCCCATGAGTCATCTGGCTTAGAGCAGCAGAGAGAACAGCCAGACTCAGGGGTTCCTCTAGCCTCTGTCTGTCACCCTCACTGATGACAAGAAGCCCATCCCACAGGATCTTGCAAGCTTGAGGGTTGATTGGATCCAGGGAGAAAAGAGTCAAGCAGAAGTCCCAGACTTTTTCCCTGATCCTCACTGGGTCCATGCCATCCATGTCCATCAAACAAACTGATTCTTGTGTTCTCTCCTCTTCTTCAGCTCAAAGAAGATACGTAAACTATGGTACATCTACCAGAAGAATAGAATTTTCAACCTCATGTAGTCTCCCCCAGCCTTACTGGTGCTTGAGAGAATGGATTCATACTTTACCACATACTCAAGTAGTGGGTCCTCATCTTAGGTACCAGAAAGGTAGGCGTCAAGATAGAGGCCCTCTCAAGAGAGCTGCCTGATGAAGCAATGCCTCTCTTCATTAATATTTCTAGTATACTACTGAAGAGAATCAGCTGATGGACCTTCCCCACCTCCCAGCACTGATGCCTAAGGAGCAGTGGGCCTTTCAATCCAACAGTTCATCCAGAAATCCTAAACCACTACCACAAACCTCTTGCCTTTGAGGAGGGAGTTGTTGAAATGCCAGTGGGTAATGTGAACCTTGGCAGAGTCAAGCTTCATTTTGATGGCCACAGTGTTGTGATCCAAAATGCTGCCATGCCCCCCCCCCCCACCCAGGTCTCTACGGGGCTCACAAGATTAAGATGTGGCTGAAGCACTAGACTGGGAGACACCATTCTGCTTCACCTGAACATGTAAAGCTGGTGGTTTTTCTCAAATGCTGCCCATGCCAGATAACAGTCAGTGAGTAAAGGCAAACAGTCTTCTGTAAGATGTCTGCTGAGGAGTAGTTCTCCCAACTAGTATGGCTGAGAGAATCAAGAGTGCAATTAAAGTCACTCCTGAGCACTAGCTCCTCACCGAAATCCAATGTCTCCAAACAGATCAACAACTAGCGATAGAAGTCTGATCTCCCAGGCTTATCCAGAAGGGCATACATGTTGATTAAATTAATCATGCAGATGACTGCAAAATGAACCTGAAGATGAACCATCTGTCATGGCACCACAGATTGGGCATCCAGTGTCTCCACTTCCATAGACAGGCTAAGCAAAGTGGCCACTCAACTGATCACTCTGTGGTATGGTTTATGAACATCTCACCTCCCAGTTCCGGAATCTAGGAAGCTTCTGTCTCTGGAGTGCTGTGGGTCTCTTGTAAAAAGGACAAAAGGTACCCCTAGTGCATGAGGAGATCTTTAACCATTAAAATTGAGGGTACAGAATGTCAGAGCCATGTTCTTTCAAGCAAGGTTGAAGGTCTGGGCACCAGCACAGACCCACTACAGAGCCACATGATGCCCATGTGGTTCTATAAACTCAGTGATGCCCCTGGAGGCTCAAGGATCAATTCTCTAGAATGCCTTCTGCAGATATTACCATCCTCCCAGAGGCAAATTGGCCACCCTGATCTGGCCATTCTTTCTTCATTATGAAGACTGCCTGGAGGAGGAGGTGGCAGGTCAAGAGGCCTGAGAGTTCTATGTTCATTCCTAGTCCTTTTTCCTTGACCTGTTTCTTTCACACTCTATTTGTCCATCTCAAGGTATTGGGACTAGGGGGATGGGAATGGGAATGAGCCCTCTTGCCCTGGCACCCACCCCAGGAGAGAAAATGACATGCCTGAGGCCTGTCCTTGGGCCCAGGTAGGACCCTATCTCTCCCCCTCTCTGAAGTTTTGGGGCAAGTCTACAGCAGTGTCAATATCTACAAGGGATGAAAAAGTGGGTGTGGTATCCATCATCCTCTATGCCTTAGTGACCTCTTCATGTAACTGTGAGAGACCAAAGGGGGATCCCTGTTCAAATCCAGGCTAAAAACTTTGGGCCCAATTGTGATTTAGGAAGGCTATGTGGCGCATTAGCGCATAGCCTGCCTGCCAACCCCCTTAACCCAGATTTTCACTTCTGCGACGACAGATGCTTACCACATAGCATCTGGGTGCGTTAGGGACTTATCTGGGATTTTCTAAAGACACTACCTGTGTACGTGCCTTTCAAAAATCTCAGATAAGACATTTACACTGGTAACTAGGACAGTTACCCATGTAAATGGTTTAGGCATTTGATATACTGCCCTTTTACTTGTGCATCAGAGCAGTTTGCATGTATAACAGGCACTTTTTCTTCCCTTATCCCCAAAGGGCTCAGAATCTAACTGTACCTGAGGCAATGAAGGGTATTACAGTTTGGCATCCGAGCATAGTGAAAGTGCTAATGAAAGTGTGCCCAAATGAAAGAAGGCTGTTATGAGCCTTAATGATAAAGTTTGTATACTAGACAAACTTCTCTCCAAGATTTCTCTAATAGTGATAGGCCGCGAAATCGGCGTGAACAAATCCACAATTCAGTCAATCTTCCATAAGGAAGAAGAGATTCGTAAATCTGTGTGTGAATCTGCAGCTGAAAGTGCAAAAGTCACTTCAGGGGGTTGTGATGAGGCCATGCAAAAAATGGAAAAACGTCTAAGTTTGTGGATCACTGAGATGGTGAATGATAAAAAAAGTGCTGTGGACACCACCACAATACAATTTAAAGCCAGGCAGATCTAGGAACATGTCACAAAGGATCATGAAAGCATGAAAGCCTTCTTGGCTAACAGTGGGTGGCTTGCTCACTTCAAAAACTACACATTCAACACAATTAAATTGCATACTTATCAACGCCAGGTCAATTAGGAATAAAATCCCTATCATAATCGATCTTATTATAGATAAAAATCCTCACCTACTCTGCATAACTGAAACCTGGCTAAATGAATCTGACTCAGTTCTCCTTAACCAACTAGGAGTACATGGTTATACCATACTCAACAATAACAGAGACAGAAAAAGAGGTGGCGGAGTTCTTATAATAGCAAAAACTCATCTCAATCTTTCGCCTACCTTACTAGATAAACATGATGGTATTGATATCCTCAGAATTGAAAGTCACACCATGGCCATCTGCCTTATCTACAGACCCCCCACACCTGACATACATAGTCTAGACATAATACTTGAGGTTGCATGTAACTCTTCACTGAGAAAGCCCTCTGTTATCTTAGGAGACCTTAACCTTGCCTCATTACCAGATAGCCATGCCCTATCCTTCCTTGAAGCAATGGAGGAAATGGAATTTAAACAAATAATGACCCTCCCCACTCACTGCAAAGGTAACACCCTTGATTTAATATTCATACCATCACACTTCACACTCTCATCGACTCCTACTCCACCCACAACAACTCAGGTACCATGGTCAGATCATTTCATGATACATTTCTCTCTCCCTGTACAACCCACCAACTCTACTCAAGGTAACACCAAATTCACAGAACAAAGATTTCGCCAGTTTAACAAGGAAAGTTTTCTGGAATCTATTTCCCCAAAATTAGACAACACCGCAAACAATCTTAACGAATTTGTTTCTACCTGGAACTCTATTATTGAGGCAGAAGCTAAATATTCAACCTCCAATAAAAGAAAATCTAGATCTAAATTGACTGAGAAATGGTACACCTCTGAGCTTGCTACACTAAAGAAAAACCTTCGGAAATTGGAGACTAAGTGGAGGAAGAAAAAAACCACTGAACTCAGGGTTCAATACTTCACAAGCCTTAAAACCTACAAGGAAGCCATTAACAACACAAAAAGGCTATTCCACACTAAAACATTAGCTAAGGCCATCAATCGACCCAGAGAACTTTTTGAGATTATTAAATCTCTAACTAAGGTTCCCAATAACACCTCTAACAAAACACCAATAGATCCACAACTCCTTGCAAACCATTTTGCTAATAAGCTTAAACTAAGCGCCCGTCCAAGCATTATCTTGACCTCTCCCACACCAAATTCCATCACGGAGTGGAGCTCATTCCATACAATCACCAACAAACAACTGATAGAGATTATATCAAACCTCAATACCACCACGTCATTACTTGATCCTTGCCCGGTGTCTTGGATTAAAACAACAAAATCCGAACTAGCCCCATACATTTTGAAGCTGGTAAACCAATCGCTACTTCAAGGCTTCATGCCAGATGATCTGAAATACTCGGCAATTCGCCCTTTACTAAAAAATAAAACCCTTAACAGTTCTGACCCTTCCTCATACCGCCCCATTGCCAGCATACCTTTCTTGGCCAAAATTATTGAAAAGGTAGCTCAGACACAACTTCAGGATCATATTGATACCAACTTCCCTTTAGATGAGTACCAGTATGGTTTTCGCTCATATCATGGAGTAGAAACCCTACTCATATCCCTTCTTGATTCACTTATCCGAGGTATGGATAATATAAAACAGACCTTCTTGCTCATCTTCCTTGACATTTCCTCAGCCTTTGACAGCGTTGATCATAATACGCTCTTATCTAGACTATCCCAACTAGGTTTAAAAGATACCACTCTTAACTGGTTTAAGTCCTACATTTCTAATCGCTTCCAATATGTCCATTTAGACCATTCCCCCTCACTACCATTCCCCCAAGAACGTGGTATCCCACAAGGATCCTCACTCTCTGCATTACTTTTTAACCTTTATATACAACCTATCTGTACAATCTTTCAACGCCACAATCTAAAATATTTTATCTATGCAGACGACATCATGCTGTTCGCCCCGTTAGACATAGCTAACCTTAATTTCAACAAAATCGCCACCTGCCTCTTTGAAGCTGAAAAATGGCTCCACTCAATCCATATGGATATCAATTTCAAAAAGACCGAAGCACTCTTCGTAACCAGAAGTACCACCTTCACCCCTCCAACTTCCATCAACCTTATGAACATTACTCTCCCAGTCAAGTCTGAAATTAAATACCTTGGAGTTACACTAGACAAAACCCTAAGCATGACCAACCACATAAAACAGACTGCCAAAACTATATTTTTCAAACTGAGAACCATACAGCAACTCAGACCCCTCATCGACATCAACGATTTCAGAACAGTTGTCCAGGCTTTCATTATGCCACATTTAGACTTCTGCAATGGCATACTCCAAGGAACATCCAAAAAGAATTTACACATCCTTCAAAGAGCTCAGAATGTCACTGCTCGAATCATTATGAAAGCTAAAATATGCGATCACATCTCTCCTATCCTATACGCTCTCCACTGGCTTCCTATCTATAGTAGGATTCAATATAAAACACTTGTCACCACTTTTAAACTCATTAATGACCTAGCCCCATCACAGTTGGCCACTCTACTCCAAACCCCACAAGAAAACAGAACCAGAAGAAAAACTAACCTCAACATGCTATTAATTCCCATTGCAGTGACAAAATCAAAACAAATAACCACCAACACTGCTTTTTCATATTATGCTCCCAGCCAATGGAATAAACTGCCACTAAACCTCAGAGAGATTAAAGATCTTACAACTTTCAGGAAGGAACTTAAAACCTACCTATTTAGTCAACACTATAGCAACATACAACCTGAAATCAAATTTACTACACAAAAACATGCAACAAACCAAACACAAGTCTACCCCACCTAATTCCATTTTCATATCCACCCAAGTTAGTCTACTCCCAACACTGTACTTATGATCGCAAATAACTATTATAATCTCTTGCTAACCATGTAAAGCTACTTTTTGGTTCTTTGTAACATAGTTTTATGTTTCCTTTTATGTTAATAACCCACACATTGTTTTCCATGTAACCTAGTTCTTATGTAATCTAGTTTTATGTTCACCTAATGTTTAATGTACTGCAATATTGCACTGTTTTGCTATATTGTTGTTTTAAGTTCCTTGTAAACCGCCCCTGATCTCTGGAAGGGGCGGTATAGAAAAGCACACAAATAAATAAAATAAATAAATACAGTCTGAAAAACGCCAAACTTACTGGTGAAGCTGGTTCTGTGGATGTGGAAGTTGCTCAAGCATTTCAGAAATATCTCCTTGAGCTCATGAAGAACAACGGGTACGTACCTGAGCAAGTATTCAATGCTGATGAGACAGGTTTGTTTTATAAGCAGGCAAGAAAGCGTATTTATATTTCAAAAACTGTCTCCAAAGTGTCTAGCTTTAAACCATTTAAGGATCGTTCCACACTGCTTTTCTATGCAAATGCTAGAGGTGACTTCAAGTGCAAGCCTTTGATGGTGTACGGAGCCCAAAATCCTCATGCACTGAAAGGAAAAAATGTGAACCATATGCCGGTGCATTGGAGGTGGAACTGGAAAGTTTGGATGACATCTGAAATATTTTGGGATTGGTTCAACAATTGCTTCATCCCGGAAGTAAAACAATACCTTTAAAACACAAAAGCCTTGCGTTCAAGGTTTTCTTGATGTTAGACAATGCACTGGTTCACGTTCAAGAGGAGCTGGAAAATGCACACCCAAACATTGAAGTTGTTTTCATCCACCCAAACATCACTTCTTTGATCCAACCATTGGATCAGGGAATCAGAAAGGCTTTTAAAAATCACTATATGCAGGAGCTCTACTGTAATGCATGCAATGTTTGGTTTCCAGAAACCACGAAGATGGAATTCTGGAAATTCATCACAATTCATGATGTTATTGACTATGTTGAAGTAGCATGGTAAAAGGTGTCTCAGGCAACAATAAACACTGTTGGAAGAAGATTTGGCCAGAGTGTGTCACAAATTTTGAAGGCTTTTCTGGTGTTGATGAATATGTAAACAACAATGTGCCTGCAATCATAGAGTTGGCACATAGGACTGGTGGTGAAAGTTTCAAAGATATACAAGAGGAGGATGTTGCAGACATTCTAATGGAAAGTGCGGTAGAGCTCACCAATGAAGAATTGGATATGATGGCTCAGCAGGGCATTAAGGACAGTGATAACGATGATGACAACAAGCAGCAATAAACTTCAGATTGTGCTTCTCACGATAGCTAAAATTGAGAGATGGGCATCAATGGTGGAACAGCTATCAAAGGAGATAGAGGAATCTGATCCCATCCTGGAATGCAGCCTGAAGTTCAAAGGGGAACTCGACACCACATTTCTTCCCTACATTGAAACGCTGAAACAATTGAGATGGAAATCCAAACAAAGCACCCTGGCTCAGTACTTCAAGCCAATATGGCCACCACAATCTCCCACATCTTCAACCAATGATGCAGGGTTGATTATAGAGGAGGAGGCAGTTGAGCAACCGTCCATCTCGCCATGCCCATCACCCACTCCATAGAATGACAGCAATCCCTCCCTCTGTTATTTTGAGGGCAATCAAGGTCGAGAGGTTTCCAAACAAAACCATGCCCTCCTGGACGACATCTGTGCAGAACACTTTTTTATCATTCACCATCTCATCCACCTCGCATGGCAGCAACCTCTACTTGGTTAGTTTGAACTCAGGTTCCCTCCCCTTGAGCATAAGTGCATCCACAGGTAGACCAACCACTACAAGAGGATGCCTTCCCCAGCATCCCAGCAGAGATGAATGTGAATCCTCCAGCGCCATCTCCCTTGCTAAGAAGGCTGTTTGTTTCCTACATTGTTTTTTATGTTGATTTGTAGCAATGGTTCGGTATTCGTATTTTCGGCATTCGTGGCATTTTTGGAGAACTTCTCTCCCACAAATGCCGAGGACTGAGTGTAATTTTATGTATATTGGATTGTAAAGGGAGCAATCATGAAGATAACTGAAGATATAAGGAAGTAAAGTAAATTTAGTATATTTAAGGTTTTGAATCATCATACACCAGTTCTGCCTTCTTAAAACCTTGTGCACGGAGTGACATTTATTTGTCATAAAACAAAACTGAAGGCTATGTGCTAAATAACAGCAATTATTTTGTAATAATATCAGGTGAGATTTTAGAACACTTTACAGGATATTTTATATTTGTTGAGACATTTGTCTTTATAGTAGACTTTGGGGCTTGTTTACAAAGCCGCGGTAGTGGTTCGCGATCGCGATCGCAGCCGCGGCCCCATTGAAATCAATGGGGCCGCGGCTCCGATTACGATCGCAAACCGCTACCGCGGCTTTGTAAACAAGCCCCTTTGTTTGCTCAAGTTTAAAATGAAGTATGAGATACTTTCTTTTGAGCATGTTTAAATTGAACAGTTTCCATAAGTATGTACTGTATATGGTTTAGTGTTGGGAAGTTCTTGAAATAATTGGGTTTAAAATATTTAGGAACCAATATTCGAAAGGCATCTATATAGTTTACAGCCCAGCAAACTGTATAAATGCCTTAACTGGGAATATTCAATAGCACCTACATGGTTAGTGCCGTTGAATATTCCCGACTAGGGGGTATGTTTACTAAAGGGCGTTAAGGGAGCAAGTGTCCAAGTAACACCTGTTATTGGCACCCTTGTGCCCTTAATGCCGCAATAACACTGCATTAACAAGCATTAAAGGCTCCCGCAGGGTTAAGGGAACAGGAGGCAGAGAGTGGGTGTTAACAGGGTGGAGAGTGGGCATTGATAAAAGGTGCTTCCTTAAAGCCTGTTGCATTAGCGCCCTTTAATACTGGAACCCTAATGCCAAGTAAAACCTCGCAGAAAGGGGGTATTTTGAGGGGAGAGCGAGCCTATTTAAATGTCTGCAATGTGATGCAGAGACAGGGGAACCCAAGATAGTGATAGTAGTGCTCCATTAGCAGCCATAGCATATTGCCCAAGTATGAAAGGGCACTATGTTGATGGTGCTAATGGGGCAAAGGGGGTGGCATGTGGGTCATGCAGTGGGGGTTGCTGGTGCACAAGGCATATCATGCAGCTGCCCAGGTTGCACATCTGTGATGTCCGCCATGATCCAGCAGGGCTAGTGGCAGTACACAAACATGCTGTTTCTGCGCAACATGGAGCGGTCCAAGGGTCCCTGGCACCCTAAGCAGAGACCCCAGCTGGCCCCCCTGCTGCTGCTTATGTATTGCCACTGCTGTGGCTGTCCTCCTTCCCCTGAGATATATCTGTGGCTGGCGGAGATGGGATTATGCTGGCAAAGCTGTTTGGGGGAACAGTATGGCCATCCATGTGTGCCTATGCTTCCTCATACAGAACTGACACCCTAGGCACATGCCTAAGAAGCATGGTGGATGGGTCGAGACTGCATCCCACCCCCACTAACAGCATACTGCCATGTCAGTATGGTGTGAGGGTGTTGACGGCAGGTGCAGCGGCTGCCAGCAGCATACAAAGCCATTGCAACATACTGACCAGACAATATGTCCCCTTCCAACACCTGCCAAACACACCTTGTCAGACAGATAAGGTACAAGGCATGCAGAAATCACAGTAGACATAAGAAGACCCTTACTGATCCCTACAATTACCCTGTCAATGACCACAGTTCCACAGGGGGACTGCTGTATCCATATGACAGCTCTGTGGTGCAACATGCAATACCAATGTGTATGCGGGTGGAGGGTCACAGGTTCACAACTCAGCTGCCGATCATGTCTTAAATGTCTCTGTGGGCAAACTACTCTACAATGCAGGCAAAGCACCAGCATGTGCAACCCCTAATTAATCAGCCTGCAAGGGTACAGTCACACAGACAGCCTCCACTAACCACAGCTGAATAGAAAAGCAGACTGATAGCTCTGGCACACTGAACGGACATTAGCATCAGATCACGCTAATAGCACCTGCACAATGAGCACAAATTAACAATGCTTGAGCTGATATGGTGACCAAAGTGGCAAGCAGGAATGCCAACCACCGCCACTTTTGCACAGTACTATGATGTGTGTGTGTGTCCCTCCAGAGTTTTATGGCTTTTGGCACTACACTGTGCCTGGCATTGCCTAAGCCAGCGATGGCGAACCTATGGCACGCGTGCCAGCTGTGGCACGCGAAGGCCTTGCAGCTGGCACGTGGGAAGGTCCGCTAGGACAGGTGTCTGCCTCCCTTCGTCTGCAGCCGCGGCTCCCTGCCTGTTAGGGAACCGCGGCTGTGCTTGCAAAATCGTTGCGGAGCCCTTCCTGTCTTGACGGGCTCCGTGCAGCATTGTCCCGCCTTTATGCTGCACGGAGCCCGTCAAGACAGGAAGGGCTCCGCAACGATTTTACAAGCACAGCCGTGGTTCCCTAACAGGCAGGGAGCCGCGGCTGCAGACGAAGGGAGGAAGACATGGGGAGAGGGGGGCTACCATCGACATGGGGAGAGGGGGGGGGGCTACCATCGACATGGGGAGAGGGGGGGGGCTACCATCGACATGGGGAGAGGGGGGGGGCTACCATCGACATGGGGGGGAGGGGGGCTTACATGGAGGGAGGGAGCTGATATGGATGGATGGAAGGAGGGGGGCTTACATGGAGGGAGGGAGCTGATATGGATGGATGGAAGGAGGGGGGCTTACATGGAGGGAGGGAGCTGATATGGATGGATGGAAGGAGGGGGGCTTACTTGGCGGGCGGGAGCTGATAGGGATGGATGGACGGAGGGGGGCTTACATGGAGGGAGGGAGCTGATATGGATGGATGGAAGGAGTGGGGCTTACATGGAGGGAGGGAGCTGATATGGATGGATGGAAGGAGGGGGGCTTACATGGAGGGAGGGAGCTGATATGGATGGATGGAAGGAGGGGGGCTTACATGGAGGGAGGGAGCTGATATGGATGGATGGAGGGAGGGAGCTGATATGGATGGATGGAAGGAGGGGGGCTTACATGGAAGGAGGGATAGATGGAGGGAGGGGGCTGACATGGACAGAGGGGGGACTGACATGGAGGGAGGCTGACATGGACAGTGGGGCTGACAGGGAGGGAGGGAGGGAGCTGACATGGACAGATGGAAGGACGGGGGCTGACATGGAGGGAGGGGGGCTGGCATGCACAAAGGGGAGAGACAGGGACATACTGGACAGACGGGATAAATGCTGGAGAGAGGCGAGAGACATTGCGGCTTAGGATTATAATGGGCTGATGGGGGAGCTAGCACTGGTAATGGGCAGATGGGAGGGGACTAGGACTGGTAATGGGTTGAAGGCTAGGACTGGGAATGGACTGATCAAGGGGGGGGGTTGGGACTGGTAATGGGCTGATAGGGGGGTATGACTGATAATGGACTGATGGGGGGCTAGCATTGGAAATGAGCTGATCGGTGAGGTTAGGACTGGAAATGGGCTGATGGGGGGATAGGACTGGTGATGGGGGGGGGGTAGGACTGGTGGTATTGGGCTGATTAGGGGAGGCTAGCACTGGTAATGGGGTTGAGGGGGGATTAGCACTGGAAGTGAGCTGATTGGGGGGCTTTGACTGAGAATGGGCTGATTGTGGGGAGGGGAGGATAGAGCTGCTGGCCCTGGAAGAAAACTGGGGGCTAAGGCTACAAATGGGCTGATGCGAGGGGATGGGAGAATGGAACTGGAAGGGAGTGGATCTGAGAGGGGCTGCCATGGTATTTGTACTAGAAGGGACTGGTCAGTGGGGAAGGAGGGGGACTGGAAGGGAATGGACACCAGTGGCAATCATGGGAATGCAAGTTGACATTGGAAGGTACTGGGAGTGAGGACTGGAAAGGGGCTGATACTGGGGAGGGTTACTGGGACTGGAAATAGGCTGATGGAAAGAAGTGAAGAAAACGAAAGAAGAGATAAGAAATGGCAGATGGACCATAGACCACAGAAACAGAGCTAAGAGAAGACAGGAAAGCAGAAGCCTCAGATCGGGACCAGCATGATCAGAGAATAAATTGGTCAGACAACAAAGGTAGAAAAAATAATTTTATTTCATATTAGTGATTTGACTACAAAATCATCATAATTTTGAAATCAAATATTGTTACTTGTTGTGATTAATTAACCGTATTTTCCGGCGTATTTTTTTTGGTGTGCGCTGGAAGAGGGGTAGTCTTATACGGCGAGTATAGGCCAAACACCTATATTTTAACAGGAAAAGTAGGGGGTCGTCTTATACGCCCAGTCGTCTTATACGCCGGAAAATACGGTAAGTAAATTTAACGTTTTCTATGAAAAGTAGTTCTGAGGGGGGTCAAAAAAATATTAAAAGAATAGTGACAATAATATAATAATATAGTTATAATGTGGATTACATTTGGGCCCTCATATTTACCTCAGGCTATGATTGTGATTGTGATTATGATGGTACACTGTAAGAAACAATATATGCAGTGTTAGATTTGTTTTAAATGTCGCAATGGTTTTGCGGCTCCCAGTTTTTTTTTTCCCTTCGGAAACGGGTCCAAGTGGCTCTTTATGTCTTAAAGGTTGCAGACCCCTGTGCTAGGAGAAAGGCCCCAGCCCGGCCCCGCGCTTCCCCTTCCGGTCGGAGCTTCTGCGCGCCTCTCGCCGAGAAGCTGCACGCTAGGGCTCGTGCGCCGTCCTCTCGCGAGATTATAGGACCCGTGCGGGAGCTGGGTTCCAAAGAAGAGCAAAACCTACCACTTTCATGATGAATGGGAAATGGACTACTTCTTCATCATGGTGAAAGACAAGTGTTGTGTAATTTGTAACGCCCCAGTATCCTTGCTCAAAATGGGTGATCTGGAACATCATTATAAGGCTCTAAAATATTGTTGTTAAGGTTTAATTGACGTGCTGGCACTTTGAGGAAATTCTTTGGTTTTGTGCGGCAGTTTGGGCACTCGGGCTCAAAAAGGTTAGCCATCACTGGCCTAAGCTATTCCCTGCATTCATCTGCAAATGTGCATGATGAGGAGCAGGGGATTGTGGATATGGCCTGAAACAGAGTGGTTTGGCCTGGATGTGTCTACATCAGAGGTTTGGTCAATGGCTGAGATGTCGTAGTGCCCATCTGCCATGTGCATGGCCTGGGTGGCCAGAGCATTTCATGCTGTGAGGGCACTCTCACTCTGGCTATGGCACAGCTATATATCCACATAGTGCTATGTAGTGTGCAGCTCTAAGGACGTGGGTGCATTCCCTATTCTGGGAACACACTCACTGAGCCACAGGCTGTTTGTCCCAAGCCAGGATGTACATGAGCGCTCTGTGCATATTCATTCTGTGCTTATTATTAGACTGGCCACAGTTAGTATGTATATGGCTGAGACAGTCTTCTGGTGGGCTGCAGGTGCCATCTGACTGTGGTGGATTGGTAGCTCCAAATGGTTAGAACAGGAGCTGTACCCGCCCTGCTGACTGTAGTCAGGACAGGTCCAATCAGCCCCCACTGCATTTAGTATCCATGGTATTAGCTGCTACAACACTGGGTACTGACATACACTGTTCTAGAAGGGCCCCTATCCAACAAATGCAAGACACAGTACCTAAATAGCACAAATACCTACAGCATAACATACTAGCAATACCATGGATATGTTGCATGGCCAGCAAAGACCATCTCTAGCAGTGCAAACTTTGGGGACCAGATGCTGAGCACCCATCCTCATGCTCAGGGTGACTGCTGAAACTGTTCAGTAGCATGGTTTGTAGCTGCTCTGTGCTTGTATCACACACTGTCAGTGCATCTTACTGAGCTGAAGTGATGGATCAGTACATTCTCCATTTCGTGATCAGCTGCAGACTGCTGTTCTGCGTGTGCAGTGCATCATGGAAATTGGAGGGGCTAACCTATACCAAGACACACAGCAGTCATTTTGAATTCAGCCATTAGTATGCAGGCAGGTGTTGAGGCATAGCCTACTGGTTAGTGCACTGTCTCCACAAGCAGTGGACAGGGGTTTGATTCCTATTCATTCACTTTGTGCTACTCAGGTCATTTTCATGCCTGTAACAGTCCAGACCCTGCTGTGACTGGCAGACACACATCCTTATAGTTTGTTATTATGGCCACAATTTGGGTCGGCAAAAGGACTATTTGCCATCATACCCTTCTGAGAGCATGACTTTATTGGCTGTGCTGCAGCTCATTGCAGGGGGTCAAGCATGTTCACCCTGCAGATGTCTGGCAGCTGCCTGGAGGTATGGTGTAATGGTCATGACACTGACTTAGGACCCAGAATACCAGGGGCCCTCTAGCACTCCTTTTGTGACAATTTGTAATGTTTAACTGTGGCATTTTATTTATACCACAACTTTCATGGATTGCCCTCACCTCCTTGTGACCTTGTGCAGGTCATCTAACCCTCCATTGCCTTAGCTGACTGCAGATTCTTAAAGTCCCTGTTTTTCATCAGACATTACTACTTTTTTGGTACAAGGTAACCCGACGTGATGCAGTGGTATACTAACAGGCAGTTACCTGCATACAGCTGTAATCTACTTGTGCAACATGAGTCAGGTATGGCATCATGACTGTGATTATATAGCTTTGAATCCCTCACATCTCTACATTACATGCAGATACATTCTAACCCTCGGATGGCCACCTGCAGGTATCAAATCATGTCAGTACATGCCCCTTTTGCACAGGTTGAGCAACTCCTGTCAGGTTGTTGTATGCACTTTTGTCTGGGTTGTTGTATGGTGGTTGGGTGGCTGGGACAGGTGTGAGACCCACATGTCTGGTATCATGCCTTACATGTGGCACTGACACACATTTTTCCCACACAGTACAAATGCATTGGGGATGGCACATCTGGTATATTGGTGCTGCCAGCCCATTCCACACTCATCTGCCGCCATCCTTCCTTCAGCCCATCCATAAGCCTCTGGCGGCCATGTGCAGTCATATCTTCTCATGCAAGCTGTTACACCATGGCCTACATAGATACTCTTTTCTACCTTTGGATGCTTCACTCACACCTCTCCTGTGCCTGATCTGCATGTCGCCACTCCTGCTCCGTCCTCCTTTCGCTGCACACATCCTGCCACTTCTGACTCCAGTGGGGGACACATCTTCCCCATGCTATGCCACACACTGACATTGCGCCATTTTACATTGGCACCCCCCCAGTGCATCGGTACAGATGCCTCCCACATGCTCATGCAAATTACTGGCTGCCACGTAGGGTGCCCATAGATCTGGCAGGTTCATCAGCTCCCACCTGTCCTTCCATCCATCACCTTTACATTGACTTTTCTTGGTGCTCCCTTATCCAGTATTATGGTGACAGCCATTTACAGATGTTAAGGTACATGCTTGACACCTTAACGTCCGTTGTCCTGTTAACGACCATTAATTGGACCATTGTGCCCTTACTGTTGGAATGCCTCCTACCCGCCCGGGGCCTTTTTCACATGTAAAACCCCTTATCACTGCTGTTAATGCCTGCTATCTTAATGCCCCTTAGTAAACATACCCCTATGTCCCCTGCGTGCCCTGGTGCTATCCAGGTAGTATTGGGGCATGTTGGGGGCGTTCTAGGGCAGAATGGAGGCAGGGAGTAACGATAACTGGGTAGTGGCAAAATTGGAACACTACCTGGTTAGTCCTCCATGGCTAAAACTAGTTGAGCTTTTGGCTCATCTAGTTCTAGCCGGGGCTGCTAACCGGATAGCCTTCCAATATTGGCATTGAATATTCAGGTTTAGAGGTCAGTGGGCAGGGCTACGTGCCATGTCGGCTCATAGCCTGCCCAACAGAATATCAAGACCTTAAAGTCTTAGCCATGATGCAAAACAGAAATCTATTGTCAGATACAATTGAAGCCATTATTGTTCATAAAAGTGTAACCAGAAGAGTTCAGACAAGTATGTCTAATGCAGTGGTTCTCAACTCAGTCCTCTGGAACCCACAGGCCAGTCAATTTTTCAGGATATCCACAAAGAATATGCATGAGATAGATCTACATATACTACTTCCATTGTATGCAGATCTATCTCATGCATTTTCATTGTGGATATCCTGAAAACCTGACTGGCCTGGGGGACACAGAGGATTGGGCTGAGAATCACTGTTCTAGTGCTTCCCCTCAAAAATTCAGTTCTAGCTATGCCACTGCCAGGACACTAATTTGCTGGCATACAGCTTTGCTGAACTTACCATACTTTTGCAGCCTAAGCTTGTGCCACCTCTTCTGCTCTTATGTTGGCCTCTCCTTTGCTCTTTTTAAGGCCTTACAGCCAATGTGGATGCTGTGCAGTGTTGGTCCCCTGCCATAATTTAGGGCCTTGTAGCCAATCTGGATACTGTGTTGATCCTCCTGGCATAATTTAGGGCAGGGCAGGACTCTGCTGTGCAGACCTGCGTACATTGAGCTTCAGCTTTTCTATTCCAAATAGGTAGTGGCTTACAGCCTCTGTTCCATTATGCAGAGGCCTGGGGCTGGCCTGCAGGAAGGTCTCCAGGCCTCTAGGCCTACTAAGTCCTCTTCTTTAGCATTTGGCTTGGTGGAAACTCCTGGGAACCAGATGGCCTGTCGAGGGGGGAAATTAAGTGGTCTGTGATCTGGGAAGCTTTACTGGCTGAACTTAAAGAAGACAGGAAAATAAGAAGCCTTCTGTGGTATGACTTCCAAGTCATCTACAGCTGCAACTTTCAGGAATGCTAGCCTGAGAGGTTCTGCTTCTGTTAAAACCTCTATGCAGGGGTCTAATTTTTACTAGATAATCTCAAAGACTCCTCCAGAGAATCCTAGAAGACCTCATTCCTTACCCAGAGGTATCTTTAACCTCTCAGCTGGTACAGAATGTATGTGAATGAACTGTTGTTGACTCCTTTGATACTGAGGATTGTGCAAAAGACCAACTTAGCCTGTTACAGGAAGCCATGGACAATGCTTCCAAAGGTCCAGAGGAGGTTATTGCTGCAGTAAATAAAACAATGCAGCTTGAGGAGGAGGAGACAACTGATCTGGCCAAACATTCTAATTCTGTGAGATCTTTGTGTGCAGTAGTACCTCACCATGAGAAGAAGCACTACCAGATAGAGCTAGATGGTTTGACTCATCAGTTATAGTGTAAATTATCTTCTTAGAAAGATAAGAACATAAGATATGCCATACTGGGTCAGACCAAGGTCCATCAAACCCAGTATCCTGTTTCCAACAGTGGCCAATCTAGGTCATACGTACCTAGCAGTTTCCCCAAGGGACACAGGTTCCACAATGCTTGTATTGGTTCAAGCATTGATATCCTGGGTCCCTTCTTAATAATGGTTTATGGACCTTTCCGCCAGGAACTTGTCCAAACCTTTTTTAAACCCAGCTACACTAACAGCCTTTACTTCATCCTCTGGTAACAAATTCCAGAGTTTGATTACACTTTGAGTGAAAAAATATTTTCTCTTATTTGTCTTAAATAGTTTACCCTGTAGCTTCATTGCATGTCCCCTAGTCTTTCTATATTCTGATAATGTAAACAATCGATCTACTTTTACCCATTCCACTCGGTTCATTAATTTATAGACTTCTATCATATCTCCCCTCAGCCGTCTCTTTTCCAGGTTAAAGAGCCCTAACCTTTTTAGCCTTTCTTCATAGGGGTATCCTTCCATCCCCTTTACCATTTTGGTGACTCTTCTGTGAACCTTTTCTAATAATGCTATATCCTTTTTAAGATACGGCGACCAGAATTGCACACAATATTCAAGGTGCGGTCTCACCATGGAACAATATAGAGGCATTATAATATCTTTTGCTTTATTTTCCATTCCTTTCCTTATGATAACTAGCATTCTATTTGCTCTCTTGGCCGCCGCTGCACACTGGGCCGAGGGTTTTAACATGTTATCCACAATGACGCCTAAATCTTAAACATCATGGCTGTGGAGCTTTATCTGAAGTTTTTGTTAACAGAGACAGATGGGAGGTACAATCTACTCTTGCTGGCAGTACTACAACCTCTTCATTTACCATACCTTAGCCTTGTCTGACACACAGAAATTTCAGGAGGATTTCTTTACTTTACAAACTGGGAGTTCTCCTTTGCTCCCATTAGCCTCTGCAGTCTCCTACAACCATTCTACCTGTGTCTGCCACTGTGCCATTATTTCCTCATTTATGGACTGATGTAGAAAACTAGCATTGCCTTTAAGCACAGATAATGCCACTTTTAAGCATACTTACTGCTATCGCCAAATGCAGAAAAGACACGGACCTGTGTCTAAACAGCAAAGCAAGAACTAGCCACAATTAACGCCAAGAGTAATTAAATTTATTTAAAGTAGAGGCAAATGAGCAGCACATAATAAAATGGCATGCAAATAGCATGCCTGTTGCAGAGAAATGTATAGAGGATTTCACAACTAACCTTAGCGCCAGTATCTCTATGCCTGGTCTTGAGGTGGCTTAAACATCAGGTGCATGCCCTCAACAGTATTTTATTTATTTATTTATTAGAAATATTTATACTGCATTTTCCAGCAGATCAAATAAAGTTTACAGTTAAACAACCTTTGAATAGTACAAAAAACGGTACATATTCAATTACATGGGACATTTTAGAACTATATATAATAACATTATTAAATATAGTCCAAACGAGAACTATGTACATGTAAGTTAAAAACTGTGGATGGATTGCAATTAGCATCAGGGTGCATTTGGGGAATGCATTTTGAGGGAAGGTATATCCAAAATTGTTTATGTGATGGAAAAGGTAGGGTCAGGATCATTGGGTTCATTGTGGTTTCCAAAGTGTATAAATAGATGGGTTTTAATTTTTTTTTTTGGAATGTGAGGATGTCATTTATATCTCTTAGGTTGTCTGGGAGCTTATTCCATAGGGCAGGAGAGAAGTGGGAGAAATGCATGAGGCCGCGGGCCGGGTCCCGCGGCTGCCAGTAACCTGGGCCCTGGCCCGGCCTCGGCCTCCTGCACGTGATGGGGTGCCGGGGGGGGGGGGGGGGGGGAAGTGTGGAGCGGCAGCAATGGGATCGCTCCACGGCAGTGGAGGAGCGATTTCATTGGCTGTGGCGCTGGTGGTCGGGGACTGGTATGCCGAGGAGCCGCGTGGCCAGTCCTTTCGGCGTGGCTCCTCGGCAGGGTCGGCAGCGTTGATTGCTAGCTCAGGCCCAGTGATCGCAGCGGGAAAGGCCAGCACGACGCCGGGACTGCTGTGGGCGGTGAGAGTGTGCGTGGGGGGCTCTGCAGCGACTGGGTGAGTGTGAGCAAGTGGGGGGGGGGGGAACGGGGGTGTGAGCAGCTGCCGGGCATTTAGCAAAGAAAGGGGGTAGGGCTAGTTTTGACCTGGGGGCGCTGCTAATAAATAAATTTAAAAAAAAACTAAAGCCAGAAGAAAAAGGAGCGGGAAGGCGGTCTTTTAAAGATAGCTCTGTGGGATTGCTGGGGGGCACGCAGCTTGGGGGCATGGCACACTCTCCAAAGGGACCAGGGGGGCAGCAGAGGGGTAGGGGCCATGGTGCCCGTGCTGGGGGGAAAGGAGGCCGGTCTCGGGGGGGGGGGGCGGTGTGTCCAAGGGGGCTGGGGCTGGTGGACAGTCCGCTCAGTTGGCCAGTGGAGCGGCTAGGTCGCTGGGGAGGGGGAGCAGAAGGGGTTGGCGGGCAGCAGACAGGGGGGTTTCTGGTTAGGGGTTGGCTGGGGGTGCGAGTGTGGAGGTTGTGGGGCTTGGGCAAGGAGAGCAAGGGTCTGCAGGGGAGGGGGGAGGGGAGCAGAGTGAATGGTGCAGGTGTGCTGGCGTAGGTAGGTGGAAGGGGGGAGATGGAGTACAGGATGGAGGTCCCCATTAGTCCACCCAGGGCAGGTAATTTCGCCCCGGGGTATCAGGGAGGGCAGGGGTTGCTGAATTGGTCCCAAGTGGCGGGTCAGCCCATGGGTATGGGGCCCTGGGGGTATGGCTGAGGGGAATGGGGCGGGATGGGGTTCCCTGGCAGGGGGGTGCAGCCTACATGGGGGGGTGGCAGTTGGGCGGCAGGAGGTCTAGGTACTTCCGCATGGCCTCAAGGAGGAGGGCTAGGCTGGGGGGTGGGGCAGTACGGGATGGGTTCTCCTGCTGTGGGTGTTTCTCTCTCTCTGCAGGTGCCGGCAAGCGGTGCTGCAGCAGCCAGGGGAGCGGGCAGCAGTCAGACAATGGCCCAGAGTGTGGAGCAGGCCAGTCTGGCCATAGCGGCACCGGAGCCTGGCAAGCGTGTCACGGACGGTGAGTGTAGGGGGAATACGGGGGACGGTGGGGGCGAGATGGTGGCGGGGTGGGAGACGGCTCCGGGGGGGCGCAAGGCCAAAGCGAAGAGGAAGCACAGGTGGCGCTGTAGGCGGAGTTCGTCGTCATCATCCTCGTCATCCTCAGCGAGTTCTTCAGATGGCTCGGTGGTGGGGAAGCAGACGGGAGACGGGTCAGTGTCCTTGGTGATGCGTTGCGCAGAATTGTTGGAGGGGGTGCTGCGCAAATTGAGGCAACGGATACTGAAACGGAGATACATTGATGTTTTCTGTCTCTTGTAGGGGAGGAAGCACTCGGGAGAGAGTAGGAAGAAGCGCAAGGACGATGAGAAGGCGGGGAGAGTGCGGAAGGTTTCCCGCAATACCTTGAATTGGACGCAAGCTTTTTTGCATCTGGCGAGTGTTTGTGGGCATGCGGACCAGAGTTAGTATGGGGAGTTATTGGCTTATGCGGATGCCATCCTGGCAGCGTTGCAGGTGCACGAAGGCTGGGCTTGGCTCAATTACGATGAAGAATTTCATGATATGATGGAGGAAAATAGGCAGTTGTCTTGGGGGATGAAGGATATTAACCTATGCCTGACGCAGATGTCTGCCAGGAGAGGAAGTGCGGGCAGCATGGAGGGGCCAGCTAGGGCAGTGGGTCAGGCTTCGGTGGTGAGCTTTCAGTCCTTTCGGGCACCGAGTGCAACGCCAGGGTCGCCCAAAGGTGGGCCGGCGGGGGACTTATGCTGGCGCTTTAATAAATCTTCCTCCCCCTTCCCGGACTGTAAGTTCCAGCATTTTTGCTCGCTCTGTGGAGCAGGACACTCGGCGACAAAGTGTAGTCAGAAAGCAGTGGCCGGGGCGGCAGTCGGGAGCAAGTAAAGGGGGGGTGGGGGTTGGCGCCTACCCCCATCAAATTCCAGGTGTTACGGCCATGGTTGGAGCACTACAAAGGGAGTAGGCATGGCAAGGAGGGGAGGATGTTATGGTTGGGCTTCTCGGAGGGATTTAGGATCCCGTTTCAAGGGGAGGTTTCGGACGTGGTGTCCAACAATGCTAGCTCGGTGTGCCTTTTGGCGGAGGTGGCCCACAAAAAGAACACGGCAGAATGTGCTTTGGGCAGAGTGGCTGGTCCATTCCGCCACCCTCTCTTTTTGCCTTTCATGATCTCACTGCTGGGGGTCATCCTGAAAAAGGAGCATAGGTGTTATCGACTGATCCACAACTTGTCCTTCCCGCCGGGGGACTCTGTGAATGACCACATTCCGTGGGAGTTATGCTCGGTGTGGTATGCGTTGTTCGATGAGGCACTGGAACTGGTGCGCATTTGTGGAAAGGGTGCGCTGATGGTGAAGGTAGACATCGAATCGGCGTTTAGGCTGCTACCAGTGCACCCGTCGGCATTTCTGTTGCTGGGATTTCAGTTTGACGCCCAGTTTTATTATGATAAGTGTTTGCCGATGGATTGTGCAATCTCCTGTTCTTATTTCAAGGCCTTTAGCTTATTCCTGCACTGGGTGCTCGTACAGCGGTCGGGGTGCAAGTCTATGGTACACTATCTGGACGATTTTTTGTTTGTGGGTCCACCGCAGACCGCAGTATGTGCCTCATTGTTGTGATTATTCCAGGAGATGGCTGCTGAATTCGGGATTCCGTTGGCGGCGGAAAAAATGCTAGGGCCGGTGACATGCCTTTCTTTTCTGGGGATCGAAATAGATTCGGCGGATTTAGTGGTCCACTTGCCGATGGATAAAGGGGAGCGGTTGAGGGCATTGGTGGCTGCAGTGGGGCCGGCCTCTAAGGTGACACTGAAAGATCTGTAGGCTCTGGTTGGTCACTTGAATTTTGCATGTCGAGTCATTTCCATGGGGAGGCCGTTTGTGTGGAGGCTGTCCCTGGCCATGGTGGGCGTGCAATGCTCTCATCATCGCATCCGAGTGACATCAGGTATGAGAGAGGATATGGGGGTATGGGAGTCTTTTCTAGCGGATTTTAATGGCTGCGCGCTGGTGCAGGCGTCTGAGTTGTAGAATGTGGACCTGCAGTTATTCTTTGACGCGGCGGGCAGCTCCAGGCTTGGGTTGTATTGTCAGGGTTCGTGATGCGCGGCAGCCTGGCCGGCATCTTGGACAGAGTGTGGGTTGACTCGTAATGTGACGTTCCTGGAGTTGTTCCCGATAGTAGTAGCATTGTGGGGGTGGCTGGAGAGGTTGCGGGATAAGAGGGTCGTGTTCTGGTGCGACAACGCGGCGGTGGTGCAGGTGATCAAGAGACAATCGCCAAAATGTTCGAGAGTGGCGGCGCTAATGAGGTTGTTTGTGCTAGCATGTCTGCGTCTCAATGTCACGGCTCGGGCGCGGCATGTGCCGGGCGCGCAAAATGCCATAGCTGATGCTTTGTTCCGTTTTCAGTGGGTGCAGTTTCGAGCCTTGGCCCCGAGGGCAGATGAGTCATCGGCATCGGTGCCGGAGCACCTTTGGTGGATTGGGACTCAGAAGTGACGGAATTGCTGCGGTTCTCAGTGGCTCAAGGTATGTGGGCGGAGTATGGGCGCGGTTATGCCAAAGTGCGGGATTTTTTATGGGGGTGCGGCTGGAGGGGCGGAAGCTGTGATGATTGGTTGGTGGGTTCATTCATAGTTTGGGCGAAGGGGCACGGTTGGTCTAGGTCATCAGTACGGGCGGCGTTGGCGGGTTTCTCTTTTTTCAGCAAAGCGGCGGGCTGGGGCAGTCCTAGTGCGTCGTTTTTGGTGAAGCGGCTTTTGGCGGGGTGGGCAAAAGAGCGGCATCCTGGCCGGGATTGGCGTCGCCCAGTATCTCATGAATTGCTGTCGCGTATCTGGGGCGTATTGCTAGAGGCGGTGGCGTCTGATTATGAGACAGTGTTGTTTCACACATTATTTGTTACTGCTTTTTTCAGGGCATTTCACGTTAGCGAGTTGGTCCCTAAGTCCAGCAGGCGGGGGGCTTGGGGTGGGTTAGAGGTTCAGCACGTGGACCTGCAGGAAATGTCAGTGTGGATTCATCTGACGCGCTCGAAGACGGATCAGCAAGGAGTAGGCAGAGAAGTGTTGTTGAGGACGATTCCGGGGCTCTGTTCATGCCCGGTGCACAATTTGTTGGCGTACGTGCGTATGAGGCCTGAGATGGCGGGTTACCTTTTTTTGTCATGCGGACGGGAAACCTGTCACACAGTTTCAATTTATGGCGGTGATGCGCTTGGCTCTATGGCGGTTGGGCAGTGCGGAGCGGTAGTATGCATCCCATTCCTTCAGGATCGGGGTGGCGACCAGCGCGGCGGCAGCGGGGCTGGAGGGTGAGGTGATTGAAAGGATTGATAGATGGAGGTCTGGAGCATATGAGGGTTATGTCTGCCTGGACCAAGTGTTAAGGCGCCTGTGGGGGGGGGGGGGGGGTGTGGGGGTTATTAATGCTATGTTTCATGTTTCAGGGTTGCAACCGGGTCCAGACACCCAGATCAGAGGTATGGGCGCGGGCCGAGCAGGCAAGTGGTGGATGATCGGGCACTCCTTTGTGTATTGGGCGGAGAGGAGAGCTGTGCTGCGCCCGCTGGGACTGCATCTGGGCCTGGCAACCCGCAACATTCGGTTGCTGTGGATGGGGGAGCGTGGCATGCGTTGGTGGCAGCTTCTCCCTTGGGTGCGGCAGCAGGCGGACTGGCGGCAGCGACCAGTGGGGGTGTTGCTACATTTAGGTGGTAATGACCTATCCAATTGGACTTGTAGACAGCTCATTCAAGCGGTGCAGCGGGACATTAAAGTGCTGCAGGAGGACTGGCCAGGTGTGGCGATTATATGGTCGGACATTATTCCACGGCCGGCCTGTCAGTCTCAGTGGCGGTGGTCGCGAGCAGGGGCGGCCCAAGGGGGGCGCGGGGCCATGTGCGGAGACTCGGTGCGGGGCCTCATTTGCATAAGGGGCCTCATTTGCATAAATATTTGCATAATGTTACCATACACTAACTTTTAGTAAACATGCCTCTTCATGAGTGTATGGATAAAGACAAAGATTTCTACATTACTATAATCCAGTGCCAACCGCCAGGCACATTAGGAACTACAACAAACACTGCCCATTTAGAACCCATAGCAAACCCACCGTATCCCAACAGCACTACCAGGACTCATAAAGCACCATACACTACCTATCAAAAGGCAACACTGCAAATATTAAACCAATACATTTCAGAGAATAACAATACATGACCTACTGGGGAAAGAGAACAAGTGACAATGTCAAATAGGAATTACATAACAAGAATACCTCAGCTCAGTTACACATGCAGAACATAGACTATCACCAAACAAGGAATCACAATTTAAAAACAGGAAGACAATAATTAAACTGGGAACCCTAAAAGCCAAACTTGGAATGTACAACAACAATGTAGAAATAAAACTATAAATTAATTTCCTCTTGTACTAAACAAAGCACAGACATTAATGATGCACATTTCAATTTTATTTTTAGAAAAGAATGTTTTTTGCGCGGGGCCCCCTGAAACGCGGGGCCCTGTGCAAAAAACATTCTCGCTCAATGGACGGGCCGGCCCTGCTCTCGGACTCAGGCTCTATATTTTTTAAATTTTTTACATAATGTCAAGAAAAGCTCTGATTACAGAAAAGATAAGTTATCTACCAATAATCAAAATAAAAGAAACATTACATTTTAAGAAAAACAAATCAAAGGAATTAAAAACAAAGGAAATAAACAGTAAATATGCTGCAGTTAATCAAGCTTCAGATACCAACACCCCAACATCCTATGAAGAGGTTACAGATACTGATATATCCTGATCTGCAATCTTCAAAGACTTATTTCAAATCGTTTTTATTAAGCTTTTCACATAAGTTAGAAACATAGTAAGCTGGCTAGGTTCCAAAAAAGTATAATGAACCCCTTGCAATTTTACTAAGCATTTATATGGGTAGTGAAGGAAAAAGAGACCCTCCCCGCCAGTTGAAAAATCCTATGCCTAACTAAAAGAAACTGTTTCATCCGCCTTTGAGAAAGCTTAGAAACATCAGGAAAAACTCTTATACAGAATCACATGAAAAGATCATCTCAAACCCTAAAAATCAATTTCAATAGCCAATCATGATCAGGCTCTAAGGTCACCATTATCAGTAGAGTAGCAGTAAAAATTTGCTCTGATTCAGATTTTTCTAAAAACACGGTCAAATGAAGAGAGTCAAAAGAGAGTATTCACTCCTGCGCAAGACAGGAAGTGCCTCTGTTTAACTTCCAGGAAGTCAGTGGCACCAATATCTGCAACTTCTGACAGCCATGGGAGCAAAGGAAAACATAGCTGTGCAGAGGTGAACCAGGGCACCGGGCTTCGGAACTTACCGGCTCCCTCTGAAGCTGGTCAGGTGTGTGTGGGGCCCCTTGTGCCCATACATGTCCAGGTCCAGCCCTGCTTGGGGGGGGTGGGGACATCTAGCAATGGTGTCCCTCAGAGGATAGCACCCCCTTGTTGCCCTTACCCCGCTTACCACATAGCACCAGCCCTGGTCACAGTGGAGGTACAGGGAGAGGAGAAGCAGTCCTCTTTCTGTGACCCCATACTTTGATTATGTGACCCCATTTAGCATCCTGACCCACAGTTTGGGAATCACTGCCATATGGTTTCAAGATTAACCTGCTTAGGTCTAACCAATTGTGTTCTCAGACCTGAGGACTCAAAACTTTGGGATATCCAACAGGGTAACCTTCTCTGGACCATCAGCCAATTGAGAAGAAGACATCAGAGCAGGAACTGTGTCAGGCTGCACTCAGCACCTTCATCCACTACTGCCAAAACTGGCGGTTCACCCATAGCTGGTCTTCCTAGGATTGAATTTGCTGCCTGGGCCTGACTCTCCATGGCTGGACCCAAGATCTCCTGGCAGCACTCCCCAAGGGCAAAAGTGATGTCATGTACAGAGGAGTGCTGTGGGTCGCCTTCTGCCCCCCCCCCCCCCCCGTACCTCCTTGTGAACAAACCAGAGGCATCCCCGCAGTTCTGGGCCTCAAGATTGATGGGGTTATGTCACCCCTTTCTACTGACATTAAATGAGATACTTTCCATGCTGTTTTGTGGCACTGGGTATTTCCCATGTAATTATCTGTATAATCATGTACTATCCCTCTAATAAAATTTAAAAAAAGAAAACCTGTCTGCTGCTGCTGTGGGGGCCGCCGCGGCAGAATCGAGCGTGCCGCGGGGCCCCCCTGTACCCGGCACAGCCTCTCCTCCCAGTAGCAGTTCTCTCTTCTGAGCTGCAGTCAGACGCGCCGGCTTGCAGAGCGCGAGGGAAGAGTTTTTCCCTCGCTGCTCTGTTAAGCCCGCGGGGGCTGATGGGAAGTCCCATCAGCCCCCGCGGGCTTAACAGATTCGCGAAAGGGAAACTCTTCCCTTCGTGCTCTGCAAGCGGGCGCGTCTGGCTGCAGCTCCAGAGAGAGAGAGCTGCTACAGGGAGGGGAAGCTCTGCCGGGTACAGGGGGGCCCCGCGGCACGCTCGATTCTGCTGCGGCGGCCCCCACAGCAGCAGCAGACAGGTTTTCTTTTTTTTTTTCAATTTTATTTTTAGAAAAGAATGTTTTTTGCGCGGGGCCCCCTGAAACGCGGGGCCCTGTGCAAAAAACATTCTCGCTCAATGGACGGGCCGGCCCTGGTCGCGAGGCCTGGTGAAAGTCAACCGACAGATTGGGCGTTGGTTGCAGCAAGTGGGGAGATGGCAGGTGCAGCACCCTTCGGCGGACCTGAGGTGTGCAGGGCTGTACCATGCGGATGGGGTGCACTTGTCACCGGTGGGTCAGGATCTGTTATTAAATGATTGGCAGGAGGCACTGGAGATGTGGGCTGGTCGCAGCTTTGTGGGGGTGGGGCGTGCGAGGATAGGTAATCTACTTCGCGCCGGTGGCGGGGTAGAGAGCCCGCGCTCGCCGAGGCAGCGGAGCTTTAACTGATTTAGGAGCAGTAGGGGAACATAAGAACATAAGAACATAAGATATGCCATACTGGGTCAGACCAAGGTCCATCAAGCCCAGTATTCTGTTTCCAACAGTGGCCAATCTAGGTCATACGTACCTAGCAGTTTCCCCAAGGGACACAGGTTCCACAATGCTTGTATTGGTTCAAGCATTGATATCCTGGGTCCCTTCTTAATAATGGTTTATGGACCTTTCCTCCAGGAACTTGTCCAAACCTTTTTTAAACCCAGCTACACTAACAGCCTTTACTACATCCTCGGGTAACAAATTCCAGAGTTTGATTACAAGTTGAGTGAAAAAATATTTTCTTTTATTAGTCTTAAATAGTTTACCCTGTAGCTTCAATGCATGTCCCCTAGTCTTTCTATATTCTGATAAGGTGAACAATCGATCTACGTTTACCCGTTCCACTCCGTTCATTAATTTATAGACTTCTATCATATCTCCCCTCAGCCGTCTCTTTTCCAGGTTAAAGAGCCCCAACCTTTTTAGCCTTTCTTTATAGGAGTAGCCTTCCATCCCCTTTACCATTTTGGTGGCTCTTCTCTGAACCTTTTCTAAAATCGCTATATATCCTTTTTAAGATACGGCGACCAGAATTGCACACAATATTCAAGGTGCGGTCTCACCATGGAACGATATAGAGGCATTATAATATCTTTTGTTTTATTTTCCATTCCTTTCCTTATCATACCTAGCATTCTATTTGCTCTCTTGGCCGCCGCTGCACACTGGGCCGAGGGTTTTAACATGGTATCCACAAGGACGCCTAAATCTTTTTCCTGGGTGGTGGTTCCTAATGTGGAACCTTGCATCGTGTAACCATAGTTTGGGTTGTTCTTCCCTATGTGCATAACCTTGCACTTCTCCACATTAAATTTCATCTGCCATTTTGATGCCCAGTCTTCCAATTTATCAAGATCCTCTTGCAATTTTCCACAATCCTCCTGGGTTTTAACAACTTTAAATAGTTTTGTGTCATCAGCAAATTTGATAACCTCACTCGTTATTCCACTTTCCAGGTCATTTATGAATATGTCAAAAAGCAGCGGACCCAGCACAGATCCCTGGGGTACACCACTATTCACCTTTCTCCATTGGGAAAATTGGCCATTTAGCCCTACCCTCTGCTTTCTATCTTGTAACCAGTTCCTGATCCACAGTAGTACACTGCCTCCTATCCCATGACTCTTTAGTTTAGCCAAAAGTCTCTCATGAGGGACCTTGTCAAAGGCTTTCTGAAAGTCCAGATACACAATATCAACCGACTCACCTTTGTCCACCTGTTTATTCACTCCTTCAAAAAAACATAACAGATTAGTAAGACAAGATCTTCCTTGTCTAAAGCCATGTTGGCTGTCTCCCATTAGGTCATGACTATTTACATGCTGAGTAATTTTATTCTTTATGATGGTTTCTACCATTTTTCCCGGTACTGATGTCAGGCTCACCGGTCTGTAGTTTCCCGGATCACCCCTCGAACCCTTTTTAAAAATTGGTGTTACATTGGCGATCCTCCAATCCTCAGGTATTAGAGATGATTTTAATGATAGTTCACAGATTACTGATAGCAGGTCTGCAATCTCAAATTTCAGTTCTTTCAACACCCTTGGATGTATACCATCCGGCCCAGGTGATTTGCTACTCTTCAGTTTATCTAATAGTTGTAAGACATCTTCCCGATGTATCGATATTTCCTTCAATTCTCCCACACCTTTAAATACCACTTCAGTCGTGGGTAACATCCCTACATCTTCCTCAGTAAAGACCGAAGCAAAGAATTCATTCAATCTCTCCGCTATCGCCTTGTCGCCTCTTAGTGCTCCTTTAACCCCTTTATCATCTAATGGACCAACTGACTCTCTCACAGGTTTTTTGCTACGAATGTACTTGAAAAGGTCTTTATTTCGCGTTTTTGCTTCCGCAGCAAGCTTCTTCTCAAATTCTCTCTTTGCCTGCCTTATCAATACCTTGCATTTGACTTGCCAGTGCTTGTGCTGTTTCCAGGTTTCATCAATTGGCTCTTTTTTCCATTTCCTGAAAGATGCTTTTTTGGCAACAACAGCCTCTCTGACCTCACCTTTAAACCATGCTGGCAGTTTTTTGGACTTCCTTCCACTTTTCT
Source organism: Ichthyophis bannanicus (assembly GCA_033557465.1). Lineage (NCBI taxonomy): Eukaryota > Metazoa > Chordata > Amphibia > Gymnophiona > Ichthyophiidae > Ichthyophis > Ichthyophis bannanicus. The sequence continues at coordinate 539,307,324 of CM066031.1, read as the reverse complement.
TAAAGCGTGGAATACAGCTGGTCTGGGCTTCCAAGATAGTATTTTTCAACAACACCCAAGCTTGATGTACGTCTTTAACCTTTGCAACTGCTCCTTTTAGTTTTTTCTTAACTGTTTTCCTCATTTTATCATAGTCTCCCTTTCGAAAGTTAAAGGGTAGTACTGTGGATTTCCTTACTATCCCTCCTCCACTAATTAAATCAAAGGCGATCATGCTATGATCACTATTGCCAAGTGGCCCCAACACCCTTATCTCTTGCACTACATCTGGTGTTCCACTAAGGACTAGGTCTAATATTGCTTCCCCTCTGGTCGGTTCATGAACCTGCTGCTCCAAGAAGCAGTCATTTATTTCATCTAGGAACTTTATCTCCCTAGCATGTCCTGTTGTGACACTGACCCAGTCGATGCCGGGGTAATTGAAATCACCCATTATTATTACTGTATTGTAACTTTTGCTAGCTTCCTTGATTTCTTTGAGCATTTCATCATCCATTTGTTCATTCTGGCCAGGCGGACGATAGTACACCCCCACTGCCATCGCCTTCCCCTTTTTACATGGAATTTCAATCCATAGAGATTCTACAGCAAATTTTGTTTCTTGCAAAACTTTAATCCTTTCTGACTCAATGCCCTCTCTAACATAGAGTGCAACCCCTCCACCAATTTGATCAGCTCTATCATTTCGATATAGTTTGTACCCAGGTATCACAGTGTCCCACTGGTTGTCCTCCTTCCACCATGTCTCTGATATTCCAATCATATCTAACCTCTCGTTTAGTGCTATATATTCTAACTCTCCCATCTTGTTTTGTAGACTTCTAGCATTTGCATACAAGCATTTTAGAGACTGTATTTTATTCATATTAATTTGGCTATTGGTAGACATGGGTAATTTGGGATCTTTAAGTTCTGTCTGCTCCATACTCGAGGGCATTTGGGCTACTTTACTCATTTTTGGAACCTCTCTGCTTTTTGTAGTATCCTTCAAGGATACATTCTTCCGAACCATGCGCTCTTGGGCGACTGTCGGCTTTCCCCTATTATCTAGTTTAAAAGCTGCTCTATCTCCTTTTTAAAGGTTAATTCCAGCAGCCTGGTTCCATCCCGGTTAAGGTGAAGCCCATCCCTTCGGAAGAGCCCCTCCTTTCCCCAGAATGTTCCCCAGTTCCTAACAAATCCGAACCCCTCATCTCTGCACCATTGTCTCATCCACGCATTGAGACTCCGGAGCTCTGCCTGCCTTTTGGGTCCTGCGCGTGGAACGGGAAGCATTTTGGAGAACGCTACCCTGGAAGTTCTGGATTTCAACTTCCTACCTAAAAGCCTAAATTTAGCTTCCAGAACCTCCCTACCACATTTTCCTATGTCATTGGTACCGACATGAACCAAGACAGCAGACTCCTCCCCAGCACTATCTAAGACCTTATCTAGGTGGCACGTGAGGTCCGCTACCTTCGCACCTGGCAGGCATGTTACCAGGCGATCCTCACGTCCACCAGCCACCCAGCTATCTACATGCCTAATGATCGAATCACCAACTATAACTGCTGTCCTAGCCCTTCCCTCATGGGCACTTGGCCCTGGAGAAACCTCCTCGGTGCGAGAGGGGTTTACATCACGTGGAGGACAGGTCCGAGTTACAGGATCACTTCCTGCCACACCAGGGTGATGCTCTCCTGTCACGTGACCTCTCTCCTCCATGGCAACAGGGATGCTGCCAGACTGGAGGTGGGACTTCAGGACTATATCCCTGTAGGTCTCGTCTATGTACCTCTCTGTCTGTCTTATGTTTTCCAAGTCTGCTACTCTAGCCTCTAGAGAACGGACTCATTCCCTGAGAGCAGAGAGCTCCTTGCATCTAGTGCACACGTAAGACCTCTCACCAGCTGGGAGAAAATCATACATGTGACACTCAATGCAAAAGACTGGAAAGCCCACATCCCGCTGCTGGACTGCTGTCTGCATCTTAGTTTTAAGTTTGTGTTTAGATCTTTAAGTTCTATATGTACTAAAGGGTGCAATGGATATTTATACCACTAAAACTGTACCTAAGAAGTTTAATATACCTTGTTCACCTGAAGCTTAATTAATCTCAGGTCCTTAGTGTATGACTGGTTTGGGTAATGAGCTTCACCTGAGAGCACCTCCTGTCTTTTAAGTTGTGCAAGTACCTATAAAGCTGTGATTATCCCAGGGGAGGGTGGGTGTGGGGAGGGAGGGAGGGATATAACACTTATTAAAAAAGGGCTGCTACACAGTACCTTGTCCTGTGCTGCTGAGGTAAGCTATATTCTGATTTGATTTAAATTATAGCTCTTTGCTGCTACTAGGCTCTAACCTATTATGAAATTTAAACTACAAGCTCTCTGCTGGATTCTAAATTTAACCAGAAAGCTCTCTTCTGTGTTTTAATTTGAAACTAAAAGGACTTTGCTGATGCTAGGCCCTGAGTGACTATTAAATTTAAACTACAGCTGTCTACTGGGTATGAAAGGTAACCAGAAAGTTCTCTTCTGTGTTTTTAAATTGAATCTTAAACTGTTGCTAATAGGCCCTGACTGATTTAACAAAAAAATAGTGGGTTCACAGATTAATTAGCTTTAAAAGAAAAACAATTCCTTTCAGAAAAATTCCCAGAAGTATATACTCACAATTTCAGATTTCTCTCCAGAAGTAACAGCCCCCCTTTCCAGTCCTTCAAGACAGAGGGCCACAGAGCTCTGGTTGAGCTATTTATGCTTGTGCTGCTGATGTAAGCAGTGACCTACTTCCTGGGTAATTAACAGTCCTTGCTTGGATAGCAGGAGTCTTTCAAAATGGCCTTTTGAATTGCCAGCTGGTGTTAACACCTATTGAAAAAGCTTCACAGGTTGCTTGCCCACTAGGTAGAAGGCCTCTTTGTAAAGGTCTCTAGAAGACTTTATATGCTGCTCAAGGAGAATTGACCTTGTTTTGCCTTTTGTGCTAAGCTATATTCTGATTTGATTTAAATTATAGCTCTTTGCTGCTACTAGGCTCTAACCTATTATGAAATTTAAACTACAAGCTCTCTGCTGGATTCTAAATTTAACCAGAAAGCTCTCTTCTGTGTTTTAATTTGAAACTAAAAGGACTTTGCTGATGCTAGGCCCTGAGTGACTATTAAATTTAAACTACAGCTGTCTACTGGGTATGAAAGGTAACCAGAAAGTTCTCTTCTGTGTTTTTAAATTGAATCTTAAACTGTTGCTAATAGGCCCTGACTGATTTAACAAAAAAATAGTGGGTTCACAGATTAATTAGCTTTAAAAGAAAAACAATTCCTTTCAGAAAAATTCCCAGAAGTATATACTCACAATTTCAGATTTCTCTCCAGAAGTAACAGCCCCCCTTTCCAGTCCTTCAAGACAGAGGGCCACAGAGCTCTGGTTGAGCTATTTATGCTTGTGCTGCTGATGTAAGCAGTGACCTACTTCCTGGGTAATTAACAGTCCTTGCTTGGATAGCAGGAGTCTTTCAAAATGGCCTTTTGAATTGCCAGCTGGTGTTAACACCTATTGAAAAAGCTTCACAGGTTGCTTGCCCACTAGGTAGAAGGCCTCTTTGTAAAGGTCTCTAGAAGACTTTATATGCTGCTCAAGGAGAATTGACCTTGTTTTGCCTTTTGTGCTAAGCTATATTCTGATTTGATTTAAATTATAGCTCTTTGCTGCTACTAGGCTCTAACCTATTATGAAATTTAAACTACAAGCTCTCTGCTGGATTCTAAATTTAACCAGAAAGCTCTCTTCTGTGTTTTAATTTGAAACTAAAAGGACTTTGCTGATGCTAGGCCCTGAGTGACTATTAAATTTAAACTACAGCTGTCTACTGGGTATGAAAGGTAACCAGAAAGTTCTCTTCTGTGTTTTTAAATTGAATCTTAAACTGTTGCTAATAGGCCTTGACTGATTTAACAAAAAAATAGTGGGTTCACAGATTAATTAGCTTTAAAAGAAAAACAATTCCTTTCAGAAAAATTCCCAGAAGTATATACTCACAATTTCAGATTTCTCTCCAGAAGTAACAGCCCCCCTTTCCAGTCCTTCAAGAAGGGCTCCCCAGGGTGGGGTGAGACATCCCGGTTGGGGGTCTTGGCCCGGTTTAGGGGTGTGGGGGCTGGCCTTTGCTACTAGCATGGTGAGGCAGGCGGCGGAGATCTGGGGAGGAGAATGTTCCGCCTTGCTACTAAGATGGCGGGTGGGGGCATTGTCCGGTGCCGGGGGTGGAGCGGGGTTATGTTGGGGATGTTGAATATGTTGGCCCATGTTGGGTCGGTTATTATTATTACATGTGTTAAATAAAGCTGTGACCAGAGTTGTACCATGATATAGTCTCCAGGGTGTTTTGTGGGCTGAAAATGGGGAATGTAGGTGTCAGGTGGGAAGGTTGGCTAAAGGAGGCGAGGAGGGCCTCCGGGTTACCAGGGTTAATGCATGAGGCCGCGGGCCGGGTCCCGCGGCCGCCAGTAACCTGGGCCCGGGCCCAGCCTCGGCCTCCTGCACATGACGGGGGTGCCGTGGGGGGGGAGGGGGGGAGGAAGTGTGGAGCGGCGGCGATGGGATCGCTCCACGGCGGTGGGGGAGCGATCTCATTGGCTGTGGCGCTGGTGGGCGGGGATTGCTGTGCTGAGGAGCCACCTGGCCAGTCCTTTCGGCGTGGCTCCTCGGCAGGGTCGGCAGCGTTCCCGCCCGCCCTCCCATGGTGTTGTGGTTGGGGGTTTATTGCAGCTGGGTGGGGTGGCGGGGTAGAGAGCCCATGCTAGCCGAGGCGGCGGGGCTTTAACTGATTTAGGAGCAGTGTGGGAGCGAAGGGCTCCCTGGGGTGGGGCGAGACATCCCGGTTGGGGGTCTCAGCCCGGTTTAGGGGTGTGGGGGCCAGCCTTTGCTACTAGCATGTGGAGGCAGGTGGTGGGGTTTGGGGGAGGAGAATGCTCCGCCTTGCTACTAAGATGGCGGGTGGGGGCATTGTCCGGTGCCGTGGGTGGGGCGGGGTTATGTTGGGGATGTTGAATATATTGGCCCATTTTGGGCCGGTTATTATTATTACATGTGTTAAATAAAGCTGCAACCAGAGTTGTACCATGATATAGTCTCCAGGGTGTTTTGTGGGCTGAAAATGGGGAATGTAGGTGTCAGGTGGGAAGGTTGGCTAAAGGAGGCGAGGAGGGCCTCCGGGTTACCAGAGTTATGCTCTGTTACTGGTCATTTTTTTAGATGTCCTGACATCTAATTGAATTGCCAGTTTGTTTTTATTACAATCACGTTGAGTACGAGTGTTTATTTCCTTGGCAATGAGTGTGGAGAGGTATGAGGGGGCAATGTCTTTGATCAACTTGAATGTAGTTATGAGTATTTTATAGTGTACGTGGCTGTGGATTGGAAGCCAGTGTAGCTTGTATAGTAAAGGGGTGATGTGTTCTATTGAGTTGGCATTCATTGTTATCCTGGCAGCAACATGTTGTGCTATTTGGAGCTGTCTTAATATTTGCTTAGATAGACCATGTAGGACAGAGTTGCAAAAATCGAAGTGGTGTGTTATAATAACATTGATGACAGACTTAAAGTCTGATGGGTGAAGAAGGGGGTGAAGTTGTTTTAATATTCTGAGTTTATAATATATTTTACTGACTGTTAGTTTTATGTGTGTAGACATATTTAGTGAAGAGTCAAGAGTGACTCCGAGGTATTTTACCTTGTTTTTGACAGAGATATTTGAGCCTTGAATCCTGATGGAAGACGGAGGGGTAAAATTTTGGTTCCTAGTAATGTAGAGAGCTTCGGTTTTATTGAAATTGCTCATGAGGTTGTGAGAGAATAGCCATTCTGCTACCTCTGTGAAGCAATCTATGATTTGTTGAACTGAATTGAAGGGTTGGAGATGTCAAATGGGAGGCCTAACATTAAATCGTCTGCATATATATGAGTTACTTTCGGTTGGGTGGGTGCTGGGATTGCAGTCGCCGGGTCACCGGGGATTTGCTTTCTGTTCCAGGCACTGGCACTCTAACAGTATTTGATAGCATTAGGGACTTCCCCCAATGCCTTGATCATCTCCAGGTATCAGAGAAAGCCCCTGATGCCATCAAAATACTGTCATGGCTCATATGCAAATTAGCCATGTAGCGCATCTGTTTCTGTGGGAAAGCTTGCCAAACTAGCACTGACTTCTGTATACATGTGTTTGGCTTGCTTTCCTGTTTAACACTGCCATTTTCACACAGTTTAATGAATGGTTAATGTGTGGTTTTACATATGAACCATTTTCTTCATGCCGGTGTTAAAGTCGTGCAATATCGGTGCACTGCAAATAGGCGTATAAAGCTGATAGTGTGCGACTTCAGCGCTGGCTTTCTACATTCACCTGTTATTTTGCCTCCTGGCCAACTCAGTAGTAAAAATGTTTTCCAGCCAAAGGTTAATATCTTACAAGTACCTTCTGCCACTCCAGGACTGCTTACTCAAATGAAGCTTTTAGCCTCACAATCTTTAAATTCCTCCCAGCTTGTTTCTACACCATTGGTAATTATACAACCTCTGTCCTCTTCTGCAAAGCCTTTTGCTTTGGATTTCCAAAGAGGTGTGCAGTCTGCCTTAGATAATGAAACCACCTTGTTAACTGTGAAGAATAAGAAGTGTTTAAAGAGGATTGCTGCTAGAGAGAGGTATCCAGAGCAATCCTTTGACTTGCATGACCTTTGTTTTCCTATGCCAGCTGCAGTTCCTGGGATGACTGTTGCTCTGGTGTTGTCTTTATGGGATGTCAGTAAAGAACCTAGTCTTTCTTTTTCTTCAAGCACAGTCTTCACAAAAGGGTTGGGGCTCCCTGGTTCAGCTGTTCTGCTCCCTGATGGGTCATCTTTCCCATCTACTCATAGTGTGGAGTGTCTTTCCAACTCTTTTAGCTTTCTTCTATCTCTCTGCTTGCATTAGGAGGGGATGGAGTTTTCAGCTGGAACTGGGAATGTTAACTCTGGCACTTCTACAGCTCCAGCAGCTTTAGTTACAGTGCCTGATTCTACAGCATAAGATATTAATTTGCCTCAATAACTAGATTTCCCTGTCCCTTCAGCACAGACAGACCACGTTAGGCCTCCAGATACTGTTCATATTCTTGATGACACTGCCAAAAAGGTTGAAAAAGGTAATATTCTTTAGGTATTATCTCCCCTTTCCTTCCTGAGGCTCTGTCTGCCTGGGAAGAAGTAATGGTGGATGCCAATGGAGTGGTCCCTTCAGGAGTGTCTGCTAAGTGAGGTCCCAAGGAAGTTGATGATCAACAAAAAAAGAGTAAACTTAGTGTTTGACATCATGGCTGGTGTTCGATTGCACCTTGCCACTTTGAATGTGGCCAGCATTAAGACAATTAAATCACAGAAGTCAGTGAATTTGTGCATGTGTTGGGATAGGTTTTGGCAGACATGGTTGAGTGGTAGTGATTTATCTTCCCTATGGTGTATTCTACAGTTTGTGACACCCTTTAGCCAAATTGGTAAGGAGGTAGCAAATCTCTGTTACCGAAATATGCAGTGAGGATCAAAAGGCTGTGGTACAGCGTATCCTAATTACCTATTTTCAATCTGAGTTACTTTTTCAGGATTGCCCCATTCATGTCTACAAACAGGGTTTGGCTTTCCTGAATATGAAGCGCTTACCTCCTTAATTCTGGGATATGGCTTAGCTGTCTTTTTATGACAAACTGTTTGTACATCATAATTTCGAGTACTATAATGTCACTGACAAACATTATCCCAGGGGTGAATGTATAGGAAAGGAAGGAATCATGGAACAATTTTTGCAATTGTGTCTTTTTAATGTAATTATGAGTAAACAAGAGGCACATTTCACAATAGGACATCCAAGTGCAATCTGGGACATAAAAGCCAGAACGTCTGAATAAAAAGCAGGCACGTGTAAGTTCAGGCCCGATTTCAGAAAAAGTGGAAGTGCCTGACATGCACAGAAAGCAGATATCTATATAGATCTCTCCAGGGAACTATTTCAGGTCCAAAGCATCTAATAGCATAATGGTTAAAGCAGTGGTTTATAGAGCAGAGTGGCTAGGGTTCAAATCCTAGTGTAGGCCTTTGTAATCTAAGGTCAGTTATTTGATTCTCTACACTCTGTAGATGTTTTAAGGTGAAAACAAGCACTTTCCTGATGCCTATTCATGCCTGGAGCAAGTATAAACATGCATGTGCCTGCAGATGTCTCTGACATTTCTGAGATCAAACTGGGACATGTAAATCCATTTGCTCCCACTCCAGACATGCCTCTGCCACACCCCCATGCCTACTTGGATGTCCCTGTACTGGAGACATCTGTGAATGTCATTTGTGGAATGGCTATGGAGATGTATCTGTGATTTCGACATCCACATGCATGTCTTCAGACATTCAAATTACAACTAAACCTTTTAAAATGACCTTCCAAGTGTTTGCCTGCCTTTCAGTTTCCTGCTTCTCTAAGCTATTTTACAGAGAATGTAACCTCAGGATAATTTTATAAAAGCCCTTTTATGCGCATAAAACAGCATTTTATGTGCAAGAAAATTTATAAAATTACACTTCTAATACCAATCAACTATCAATGTAAAGTCATTCTATCAATAGACTAGGAAGTCAACTTTCAAAGCCATTTATCTGAGTCTGAAAATTGCCCTCTTCTGCCTGGCTAAAAGTGTACATCAGCCTGTGCAACACAGATATTCTAAGATGGGTTAGAACGAGATTTTCCCAGGAAGGCGTATACATTTGGAAAGCAAAAGAGCATATATAATTTCCCCTATACCTCCCAATACTTTGATGCTTTTCCTTGACAGTGCATCTGTTCTGAGCATAAATGATGGATAAACAATGAAAAATAAACCTGGCACCGTGCTGAGAATTGGAAGAGTTATAAAAAAAATGAAAGCAGAGTCTGATACATGGGAGTATTTGTCTAAACCTCAAGGTACACTGTTTAAAAAATGAAAGAAAATGTTTCTGCTCTTTCAGATGATGTGTAAAAAATAAACTTGGGGCACATCTAAAGGACCCAATCAGCAAACACAGCAGCAAAGGAATCTCAGTAAACTAATCTTCTTGCGATATATTATCTAAGGGGGAAAATGTGTGGTAGACTTCATTTGGAGTAACAACTCAAGACAAATGAATACATTTGGTATGTTAGTCCTGATGAAGGACGTGCGAGAAAGACAATGGCTTTCCGTTTTCAAGTTAATCAGCACCCCGTGTGATGTATTTCTCAAAAATAATAAAACGGATTAATCAGGAGCTACGGCTAAGAAGAGGGCAAACATTTTATTTCTGCCACATGTAGATGAAATATACATAACGTAATAAAGGGCCGATGTCAAGTATCTGCAGGAAGAGCACCTGGAAGATTAAAGCTGTGGATACAGCATTAACAAAGTACAGACCACACTGAATTAATGAGCACTGGAGATAGACATTCAGTATAGTCTTAATTTATTTTCCTTTTCTAGCTCATCCTTTAAGAAAATGACAGTGTCTTCTTATCGATTTTACACTCAGAGATCAATCAGAATTGCCCTGACTCAGACAAAATTTACAGCACTCCCCGACACTGCCTCCAGCATCTGGGTCTAAACAGACATTACAAGGAAGCAATTGATCATGTTTGTATGTGGAGCTTGACATGCTTAAAAATAAGCTAATCTGTAGTGGAATTTCCTTCTTTTTGACAAGTTGCTCTGCCCAGCTCTTCGGCCCCCTTGTTATGAATTTCTCTCCCAGCACTGCTATTAATTATATTGCATGTGCACAGGATTCCTGTATTTAAGCCTGCAGGGAGGTCATCTGCTCTGCAGTTTTAGATAAAATACAAACTAACAGATCACTCCTACTTAAACAATATGAAATGTCACACCGATGAACTCCATAAAAAAGCTAGAGCTGTTCCGTCAAGAGCTATGATCAATTCTGACAACCCAACAATATTAGCCCTGAATGATGGGGCCTGAACATTCCCAAACAGGCCCCAGTGGAAATTGCTGTATCCGGAAGCTCTTTTGTGCAAGTAACTAGCTCTATTAAATGCAATAATTATAGAAAAGCTACTGACTGTGATACTAAGGCAGTTGTTGGCTAATCTGGCTTCTTTCCACAGTACTATTTATCTTATAACTGGGGTTTTCTTAAGCTAAAACTCCAAACACGTTAAAGAATGCATGTGGATACTCAAAATACAAGGAGTCATCCACTGCTCATATGCCCATTTTGGGCAACCCTTTGAGAAATAATTGCTTCCTAGGGACCAAAGGAAAACAAGCAAAATGTGTTTAGGAGACAACTAGCCTGTGTTAGTACATTCCAATAAAATGAGACACATTCTGCTAAATTGGTGTTAAAACTCGGGCCTTTTCTAGTATAGTAAGTGATTTCCATCAATAACATATCACTTTAGTCACAAATGAACTCAAATACAGATGGGAGGTGCGTGATCCCATTTGGCCTGCTTGGGCATAATGAGTAACTGGGGCTCCTGCGAAGATCCCCAGTGCAGCAAGATCCCCAGTGCAGCAAGTCTGCTGGATCACACTCATGGCCATGTCACTGCAGCAAGACAGGGAAGGGGTTGGGTGAGAAAGAGAGAGAAGGCTGCCAGCATTGGAATGGTGTCTTGGGGCTAACAAAGTACATAAATAGCTGCATCAGGATGGCCAACTTCAGAAAAACACTTAGATTGGCTGACAGATCTGCAAGAAGGGTAGGAAGTTGGTTGACGGGTCTGGGAGACAGCACGGAGAAGAGCAGGAAGTTCAAGGGATTGTGAGCATTGTCCTGGGCCTCTTCTTTTTGCCTCCCCATTGGATAGATAGGCATTTTTGCTAAGTAAAAAATAATTTAAAATATGGATGAAAGTTGCAAATATAACATGTACACTCACTTATCATGTCTTATGTAACCATTATTTTATCACAGAAAAAATTCCCCAAATGTATCTTATTGTAATTTAGATGAAAAGGGCCAATTCAAATTGGATTTACATGTTTTGCAAACTTGAGGAACAGGATCTATATATGTTCTCTTATGGTTTCCAGCTAGTATCATGATGTTTGTGGTTTTCTGGGTCATGCCACGTCTTAGTAAGTAGAACCTACATTACAGCCATTGTCAGGGCCGGCCCGTCCATTGAGCAAGAATGTTTTTTGCACAGGGCCCTGCGTTTCAGGGGGCCCCGCGCAAAGAACATTCTGCTTTTTTCAAAATTAAATTTAAAAAAAAAAAACGCTGGCTACTACCGCTGCCACGGCGGCAGCGGCAGAATGGACTGTCCCGCGGGGCCCCCTCTGCCCGGCTGAATCCCTCCCTCCCTCCCTCCGTGACAGCTGAGCCCCTCCGTGCCGGCTTAGAGAGTCGCCAAGGGAGAGTGTCTCCCTCGCGTCTCTGTTAAGCCTGCAGGGGCAGATGGAAAATTTCCCATCAGCCCCTGCGGGCTTAACAGAGACGCGAGGGAGACACTCTCCCTTTGCGACTCTCAAAGCTGGCACGGAGGGGCTCAGCCGTCGTGGAGGGAGGGAGGAATTCAGCCGGGCAGAGGGGGCCCCGCGGGACAGTCCATTCTGCTGCTGCTGCGGCGGCAGCGGCAGCGGTAGCAGCCAGCGTTTTTTTTTAAATTTAATTTTACTTGAGCCGATGGGGGGGAGGGTTAGGACTGGTAATGGGCTATGGGGGGGCTAGGACTGGAAATGGGCTGGGGGGTTAAGACTGGAGGTGGGCTGATGGGGTTAGGACAGGTAATGGGCTGTGGGCTGTTGGGGGGGTTAGAACTGGTAATGGGCTATGGGGGGGTTAAGACTGGTAATGGGCTGTGGGCTGATGGGGGCTGTCTGGTAATGGGTTATGAGGGGGCTAGGACTGGAAATGGGCTGGGGGCTTAAGACTGGAGGTGGGCTGATGGGGTTAGGACTGGTAATGGGCTGTGGGCTGATGGGGGGTTAGGACTGGTAATGGGCTATGGGGGGTTCGGACTGATAATGGTATATGGGTGGAGCTATCACAGGAAATGGGCAGAACGGGAGGGGTAAGGACTGGAGGGGGGATGATGGGTATAGGACTGGTAATGGGCTGTGGGCTGTTGGGGGGGGGTAGAACTGGTAATGGGCTATGGGGGGGGGGTTAAGATTGGTAATGGGCTGTGGGCTGATGGGGGCTGTCAGGTAATGGGCTATGGGGTGGGGTTAGGACTGATAATGGGCTATGGGGGGGCTAGGACAGGAAATGGGCTGATGGGGAGGGGTTAGGACTTGAGGTGGGCTGATGGGGTTAGGGCTGGTAATAGGCTGTGGGCTGATGGGGGGGGGGGGTTAGGACTGGCAATGGGCTATGGGGGGCTGACTGGAAATGGGTTGATGGGGTTAGGACTGGAAGTGGGCTGATGGGGGGTTAGGACTGGTAATGGGTTATAGGGGGGCTTAAACTGAAAATGGGGTGATAGGGGGTTAGGACTGGAAGTGGGTTGATGGGGGTCTAGGACTGGTATTGGGTTGGGGGGTTTCTAGGACTGGAAATGGGCTGATGGGTGGCTAGGACTGGAAATGGGCTGATTTAGGGACTAGAAGGGAATGGATGCTGGGTGAGGCTGGAACTAGAAGGGAGCTGATGTTGGGGGAGGATTAGAATGGGATGGGGCTGGAAGAGTAAAATGGAGAAGGGAAAAATATTTTGTGTGGGAGGGATAAAAAAATCTACAATTGGCCGGGTATTGGGAGAGTAAGTGGGGATTGAGGATGGAGGGGTAAAATTTGAGTGGATGAAATAGGAATGAAGAAAGAGCAAAAGGAGAAAGATTAGTATGTTAAAGCAGATGTAGAGAGAGAATGGAAAAAAACTAGAAGAGAGAAGAAAGGACAAATGGACAGCAGACGATGGAGAGTTAGCAGAAGACACGAAGAAACCAGAAGAAAGTGGCTGGAGCAATTGCAGCTGAAAAAAAATGCACAAAAGGTAGAAAAATATCTCTTTATTTTGAATTTATTAATTGGAATATGTCAGCTCTGGTAAATGTGGATCATTAACGTCTGCGCTTTGTTTAGTACAAGAGCAAATTAATGTATAGTTTTATTTCTACAGTGTTGTACATTCCAAGTTTGGCTTTTGGGATTCCCAGTTTAATTATTGTCTTCCTGTTTCTAAATTGTGATTACTTGTATGGTGATGGTCTATGTTCTGCATGTGTAACTGAGCTGAGGTGTTCTGTTTATATAATTCCTATCTGACATTGCCACTTGTTCTCTTTCCCCAGTAGGTCATGTATTCTTGTTCTCTGAAATGTATTGGTTTAATATTTGCAGTGTTGCCTTTTGATTGGTAGAGTATGGTGCTTTGTGAGTCCTGGTAGTGCTGTTAGGATACGGCGGGTTTGCTATGGGTTCTAAATGGGCAGTGTTTGTAGTAGTTCCTAATGTGTCTGGCAGTTGGCACTGGATTATAGTAATGTAGAAATCTTTTAGTCTTTCTTTATCCATACACTCATTAAGAGGCACGTGTACTAAAAGTTAGTATATGGTAACATTATGCAAATATTTATGCAAATGAGGCCCCCTATGCAAATGAGGCCCCGCACTGAGTCTCCGCACATGGCCCCGCACCCCCCTTGGGCCGCCCCTGGCCATTGTGCTTCAAGATGAAGAAAGCTATAGCACGATGGCTGAAATGTTGGTTTGACTTACTAAGATGCAGCATGACCCAGAATACTACAAAGATCAGGCTCCAAATATTTCAGTTTAGCTGATCAGTTCAGTTCATTTTAATGTCTTCCAACTCTAACCAAACATGAACTGGATTATAATCCTGAACAAAATCATGAGTTGAGTGATTCTTGTTGATTGATTGGCTATGCAAACTTCATCAGCGACCCGCTATTGTGACAACTACTGCATGATTCTTAGATTTTATCAGTCATAACAGAGGAGGACTATGAAAAGATTTGTACAGAGCTCATACGAAGCATTGAGGGTGGTAGACTGGAAAGATCTTTGAAGGAAAACAAAGATACAGAGTAGAAACATAGAAAGATAGAAACATGATGACAGAAAAAGACCACATGGCCTATCTAGTTTGTCCTTCCATATCAACAACTACAACAGTCCACTTTTTACCTTTAGAGATCCTCTGTGTTGGTCCCATGCTTTTTTGAATTCAGTTACTGTCCTCATCTCTACCACCTCCACTGGGAGACTATTCCACGGATCCACTACTCTTTCCGTAAAGAAATATTTCCGCATATCACTCCTGAATCTATCTCCCTTCACCCTCATCCCATGTCCCCTTGTAGCAGAACTTGCTTTCAATTGAAAGAGGCTCTCTCCCTGAACATTTATGCCACGGAGGTATTTAAACATCTCAATCATATCACCTCTATCCCGCCTTTCCTCTAAGGTGTACATATTAAGATCCTTAAGTCTGTCCTCATATGCTTTACAATGAAGCCCACTAATCATTTTAGTAGCCACCCTCTGCACCGACTCCATCCTGTTCACATCCTTTTGAAGGTGCGGTCTCCAGAATTGCACACTATACTCCAAATGAGGTCGCACCAAAGACTTATACAGAGGCATTATCACCTCCTTTTTTCTGCTAGCCATTCTGGTTTTCTTGGCCTCCTATCCTAAAATGCCTTCCTTTTCTCCTGTACTCAGTTCCCTTATCCAGCTTCTCCTCTTCTCTCCTCTCCTTGTTCCTCACCGTGTACTAGAAAGACCGAAAGACGAAATGGTAGCAGAGCAAAGAATTTAGTTTTTGTCTTCACATTTGGCCATCCTACTCTGATTTATTGTCCTTCAACAGAAGATGCGATAAGCCCATTAGTGATTAGTGAGTAGGTCACTTCCTAAGTTTCATATAGGGAAGCTTTAATGTTACCTGGTGATTTTAATTTCCATTTAGAGATAGTGTACTTGACAGAAGTTGAGAGGGTTTGTTTTTTTATCTGCATTAGTGCTACTGGGCTGCTGTACTGTGGTTATATTTCCATCTGATGAAGCAGGGCATATTTTGGGCCATATGTTTATGTCTTCAAGTGTAGGACACTGTTGGATTACTGGAATCATCATCTACCTTTCTTCATTTTACAGGGAGTAGACAGATCTTTCCATCAATACTGTAACACTGAATTTTCTTTCCATCCCAAATTAGAAGCTCAGAGGTTTTTAGAAAGGTGGGAAGGGCAGAAACAGATACAAAATAATGTCTAGCTCTTGAAACACAAGTAGCATTGTGGAATACATTTTTGCAAAATGTTGTGGATCATTTAGCTCCTATTCAAGAGATTTGCACCTGAGCAAAAATGGTAGGTTGATACTCTAGGACTTTATAGTTAGAAAGAAATAACACCCTCCCAGTGGACCCAGATTCCGGTTCTTCCCAGCATTCCTTAGCTTACTCCCACCTTCCCATCTCAACTGTTTATCAGTTCCATCAGTCTCTGCTATATTTTTGTCGTTCTACCTCACTGACACAAGTGTATCTGCCCTGTCCCTTATGTCTGTATGTTGACCTGGCTCCCCCACTTCTTGGGTAAATAGCTATGATTTTTGGTACATTAATAACGCAAAAAGAGGAAGGCCAGCAATGAGATGGATCGATACAATAACAGCAGCTACGGGTACCAGTCTGTCAACAATGAGCCACCTGACTGAAGACCGAACACAATTTAGGATAGCTATCCAGAGGGTCGCCATGAGTCGACTCCGACTTGACGGCACTTAACAACAACAACAACAATAAATAAATAAAATTAAGGTGGAGGGAGTGGCAGTGGGGCTGATGCAGGCCATGAAACTACATTGGCGTTTAAATTAAGGGGGTCCTTTACTAAAGGGTGGGTGCTAGCTGACAGCACGTGTTCTGGCGTGTGCTCAAGGCAGGATGGAACATGCATTGCCAGCTAGCATGGGGCCATGATGATTAGCATGGGACAATTCCCATGCTAACTGTGTAACCAGCATTAGGATTGCAAGTGGGCAGATTAGGGCATGAGAATGGGCAGGGTGAGCTCAGAGCAGTTACTGCAAGTTTACCTAACAGCAGCACAATAGGTAGAGTTAAGTGCATCCACACTAATGTGGCTTGCATTAAGGGAAAGTGCTCCACGTTAACTGTTGGGGAAATGCTTTCAGCTTCCTTGACAAGTGCCACGGTGGTGTTGCACCTAATGTGCCATAGTTTTGTGCTTTTGGAGTGTAAAGTGCAACACCTTAGTGCCCTTTAGTAAAATGTAAGTTGGCAGTTCAAGAATTTGAGCAACAATTTCTTAACAAGGAGTTAAAACCGATGGAGAATCAGCCCAAAGAATTGTTTTCTTGGGCAAAGAGATCAACTTCCTGCCCTTCTAATATTAATAGTGCTGTACTGCCTTTCAACTGATGAATTAGTGAGATACAGTAATTGCTGGTTATTGGGCCAATCTGATTGAGACAATAGATGGTGATATTATTGCTTCTAACAATCAAGGTGGTATTGTATCACCTACAGTAAGTAGGATACATTTCAGAGAGTCTTGCTTGAAGATACTGGTAGAGCATTTATTTATTTATTTATTTCTCTTATATACCGCGCTCTTCAACATCAGTGCGGTTTACATGGAACATTTAGGTTTTACGGTGGGGTTAAACCGTAAAAATACAGATAACAGGTAGCTCAACTTGGATGGTCAAAATTAACTATTTACACATATTTGATACATAGTAGTATTTACATATTATACAACATTTGAGGGATGATTACAGTGGACATGGAGCTTATTTGCGGGAAGGTCGAGATGGTGCACCTTCATTTGGGTAACATACACGGAAAAGGTGGTGCTTCAATGCCCTTCTGAATTTAGTTAGTTCCGGGATTGCTCGTATGTTGGGAGGCAGGGCATTCCAGTACCTGGGAGCACTGATACTAAAGGCCTTGCTTGCTGTAGCCTGTGTACACTGGGTCAATGTTTTGGAGATTGCCAAGGTGTTTATTGCTGTAGTTCTTCTGGCCCTATTGGGGGGGGTTATGTGTGTGAGACAAGTGAGTGACGGGGGGGGGGGAGAGCCCATTTATGGTCTTGAATGTTAGTAGTAATGTTTTGAAGACGATCCTACAGTGGATAGGGAGCCAGTGGAGACTTTTGAGGATGGGTGTTATATGGTCTCGCCTCGAGGCCCCATTCAGAACTCTGGCTGCGGTGTTCATGGCAAGCTGGAGCGGGCTCAGGGTAGATTTAGGGAGCCCTTGGAGGATCGCGTTGGCATAGTACATAAAAAGAACATAAGATATGCCATACTGGGTCAGACCAAGGTCCATCAAGCCCAGTATTCTGTTTCCAACAGTGGCCAATCTAGGTCACATGTACCTAGCAGTTTCCCCAAGAGACACAAGTTCCACAATGCTTGTACTGTGTGGAATTGTTAGAGCCTGGAAGATAGTTCTGAAGTCGTCTGGTTGTAAAAGGGGACGTAGATGTTTGAGCGTCCTGATTTTGTGATATGTTGATTTGACCATGTTGCTAATGTGTGTCTTCATGTTAAGGCTCTGGTCTAGAGTAACACCCAGGTAATGGATTGTGGGCTTGGTTTGAAGCTTTACTTCGCCGACTTTTAGGTGGGTTGGTGGGGAGAAGTTAGAGTTTCTGGTGATGAACAGCACTTCAGTCTTTTTGTGTTGTATGCGAAGATCCTGATTCTGGAGCCATCTTTCTACTGCGCTGAAACATTCCGTAAGGGGTGAGAGGTCAATTTGGTCAGTCTTGAAAGGCATGTAGAGCAGGACGTCGTCTGCATATATCATGCATTCAATGTCGAATGAGTGAACGATGTCGCAGACGGGCTGCATGTAGATATTAAACATTAGTGCTGAAAGGGAGGATCCTTGCGGGACACCTTGTTTCTGATGGAATGGTTTGGATGTAGAGGTTTCGGTTCACACATGCTGCCATCTATTGGCTAGGTATGACTTGCACCAAGTTAGTGCTAAGCCGCCGATGCCCTTCTCTTCGAGCCGTTTCAGGAGGGTTTGGTGACATACTGAGTCAAATGCTGCGGCTATGTCTAGGAATATAAGGGCAACTCCCCAATGGATGTTATCAATTGTGGTGAGTATGTTGTTGAAGAGGGTGGTAAGTAGAGTCTCCACACCATGAGCCTCTCTAAAGCCATGTTGGCAGTGGTCAAGAGGTGCAGCGTTGTCGATGTGATGCTGGAGCTGACCTTGGACCTCCTTTTCGATTATCTTGGCCAGCAGTGGAATACTGGCAATTGGTCTGTATGATTCCACTTTCTGGGAGTCGAGCTTGGAGCTTTTTAGCAGAGGTCTAATGGATGTGTGTTTGAGACTTAGGGGGAATAAGCCTGAAGAGAATGATGTGTTAAAGAGTTTAGCTATGAAGGGGCTAAACTCTGTCCTTAGTTCTTTTATCCAAAAAGCCGGACAGGGGTCGGTCTGGGCCATGGTCGTGTTGATTGTAGAGATTAAGTCTGCGATTTGCTTAGTGGAGGGGGTGGTGAAGGTTGTCAGCGTCGCTATGCATGCTGGTCCCTTGGTGCTTGTAAGATCGGTCTTGCCGGTTTGGTGTAATTTTGATTGAAGGAAATCGGCAAAGTCTTGGGCGAGAATCTCTGTTGTTTGCTCCGGTCCTGGTTCCTTCGTTAGGTTTTTGACGAGGGTAAAGAGGTCGTGTGGTTTATTTAGCGATCGCATTAGTGTGTTAGTGTGAGCTTGCCTCATTTTCTCGGAGATCGCGATTCGGTGAGTTGCGAGTTGTAGGTTGTAAGCTTCCAGATCTTTGGTTGAGCGTGAGCGCCTCCATCGCCTTTCGAGTTTCCTAAGTTTGAGAAGCAAGGTCAGCAGTTCATTGGAGAACCAGGATGCCGTGGGTCTTTTCCTTGGGTTTTTGTTGTGTACTGTACGTTGCGCGATAGTACTGAGACTGTCATTCCAGCTGGAGACCAGCCTGTCGGGGTCAGTTGTTGTCAAGCCTAGTAGGGGTTGTGTGTGGTTTATGATGGATTCCTTGTTGAATGGTTGGAAACTTCGTGAGGGCGGTCTTGTGGGGTTTGTCTTACTCTCAGGGGGTTTCATTGGCTTGCTATCCAAAGGAATTTGGAACAGGATTAACTTATGGTCTGACCAAGGTACTTCGGTGTAGGTTGGTGAGGAGAAGTTGGCAGTGTTGCAGGTAGATAGTGGGGCAAAGATCAAGTCTAATATGTTTCCCTTTGTGTGGGTTGGTTCGTTGATTAACTGCTGATAACCTAGGTCTTTGAGTGCTTCTAGAAATGCAGATGCTTGGGAGTCTTGTAGCGTTGGCAGGTTGAGGTCTCCTAGTATCCAGTTTGGGGCGCGCAAGTGTGGAGTATTGCAGGCTAGCTCAATTATCGTGGCTAGGTCGTCAGAGGATGATGTTGGGACTCTGTATATTAGATTGATGGAGCAGAGATTATTAGTTATAACTACTATGTCAAGGTTTGTTGAGTTGGTGCTATTGAAGAGGTGGAACTTGAGGTCTGTTTTAGAGAGTATGAGAACTCCTCCTCCCCTTTTGTTGCTTCTATGGCAGCTATGGACTGTAAAGTTGGGAGGTAGAAGGTGGTTAATGAGTACAGAGTCTTCATTTGTTAACCATGTCTCTGTGACAAGAAGCATTATCTTTAGTAAAGAATAACGGCTGCGGTTTAGATCTCTACCCAGCTTATCTGTTGATGAATGTAAAAGAGGAAGTTATGCCTGTACTGAATGCTATTGTAAATCATTCCTTGCAGAGTGGAAATATTCGTGAAGTATTTAAACAAGCGATAAATGGCCAATATTAAAGGGAGCACCATTGGACCCTACTATATTAACAACTTATTGTCCCATTTCAAATCTCCCATTGTCATGGGTGTAGTTTGGTGAGTTGCCATGAAGCTTGTCTGCCCACAAGCTGTGGGCAGAAGAAGGCAAGCACTCTGCCCGTGGGGATCCAATCCTAGCAGGCAGAAGAGAAGAGGGAGGCCTGGTTGCAGCCTGCAGCAAGATAGGTTGTGTGTGTGTGTAAGAATTCAAGTGAGGCAGAGCATGCAGGGACAATTTAAAAGTGCAGGAGACCGATTGGGAGGGATTTTGGGGCAGGGAATGGGAATGCTAGTGGGGTTGGTGAATGGGAGAGAGTCTGGAAGGGTAACAGAGAAGGATAACAGAGGAGGGGAGCCAGCAGGAGATGGGTTGGAAGGAGAGAGAAGAGTGCAAGGTGTTGCCAAAAGATACATTCTTCTCCCCCTAAAACATACCACACACATCCCTGTCCCCACCCCAATGCAGGCACCACAGACACGTGCACACAAACACACACATATGGGCACTTCACCTTCACACCACACACAAATAATACAGGCACCTAACCTTTGCACCCACATATGAGACACAGACATGCAGGCACCTCACCTCTGCTCACATAGACAGGCACCCCACCTCTGCACCATACACTACTACTACTACTACTAATCATTTGTATAACATTACAAGGCATATGCATCACTGTACATATAGATGTTAGACACAGTCCCTGCTCTTCAGGACTTACAATCTAATCAAGACAAAATACATAGGGGTAGATTCTGACTAGCGAATAAAGAGGTTGTATGTTCGGGTTGTACGTACATCCCCCACTATTTACTGGGACTGTATTCTGTTGTTATGGCTCCCTGCATGCACCGAGCCGCTGTGTGGGGAGTGCTAGATGTTGGCAGGAGGGGGTGGCATAGAGGCGGAGAATGGGCGAAGCGTGGGTGGGCCGGAACACCCAGATGTACAGGGATTATTCTGGTCAGAGCCCTGTACGTTCACCTCGGAGGTGGAATAAGTCTTGGGCGCAAATGCGATCAGGGTAGGCAGCCAATCCAGGACATGGCACCATGGCAGGTGATCCCCAGTGCCTGAGTCCGGCCCTGGTCGAGCCCGCTGAGGATCAAGTGGCAGGAAAAGGAAATTTTAATGCTGTCAGGCTTTACATGCACCTGCTGAGCATCCTGGTTGCATGGCAATGAGACACCACGGCACTGGCACACCAGCAGGAGCACTGAGCAGTGGAGATGGAAAGCATGATGTATATTTACCCACTCAGAATACTGTGCACGCTGGCCTGTCCAAGCGACACAGTTCTCTCTGATCCCACATGTAGTCAGCGCTGCCTCTCCCCATCATCTGCCCCTTCCCTTGATACTGGTGATTTAGAGATGGGCTGTGAGGAGATCTAGCACTGCATCTAATCAGTGACATGCTGCCTCTGGGCAAGTAGCACTGAGATCAATGGAGGGGAAGACTATGGGGAGAGGCTATGCTACCTACATGTGGGACCAGAGGGACCTGTCTGTCTCTTGCTATTGCACAGCAAAGGTATGGTAATATTGCCGGCTTCCTCTATTTCTTGCATTAAAGTGTATACAGAGCCTGGTTTGGGGTTTCAGTTTAATTTTATCTGCATATTTCTACTTTGAGTTTATTATAAGTTCTTCTGTACTTAGTGAGGGTCTACGTGTTCTGTTAGCATGGGGTTTCTATGTAGGATCTATAGTAATCTGGCTTGTTCACTTTTCTGAATAGGTGAAAGGATATTCTAAGACTCACTGCAATATTTATGGTGCTGCTCTTTTCTAGATAGGCTCCTTCCAAGTTCTTGTTAACTCTTAAATGTAAACTACTTTGACTTAAGATAAAGCGGTATATTAAAAAAAAATGTTAAATAAATAAATATTGTATTAATATTAGAAGCTGGTGTCATTATACTATGGTAGATTTGCATTATAGATCTTTAGTGACTTTTGTAGGATTTGTGTTAGTACACAATCTGCCTGGAACTGGAGAGACTGTTAATGAGATGACACTAGAATCAGATTTTTTTTTCTTATTTGTTGGGTTTGATGGTGAAATGCTCTAGTACTGCTCTGCACCTACTGTCAGAGGAGGAGTTTCTTTGGACACAAAATAGATGTTAAAAAAAAGAGAAAATCATAGCACAGTTTCTAACACCAAAATGAAATTAGTTATAATTTATTTTGGTGTTAGAAACTGAACTGCGGTTCTCTTTTCCTTCTTGTCCTTTGGCGTGTGAGGACCTTACATCTCCTTTGTTTTTTGCAGAATATATATTTACAAGTGTCAGTAGTTTTTTAATCTTAAAATGCCAGGCTAAATAACTAAACATCTACAATTTGTGCTGCATTTTAATTATATAGCCAGGGAATATGTTGCTTTTCCTTTTTCTTTTCCAGGTTGAAGAGCCCTATCCTTTTAGCCTCTCTTCATAGGGGTATCCTTCCAT
This sequence comes from Ichthyophis bannanicus, assembly GCA_033557465.1. Classification (NCBI taxonomy): domain Eukaryota; kingdom Metazoa; phylum Chordata; class Amphibia; order Gymnophiona; family Ichthyophiidae; genus Ichthyophis; species Ichthyophis bannanicus. The sequence continues at coordinate 539,285,008 of CM066031.1, read as the reverse complement.
CCCCTTTACCATTTTGGTGGCTCTTCTCTTTACCTTTTCTAATAACGCTATATCCTTTTTAAGATACGGCGGTCCATCTTTGAGTATCATAGGGGTGTCAGCTCATTCCTCACCTATTTGATATACTAGCTTCCTATCCATCTTATATTTTTTTAAGATAACTATAATAAATATGCAAATGAATGTACAATATGCATATGGTATGCAAATATGTTACTCCACCCTTTCCCCTCCCCCCAAATGAAATAGTCAAACTACGCCCATGACCATTGTTGGCAAAAATTACAGAGAAGTATGCCCTCTGGCAGTTGGAGGGATTCTTGTCAAAGTACAACATTCTAGATGATTTCCATTGTGGATTTAGGAAAACCAGAGCATGGAGACTCTAGTGGTATCTCTACTAAAGTAAATGTATTGTCAGTTAGGTAGGAACAACCAAATGGTCTTGATAGTAACTGACATCTTGGACCTTTTGATACAGTTGATTATGAAATTTTATTTTTGCAATAGAGACATCTGGATGTTTTGGGAAAATATTGTGAAGTGGTATACATCCAAGGGTGTTGAAAGAACTGAAATATGAGATTGCAGACCTGCTATTAGTAATCTTTGAACTATCATTAAAATCATCTGTAATACCTGAAGATTGGAGGATCGCCAATGTAAAGCCAATTTTTAAAAAGGGTTCTAGGGGTGATCCGGGAAACTACAGACCGGTGAGCCTGACGTCAGTACTGGGTAAAATGGTAGAAACCATCATAAAGAACAACATTTGTGAACATGTCATGGCTTAATGGGAGACAGTCAACATGGCTTTAGACAAGGAAGATCTTGTCTTACTAATCTGTTATGTCTTTTTGAAGGGGTGAATAAAGAGGTAGACAAAGGTGAGTTGGTAGATATAGAGTATCTGGACTTTCAGAAAGCCTTTGACAAGGTCCCTCATCAGAGACTTTTGGCAAAACTAAAAAGTCATGGGATAGGAGGCAGTGTACTATTGTGGATCAGGAACTGGTTAAAAGATAGAAAGCAGAGCGGAGGGCTAAATGGCCAATTTTCCCAATGGAAAGAGTTGAATAGTGGAGTACCCCAGGGATTTGTGCAGCGTTCGCTGTTTTTGACATATTCATAAATGACCTGGAAAAGGGAATAATAAGTGAGGTTATCAAATTTGCAGATGATACAAAACTATTTAAAGTTGTTAAAACCCATGAGGATTGTGGAATATTGCAAGATGATTTTTATAAATTGGAAGACTGGGCATCCAAATGGCAGATGAAATTTAACGTGGACAAGTGCAAAGTTATGCACCTAGGAAAGAAAAAACCCTAACTATGGTTACACGATGCAAGGTTCCACATTAGGAACCACCACCCAGGAAAAAGATTTAGGTGTCATCGTGGATAACATGTTAAAACCCTCCACCCAGTGTGCAGCAGCGGCCAAGAGAGCAAATAGAATGCTAGGTATCATAAGGAAAGGAATGGAAAATAAAACACAGGATATTATAATGCCTCTGTATCGTTCCATGGTTCTACCGCACCTTGAGTGTTGTGTACAATTCTGGTCGCCGTATCTTAAAAAGGATATAGCGTTATTAGAAAAGGTAAAGAGAAGAGCCACCAAAATGGTAAAGGGGATGGAAGGATACCCCTATGAAGAGAGGCTAAAAGGATAGGGCTCTTCAACCTGGAAAAGAGACGGCTGGGGGAAGATATGATAAAGGTCTATAAATTAATGAATGGAGTGGAAAAGGTAAACGTTTACATCATTAGAATATAGAAAGACTAGGGGACAAGAAATGAAGCTACAGAGTAAACTGTTTAAGACTAATAAGAGAAAATATTTTTTCACTCAACGTGTAATCTAACTCTGGAATTTGTTACCAGAGGATGTAGTAAAAGCTGTTAGTGTAGTTGGGTTTAAAAAAGGTTTGGACAAGTTCCTAGAGGAAAGGTCCATAAACCATTATTAAAAGGTACCCAGGATATCACTGCTTAACCCAATACAAGTATTGAGGAACCTGTGTCTTTTGGGAAAACTGCTAGGTACTTATCATCTAGATTGTTCACTGTTGGAAATAGGATACTGGGCTTGATAGACCTTGGTCTGACCCAGTATGGCATATCTTATGTTCTTAATATGTATATAGATGCAATGTTGCATAATGTTCCATGTACTTATTACCTTTGTTTTCTGTAAACCGCCACTGATCTTGGGAAGTGGCGGTATATAAAAGTTTTGCAAATAAATAAATAAATATTACAAAGTCCAATTTCATAGCACACAATCGCCTCAGAAAACAAACTGTGGAGTGCCTCAAGGGTCCTCTCTTTCATTGCTGTTGTTCAATTTTTATATATGACCATTGGCAGTGTTAATGTAGACTCAGAATTAGAATTTTCACATTTAGGCTAACGATATTCAGATTTTGGTCTCTTTTGACAACTAAACTGACCTTAATGAACTGCTAATTCAAGTTTTATTAGCTGTTGGTAAATAGGTGAGTGAGGATAAGTTAGTACTAAATCTGGAAAAGACTTGAATTGTGAGTTATGAAATCAACCGTATCATTAACAGTCCCACCAATATCAGTGACAGATACTAAATTGTTCTTCTCTGTATTAATATGCAACTTAGGAATTCAGATAGATTAACATCTGTTGTTTAAAGATCACCTTGAAACGGTGATAAAAAGAGCATTTTTGAAGTTACATTTGCTAGATAAACTTCATTCTTTATTTCACCCCAATGACTTTCCAACAGTCCTGCATTCATTAGTCCTCACAGGCATGATTACTGCAATTCTATTTACTTGGGACTTCCACAGACTCAGTTGAAATATTGCAGATTGCGCAAAATGAAACAGCTGGACTTCTGGTTGGTTGTGGTAAGCCCAAACATATGATTCCAATATAAAATTGTTACATTGACCGCCTATGGAGCAGAGAATAAAATTTAAGGAGTGTGTTTATAAAAGGTTAAAGCACTTTAAGTGCTGCCACTACCATTCATTTGTATGGGCCATTGCAGCACTTAACGTGCATTGAGACGAAGACAATCTTCAATTACCAAGAAATGCAGTCAGAGACCAATAAAATGTGGCAGAAAGATACCAAGTTGTGTGCCACAAGCTTGATTAAGAATTTCCAAGCACAACTTGATAAATTACCCATACATGTTATATTTTATGAACGCCATAAGGAGGCTCTCTTTGGCATGATACAAGTACTAGGCCGAGTATTAGCAGTATATTTAGAGACTGAGACTGAACAGTATATTTGGAGACTGGCTTAGATGGGTATGTGGAATATGACTGTCATGGTATATGCAAAACTAACCCAATTGGAGAAATTGCCCTAAGATGGGATTTTTTTTACTATGCCCCTGTAGGCATGCTCCTCTATAGGTATGTCAGCTCCTTGGAGGTCAGCTCTTCCAAGCCTGTTTTAGCCTCCAGAGATCAGACTCATTATCTGAAAGCCAGGAGCTTTTTAGGCTGAGTATACACATTATTTTTGTTTGCTTCTCAATGAACTGCTTTATCTGTTAAGGGGTAATCATTTCTTGATGAGAATAGACTGTGATGTCAAATTTAATTCTCTCTCTTAATTTGGATAAGTAATTATAAATTAAGGGAGGTGCCTAGAGTAGGTAGGAAAAAGACGGACTACCTATCGGCTTTCTTTTAAGGCTATAAGGGCCTACCTAAATCTAACAGAAATTAATATAAATATGGACTCATTTGAACAAGTACCATAACACCCAATCTCTGCAGCCTTGCCGATAAAGCCACCAAACACCAACGACTCAGACCTGGGACTCAACCCCCAAACTATATGTATGTCTTGTCACCCCTCTGTTGAATGTAGACCTCTTGTTATGTCCCTAACCACTTTAATTGAAGGATAAGGTGGTATACAAAACTGGCTAAATAAATGAAAAGGAACCAATGGACTGCTTTAAACTGGCCAGCAATGAGTCCTGATCTCAATCCAACTGAAAACCTTTGGAAAGAGCTCAAACCTGCCATTGGTAAAAGGAATCCTGGAAACATTCATGAGCTGGAACAAATTGCAGTTGAAGAGTGAGAGAAACTACCAGCAGACAGATGTACGAAACTTATAGATTCCTACAAGAAGCTTTTGTAGGCTGTCATCACTGCCAATGGTTGTGCAACCAAATATTAGTGAAGGGTTCCATTAATCCCACTCAGGTCATATTTTGTTTTTTTCTCAGAAATTGCTATGTGTATGTTGCACAGACATCTTTTTTTTTTGTTGTATACCTTTGAACATACTATTAAAATATTATGATGACATACAGTTGGAATATTTCCAATTATTTCTCAAGATATTGTACACAGCATACTTAAAATACAAGGGTGCCAATAATATTGACCACAACTGTAACTAGTTGATTACTCTGTTTGCATATTCAGTGCCGCTCACTGCCCAGATTGTGGTGCTGAATATATGTATTATATTTCACTGCCGTAGCCAGCCTTTAAAAAAGTGATGACTGGGACTGTTAAATATGGACCTATGAGGCATCAAATCCCCACCCTCACCTCTGAACCCACCAAAAGTGTTTATAAAGCTGAGTAGAAGGTAGTGAGGGTCTTATCTCGTCCTCCTTGGCTGAATGCCAAGTGCTGGTGTGGCTGACAAAAAATGACCCTTAGTATTCTTTCATTTACTGCACTTTGGAGTGACTAGACCACTCCCTGCTCATAACTGTAAGAGAAAGTTTATATGGGCATTAAAACCGAAAGGGTAGACTTTACAGGAGAAGCACTACAGTTTATTAACGCTTCCTTTTCCAATGACTGGGACTGGGAGAGGGAAAAGAAGTAGAAAAAGATTTGTATGTGAATAAAAGGCCACTTATAAAATTCGATGGTGCTTAAAAGTATGCATGCAGCAAGTTAGCATGCATTTATAGAGTAGGCGTGCTGAGAGGAGGAGCTTTGATGGAGCATGGGTGGAGTCGCGATTTCTGCATGTATTTTATAGCTGAAATTTCTGCAGGATTTGTGCTAGCGTTTTATAAAGACACATAGGGGCATATTTGCAGACCAAAAGTAGACTGTAAATGAGATGATTGAGCAACTGAAATGTATTTAGGTTTCAACCTTCTGGTGATAGTAAGCCCCCTCCCCTCAAATATGAGATACCATGTTTCACTGTAACCCCTCTCCCTTGTAAATATGAGATAACATGACTTATTGTAACCCCCCCCCCCTTTATTTTTGTAAACCGCTTTGACCTGGTGAAAAGCGGTATATAAGCTAAATCAATGGTGAGTGTGAGGTTTACTGTGCTGCAATCAGGATACAGTTACTGTTACTGCTTGCTAAACCTCCAACACAGTAAAAACGTCATGCTAACTGCTTAGCAAGTGACGAGTGGAGACTTGGTGGGTTAGGGGCAGAGGGAGGGTGTTGCCTTCACATTGTGCTTAATCCATGGATGAGTGTTTGCTCATCATCAACGTTGCAGATAGCATGGCTGTACTTACTGCCACCTCAGTGGATGGGGGTAGTGTATGCATGTTAATTGCAGCTGATGGTTTAGTGCTACAAGATGCTTCTTGCTACAGTAACTGCATGGGGATATGCCAGGCATGCCCCATCAATTGGCAAAGGTCCGTCATACCTCCCATGCTAATTTTTGGCATTTAACATGTGCTCCCTTAGTAAACTAGTAAATATGTCCCATAGAGACCTATGTGTGGGCCAGATATTCAATTAGGCAAGCTATGTGCTGCTACAGAGCATAGCCGTGCAAGCTAACCCCTAACCGCAGGTATTCAATAACGGTGTCATATGCAGCCCCGGCATTGAATATCTGGGGTTTGCCGCACATGCCTGAAGCCACATTAGCTAACTGGGCAGCAGCAATATTGTATGATGCCCGGTTAGCTCCTGTGCCTTAAAGATAGACAAGGGTTTTCCTCACCTATCTTATAGGCAGAGTTCGCTAACCAGGCAGCATGCAAAATCGCTGCTGTCTGGTTAGGTAAAATTGTCACCTCCGTTCCTCCCCGGAACGCCCCCAGGGCATGTAAGGGAGATAATCATGGATATTCAGCGGCACTAACCATGTTGAATATCCCTCTGAATGGCACTTACACGGTTTACATGGCTGCAGACCATGTAACTGCCTTCGAATATCGGACACCTATGCGTCTTTATAAAATAATCTAAAATTGGCTCCTTTCTGCCCTATTAACCTAGGTCCCCTTTTATAAAATTACCCCCGTAGGAACTCAAATGTCTTTAAAAAATTCAAAAATCCTAAAATGCAAAAAATAAATAGTCTTGGTGAAATGCAGGACTTTGTATAACTGTATAATGGTACAGAGATGTAAAGATGAAGCGATTGCAAAGGTCTTAGTACTGTGCCTGTGCCCCCCAAGCTGGGAAGAGGAACACTCCTCATGCCACACTTGCATGGACTCTGTGCAGTCTGGAAGAAGGAACGAGTATGACTGCGGTGGTCCTCCCATTAGCTGATGCGGAGAAAGAAAACTGCGGCAGTACTGGATTAATCAGGGGGAGGGAAGGAGAGGCAATAGCAGTCAGCACGGAAAACGTAAAATGGTAGTCCATCGACATAGGTTTGCCAGGACACCATTAATGCTCATTGGTCTTTCCCAGCAATGAAAGGCAAAATAAGCACAAGGCTAGTAAGCTGCCACACACTCATCCACCCTGCAGTGCCCCTGCCCCTTGCTTGGGTTTCCTAGGAAGCTTGTGTTGGTGAAGAGGCATGTGGGTACATGCCAGCTCCCAGGCTTCATGCTGAATTTAATTCAGGTTGCTGCAGCCATCTCAGTACCCAGTGCACAAAGATCTCATCATGGCACAGGGATTGTAGAAGGAAGGAGAAAGGAAGGGGAGAGGCCAGGGGCTGCAGCTGGGTAGGAGGTTGTGGAGGCAAAAGGGAGAGGCTGTTGCTGGGTTGGTTGTTTGGTTGCTTTTTCCACTTTGGTTTCAAAATAAATGCACATCCCTGGTATCCTTGGGCTTTGTAGTGCCCTGGGCTGGAGAACAGAAGCATGGTGATGCTGAGGGCTGGAATGACATCCGTCTTTGGGAGTACCCAGTTCATGGCTGGGCTGCTGGTGATTCCCTTTGGGCTGCATGGAAGTAGCTGTGCAAGAAGGACATCCTGCTACTCTGATAATGGAAGCGACAGTGGTAGCAGTAGCAGCAGCAGCAGCATGGTGCCTCCATGTCTAGTGTCTAGCATGATCACGCACCATGCCCGCCTTTTCCAATAAAATGATTATATTAGATACACAGACACATAATTCAGGAAGATGCAAAATCTGCTTCCTCGTATGGTCCATTTCACACATATTTTGTGAGGTCGCTAATGGATCCACCTATTTGAGCAACATTAAGGAAAACTCAAACAAATGCCTTAAACCGTGTCTGATACTGTACCTGCATGCTAATGCAAGCATATAAATAAGCAAACACCCTGTGCTAATTTGTCCCCGCCCCTCATCCTCCCCCCACTCTCTCCCTACATTGTGGAATTCAATGAGGCGAGGCCTCCTCCAATTCAAAGTCACTTACTGTACTGCAGCTCCCAGTCCTGATACTGCTTCTTACAAAGCCCCACATTTATAACATGTGGCTCAGCATAATGCACATTTCTTGGCTTCCAAGAATGGTCTTGCCGGGTAGCTATGCTTTAAAGGACTCATTACACTGTATCCAAAGTGCTAAAATCAACAACCAGCATTTTTCTCTCACTTGATCATCATCGGAAAGCTTGGCTTTAGCTCAGTCTCTTTTATTAGTTTAATAAAAGGGAAAACAATGTAAGAGAAATCTTTTCACAACTTGCAAGGCACAATGGAAGTCATAGCTGTAGGGAGCAGAATGATGTATCTATTTCCACCGGCTGTATTATGGAATTACCAAATTACTTGCTTGTAGATTCTTTTTTTGCTGTGCCACTTGTGAGTAATGATATAATTTCCTAAATCACGGACGTAAATACATAAACCAACCTCTCAACAGTTATGTATTATCTCACATTATTGTGCATTATAGCGACAAGTGAGCACAGCTATGCGCCGAAACAAAGTTGAGATTTTTTTTCTTTCCCGAGAACTGACATGATTTTGCAAAAACTCAGTGGATCAGTGGAGGCGGTGGTGCGAGCACTGCGTTTTACTCAAAAAAAAAAATGTAGACAAGCTTTCTTGCATCTTTCTTTCTAGCTTTTTACACAATTAAAAATGTCTGGGTCAATGTTCTTCCTCTCCTACTGTTACTTCAGCCTCTGCAACGAGAGCAGGGCGGAGGTCGACACTCAACATTTTCATTAGTCTCACTCCCAGCAAAACCTCAGTTGGGTTGTGCCACTGTGCTCAGTAAGATTTCTGAATGCTAACCTTGAGCAACAAAGCTGTATTCGTTGTCAGGTTAGCCAGATAAGATCTTACAGCAGCAGCTGAAAATTTTTATTGTTTTTTTCTTTTATCCATAAGGCTGGCATCGCATTAAGAGGCTCAATGTATATGGTAAAAACAAAACAAAACAAAGGATGCTTCCAAGGCATTTCCTGTGCACTTGACAGGGTGACAAAATATTTCTCCTATCCTTTCCTAATTGAGCTGCTGTACAAAGGGAGACATTATAATAATATTAATAATAGTTACATGGATATTTGCAAGTACCGTGCAGCCAGTCCATTTTCCCAGACAATGGTGCCTACAAAGAGGCTTCAAAATAGAACATCACACAATATGAATGCTATTTCTTCCTATCTTACATTAAAAAAAAAAAAACATCATTGAAATCAGAAAGTTCATTTACAAAGGACTGGCAGTTGCAATCACAGCAATAATGTAGTGCTGAGAAAAAAAAGGGGTAATTGGTTTGGTAAAGATCGCTTTCCATTACACCATAAAGCACTACACAATAGAAAAGGTCGCCAATTAAGCAATCATGAATACCAAGTACTGAAGCTGATGAAAATAGGGCAGTGGTTTAAATAGATTTGCAAGCAATTTACCTTTTCACAATGTTGGCAATCTGATGCAATTTGCTTGCAATTTTGTCTGCTTTCAGTAGCACTCGAAGCTGACACTACACAGACCAAATGGCAAAGAGGCCTGCATAGAAAATGTAAAACTATCTTGGCTGCATCAGGGAACCAGAATGGTGGTTCATCAGGAAAATTACAACAATTAACATAAGTGCTGCAAAAATCAACACTTTAAATGTCATACTCACTAGTCTGTCCAAAGACTGTAAAAGTACCATCTCCATTGCTGGACGAACAGTAAATATGAAGCAATCACCAACAAGCCTCGAGGCTGATGGCTTTACAATTGATGTGACATTCTCCGAGTGAAGAAATAGCCTCTCATTTCACAAAAGTAACTATTTCTTCTTTTTGGCTTTAACTTGGAATGTGTGAATACAAAACTTACCTTTTATCTTTCCTCAAACTTTTTTATTCTTCTGAAAAAAAAAGATTTTCCCTTCAAGAGGTCTTTTTTTTAATTTTGTTTTGGTAAACAAGAAAACTTCTAAGCTGTAACAAATTTTGAAATACTTCAAAATGTCTCATGGCATACAAAACTGAACTTGGATAGGAACCTACTCTACATTACTGTTGAAGGAACCGGACAGCCAATGATCCTATTGATATCTCTTGATTATTCTCTGGACATTCAGGATTGGTATGACAAAGTCTATAAAATAGATAACAAAAAAAGTCTTTAGACATCACTCAATAGTGAGGATACTAAGCTGTATTACGAAAAAGCTACCATAGTGCATTGAACTCCAGTGAATTCATTAGCAAACTAATTATGTGGAAGGATGTGGGATTAAAAAAAATTTGCATGAACAAATAAACACTGCAGGTCAAACCTGGCTAATCATATTCATTATCAAAGGGGCACCCACACACGAAACATAAAATATGACAAAAATATGAGTGCCCCTTTGATAATGAATATTCTTAGCTTGGTGTAAATTGATATATGTATTAATAGATTATATTGCATTCCACGTCATAAGTTACAAACAATATACACTAGAGCAAAACAGAGGCCTGCAAGTTTCAGAGACACAGGCAACTATCTAGAAGTACTAGCCCTGCAATATTGTTCTTGCAGATTGGGCTAACCTACAAAATATTAGGCTCTGATAGTGTAGATTTAGCCCTCTGCCCACCTCAGAACTTCAGAAAATATAGGGACAAAATTATTAAGCCAGTTTACTCTTGCAGTATTACTTATACTATCCATTCAATGTTATATATAACTTGCATCTAAAATCAATAAACGTAAATGTAGAAAAGAATGTCCATGCAAATAGATTCTGACCCAGTGTTCCATTTCCCTTCAGCTACTAATTAGTGTTGATGAAAACATTTATACTCCTTCCTTCTAATAATCTACCAGGAGTGTAACCATGTTTTCCTTAAATACTGAGAAACCTTCCATCATTGTGAGGCTGATAAAACATTTTCTTCTCTAACATGAAAATAATAATAAAAAGTACATACAGAATTGCCAATGATTAAATACATACTGTGCTGTATTGCAGTGTGTGATTTCTGTGTCATACTTTGCAAATTGCTGTCAAAATCTTCAATAGAAGTCTTGCTTAAAGGTTGAAGTGGTAAAACACCAGGGACTTCAGTGTTACATTGTTGACTCTTTAGAACATTAATACTATGGTAAATAGCAAGTTTAATAAATGATCAGATTCAGAATGCTACTTCCTTTGAGATTCCAACTGATTTATATCATTGAAATAAATATCTCTTTTTTTTCTGTAAAGAAATTCTTTAACTGTGGACCACTATGCTAGTAAAATGTGACTAAAATGATGACCTAGTATTGAAAGAAGACATTCAAACTTCTTAATGACATGCAGAAATACATAATATGAAGTGTACTGAGTCTTTCACTTGGTTGCAATGCCTTCAAGAGCCTGAAGATGGTTAATTTATGAATTGACAGCAGTTTTGTCTATATTTGAAAGCACCACTGTCTGACATTTTTACAACTCAATGACCTTTTTCATCTTCAGGCCACCTATTAAAAGGGAACAAAAAATTATGGCAGGTAAAGATTGTGCTTCAGTCATTATGGGGTGGAACGTTTTAGATGCAATAATGGTCCCTCTGACGAAAAGACTGGGGTAAGGGATTATCAGACCTATAGCCTGATAGCCTAACTGCTGTGGCTGGTGCTTGGACCACTTTGTCAGACTATAAGTTTTGTGGGAATGAAAATATTGCACAGATGGAACTGTAACTGACCATAACCTGCTCTATTGTATTTCTAGCAATCTCTAATTACAAAAAGGCACCAGAGGAAGAGACTTAAAAGGGCAGGTGATGGGCTAGAAGAGAAACCTGTTTGACTTAAACAGCACAGAATCCCTCACCATCAGGGCCGATGTACATCAGCCTGACAGCTAATTAGGGTAGACATGAATTTTTCCAATGTAACAGATGTTCACTAATCAGGCCAGATTTGGAGCCCTTGCGCCAGCAACATTTCATGCACAATTTAACTATCTAAAAGGGATAAACTACTTAATGCATTGTACTGGAGGCACAGCTGTTTCACAATCAGAAAATTTGCTGTCAAAGATGTTCTCTTTAAAAGTGACATGTTTTTATATAACTCTGATGGGGTGTTTATAATGTATTAATAGTTGTCAGCAAGGGCTGCTGTCAGCATCAAGAAGTAAAATATTTCTGAAGGTATATTAATATGAACAGACTCATTTCTCTTCCAAAAAAAAATCCATTTAGTTAATTTAACTATTTTGAATATGGCCTGCTTAATCCTTGATCTGGTGCATCCCAGGTTTTAACATGGAGTTTCTGACTACAGCTGATGATTTTTAAAAGGGGAGATGTGTATCTGTGTTCTGAATGCACGGGCTAAAGATGGAATATTTTCAAACATTTTATTAATCCTGCTGTTGAGTTGTTGTAACTGGATTGTACCATTTGGGTATAAGTGGCTCGTATTTACAAATAAATTGGCACCTGATTGCAAAGTATAATTTACCAGATTGGAAGTTCACTGGGGGAGGAACCTTAACTTGTAATCAGGTGAATAATCTTGCACATACTCTCCACACAGCACCATCAGCTATATATCATGATTGATTTATTTATTTAACAGCTCTTATATACCGCGCTATTTGACATCAGTGCGGTTTACATTAAACAAAATACACTCAGATTTAGAGAACTTGTCCAAGTTACAGGTAACAGGGGAATAAAACAAGGATTAACTGGGGAATAGCATATAAATAATTAAATAAAAGCAATTACATCAGACTAGAGATCTTGAGTGGGTATATAGACATGTCATAAATAACATTTAACAGAGCAGGTATATACAGTGAAATATCATAAGGTGGAACGGTCTTAACATCATCATTTAACTATTATTGCTGAGTTGAGATAATGGGGTGAGGGGGGGAAATATTGATGTAAGAGAAGTGTTGTAAAAAAAAGGTGGGTTTTTAAAGCTTTTCTAAATTGTGATATATCTTTTATCAATCTGATGTTTAATGGAAGCTTATTCCAGCACCTTGGAGCAAAGGATGAAAATGATCTGCTAATGGTAGTTTGAGTACATTTTACTAATTCATTTGGAATCACTAGAGTATTTTCAGTTGTAGATCTTCTTGATCTGTTGTTTTGGGTATGAATGAGTAGATCAGAGATTGAAGGAGGTGAAATATTATGGAACGCTTTGAAGGTCATAAGAAGTGTTTTATAAGATAATCTACAAATTATTGGGAGCCAGTGAAGCTCCATTAGAATGGGGGTTATGTGTTGTCTCCTTGTAATTCCGCATAGTGATCTAGCTGCTGCATTCATAGCAAGTTGTAATGGATTAAGCGTAGATTTAGGTAGGCCTTGCAGGATAATATTCGCATAGTCAAAATGTGGGGTGACTAGCGCTTGGAATGTTGTGCGGAAATCATCGTGGTCTAACATGGGTTTTAGGTGTCGTAGAGTATTAATCTTGTGATAAATGGATTTTACTGTGGACTTTATATGCTCATTAAATTCAAGTCGCTGGTCGAAAATGACACCTAAGTATCGAATGGTGGATTTAATAGGTAAATCAGCGTCTCGTACTCTTAATGAAGGTGGTGAAGAGAAGTTATTGTTTCTTGTAACGATTAGGACTTCAGTTTTTTAAAATTTATTCGAAGGTTCTGAGTGAGCAGCCAATCAGTTATTGAATTGAAACAATTAAAATTGTGTAATCAGGGCTAATCATATTAATAGGTGTGAACAACAGCACATCATCAGCATAAATAAGACAAGATATACCAAAGGTACGGTCAATATTACAGATTGGTTGCATATAGATGTTAAAAAGTAATGCTGATAGTGAGGAACCCTGTGGAACACCTTGTTTCTGTTGGAATGGATAAGATGTATTGTTATCAATTCGAACTTGTTGCCATCGGTCTTCTAGATAAGACTTGCACCAGTCCCATGCAATTCCTTGTATTCCCTTCTCATGGAGGCGGACTAGAAGTTGTTCATGATTAACTGAATCAAATGCTGCTGCAATATCTAGGAAGATCAATGCAACTCCGGTCTTGATATTATCTATAGCAATGATAAGGGAATTCATTAAAGAGGCAAGAAGAGTCTCAACTCCATGTGCTTCCCTAAAACCATGTTGGCTTGAGTCTAAAGGGGCTTCAGTATCGATATGTTGTTGGATCTGTCTCAAGGTCACCTTTTCTAAAATTTTAGCTAATAGGGGAATACTAGAAATTGGACGATAAGAGTCCTCCTTCTTTGGGTCAAGTTTGTTATTTTTCAGCAATGGTCGAATTGATGTCTGCTTGAGGATTGCTGGGAAAACACTGGTGGTGAATGATTTGTCTGATGAGTTTATTTGTAGGCACTCTGTTCATCTCAGGGGCTCCTTGTGTACATGTTGGGGCAGATGCACCTATCTGTTGTTCAGAAGTGATGGAGGGAGGTGGCCTGTGGATCTCGCTCAGTGCCTGAAGCAGTAGTGTCCACATGTTCCAGGCCAAAGGATAGCCAGGTCAGCAACGAGGATCATCGTTTCCACCTCGACATCAGCTTGTAGGAATTGCAGGGCCAAATATGTTTGCTTAGTCTTTTACAGGTGGGATTAAGGGTGCTGTCCTCCTTTGCATAATTCCCCCTCCATACTGAAATCATAAAAAGATAGTGGCATGTATAGTTAACTGCCAGCATTTATAGACCTAAGTTTGCAAAATGGTTCACAAACATGTGTAGATGTGTGGCACCTGCACGTGAAAGTCACAAAATACTGCCTGACAGGTGTAGGTGCTGACACTTATATGTGAATGTAGACTTGTAAAATGACTCCTTCTGCTGAGGGTGGATGCATATCCACATGCACGCCTGTTCTTCCATTTTAGTATTTTAGAAATAGCTCCACATTTAGCAGAGCCCTTTCTAAAATACTGCTACCTCGGCATCTCAATTCCAGTCATCATGTCTTATTCATTTATTTATTTATTTATTTGAAAAGCTGATATACTGTATTTCCAATGATCAACGTGGTTTATGAATAGCATTTACATAACATTATAAGGGACAGTAAACATACAAGTAACCAGTAAACATTACAATAAACCAGTAAACATTTCAAAGTACTAGTAGCATATACTGAAGTGTAGAAAAAATCAAAAATAAAAAAACTATAGAGAACCAGTAATGTTAGGAAAAAACAGCTAATGTTACAATTAACCATTAAACAAGGGACATAATAGTAAAACCCAAGAGTGTTAAGGGAGACAAAAAGGACTGGTCTCCTCTGAAATGGTGGTCATATGTATATAACAGGAGTTGAGAGTACACTAATTAGTCTGTATTTATGTGACACCTTCAAAGTGCATTCGGAACAGGTGCGTTTTTAACAGCTTCCTGAAGTCCTTAATGTCTGTGGTAGTTCTAATTGTTTCTGGGTAAGGAGTTGCATAATGCTGGAGCATATAAGGAGAATGCTTGTGCATGGGCTGATTGGTTGAATTTAATGAAGTCCGGGGGAGATATGAGGAGGTGCCCTCAGTACTTCTTTGATGATTGCAAGGGGGTTTCCTTATCATAGTTTGCAGGTAATCAGAGGACTGCTCATGAAGGATTTTAATATTGTCATGATGTTTTTATATTAAACTCTGTCTAGTAGAGGTAGCCAGTGGAGCTCTTTCATGAAGGGGGTGATATGGGATGTCCCAGTGAGAACCCTAGCCACTGTGTGCTGAGCAAGCTGTAAAGGGAGCAGATGGGATTTTGGCAAGCCTTGGAGGATTGCATTGCAGTAGTCCATGTGGGGAAGTATTATTGTTTGGAATACAGTCCTGTAGTCATAGGGTTCAAGAAGTGGATGGAGCCATTGGAGTGCCCTTATTTTACAGTAGATATTCTTTGTTATACTATTAATGTGGGACTGCAGTGTAAGATGTTGATCAATAGTTACACCGAGGTAGCGTACCTCTGACTTGACTGTAAGCTCAGTATGTTTGACCTTAATTGATTTTGGTGGGGAGAAAGATTGATCCTCAGTTTTCTTGTAGTTAATGGAAAGGCCCTGTTGTGAGAGCTAGTGGGCAATTGAATTGAAGCATTGTACTATAGGACTGAAGTCTGGAGATGTGGTTGAGAAGGGGACATAAAACATGATGTCATCTGCATATAAGTGCAATAATTCATCATATGACTGGATGATCTTGCAGATTGGCTGGATATGATCCCTGGGTTAAACCTTGCTTTTGTGGATAAGGGTCCGAGCTCTTGTCTTCGGCCTACACAATTTGTTGGTGATCAGTCAAATATGATCGGATCCAGCTGAGTGCTGTGTCAATGATGCCAATGCAACATAGTCTCTGTAGGAGAATCTCATGACATACTATGTCAAATGCTGCGGCGAAATCAAGAAATATGAGAATAAAGCCCTGTCTAGGTTTCTCTATTTTCTTGATGAGTCAGTCGATGAATGATATTAGCAGTGTTTCCACCCCATGGTTGGGGCAGAAGCCATGCTGATGTGAGTCAACAGAGCATTTAGGCTGATGCAGTCATGTAGTTGAATCTGGACCTCTTTCTCTATTATTTTTGTGAGGAAGGGTAAACTTGAGATAGGTCTTTATGAGTTGGGTTCTGCGGTATCTATGTTAGAGGTTTTTAGCAATGATTGTATGGAAGCAGTCTTTAGTCTAGTTGGCCTGTACCCTTGGGTGAATGAGAGCTGTATCATCTTGCATATTGTAAGGGTCAGCTTGGATCTTGTCATTTTTAACCAGCTTGCAGGACAGAGGCCCAGCGGGGATGTGGTTGAATTGAGATTGCCAATTATGTTATCCAGGAGGTCAGGCGAGACTGGGCTGAATGAATGAAGAACACTGGTAGTACAGGGGTGCATGTAATTTACCAATGTGTCTGGAGGGCAAAGTTGTAATTTAGAATGGAAGTGGAGCGCAAGTGTTTGATGACTGGGGATGGTCTGTGCAGTTGGAGGGTTGTTCTCTCTTAGCATGGACTTGATGACCCTAAATAGTTCTCTGGGTTTGTTTAAAGAATTTAAGATGTCTTTTCTAAAATGTGCCTTTTCATGTGCTGGGAAGAAGCTATAAATTCCACCAAGGATAATTTTAATCATAGACGTGCATTCCTTTTATGAAATGGGGAATTCATGTGTAGATTTTCGAACCACCCCCTCTAGATCATGCTTTAACTATGCCCTATGGTTACTATGATGATATGGAGATATTTTTGAGGGGTTTTATTTTATTTATTTATACATTTCTTCTATACTGCCCCTTCCAGAGATCAAGGGCGGTTTACAGAGAACAGAGAACAGTTGAACAACTTTTACTTGGAACAGCAATATTAACTATTTTCAAACAACTTTTACATGGGACAGCGGTATTAACTATTTTCAAGGAACATATTGTACAAACAAACTTATGTGACAATCTTTGTAGTAAACATATAAACAGGAGTCGGCCTCTTCTTGATTTGTCTTTTTTTTTTTTTTTTGGTTAGGGTGGGGTGACGTTCTGGGGTTGTTTAGGTAGGGTGTGTGTGTGTGGGGGGGCAAATAGGAGGTTAGTAGGTTGGCTCTGTGTTTGTTGGGAGGTAGCTCGTGGGAGGTGAGGGATTTCAGTTGGGTTTTCAAAATGTTCAGCGAAAAGGTGTGTTTTGAGTTCTTTTCTGAATAGTTGGAGGTCTTTTGTCATGCGGAGGGTAAGTGGAAGTTCATTCCAGAGGGTAGGGGCAGCAAATGAAAAGGCTCTGGAGCTTGTAGTTTTCTTTGTTTTGCAGATGGTTTTGGGTATGTCAAGTGAGTGGGTTGCGTTTTGTCTGCGTGTTCTGGATTCTGGTGGGGAATGTAGGAGGGTGTTTAGGTGTGAGGGGGAGATATCATTGAGGAGTTTGAATGTTAAGAGTATTTTATATTTTATCCGGCTATTTATAGGGAGCCAGTGTAGTTCATGTAGAATGGGGGTTATGTGATTGGTTAGACGTGCTTTTGCTATTACCCTGGTGGAGATATTCTGGGCTCTTTAGAATATATTTGTATTTTTAAGTGGTAGGCCATTCAGTAGACTATTACAATAGTCGAAGTGGGGGGTAATTAGTGAGTTGACTACAGATCTAAAATCATGGGTGTCGAGGAGGGGTCTTAGGTGCTGCACAGTCTTTAGTTTATAGAATACAGTTTTTACTGTTTGCTTTATGTGGGGGAGCATACTGAGTGTGTGATCTAATATTATCCCTAGGTATTTTACCTCTTGTTTGACAGGGAGTGGTGTTGTTGATTATGATGGTTTTTGGGTAGATTCCATCGTGTTTTCTTGAAACAAACATAGCTTCTGTTTTTTTAAGGTTAATGCTGAGGTAGTTGGTTTCTAGCCAGGATTCAGCCTCTCTGATACATTCAGATTGATTGTGGAATGAGAGGCTGCTAGTGTTTATGGGGATAGCGAGCATGATGTCATCGGCATAAATGCAATGGTTAATTTTGTATTTTTTAAATATGTTCGTGATGGGCTGTAGGTATAGATTTAAAAGGAGGACCGAGAGGGCCGAACCTTGTGGGATTCCCTGTCCTTGTGAGAACGTTTCCGAGATGTTTTGGCCTAGTTGGACACGTAGCAATCGGTGAGATATATATGACATAAACCATATGAGGACAGCGCCTCCTATTCCCAGGTTTGCTAGCCTATCAATTAGTGTGTTATGGTTGATGTTGTCAAATGCGGTGGCTATATCTATGAAAAGGAGGATGAAACCTTGTTTGTTGTTGTCTGTTCCTCTAATGAGGTTATCCATCAGTGTTATTAGTAAGGTTTCAACACCATGGTAGGGGCGGAATCCGAATTGGTTGGGTTCAAGGGGTACTTGTAGGTCAATATAGTCTTGTAGTTGGAGTTGTATGATTTTTTTTCTACTACTTTAGCAATAAACGGTATACTGGCTATGGCCTGTACGAGCTTAGGTCTTTTGGATCTAATGTATTATTTTTTAGGATGGGACAGATGGAGGTGAGCTTAAGGGCATCCGGCATGATGCCTTGTGAGAGTGATTGATTAATTATGTTTTGGATGTTTGTAGCGAGTTCAGCTTTGGTGGATTTGATCCATGATACTGGGCATGGGTCAAGGGAGGAGGTTGTGATATTAATCATTGTTATGATCTTGAGGAGGTGCTTTTGATCGACCACATGAAACGTTTCCCATTTATTTGAGTTTTTTGGATGTATGTGCGTTGCTGTGATAGTGTTGGGGGACTTACTTTTTAGTTTCTCAGCAAAATGTGCAGCTAATGTTTGTACGCTTATTGTGGAGTGTTCTGGCTATGGTTTTTGGGGTTTTGTTAGTGATTTTAGAATTGAAAATAATTCTCTTGGTCGATTGATGGCCATGTTTATGACTTAGAGTGGTAGTCTCATTTTGATTTGGTGATTGTGTCTTTATATGTGTTAAGTAGGCTTATGTATTGGGATTTGTTTTCATTTGATTTTGTTCTTCTCCATCTTTTTTCTTGTTTTCTCAGTTGTTTTTTTAGCTTGGTGAGTTCTTGGGTGAACCATTTTTCTGATCTTTTTAGTGTTTGTTTTGGTGTAACTTGTGTAGGGGCGGCTGCCTTTTGGATTGTTAAGTTCCATTGGTTTATGGCTATATTGATGTTTGATGTGTTTGTTGTGAGTTTGGGTAGTACATTGTCTAGGAAGGCATCTTTATTGAAGTGGGTATAGCGTGTGTTATGTGGCGTAGTGCTTGGTGTGTTGGTATTGGGTGTTTGTGTGTGGAGATAGAAGGTTATTAAGTGATGGTTGGACCAGGGTACCTCGGTTATGGTTGGGTGTGTGTGTGGAGTTTGTGGTTATTGAAAGGCGTGGGGAGGAAGATGAGATCCAGAGTGTTTCCCTTTATGTGAGTGGGGGCATGTATGATCTGTTCGTATCCCATTTCTGTCATTGTGTCCATGAAGTTTATTGTGTGAGAGGGGTTGAGTGATGGGAGGTTCAAATCACCCAGTATGATAAGTGGTTTTAGCTGTGAGGCTGTGCATGCGAGTTCCAGAATAGGGGTGAGGTTGTTGTGGTCAGTAGATGGGGGCCTGTATATGAGGCAGAGTGCAAGGGTTTTATTCTCTATATTGATGATGTCCATGCCATCTATACTATTTATGTTTGTTAGGGTATAGTGAAGGTCTTTTCTGGTAAGGATGAGGGCTCCTCCCCTTCTTTTGGCATCCCGGTGGCAGTTGAATAAGTCATAGTGTTGTGTGTATAGTTGATTTAGCAGGATTGTGTCTGTGGGTGAGAGCCATGTCTCCGTGATGAAGAGTATGTCGGGTTTTTCATCTCTGATCATGTCGTTGACGATTGGTAATTTGTTTCTTATGGAACATATGTTTTTATATAAGTTTTGTTTGTATTTGTTTGTGTCTTTACAGCTATTCCCCTGATGAAGCATGATAGTGAAACGCTTATAAGGCGCTGATTTGTGGCGTTGGGGAGGCATCAGTTTTTGTTGCTTTGAAGAGTTTCTTTGTATAAGCTAAGTTTTATGCACATAAACTGTTTTTTGCCTGAAGAACTGCTGACAAAAGATTGATGCAATAGGGAAATTTTGAATGGGTGTTTTAATGCCTAAACTGTGTCCAGCATGTCTGAGACCTCTCGTCTATATTTAAATTGATGATTATATACGATTTATATCTATGATTCAATCATTGTAAAGTTTGGTATAAGTGGAATGTTTCTGATAATTATTTGACATTTTTCACTCTGAAAGTGACTAATTGATTGGTTAACTATGCCCTTGACATGCCTCTGCAATTTCTATGTATTATGAACATCCATATGTAAATTTAGCCCTTTATATAATCGCCATTTATATGTGGATGCCTGATTTTCCATGTGGACTTCTAAACTAATCCCCATTGTATGCACACAAGAATGTTTTGTGCACACAAATCAAATGTGCATGCATTCATTCATAGATACCCACACACACACACACAAGTCATTTGCATACACACAAATATTTTAGGCGGCCAAACAAACTGAATACCCATCGACAAATGCAACCCCTATTGGGCTGGGAGGGCCAGCTCATCATCTCTGATGAGATATTTCCACCAGTAGATGATAGCCATTACCAAGATCTTCAGTAGTTGGATAGAACGGAGAAGTATAACGTTTGGACATAATGGTGCTTCATTTAGGTGATAGTGATGTTTAGATGTGGTGTGAAAAATAGCAGTTTGTACCATTTCATAACTTATTTGCAAATCTCAAGCAAAAAATAGTGAGCAGTCAATAAAACAGTGTGTCAGAACTGGTCACTCTACTAAGGGGCATGTTTACAAAGTTGCGCTAGCTGTTAGCATGGCTATTGGCGTGTGCTCAGGCTTATGCTAACAGCTAGCCCACATGCTACTGTACAGACAGCATAGGGTTAATTCCATGCTGTCTGCCTATTAAGCCATGGGGAGGGACATGGGTGGGATTGGGGAGGAGAGAGGGTGAGGGCATGCAGGACTTTGCCACACACTAGATGTCATGGATGCCAGCAGTGTGGCTGCACTTAATGCCACCTCAAGAGCATTTACACATGTAGGCTTGCAAAATAATTCACATACACGTCACACTCTAGACAAAATTCCCCCCTCCCCATTCATCCAGTTCACTTACTCATGTAACTACAGGAATGTATTATAGTATAATCTTACAATGTTCTTTAATGTTATAATTAACATTCTTTACTGTTAGAATTACTAGAAGATTCCATGTAAAGCCCTGTTGGCCAATTCTATTATCATGTAGCGGTATAGAAAAACTGCCAAATAAAGAAAGATGAATAAATAAATAAATGTAGGGCAGATGCTGCACATGTCCCTGCATTACCACATAGGGCTTGCACCTACCACACTGGCATTTTTGCATATGCTGCATGGTAGATACAAACACTTACTGCACCATCATAAACACACCCCTAAGTGTTACCTAGGGTATGTTTACCATGGGGCCCTTTTACTAAAGCCTGCAAACTGATTTAACATACGTTTTAGCGAGAGGTAACTGGTGGCCTGGAACATTAACGTGTGGGCATGGCAGTTACCATCTGCTAAAACATAGGGTACCAAGACTGCAGAATGTGGGTATTGTGTGCACAGTACCACTAGCGTGAGGGCAACTGCCATGTATCACGTAGCTCTGTGGCAATTAGCGTAAATGCACATAATGATACCTCTGTGTGTGTCATTAGGTGCGCCTGCATTGATTGCATCATGCATTCGTTTTTGTAATCATGTGCTAACTGCCAGGAACATGCCGGGCATGCCCTTCGATAGTTAGCACATGAGAAGTGCAGTGACCACGCAATAGTATTGCTGCTAATCATGTGATAAACACTCTCCTCTAGCAAAAGATCCCTGTGGGCTTTTCTTAAAGTGCACTATGCATTTGGTGTTGGTTTTGGTGTACGCTAACTGTTTGACATGCCATGACAGCACATGCCGATTCCTATACTAATTGCATGTTTGAGTGAGAAATGGATAAGTTGTGGAGAGTGGGCATAGTGAGCTCTGGAAAATCAGCACGCCGGTATATATTGTGTTCTAACGGTACATCTTGCAATTAGTGCAGGTGCAATCACTTTTCTCTCAATAGGCAAGGCTAACTGTACCTATGGTATTGCCAAATGTTATTGACTGGTGCCATGGGTTAGCTATTGGAGAAATGCTGTCCACACCCCCGACGGGTAATACTGTGGCTTTGCACTTAACGTGCCATGATTTTGCATGCTATTGGCATATTAGGTGCAAAACCACAGCACACACTAGTAAAAGGGTGCTATAGTTTTCCAATATTCAAACAAAAACCTTGTTACTATTTTTAGAACAGTTTTCCCAGGAAATACAGTATTACTACAATAGCAGTCAGCATTGTCTCTGGAGCCCAACATGGTAGCAAAACTTTTTTAAAGTAGAAAATTCAAGATGGAACAGATTTAGAAAAGTTAAAAGTCCATTTGGAAAGTCAGATTGTGGTTTCTTGATATTCCTAAAACTTACAACCCTCTTTTGAAGAATGGGCAAGATAACACTTATAGGTGATTAATTTATTAAGACTTTTACCCTTGTTTATGTCAGTGCTTTACCCACTGAAAAATGGGATTTTTTAAAATAATAAATCTGGTGCAGCTTTTCTACTTGAACAAAACCCAGTTCAAACCTTTCAGAAATCTGCTTTATTCTTTGCATAAAACTGTTTCATTAGTGAATGTGCCTACACAGCATTAGAAATTGCACAGGCCACAAAATGAGTACATAAAATAGTCATTTTGTTCAAGCATTTGTTTTACTTACTTGTTGAGACAGAGCCCATAAGTATTTTGATTGGTGCGCTCAAGAATGACACATGTTTCTTGCAAAGAGGAGAGAGGACAAATTGGAAAATGTCTGACTGGTATGTGCCAAGTTCCAGAAGCATGAATCAAGCCCTAAATCAATTTTCAACTCCAGTCATAGAAACCACATTTTACATAGGACATGGAGGTAGGAATTAGGATGTCCTGGTCGAGACATTCACAGTTCCCCAGTAATTGACAAAAGGAACTACTGAATGCATAGCCTTTTGTAATATCCATATAAGGATTCCA
This sequence comes from Ichthyophis bannanicus, assembly GCA_033557465.1. NCBI lineage: Eukaryota > Metazoa > Chordata > Amphibia > Gymnophiona > Ichthyophiidae > Ichthyophis > Ichthyophis bannanicus. Next base: position 539,261,796 of record CM066031.1, on the reverse strand, counting down.
GCAAAGCATGCATCACTACTGGCACGTACAACAGGAGCAACCATTAGAAACCAAGCATATTAGAAAAAGAATGGCATTTTACACCTGCAAGCTTCATTAACTGCACATGTAGGAGTCAAGCTTACACCCATACATGTAATGCGCTGTACTCACACGTGTATGTGCTAGATCGTGCAAAGCTGTATGTATGAGCTGAGTCAATTAAGGATCCTACTGAAAGAACTTCTCTCAATGAATTTTTGAGGTGGAATAAAATACCATGGAAGCGAGCAAAATTGCCCTCTGAATCACTGGTAGAGACCCCAGGTCCAAACGAGCAGTTAGTTAGCACTTGCACATGCTTGGAATAACATGGACAACATTGGTGATTGTTTTAAATATTTGTGCATTGCCATAGTAAAATGGGTCTACATGTTCAAGTTTTTGGGCTGCCCAAACCATGCCTCAACCACATCCCCTTGAAATATCTACATCCCAGAGCATCTCCATGTATAAGTATGGCTCTCTGAAAAAGCTTTACACGTTTTATGTAATCTACTTGTCTAAATGTCATTATTCCCACATGCTGGTGCTCCTAAAATAACTTCCAAAAGGTGTTAATTTTAAAACAAACCTTCATGTATGTTAAATACTTGGGTTAACACATGAGTGCAGACTCCTAAATCATGTTAAATCAGTATTAAATTAAGGCACATTCATTTATACCAGGCCTAGAGCTGGTGTAAACGCCCATGCCTAGGTTTACGAAGACCATGCATAAATTATAAAACTGTCACATCTACATGCATATTTGTACACTTCACCCACATCCACAGGAAAATACACATCAGAGGTACAGGCATACTCATAAAATAACACCCAGCAGAAAAGAGATCTTTTACACATGTAAGTGTCCACTTGCAGTATTACGTAAATGATAAAGTACAGAGATTGAGGTGCAGTCTTGCTGTTTAAATCTAGGCAGCTCCTTATGAAAGTAACCATGTATAGGCCGATTCCAAACCCCAGATGCCTGGGCCATGGGCAAGCATAACACTTGGCAGGGCCAAGATAGACCGATTCCGCCACTGCGGGGTCTAGATGCACCCGTGATGCTGGAATCAGGGAGATAAACAAAATGGTTCTCATCGCATTCCGAGAAGGCACACGTATCCGAACCTGCGTGTCCCCACGCTACAACACCACTGCTGGTACGAATGAGCAGTGGCATCCTAGCACCATGGGAACGAGCTATCTATCTGGCATCGCAGAGAGGTATGCCTTAAATCAGCCCCTGCAGACCACTGTCCGGGCAGCACTGGAGGCCCCTATGGCCAGGACTGTGACTGCAGGTACTGTGCTAGGCCATTGCCTTGGGGCGCGAAGAGCTGCAGCATGCAAACTGAACTGCACCCTGCACTTATACCACCATTGGGGTGGAATAGGTTGGACGTTCATGGGGGTGCCGGGGAATGTACACAGGCCATTCCTGCATATTCTGTGTATGTCCTGGCACTTGGTCACTCTCTCGCTCCGCCCACTCTCTACCCCCTCCTGCTCACATACCGCACTCCCTGCACCACCGCTGTGTACGTGCGGGGCACATAGGCTGTGGAATAGATTTGAGAAGTTGATCGCAGCTTATACGTCCAGCCTACATGTACACAGGTGCTATTCGCATTATAGAATTCCCTCTTTAGTATATAAAATACCAACCAGCATAAATGTTCATGTCTTACTTGATGGCATGCACTTTGCCAGTGGTGTGTGCATGAGTTTGAGATGAACATGGGTGGAGCACGCAAGTACTCACATACATTATAAGGCATTACAGTTTACATATGTTCTTGAAAAATATACACACAGACATTTGCCCCAGTCCTATAGGTGGAAATGCCCACAGCTTAACTTAAGGCATGCTCTCTACCTCTTCCATTGATATTTTATAAAGACCTACTTGTTTTTCTAAAATAGACTTAACTTAGTTGCCTTAAATGGTGCTTTAACTAGGTGCCCTCTTATAAAGTTGCCTTCTTGAGTGGCTGAATTTTGCAGCTGCCATTGCTCTATGCCACTCCAATTCACGCTCCTTTTCTGGAAAGATACTGTTGGCACAGAACTACGGTGGATTAAATAAACCTCTCTATGCAATCAGTACTGTCACTAGTTAAATAAATGCTTTTGAATGACAACAGACAGGTGCATATATTAAAGTTTTAAAAATATAAATGCGTAATGCATATGCATTAGAAATATGCTTTTATTGTATTCCCTGTTCTACAGTAGGGCATACTATGAAAAAAAGATGCAAAGATAGAAAAAAAACAAAACCAAATAAAATGTTTTGGCCTGCACATCCCTAATATGTATTAGGAATGTACATGGGGAAAATGTTCAGTGTGGTTCATTTTTCAGATCAACCACCCATCCGGTTCATTTCCGGATACCAAATGATTTGTTCCATTTGTTTCATTTGTTCTCATTGAAGTCAATGGCTTCAACAATTTTGTACAATAACAGTGGATATTTCCACCCATTTTCAGTGAAGCTTACAGTACCTGGAACCAGAATGGAGAAATAACCTAGTGGTTAGAGCAGTTAGCTAAGACAGTGTTCAAATCCCACTGATGTTCTATTGCCTCAGGTACAAACTTGCAATTAATTACATTTATATCTCACTAAACTAGTTCAAAGCAGTACTGTACAAAACACAAGAAATATTAAAATTACAAAATATGAATAATAGTGAAAAACAAAAAATATAATAAAACAATAACAAAACCAATTAAAAACTGCTCTCAAATAATCTTTTAGAGCAGCGTTTCCCTAACCGCGGGTCACGACCCCAAATGGGGTCGCAAAATCCTCCTTTGGGGTCATGGCCATATGTTGGGTTTGGGCAGGGGTGAATAGGGCTTTTGGGCATACCCTAGGAGATCACCTCAAATCAAATCCAATCCGCTGGTAATAAAGGTAATAGGCGCAGGGTCTTTCAAATACAAACATGCGCGTGCCTTTATGATCCTGCAGCCCTCCCTGTCCCACCCTCTCTGATGCGTAGTCAGGGAGGGTGGGACAGGGAGGGTCAGCAGGGTCTTAGAGGCACACACGCTTGTATCAGAGATGCTCTGTGCCTGAACTACCTTTATTAATGGAGGGTTGGATTTGATTTTGAGGTGGTCTCAGGAGTAATATAAGACAATATTTTTTTCACAGCAGAATTGGTGGATGCATGGAACAGTCTCCCAGTAGATGTGGTGGAGACAATGACAGCATGGCCCCAATTCTATGAGGTAGACATGCAACCCCGCTATCTGCCTTGCTGGTTTTCTGCCTTCATCCCCCACTGCATTCACAGAGCTGCTGTGCCTGCTATGGGAAATGGAGTCATGATGGGGTGGAGAGTGGGCAGAGCATAGGTGGGACTGACACCCGGATGTACAGGGACAATTCTATCGGTGGAATAAGCACGGGACACCCTCCAATCCTGGATGGCAGTCCCCCTGGAGCCAGGAAGCCTCCCCCTCGGCACAGGTGGAGGTCAACAGTGGGTCCCCTCTGCCTTATCCAGGCTCTGGTGGCACCTTCTGGGGTCAGGCAATGGGGTTGTAGGGGTTGGCACACAGCAGGGAGGATCGGCCCACAGGGAAGATGTCCCTGGGTTGCAGCAGGGGCATGCCGGGCTGTTTCCAGGTCCAATGCTGCACCCACAAAAGCACCTTGCTCCCACAATGCAGAAGTGGGTTCAAATGGCCTCATCTTGGTCAGGGTCATCCAGACAGCTCGGACATGCCCCATAGTGAATCGGGCTACAAGTGAATTCAAAGAAAGCATGAGAAGCACAGACAATTTCTGAAGGTGTAGAAGGGATTGTAAGGATGAGAATTTCTTGTGGGTAAGTGAATATGCTGGGCAGCAGCCTAGATAAGAGCATAAGATATGCCATACTGGGTCAGACCAAGGTCCATCAAGCCCAGTATCCTGTTTCCAACAGTGGCCAATCTAGGTCACAAGTAACTAGCAGTTTCCTCAAAAGACATAGGTTCCACAATGCTTGTATTGGGTCAAGCATTGATATCCTGTGTCCCTTTTTAATAATGGTTTATGGACCTTTCTTCCAGGAACTTGTCCAAACCTTTTTTAAACCCAGCTACACTAACAGCCTTTACTACATACTCCGGTAACAAATTCCAGAGTTTGATTACACGTTGAGTGAAAAAATATTTTCTCTTATTTGTCTTAAATATTTTACCCTGTAACTTCATTGCATGTCCCCTAGTCTTTCTATATTCTGATAATGTAAACAATCGCTCTACGTTTACCCGTTCCACTTTGTTCATTAATTTATAGACTTCTATCATATCTCCTCTCAGCCGCCTCTTTTCCAGGTTAGAGAGCCCTAACCTTTTTAGCCTTTCTTCATAGGGGTATCCTTCCATTCCCTTTACCATTTTGGTGGCTCTTCTCTGTACCTTTTCTAATAATGCTATATCCTTTTTAAGATATGGCGACCAGAATTGCACACAATATTCAAGTTGCGGTCGCACCATGGAATGATACAGAGGCATTATAATATCCTTTGTTTTATTTTCCATTCCTTTCCTTATGATACCTAACATTCTGTTTCCTCTCTTGGCCGACGCTGCACACTAGGCGGAGGGTTTTAACATGTTATCCACAATGATGCCTAAATCTTTTTCCTAGGTGGTGGTTCCTAATGTGGAACCTTGCATCGTGTAACCATAGTTTGGGTTGTTCTTCCCTAGGTGCATAACTTTGCACTTGTCCACATTAAATTTCATCTGCAATTTTGATGCCCAGTCTTCCAATTTATCAAGATTCTCTTGCAATTTTCCACAATCCTCATGGGTTTTAACAACTCTAAATATTTTTCTGTCTTCTGCAAATTTGATAATCTCACTCGTTATTCCCTTTTCCAGGTCATTTATGAATATGTCAAAAAGCAGCGGACCCAGCACATATCCCTGGGGTACACCATAATTCACCTTTCTCCATTGGGAAAATTGGCCATTTAGCCCTACCCTCTGCTTTCTGTCTCTTAACCAGTTCCTGATCCACAATAGTACACTGCCTCCTGTCCCATGACTCTTTAGTTTTGCCAAAAGTCTCTGATGAGGGACCTTGTCAAAGGCTTTCTGAAAGTCCAAATACACTATATCAATCGACTCACCTTTGTCTACCTGTTTATTCACACCTTCAATAAAACATAACAGATTAGTAAGACAAGATCTTCCTTGTATAAAGCCATGTTGGCTGTCTCCCATTAAGCAATGACTATTTACATCTTCAGCAATTTTGTTCTTTATGATGGTTTCTACCATTTTTTCCTGTTACTGACATCAGGCTTACCGGTCTGTAGTTTCCCGGATCTCTCCTGGAACCCTTTATAAAAATTTTAGTTACGTTGGCCATCTTCCAATCTTCAGGTATTACAGATGATTTTAATGATAGTTCACAGATTACTAATGGCAGGTCTGCAATCTCATATTTCAGTTCTTTCAACACCCTTGGATGTATATTATCTGTTCCAGATGATTTGCTACTCTTCAGTTTATCAAATAGTTGTAATATATCTTCCTGATGTATCGATATTTCCTTCAATTCATCCGCAACTTTAAATACCACTTCAGTCATGGGTAACATCCCTACATCTTCCTCAGTAAAGACCGAAGTAAAGAATTCATTCAGTCTCTGCGCTATCGCCTTGTCTCATCTTAGGGGTATGTTTACTAAACCTGGCTAACGGTTAACCTGGGCTATCTGCCACTAGGTCCCATTGAATAATATAGGACCTAGTGGCAGATAGCCCGGGTTAACCGTTAGCCCGGTTTAGTAAACATACCCCCTAGTGCCCCTTTAAACCCTCTATCATCTGATGGACCAACTGACTCTCTCACAGGTTTTTGGCTATGAATGTACTTGAAAAAGTCTTTATTTCGTGTTTTTGCTTCCGCAGCAAGCTTCTTCTCAAATTCTCCCTTTCCCTGCCTTATCAATGCCTTGCATTTATCTTGCCAGTGCTTGTGCTGTTTCCAGTTTTCGTCATTTGGCTCTTTTTTCCATTTCCTGAAAGATGCTTTTTTGGCAACAACAGCCTCTCTGATCTCATCTTTAAACCATGTTGGCAGTTTTTTGGACTTCCTTCCACTTTTCTTAAAGCGTGGAATACAGCTGGTCTGGGCTGCCAAGATAGTATTTTTCAACAACACCCAAGCTTGATGTAAGTATTTAACCTTTGCAACTGCTCCTTTTAGTTTTTTCTTAACTATTTTCCTCATTTTATCATAGTCTCTCTTTTGAAAGTTAAAAGGTTTTCCTTACCATCCCTCCTCCACTAATTAAATCAAACGCGATCATGCTCTGATCACTATTGCCAAGTGGCCCCAACACCCTTGTCTCTTGCACCAGATCTTGTGTTCCACTAAGGACTAGATCCAATATGGCTTCCCCTCTGATCTGTTCATGAACCAGCTGCTCCAAGAAGCAGTCATTTATTTCATCTAGGAACTTTATCTTCCTAGCATGTCCTGCCATGACACTTACCCTGTCGATACCGGGGTAATTGAAATCACCCATTATTATTACTGTGCTGTACCTTTTGTTAGCTTCCTTGATTTCTTTGAGCATTTCATCATCCATTTGTTCATTCTGGCCAGGCGGTCGATAGTACACCCCCACTGCCTTCTCCTTCGTCTTTTTACATGGAATTTCAATCCATAGAGATTTTACAGCAAATTTTGTTTCCTGCAAAACTTTAATCCTTTCTGACTCAATGCCCTCTTTAACATAGAGCGCAACCCCTCCACCAATTTCATCAGCTCTATCATTACGATATAGTTTTTAACCAGGTATCACAGTGTCCCACTGGTTGTCCTCCTTCCACCATGTCTCTGAGATTCCAATCATATCTAATCTCTCAATTAGTGCTATATATTCTAACTCTCCCATCTTATTTTTTAGACTTCTAGCATTTGCATACAAGCATTTTAGAGACTGTATTTTATTCATATTTATCTGGCTATTGGTAGGTATGGGTAATTTGGAATCTTTAAGCTCTATCTGCTCCATACTCAAGGGCATTTGGGCTACTTTACTATTTTTTGGAACCTCTCTGCTTTTGGTAGTATCCTTCAAGGATACATTCTTCCGAACCATGCGCTCTTGGGTGATTGTCGGCTTTCCCCTATTATCCAGTTTAAAAGTTGCTCTATCTCCTTTTTAAAGATTAATGCCAGCAGCCTGTTTCCATCCCAGTTAAGGTGAAGCTCATCCCTTCGGAAGAGCCCATCCTTTCCCCAGAATGTCTCCAGTTCCTAACAAATCCAAAACGCTCATCCTTGCACCATTGTCTCATCCACGCATTGAGACTCCGGAGCTCTGCTTGCCTTTTGGGTCCTGCGTGTGGAACGGGAAACATTTCAGAGAATGCTGAACACAGGGGGAGAGTTAGTAAAAGACTGGACAATAAGAGGCCTGAGAATGGGAGGGCTGGATGAGAGAAAGTGATGGAAAGCTGTGGGTAAATGCAGTAAACAGCGGGAGACTGACAACTAAATGGTAAAAGTAGAAGGAAGAAAACTGAAAAGAAAGATTAGTGTTACAGATTAATGTAGAAGACAAGAGAAAGAAGAAATGGCAAGTAGACAGGTGACCCTGGATAAAAGAGCTAAAAGAAGACAGAGAAAAGCAGAAACCAGAGCCAAACAACTACAAAAATAAAATGGCCAGACAACAAGGAATAAAAAGGAATTGTATTTTCTATTTAGTGATTGGAATATATGAACATTTGGAATGTACATCTGCTAGGAATGGTGATAGATATGGCTAGTGATCAACTCAGGGTAAAACTTTGGGAGAGGACCTCAAAGCCCACTAGCAAGCTGTGCTTTCTTCAGCTTCAGACATACACACACTGTCCTACTATTACTACTAAACAGTTGTATAACACTACAAGACATATGCAGTGCTGCACAGACACATGTTAAAGACTGTCCCTACCCATAAGAGCTTACAATCTTGTCAAGGCAGACAACATAGTAGCTGTAGGCATAGGATACATCTAGGGGGAATGGTAAGGAAACACGAAAGAGATCAGGCGAGTCAAGATCCGAAAGTGGCAGCGAAGAGGTGAGTTTTCAGCCTGGATTTGAAAAGGGTCAGAGAAGGTACCTGATGTACAGACTCAGGTAGTTCGTTCCAGGCATAAGGAGCAGCAAGGTGAAAGGAGTGAAGTCTGGAGTTAGCAATAGAAGAGAAGGGCACCGTCTTTCTAACTATAGTTCTATTAGAAAGGTGTCGGCTAAATTCAAATATATTTTTAAGCTTGCTGGTAGACATTTGAAACAGACAACAGCATTGCAGGAACACCCCATAGCACCGAAAAGAGGAGCAAAGGACTTGTATTTACTAAGTTGTGTTAGTTGTTAACGCATGCTGGAGCGTGCTCTAATGGGTCATGCTTAGAGTTCGGATCCTAAACAGACAACATGGGGTTAATTCCACACTAGCTACTTATTGCATGATGGGGAGAAAAATGGGAATGGTAGGGCCAGAGCACGGGTGTATCCGCACACTATGTTTAGAGCGTAGGTTGACAGCACAGGTTTGCCATCAGCACTACAATTAGTCTCAATGCATGGTGTTAAGAGCATCTGTATTATGTATGCATGCTGCTGGTATGCTTTAGAGTTTGAATCGGTGCATTATCTGCTGGTATCATGCTGTACATGCCCCAGCAGGAAGCAAATGACTGTATGTTGATTTCTACCCTCAACACATGCTACCTGCAAAACCATAGTGCACCTTAGTAAACATGCCTCTTAACTGTGGCATGAGGACTCTAAACCACCACTAGAAGGGCAAAGTAATACGAATTGTGAAACGAAGACCCCAAGATACGAGGAGAGAGGCAAAGCACCACAAACAATGACAGATAGACTCCAAGGTACCAGGAGAGGGCCAAAGTGCTGAAAAAGATTGGCAGGCTCAAGGAAAAAGGAAACGCAGCATAAATATTTGCAGAAAACCCCAAATCACCAGAAGAGGGGTAAAATGGCACCAGCACTGACATTTTTCGCTTATTTTCTATCAAGCTTCTCACTATGGAGTCTCTCTGTTCTGCTCTCCATAGAATATGATTTTTCTCTGACATAAAAACTCATTCAAAGTCTAGCCCCTCTGTGTCTGAACCCTGTGTTCTTTGCTTTATCTCTGTCTCTAACATTATAATTATGACTCCTTATCCCTCCAAAGCTTATATCATCCCAATGCAAGCTTTTTTCCCTGTGAAATCTAAGAGAGAAATGGTAAGAAAATGGTGCTGATCTCAGATTTGTGATGACATTATCAGCCATGGGATTTGGAAATAAGGCTGGGATAGGCTTGTTTAGCTGTTTTGTCAAAAAGGTTTCAAGGTAACAAGTTAAGTGACCTCTTCCTTGTCCCGTCCCAATGTGGATCTACTTTATCTGATTGTTTGGTTCACTGGGAATTGAATCCATGATTGTCAGAGAACAGAGCCTAGAAACCTACAGCAGGAGACACAGGACCTGAATTCACAAAGTGGAAGCCAGTTATCCTCTGAGCAGCAGATAGCAAAACATCCACAAAGGAGCACATTGGACCAACATGGAGTATAGTCTTGAATAGGAAATGAATGCTAATCCAGTAGACTCCTCCAAGGTTCTTGTCTTTTCTTCTGATTCCTAGAGGAAAATCATCACTGACATGTTGCACAATTGCATAGGGCTTGTGGCTTTCAGTTGTAAGTGTTTAGCATCCATGCTTGAAGGCCATCGGTTTAATTTCCAGAGAATCTCACACTGACTAAGCAAAGTTAAACACTATTAGGCTCATTCTGAGCTGTGAATAGTGGGGATGGATGTCCCAGTGGGCCAGATTGGGGTTTGGGCTGTGGGGAATTAGCTGCAGGAGCTGGTGGCTAGTGATCATGACTTTCAAATTTATTTAACAGGCCTTATATACTGCTTTATCATTTCAATCAAAGTGGTTTATTTATTTATTTTATTTATTTATTTATTTATTTATTTTTATTTAACATTTCTTCTATACCGCGCTATTAAAATCAGCGCGGTGTACATCGAACAAAAACACTGCAATGTATACAAACAACATTAAGTTTACAAAGAACAGGGAATTGAACATGGGATCGAAACCGGGGAAACTAAATACATATTAACTCGAAACTATGTACAATACTCTAATATAAATGGGTGTTGCATTGATTTTGTGAAGATGAAGATTAGTGGTTGGTTGGGCTTGAGTGGGGACTACCTATTATCTGTGGTATTGACATGCAGGGGCGGCTGTGGTATGAGGGAAGCTTGCTGGTTGTGCTTCTATCACTGGAAGTTTCTGGGTAACATTTTGTGAACAGGTGGAGTTTTAAGGCTTACATTGTAACTTAAACTTGTTAATGTACATTAAACAGGGATATTGATAACTTTGATTTTTCTGAGGCAATGGGGTTAAGTGACTTTCCCAAGGACACAAGGAGTGCTAGTGGGAGCTGAACCCTGATTTCTGGGTTCCCAAGCCAGTGCTCTAACTATTAGGCTACTCCTCCACTCGAGCCATGGTGCATTGGCAACCAGATGTCATGGCACCGTGGCTCACACAAAGACCCCCCTACAAACCTCAAGTTCAGCCAACCCTCCCACCCCTACTCCTCGCCCACTACTATAACGTGAACTTTTCACTCTACCCCCTATCCCTTGTCCCTCCCTCCACCCTGTACACTCCCTTCCCCCCAAGCAGCACTATTCTTCTCCCCTGTTGTTTGGAGAGCTGAGATAGAGGTTTTTGTTTAGCTTGTCCTCAGATATGATTATTATGTGTAAAACCAATAAAAAAAAGATTTGAAACTAAAAGCCCTGGCTGAGTTAGTCGGGCAAGGCCTGTACATGTAGGCTGGGCTGAATCACAGTCCCAGCCTGCACGTACAGGTCTGATCATGATTCTGATCCCGCGGGGCTAGACGTGCCCCGCAGGATCAGAATTGCAATGCTCTCTATACATCTGGTTCAGACTGGGCATACAGAGGGCATGTACTTCCAGGATGGAATTGGGCTTTATGGGGTCAATTGCTGTGGGGGGTGTCCCATCTCCCGATCCCGGCTCTGGATGCCCCCACCAGCGGGTTGTACAGCGGGGAAAGAGGCTTGCACTGTGGTCAGAAATTGGGTGCTCCTGCAGGACATGCCGGTGCCATGGCAACAGGACACCATGGCACCGGCACACCAGCCAGAGTGCAGGGAGGACTGGCCGGGGAAATCCCAGGATGTCTCCCTGGTCAGAATTGGGGGGTCACACCAGGCCGTCTAAGTGCCTTGATTCTGCAACTGTGGGCACATATAGCTCCCGTGGTTGCAGAATCGGGTTCAGATTGTCTCTGTACATCTTTTGGACATCCAGAAAGCCTGGATGACCCCAATTCAGAATCAGCCTCTATTGGCCTGATATTCAAAGGAAACAGCTTGCAGACCTTGAAGCCATATAAATACCGCTAAGTGGGATATTCATGGCTAGTGATGGTTAGTGCTGCTAAATATCAGTGGGTACCACCGTTACTACTTCTATTTCTACTAATCATTTGAATAGCACTACAAGGCATATGCAACACTGTACATATAGATGTAAGACAGAGTCCCTGCTCATCAGAGTTTACAATCTAAGCAAGAAGTAAAAGAAAATTGCAAAACTGGGGACTAGAGTATGGTAAGATACACATAAGTAGTGAACACGAAAATGAGGAGCATCAGGATCCAAAAACAGCTTCAAAGAGTTGTTTTATTTAGTCTGGATTTGAATAGGGCTAGAGAAGGAGCTCAACGCACCAACTCAGGTAGCTTTTTCCATGCATTTGTAGCAGCAAGTTGAAATGAACAAAGTCTGGAGTTGGCAGGGGCAGAGAAGGGCACAGATACAAGGGATCTGCCAGAGGAGTGGAGTTCCCGAGGAGGAGTGAGGAGTGTAGAGTAACATAAGAGAGGAAAGATAGAGAGGAGCTGTAGAATGAATGCACTTGTAAGTAGCAGATGTTTGAACTGGATGCGGAAATGGATAGGGAGCCAGTGAAGTGACGTGAGAAGAGGGATTACATGAGCATAGAGACACTGACGGAAGATAAGCCATGTAGCTGGGTTTTGAACAGACTGAAATGGAGAAAGATGATTCAGAGGAAGACCAGAACACAAGAGCATACAGTAAAAAATGCCATACTGAGTCAGACAAAGGTCCATCAAGCCCAGTATCCTGTTTCCAACAGTAGCTAATCCAGGTCACAATTGCCTGGTAGGTTCCCAAAAAGGCACACAGGTTCTACAATGCTCGTCCCAGGGTAAGCAGTGGATTTCTCATGTCCTCTTTAATAATGGTTTATGGACCTTTCCTCCAGGAACTTGTCCAAATCTTTTTTTAAACCCAAATAAATAGCGCGGTATATAAAAGCTGTTAAATAAATAAACTATGCTAACAGCTTTTACTACATCATCCAATAAAGAATTCTAGAGTTTGATTAAGCATTGAGTAAAAAACACCCAAGGTGGGTAATGTAGGGAAACTATGATAAAATGAGGAAAATAGTTAAGAAAAAACTAAAAGGAGCGGTTGCAAAGGTTAAAGACTTACATCAAGCTTGGGTGTTGTTTAAAAATACTATCCTGGAAGCCCAGAACAGCTGTATTCCACGCATTAAGAAAAGTGGAAGAAAGTCCAAAAAACTGCCAGCATGGTTTAAAGGTGAGGTCAGAGAGGCTGTTGCTGCCAAAAAAGCATCTATCAGGAAATGGAAAAAAGAGCCAAACTCCCCGCATGTACAGAGAAGATATACGGGGAGCTCTGTACGGGGGTGGGAGGAGGTGGGCCAGAGGAGGAGTGAGGGCAGGCCGGAGTCAGGACCCTGGCCCAGACATACAGGGCCGATTCCAGTCATGGCCCTGACATCTGTGGAGTGTAACCTGAAGGGGGAACTTGTTCCATCGCGGGGGTGGAATAAGTTCCCCCGACAATCATGGTGGAAGCAGTGAGGACCCGGCAAATGGAGAGTGTGGGCAGGGGCAGGGGTTCCCCACAGCCTGATCCCGGGCATGGGAGGCCCGTTTGGAGATTGGGCTGTGGAGAACTGCGCACAGAAAGAGTTGTCTGGCAGTCGGGACTCCTGCATGGCATCTAGGCGCTCAGAATCAGGGCATGGCCTGCCTGTCCAGGCCCGTTGCACCTGATTCTGATCACACGGGGACATCTAGCCCCTGCAGGATCAGAAATGGATGCAGAACCAGCACGTCCAGATTTTGTCATCTGGACGGGCTGGACATGCCCCAATGGGAACTGGCCTCCACGTGTAACTGGATTTTCAGAAATCATTAGAGAAAGGTGAATAGTGGAGTACCTCAGGGATCTGTGCTTGGACTGCTGCTTTTTAACATATTCATAAAAGACCTAGAAATGGGAATAATGAGTGGGGTGATCAAATTTACAGATGACACAAAATTATTCAGTTGTTAAAATACAAGAAGATCGTGAAAAATTGCAAGAGGACTTTGATAAATTGGAAGACTGAATGTCCAAATGGCAGATAAAATTTAATGTGGACAAGTGCAAAGTTATGCACCTAGGAAAAAACAACCCAAACTTTGGTTACACAATGCAAGGTACCACCTTAGAAACCAGGTGTCATCATGGAAACCTTCCACCCAGTGTGCAGTGGCAGCCAAGAAAGCAAATAGAATGCTGGGAATCATAAGGAAAGGAATGGAACATAAAACAAAGGATATTATGATGCCTCTGCATCATTCCATGGTTCTAGCACACCTTGAATATTGTGTGCAATTCTGGTCACCATATCTTAAAAAGGATATAGCAGAATTGGAAAAGGTACGGAGAAGAGCAACAAAAATGGTAAAGGGGATGGAAGAATACCCCTATGAGGAGAGGTTTAAAAGGTTAGGCTTTTCAACTTGGAAAAGAGACAGCTGAGGGGAGATATAATAGAAGTCTATAAACTGATGAATGACATGAAACAGGTAAACAAAGATCAGTTACTTATGCCATCAAAAAGTAGAAAGACTAGAGGACGCAATGTAACCCATTTGAGACTAATAAGAAAAAAATATTTAAGAAAATTAGAACATAAGATATGCCATACTGGGTCAGACCAAGGTCCATCAAGCCCAGTATCCTGTTTCCAACAGTGGCCAATCTAGGTCATACGTACCTAGCAGTATCCCCAAGAGACACAGGTTCCACAATGCTTGTATTGGGTCAAGCATTGATATCCTGGGTCCCTTTTTAATAATGGTTTAAGGACCTTTCCTCCAGGAACTTGTCCAAGTCTTTTTTAAACCCAGCTACACTAACAGCCTTTACTACATCCTCCGCTAACAAATCCCAGAGTTTGATTACACGTTGAGTGAAAAAATATTTTCTCTTATTAGTTTTAAATAGTTTACCCTGTAGCTTCATTACATGTCCGTTAGTCTTTCTATATTCTGATAGTGGGCTGTCTTGGTGGTATGTGTGTGTTCGGTTGCGGGGCATTTGCTCCATAGTGCATGATGAAAAGGTGGGTTTTGAGTTGCTTTCTAAATTCTTTGAGGTCTTTGATAGCGCATGAGGGCGGGATAGTTAAGGAGTGAAAAACATTTTTCCTTCGGGATGTTTTGCATTCATTGGAGTATGTGAAGGCTCTTTGCTGGGAGACCCTGCAATAGGCTGTTGCAGTAGTTGAAGTGGGGGGGTAATGATGGATTGAATGACTGCTTCAAAGTCGTTATTTATTTATTTATTTAACAGTTTTTATATACCGTCTTTCTACAATTCAAGACGGTTTACATGTAACATAACTGACAGTATTATACAACTGTTTACATAGAACATAGAACAAGGTAACAGGTTACAGGTTACATAGAACGAGAATAAGTGGCTATATAAGTAACATAAGAACTAGGGAACTAATAAACTAATAACTATGTACAAAATATTATTTACAATAATATGAATCGTTTGTTTACCTAAGAAATAGCAAGGGTCACTGGGATCTCAATTAGAGGGACTAGTAAGAGGGTAGGAGTAGTGGAATAGGAGTAGGGGGGAGGAACTAGGGTGGTAGGGAAAAGTGTTCGAGGAAGAGGTAAGTTTTTAATCTTTTTCGAAATTCTGCGTGGCTCACACAGTTACGTAGGTCATGGGGAAGAGTATTCCATAGGGAGGGGGCGTAGAGAGAGAAGGCCCTGTTGCTAGTAGATTGTTTAAAGTGTATCTTGGATGTAAGAATGGATAGAAGGTTTTTGGTAGAAGAGCGGCGCGTTCTTGTATTATTAGGGAAGGCCAGGAGAGGGGAAAGGCAAGGAGCTGATTCTTTTGAGATAATCTTATGAATAAGGGTGAGCACTTTAAATTTAGCTCGGAGTTGGATTGGGAGCCAGTGTAAGTCATAGAGGACAGGTGTAATATGGGATCGCCTAGGGTTGTTAGTTATTAAACGTGCTAGTGTATTCTGGGCAAGTTGGAGAGGTTGGATAGTAGTTTTAGAGAGGCCATGATAGATAAGGTTACAATAGTCAAGTGAGGGGGTTGTGAGAGCCTGACAGACAGTATGAAAGGAGTTGGGGCTTAAGAGGGGCTTGAGGTTACGGAGTGTACGCAACTTAGCGTAAATTGCGTTAGTAGTTTTCTTTATATGATCAATGAAGGAGAGGTTCTGATCGAGGATGATTCCAAGATATTTCACTTGTTTTTTTATATTGAGAGTGAGGTCACCAAGGGTGAGTGTTGGGGGAGGGGTATATAAGGGGTTGGAGAATACTTGGAGGATCTCAGTTTTGGATTGGTTAATAAGTAGGTTGTGTTGGGAAAGCCAAGATTTGAGATTGGTTAAACATTCATTTAATTTGGTAAAGTCAGGGTTAGCGAGGCTAAATGGTGTGAAGCACATCATATCGCCTGCGTATAATTGGTATTGAATGCCAGAGTTTTGGAAAATTTTGCAGGCAGGTTGGAGGAAGATGTTAAAAAGTAAGGCAGAGAGGCTAGAGCCTTGGGGGACACCTTGCTTTAGTATAAATGGGAGGGAGGTGTTGTAGCAGCAGAGCGCAGACAAACCAATGATACCAGGAGTCTGTTCAGAAGGTCCAAATCATTTATTTGTGCACAAGTCTCAAGCAAAGTCAATTTCAAAATGGCTGAGCAATGTTCTCTGGTAAAACAACAACTTTTATAGACTTTAGCATCATTCTAGGTATAGAAAAACATTTCATTGGTCCCGGTAACCTCCCGTACCTCTTCTATTGGTCCCGGTGCTGATATGATTATCCAATTATGTTCTTGCTGTGGGCTCAGCACCTGCTTACCCCCCTTCTAGTCCCAATTACAATGGCCAGTTCACCAACTTGTTACTTTCCTTCTTTCAAGGCCATTGAGCTAGTTTGTACGTGTAGGGAAGCAGGGCTCTATAACTTCTCTGTCAGCAGTTTTAAACATGAATTCTGTATTTTTCCATCTATTCTGCTTGTCTAAGCTAATTCAATACTTTTACTGGATTCTAATTCTACAGCAGCATATTGGGGGATGTGCAATTCCTATGGGCCTCTTTACAGGCTTCATTTACAGGTCAAGCTAGTTAGGCTTGCTTGCTTATGTCAGACACTGTGGATCACGGGCCCTCACCTGCCACATTCCCCCCTTTGATTAATCTCACCCTATTACTTAATAAGGTGTGAGAATTAAATCACTTCAAAATAGTTATACTAGGGTCATAGGATTCCGACTATATGCAGGAGGTTTTGGTTGGTATAAGGCCATAATCTTAGTTGCGGTCTTCCGCTCTACTGTACTTTCAATAGCACTATGAATAGAACGCATACAACATGGGATTATACATGGTAGTAACAAAATAACAGCAATAAGTATTAGTACTAATATAAGGAAAGTTTTAAGTCCTCCCAGCCATGAGAAAAGGTTAGCAAACCAGTTAGGAAATTTCAGTGCGTGCCAAGTCTGTACTGGCACATAAGCATGTCTTTGCATATCCTTAGCAAGTTCTTCAACTACTTGACCCTTATCTATTTTTAAACAACAATTGGTTAAATTCAGCTTACCACATACTCCTCCTTCAGCTGCTAACAAATAATCAAGTGCTAAGCGATTCTGATATATAGCAGTGCGCATCTGAGTACTTTGTCTAGCTAAAAGTGTAAGAGCTTGGCTAGTTTCATTGGTTATTATTTCAACTACTGCTTGTAAGCGAATAATACGATTAATCATATAGACTGGGGTTCGATAGCCCCACATACCATCATCATTCCAAGTGGCAGGCCCATAATACTCAATGATTCTCTCTGGCGGCCAATCATCACCCTTCCACTTCTCCCACTTGCCTACTTGGAGGGGTGATCTCTTCTGTCGCAGTGCTCTTTTGTGTCTGTGGGTAGTGTATACTGGGTATCCTAATTGTTCTCCATGTTCTGTGGGTAGGAGAAAGAAAGAAGGTCTGATGGTCCCTAAGACACATGCTCCTCCCCATTGTGGCGGGAGTCGAGCATACGCTCGGTTTCCACAGATCCAATACAGGCCAGGTGGGGCTTGCCAAGCATGGGTTTTGGCAAGATTAGTCCATAAATCAGCAAGTTCAGGAAATCTGGCTAATGGGTTAGGAGGTTCAGGGTGTTTGATTCCTGACCACCATGACGTCTTTTTGGTAGTGGCATTATAGAATTTCTGGCTAAGACAGACCAGCTGTCCTACCTGTTGAGTGAACTGAGGTCCAGTTCTGGTATAGCAAAGACGTCCAACAATTGAGTGCGCTAACACCCATTCGCTAGTAGTCTTGTGTAATTCAGTCTGATTGTAAGTCAGAGAATAATTTAATTCTTGAGCTTCCCATGGCCACTGGTCACCCATCTGGGTTCCGCCACAGAAATAACAATCTGAGATTTTGAGACTAGATACTACTGCTCCAGCTAATTCTAAGAATAAATTCTGGGAAGGATGAGGGATCTCAAACTTATTTACATGCATGGCTTCATAGAAGGTGTTATGGATGTGATATTTAGATGACTTGTGGGCTTGGGTGTTCAATCTTATATACACAATGGTTCCTGGATCTGATCCAGTACCTGCGATACGTAGACCAAATTTGTATCCTTGTTTCCATACACTAGGGTTACGTATCCGTAAGTGTAAAGGGTTACAAGCATCTTTCTTACATTTGTCGTCTGTTGTTGACTTGGTTAGAGTGGCCATTCGCTTATCTATTTTTTCGTCAACTATGCCATCATTCCATGTAGCATAAAAAACACATTCCCAATTTGGGCAATAGTAATCTGCTGCTGTGGCAGTACTATATGGATCCTTTTTACCTGTACACTTTCCCCATCCTGTGGCACCTTCTGGGCACATATACTTATGGTCATTTCAATACGCTTTTTCCCAGGTACCACATTTGGAGCGACTATCTCTGTTTATAACATCACATGCATCAAAATTCAAAACAACAGGTCTACTAGTATCTTTAAGTGGTTGTGTGGCAGTTATTATAGGTCCATCTGCATCCTTCCATCGTATCTCCAACGTGTAATAGGATGGATTCTGATGCGGATTATAGCATACTCTAGATTTACCGTTCGTGCAAACATTTAGTTCAGTGGTGTTATAAATACACCGAGTCACTTTACAAGTGCAGGTATAGTAAGAATGGTAAATCAAAGTCTGAGTTACTTTCAGTCCAGTTCGAGTAGAAGTAATGCAAGCAGTGCATGGAGGTAAGGCATAAGTCAGTTCAAAGCCTCCAAAACAGGCAACCAGGGCAAAACAAAGGTAAAAGTACATGTTGATTGGAGTTCTTCTGAATCCTCAGCTTGCAGATCTTGACCACGACGTTCTTTTCTTCGTCCCGTTCACTAATGAAGCAATTCAATGGGTGCTGAGTGTTGATTGAAGATCCTCAAGTTGTCCATCACACATTAACCAACTTAGCAAATTCAGTTGGCTTCTGAAGTATGGTCAATCAATGTAGCATCAAAGTAGTGTGTAAAATCACACACATGAGGTTCGTTGAAAACAAACTCTTGCTGTATGGAAAACAGCAATCCTCTTCGAAAGACTTGGCTACTGCAAGGCACTGTGATAGAGTGTTTAAACTGCTGGTTGCCGTCTCAGAGTAACTCGCAAAGGTACATCAGGATGCTGTTCTGCTGTCCACTGCTCAGGTTCGGGATCAGCTGTGGGCTTGACTCTGCTGTGGTGAATCCAGGAATCGATTTCTGCTACCTTTACTGCAGTTGGGGTAGACAGGATGACGGTGTATGGTCCCTTCCAATGGGGTTCCAATGGTGTCTTCTTCCAATCTTTGATCCACACCGAGGTACCAGGCTGGTAGGGATGCAAAGGTTCCGTCAAGTTGATAGGCAACTGGTCTTGGATCCACGCATGGAGAGTCTGCAGAACAAAACTAAGAGCTAGGAGTTCTTGTCTGGTTATTTCTGAACCAATTTGGGCTAGACTTCCTGTAATTCCCTGCACTATTGGTGGGGGTTTACCATACAGAACTTCAAAAGGGGAAAAACCTGTTGACTTCACAGGAGCTGAGCGTATTCTGAGTAAAGCTATTGGGAGCACTTGGGGCCACTTCAGGCGTGTCTCCTGACAAAGCTTAGACATTTTGGCTTTTAGGGTACGATTCATTCGCTCAACTTTCCCTGAACTCTGGGGTCTGTATGCAGTGTGAAGCTTCCATTGTATCTGCAAAGCTTTTGCTAACTGTTGAGTGATCTGGGAGACAAATGAGGGTCCATTGTCTGACCCTATTACTGCTGGAATTCCAAACCTAGGGACAATCTCTCTCATTAAAACTTTGGTAACTTCTCGAGCTTTCTCAGTTCTGGTTGGGAAGGCTTCTACCCACCCGGAGAAAGTACAGACTAATACTAATAGGTAGTGATATCCATTGGCTTTTGGCATTTCAGTAAAATCAATTTGCAGGTGATGCATGGGGGTTACACCTCCTGACTGAACTCGGGGTGCTGTTGTGAGACCTTGCTTGGCATTATTTTTGGCACAAATTAGACATTGGCGTGCTACTGAAGCTGATATGGTTGTCAACAGAGTAATGTAGAAATGTGGTCTGAGTGCTTTTTCCATAGCACTTTTCCCATAGTGGGTGGCCTCGTGAAAGGCTTTGACAAAGGATGGTCCTAACAATTTGGGAATTACTATTCGTCCTGGGGGTTGGCTGCCCTCTGCTGGTGGCAGCTCAATCCATCCATTTTTCAGTACTCCATCTTCCTTGTTACAGTAGTAATCTAATTCTTTGGTGGTATATCGTGGTGTCCATGAGTTTAAAGGTACCGGAAACAATGCTGCTTGCATTGGCATGGCTTGTGGTTTAATTTGTCCTGTCATAGCTGCTTGCCGTGCTGAGGCATCTGCAAACCTATTTCCTCGGGCAACTTCTCCTTTTCCTGCTTGATGTCCTCTACAATGCATGACAGCTACACGAGTTGGGGCCCATACTGCATCAAGTAACATCAGTATCTCGGGGCCATACTTGACTGATTTTCCTCCGGATGTGATGAGCCCTCGTTCCTTATAGAGAGCTCCATGGGCATGTAGGGTAGTGAAGGCATATTTGGAATCTGTATATACATTCAACACAAGTTTTGCACCCAATAATAGTGCTCGAGTAAGTGCTATAAATTCTGCTTTCTGGGCTGATGTGCCTGAGGCTAGAGCTGATGACTCAACGACTTCATGTTGAGTGACAACTGCATATCCGGCACAGCGTCGTCCATTGAGGATGAGACTGCTTCCATCAACATAATAGATTTGGTCAGGATTGTCTATGGGCACATCTGTCAGGTCAGGTCGGCTGGAGAATACAGTGTCCATGACTTCGATACAATCATGCTCTGGGAGTTCTTCACTAACAGGTATCAATGTTGCTGGATTCAAGGCATGACTCACTTCCAGTTGGATCTGTGGGTTTTCACATAACATGCTCTGATATTTTAACATTCGGGAATTGGTGAGCCAATGATTTGCTTTCTGTTCCATGAGGGCAAGGACTGCATGTGGCACAGTGACTCGTAGATTCTGTCCTAGGGTGAGCTTGTCTGCTTCACTCACTAGCACTGCTGTAGCTGCGACTGCTCTCAGGCAAGGTGGCCATCCCTTGGCCACAGTGTCCAATTGTTTCGATAGGTATGCTACAGGTCGCTCCCAATTTCCCAATTTCTGAGTCAACATGCCTAAGGCATTTCCCTGTGCTTCATGTACAAACAAGTGGAAAGGCTTGTGAACATCTGGTAGTCCAAGGGCTGGAGATGACATTAATTCTTCCTTTAACGTCTTGAAGGCTGTATCCTGCTCAGGTCCCCACTCCAGTGGCGACTTTTCTTCTCCTTTTGTGGCTTCATACAGTGGTTTGGCAATTTGGGCAAAGTTGGGAATCCAGATTCGGCAATATCCTGCCGCTCCCAGAAAGGCTCTGACTTGCTTTCTGGTCGTTGGGGTTGGAATTCTGCATATTGCTTCTTTTCTTTCTCTGCCTAATTTTCGGCTTCCTTGGGTTATACGAAAGCCCAAGTATTTCACTTCTTTTTGGCATAGTTGTGCTTTTGCTCTGGAAACTTTGTATCCAGCTTCATCTAGTAACTGCAAGAGATCTTTCGTGGCTTGTATGCATTCACTTTCTGATTCGGCAGCTATCAGCAGATCGTCCACGTATTGGAGAAGCACTCTCTTCCCCGGGGCCACTGGATAGCTTGAAAGGTCTTGATTCAGTGCAGCACTAAAGATGGTAGGCGAATTCTTGAATCCTTGGGGTAGTCGTGTCCAAGTGAGTTGGCCCCCTCTTCCAGAGATGGGGTCCTGCCATTCAAATGCAAACAATATTTGACTTACAGGGGCTAATCTTATGCAAAAGAATGCATCTTTTAGATCTAGTACAGTAAAGTGGGTAGCTTCAGCAGGTATCAGTCCTAGAAGAGTGTAAGGATTGGGTACAACTGGATGTATGGTTTCAATTGCTTCATTCACTCTCCTTAGATCTTGCACTGGGCGGTAGTCATCTGTTCCAGGTTTTTTTACTGGCAGAAGTGGAGTGTTCCATGGGGATTGACATACTTTTAGTAGGCCATGTTCTAGTAATCTTTGCAAGTGGCGATGAATGCCTTCAATTGCAGCTCTTGGGAGAGGGTACTGTTTGACATGTACTGGTGTAGCACTAGGCTTAAGGGTTACAATTACTGGAGCTATATGTTTGGCTAGGCCTGGGGGACTGCCTTCTGCCCATACTCCAGGTGGTGCATCAATGCTTTTCAAAGTTTGTTCAAAATAGGTGTCTTGGACAGAATCATCAATGTAATATCTCCATTCTTCTTCTCGGGGAACTGTAAGCAGCATTATTCCTGCTGGTTTGGCCTGGGGATTTACTGTCATTTGCATTTCTCCTTTTTCGGAGAAGGATATTTGGGCTTGTAGCTTGGCTAACATATCGCGTCCCAGTAGTGGCACTGGACATTCAGGCATGTAAAGGAATTGATGAGTTATTTGCTGTCCTCCTAGACTGCATATACGATTCTGAAGAAAAGATTTTGTAGCTTTGGCACCAGTTGCTCCTACAATGGTGACTGCTTTTGTAGAAAATGGGGCTATCTTTTTATCTACTACTGAATGTTCTGCTCCAGTATCAACCATAAAGTTCATAACTTGGTCTCCTATTTGTATCCCGACCATAGGCTCCTGGAGACCTAAAGCAAACTCGGAGCCCGGTCTGTCCTAATCCACGTCATCTTCATCATGGGCTGTCATAGCCAATGCTTGTATGGCTCCTCCTCTTTCTCGCTGGAATTCTTCTCGATTGGCTCCTCCACGGTTTCGGGGACGGCCTCGTCTTTCTTCTCTCCACTGATGATTGTTTTCATCATCTTGCTGGGCGTCTTCGAGTTGCGGGCATGCATCTCTCCAATGTCCTTCCTCCCTGCAGTAGGCACATTGGTTTACGCCTAGTTGGGGCCGGCTTCCACTTTGGCCCCGCCCCCTTCCTCTGCTCCGTCGACTAGGGGTACCTCCCCTTTTCTGTTCAACTATGGCCGCAGCCAAAAAATCAGCTTTCTTCTTCATCTTTCGATCACATTCTCTCTGCCTTTCATTATCACGATTCACATACACTTTATGAGCGACTTCCAGTAACTGAGTTGTATTCATGCCCGCAAACCCATCTAATTTTTTGTAATTTACGTCTAATGTCTGGTTGAGACTGATTTACAAAAGCAGAATTCACCATACATAAACTTCCTGGTGCATCGGGATCATAGGGAGTATACATTCTATATGCTTCCGTTAATCTTTCATGAAATTCTGCTGGGCTCTCATCTATACCTTGGATAACTCCTGCAACTTTGGAAAGGTTCATAGCTTTCTGGCCCCCCCTTTTCAGGCCTTGCAGAAAGCCTTGGCAAAAACGGGCTAGGGCTCTGGATCCTCTGTCTGTATTTGGATCCCATCGGGGGTCTTCATTCGGGAATTCTCTCTGGGCCGCTTCCTGATTGTCTATTCTTTCCGTCCCTGGTTCTGGAGCTACAGGGTTATCCGCCAGCCAATCAATAGCTGCTTTTCTAATTCGTGCCCGCTCCTCTGTCGTAAATAGAGTGGTCAGGAGCTGGCGGCAATCTGCCCAAGTTGGTTGGTGGGTTTCCATAATAGTATTCACTAATTCTGTAAGCTCTAGGGGCTTATTGGTATAGGAGGCATAATGTGTCCTCCAATTTAACAAATCAGTTGTAGAGAAAGGGACATACACATAGCTTAGGGGTCCCGCTACCACCTCATTATCATCATTCCTTACGGGCACTCCCGGGACTTGCCGTAAGGGCATCATCTTGGCAGTAGATGTCTTTTGGGATATGAGAGATAATTTCGTAACTGTCCTATCAGGGGTTATTTTCTTCTTCTCTACGTGCTTTACTTTAGATGTACATTTTACTGGCAAGCTAGTACTGGCAACCATTTTTACACTGTCAGCATCGCTTAGGGAATTTTCAGTCTCTCCCTTCTCTGTTTCTGTATCTGACTCTCCTTTTTCTGTCTCGGAAGAATCATCTTCTTCAATCAAAAGGAGCTCATCTTCCTGCTCTCTGGGTAATAGCTCAGGGGTTGGATCCCGTTCCCGCTGTCTCGGGGGTTCTGGGGCAGGACACCGGGCTGCTCTTACTGGGCCCGGGGTTCGAGGCTGTCGGGGAACCATTTCTGGGGAATCAGGATCTACCAGGATGGGCTTCTTCCTGGACTTCTTATCCTCCCCTTTCTTTCTAGGCTGTTCTATTTTCTGACTATAATCTGTCTTCGCTAACATTATCCTGCACTGTTCTTCATAACAGCGCTGCGCCCAAGGGGGCGGATCTTCACAAATACTTAACCAGGAATCTATATAGGGGTACTGATCGGGGTGCGCTATCCGCACTCTACGGTGCACTAACTGGATAATTCCTACATTAAAGGTTCCCTCTCGGGGCCAGGTAGGGTCTAGATTGGGCCACTCCCTAGTACACAAAATCTGTAAATGGGCCACAGTCATTTTAATACCATAGTCTCCAGAATATCCTTCTTTAAAATGTGCGATCATACATTCTAATGGAGTGTTCCTAGTAGACCCCGCCCCTCCCATTTCGATGTGTGCGCGCAACAACAGACAAAAGGGAAAAGGAGGGCGGACCGTGGGTAAGGGGTCCTCACGGCCCTGGAAACGTATCAGGGAAACAAATAACAAGACAAGACGACAATCGCTTCCCCCTTTTCGCGACCTGAACGCGGTCGCCCGGTCAGGAAATGCGCTAGTCAGGGGTCCGCCTTCGCTTGGTCCGTGCTGCCAGACCTCTCATTCACACTTCATTCACACACTCATGCTAGCAACGTATCCCAGAATGCATTCGTTTCTATCTATTCTGACTAGTCTTATTCAATTTCCAAAATACAAGAAGATGGGGGTTTCGCCCTGCGAATACTCATGCGGGGTTACTCGGCCCGTCTTTGAGAGGTGATCAAGCTCTCTTACCAATTTCCAAGTTCCAAGTTCAAATGGCAGCACTGCTCTTTCTTATCTGTCTAGACATAACAAATCGAAACTCTACTCACCGGATCCGGTCCTCAAACTTCCCAAGCAGGCGCATGAGTTGGACCTCGGACTCCCCTCACTCGGGTTCGATGCGTTGGCTCCAGCCGGGCTCGGCACCCGCCGAGGTCCGACCAGCTCCCTCCGATGCAAGGGACCGGCGGCGCCAGGGAGCAGCCCCCGACGGAAGGGCGCGATCCCGGCAGGACCAACCCTATAGAGGCGGAAAGTCGTGGTATATTGCCCTATATACACTCTGATTCCACAAGTTCCCGGCCATCGCACCAAGAATATGTAGCAGCAGAGCGCAGACAAACCAATGATACCAGGAGTCTGTTCAGAAGGTCCAAATCATTTATTTGTGCACAAGTCTCAAGCAAAGTCAATTTCAAAATGGCTGAGCAATGTTCTCTGGTAAAACAACAACTTTTATAGACTTTAGCATCATTCTAGGTATAGAAAAACATTTCATTGGTCCCGGTAACCTCCCGTACCTCTTCTATTGGTCCCGGTGCTGATATGATTATCCAATTATGTTCTTGCTGTGGGCTCAGCACCTGCTTACCCCCCTTCTAGTCCCAATTACAATGGCCAGTTCACCAACTTGTTACTTTCCTTCTTTCAAGGCCATTGAGCTAGTTTGTACGTGTAGGGAAGCAGGGCTCTATAACTTCTCTGTCAGCAGTTTTAAACATGAATTCTGTATTTTTCCATCTATTCTGCTTGTCTAAGCTAATTCAATACTTTTACTGGATTCTAATTCTACAGCAGCATATTGGGGGATGTGCAATTCCTATGGGCCTCTTTACAGGCTTCATTTACAGGTCAAGCTAGTTAGGCTTGCTTGCTTATGTCAGACACTGTGGATCACGGGCCCTCACCTGCCACAGTGTCGCTTCCAATACGGACCTGTTGTGTTCTGGAGTCTAGGTAGGAGCGAAACCATTTTAGAGTAGTGCCTCTCAGACCTATTTCATGAAGTCTGTTTAGGAGTTGATTATGGGGAAGAGAATCAAAGGCAGCAGATAGGTCGAGGAATATAAGTAAGCAACCCTGGGTAGGGTTATGAGTGTGTAAATACAATGAGTCTAGAAGGGAGGTTAGGAGGGTTTCAACTCCATGATTCTTCTTAAATCCATGTTGGTATAAGTCAAGAGGAGAGTGATCATCTATGTAATCCTGTAGTTGCGCATGGACAATTTTCTCAGTAATCTTTGCAAGGAAGGGTATACTAGAGATGGGTCTATAGGAGGAAGGGGAGGTGGGGTCAAGTCTAGATCCTTTTAAGATGGGGCGGATAGAGGCACACTTAATTAGGGGAGGTACAGATCCAGACTGGAGGGAGGATTGTAGAATGGTCTGGATGTAGGGGCTGAGGGATGTTCTGGTGGATTTTATCCAGGGGGCAGGACAAGGGTCAAGGGCAGATGTAGAAGCATTCAAACTATTTATGACATTAGATATAGTTTCCGAGGTGACAGTGTGAAATTCGTACCATGAGTTCTCTAGTGGTTGAGTATTATGGACTTCAGGTGGTTGGGAATCTAGGATGGTTATCTTCTAGGATGGGCCTTAAGTGCTGTATGGACTTTAGTTTGAACAGGATTTTTCTTGCTGTTCGTTTCAGGTGGGGGATCATGCTGAGGGAAGTATCCAGGATTATACCGAGGTATTTAACTTCTTGTTTGATGGGAATTGTGGAGTTGTTGAAGATGATGATTTGGGGTAGGTTTGTGTCTTGGCTCCTTGTGATGAGCAGCGCTTCGGTTTTTTGGTAGTTCAGGTTGAGGTTGTTGGATGTTAGCCAAGAGTCAGTTTCATTAATGCAGTCAGTTAGGTTCTTGTAGGTAGAATTGTTTATATCTATTGGAAGTGACAACCTGATGTCTTCCGCATATATGTAGTATTGGATGTTGTGTTTTCTGAATATGTGTGTGATGGGTTGAAGGTAGAGGTTAAATAGGAGGGCTGAGAGGGCGTATCCTTGTGGTATGCCTTGTTCTTGTGGGAAGATGTTTGGGGGTTCTTCTCCTATTTGGATGCGGAGTTTGTGGCCTGTGATGTAGGATTTAAACCAGAGTAGAACTAAGCCGCCGAGTCCGAGATATTCCAATCTCGCGATGAGGGTTTCGTGGTTTATGTTGTCAAACGCTGGTGCAGCATCCAGGAAGACTAGGATGTATGCGCAGTTGGGGTTGTCTATGCCGCGGATCAGGTTGTCAGTTAGGGCTAGGAGCAATGTTTCAACTCCATGGTGTGGGCGAAATCCATATTGGTGGGTGTCTAGGGGGGCGTTGGAATCTAGGAAGTCCTGGAGTTGGTGGAGGATGTTTTTTTCGATTATTTTTGCAACAAACTTATGCTTGCTATTGATCTGTATGAGTTAGGCTCCTTTCTGTTTACATTCTTGTTTTTTAGTACAGGGTGAACGGAGGATGTTTTTAAGTCAGTGGGCATTACTCCTTGAAGTAGGGATTGGTTGATTATTTGAAGGAGATATGGGCCAAGCTCAATTTTGGTGGTTTTAATCCACGCTACAGGGTATGGATCCAGGGGGGAGGTAGTTGTGTTGATGCTGGATATTATCTTTAAGAAGTGTTCTTGGTCCAATGTGCTGAATGTGGTCTAGGCATTGGGTTCATTGAGGGGTACGATATGGGGGGAGTGAGATTGTGGTTTTTGCTTTTTAGTTTGTCAGCAAAATTTTATTTATTTATTTTATTTATTTATTTAGCATATATTTATATACCGCTACTTCCAGCGATCAGGAGCGGTTTGATTAAGTAAACAGGGAGTGCCAGATCAAATGACAAATTTCAAGAATTACAGCGTGATTTACAAGGTTGTCAGGTTGTCAGAACAAAGCCAGAAATTTTCAGTAATGAGTACAACATGATTCATGGGATATTCACAGCACACAGTTAGGAGGGGGAGAGAGGGATATTTACATATATACATTTTACACTTGTTACATTCAGGAGCATGAGACTATTTTACACTTGACTACATTTTGGTGATGCAGATACTGGTTGGAATGTATTGTTGTTCAGGATACGTTGTAGGCCTGTTGAAATAAGTATGTCTTCAGTTTTTTTCTGAAGGCCATCAGGTCGTTGATTGAGCGCAAGTCAGGCGGGAGTTGGTTCCAAAGTGAGGGGGCAGTATAGGAGTATGCCCTGTTGCTTGTGGCTGTTTTAACTGATCTTATACTTATTGGTACCTGTAGGTTGTTTATGGTGGTGGTTCTCCTATTTCTGTTGGCAGGTTGCAAGTTGATTAGGTTGGTGAGGAAAGTTGGTGCCAGGTTGTGGATGAGTTTAAATGTGGTCACTAGGGTTTTGTATTTTATACGAACTATGATGGGGAGCCAATGCAGTTCAACTAGTACTGGCGTGATGCGGTCTGCCGCTCCTGTTTTAGTGATGATTCTGGCTGCGACGTTCTGTGCCATCTGGAGTATGCTTAGGTTTTTTTTTGGAAGGCCCTGTAGAATTGCATTACAGTAATCGAAGTGGGGTATGATGAGGGCTTGAGCCACTGTCCTAAAATCGGTAGCTTCAATGATGTTCCTTAGTGGTTGTATAACCCTGAGTTTGTAGAAAATGGCCCTGTTTACTAAGCGGAGGTGTTTTGCCATCTTTAGTTCGCTATCAAGTGTTACTCCGAGGTATTTTATTTCATTCTTTGTGTGATAAGTATTTTTGCATAGGGAGATTGTAGCTGGTGGTTTGAACTCTGGTTTTCTTGAGATGTACATGACTTCGGTTTTTTTATGGTTTATGGCCATGTTGTTTCGTTGAAGCCATGTCTGCATCTCTTTTATGCATTCTTCTAGCTGGGAGTAGTTTGGGTTACTTGCGTCGAGTTGGGTATATAGCATAATATCATCCACGTATATGTGATAATGGATTTTATGCTTTTTGAATATTTCGCAGATTGGTTTCATGTACACGTTGAAGAGAAGCGCGGATAGTGCTGAGCCTTGTGGTATGCCCTGAGTTTGTGGGAAAGCCTCCGCTTTTTCGTTGTTAAACTGTACCTGTTGCATCCTGTTGGATATATACGATGAGAACCATTTTAGTGGGGTTCCCGTTATTCCTATATCTTCTATTCTGCTTAGTAGTGTTTGATGGTGAACCGTATCAAAAGCTGCTGAGATGTCAATGAATATGAGAATGAACATCTTCTTTTTGTTTTCAATCCCTTTGAGTAGGTTGTCCAGTAGTGCAATAAGCAGCGTCTCGACCCCATGGTGTGGCCTGAAGCCGTATTGGTGTTCGTCTAGTGTTCCGTTGTTGTCCAGGAGGTCTTGTAATTGCTGTAGGACCGCCTTTTCAATAATTTTCGCTAGCAGGGCTATGCTGGATATTGGGCGATAAGATGCTGGGTCTTCCTTGTTGAGTGTTTTATTTTTTAGTATTGGTCTTATGATTGATTTCTTAAGTTGAGTTGGCATGGTGCCCTGTTGGAGTGATTGGTTTATTATGTGAGCGATTTGGTGGGTGGTTTCTGCTTTCGTTGCTTTAACCCATGCAGCTGGGCAGGGGTCTAGGGGAGAGGTTGTGGTGTTAATGTTGGCAATTATATTCATGACGTGTTTGTCTCCAATGTTGTAAAACTTGTCCCAGTGGGTGATGTGGGTTTGCGCCGTCATCAAGGAGGGTCATGGCGTGGTGGGGGTCACATCCATTGGTAGTAAGGGTTTAGGTCCGATCTGAGGGTTTAGTTTGGCAGCATAGTGATCTGCTAGGGCTTGGACCTTGATTTTGTCGTTGAATTGATCCTCTTGTGCTGTTTTGGTGAGGGATTTGACCAGGGCGAATAGCTCTCTGGGCTTGTTTAGTGCTTTGTTTAGTGAGTTTGTGTGATGCGTTCTTTTTGACAGGTTGACTTCATTTTTGTATTTGGAGAGTAGGGTTAGGTATTCTGTTTTGTGTTCGTTAGTTTTGCTTTGTCGCCATTTTCTCTCTATTCTTCGTAGTTTTCTCTTTAGGGTGGTCAGAGTTTCTGTGTACCATGGTTCGGTTTTGGGCTTGTGGTTGTTTTTTGTTGGTTTCCATCTTGGTTCTGAGACCTCTTGAATTCCTGAGTTCCAGCTGGTTATTAGACTGTCGAGGTCAGTGCTTTCCAGGTCTATGTGTGATGTGATGGAGTTAATGAGAGCTTCACTGTTGTATTTATTAAAACTTCTGCGTGTGTGTGTTGGTTGTTCAGATTTTGGGTTACTAGGTAGCGTGGGCAGTACATCTTGATCTCGATTTGGTGGTGGTCGGACCACGGTACTTGAGTTATTTTTTTTACAGAATTTTTTCCTTTGTCAGGTTGTTGTTCTGCGGGTGTGAATACCATATCCAGGGTGTTTCCTTTTTTATGTGTTGCATCATTTATTATTTGATTGTACCCAAGTTGTTCCATGGCTTCAATGAAAGTGTTGGCTTGGCATTGTGGTAGTGATGGTAGGTTTATATCTCCCAGGATAATTTGATGTTTCCTGATTGCTGTGGTTGAGACGCATTCTAGTGCTGTGGCCAGTGTGTCTGGATGTGATGACGGAGGTCTGTAGATTAGGCAGATTGCTATTGCGTTGTTTTCCACTTTGAGTATGTCAATGTCCTTGGTTGTGCTGTGGGCGGTGCTGGTAAGTGATAGGGTAGATTTGGCTGCAATTAGGACTCCTCCTCCTCTTTTGGATGCACGAGGGCAGTTGAAGATCTTGTATCCGGGAGAGGTTATTTGGTTTGTTATTGCGGCGTCGGCATCGGTGATCCATGTTTCAGTGATGCATAGGATGTCAGGCTGGTCATCTGTGATGATGTTGTGTATGATGTGTGGTTTGTTCCTTATTGATCTGGCGTTGATAAGGATGATGGTATAATAGTCTTGCATCTGTTGGTCTTTCTGTTTGCGTTTGTTTTTTCTTGCTATGTGCTTGAAATGGTTTGATCTTTTCGGTTTGGGGTATTGGGGATCTCATGATGCTGTCTGGTTCACGAGGGGGGGTCTTAGATTTGGAGGGAGTGTGTGATCTTGGTGGGAGGGGTGGAGTGGAGGGTATTTATTGTATTGATTCTGTTGAGGCAGTGCTGTTATTAAAAGAGGGTGGTAGATGTAGTAGATTGGACTTATGATGTGGTACAGGGCATGGTTTAGGTTGGGGTTGAGGGTGAGTGTTGGTATAATTAGATACATGGATAATAACAGCATATATTTAAGAAGCTCCATTTACCTGTTATGATGGCTGCTACTCTGTTGCGGGGCTTTGTTCTCTGTGTATTTGGGATAGTATGCAACTTCTTCTCTAATACAGTGAGTCAGGGATCAGGCGGTTGCTCTGTGTTTCTATCTGTAATTCTTACATATCATTTAGAGCTGAAGACATTTGTAAATAACTGTGCTTAGATATTTTACATGTGCATAAATGTGGCTATAGGTATGCAGAGTTACAGGTACATAAATGTGGCTATAGGTATGCACATGTACATAAATGTGGCTAAAGGTATGCAGAGTTACAGGTAAAATGATACAGCATAAAATCCTCTATATGAATGCAGAGTTACAGGTACATTGATACAGCATAAAATCCTCTATATGTATGCAGAGTTATAGATACATTGATACAGCATAAAGTCACTATTACTGTGCTGATGGAGTGTTATGTAGATAAGGTTGTATTCAGCAGGGAAAGGTAGTGAGAAAGCCTGCGTAACTTTGCTGGAGTGAATTTACTTTTAAGCGGGGAGGTACTTACAGCAGGGTTGGCTGGTGCCGGCTGCGATGGGTTTCAAGCGAGCTCGACCTGTGAAGGGAGCTCGAGCTTAGCTGGGTTTCTTGCTGAGTCTGTGGCCGGAGGTCGGTGGGTATCCTGTCGGCTGTTTGCAGAAATTGTTGGGCGCTTCGGGTACGGTTTTTCCTCTGGATGATTGTTCGTAATTCTGGGCTGCAGGGTTTTTCTTTGGATGCCTTGTACGGATTGGTCTATAGGCAGGGGTAGTGCGGCGCCTGGCTGATCAAAGGACCACCGCCTAAGGGCCACGCCAAAGGGCCCTCTGGCGAGGCCCTCAGGCACGGGCCCATCAGGCGCAGGCGCGCCCGATGGCGCTTCCTTTTATGCTGGTGCCTGCTGCCCCGATTGGGCAGCCAGGTGAGGCGGCAGGAACGATGCGGGTCAGTTGTTGTAGCTCCGGCTGCTCGATCCCCGACTGGGAGAGCTGCTGCGGGCTGGGGAAAGGCTGCTGGTTTTGCACCCAATGGCGCTTCCTTTTATGCTGGTGCCTGCTGCCCCGATTGGGCAGCCAGGTGAGGCAGCAGGAACGATGTGGGTCAGTTGTTGTAGCTCCGGCTGCTCGATCCCCGACTGGGAGAGCTGCCGCGGGCTGGGGAAAGGCTGCTGGTTTTGTGCCCGATGGCGCTTCCTTTTATGCTGGTGCCTGCTGCCCCAATTGGGCAGCCAGGTGAGGCGGCAGGAACAATGCGGATCAGTTGTTGTAGCTCCGACTGCTCGATCCCTGACTGGGAGAGCTGCCGCGGGCTGGGGAAAGGCTGCTGGTTTTGCGCCCGATGGCGCTTCCTTTTATGCTGATGCCTGCTGCCCCGATTGAGCAGCCAGGTGAGGCGGCAGGAACGATGCGGGTCAGTTGTTGTAGCTCTGGCTGCTCGATCCCCGACTGGGAGAGCTGCCGCGGGCTGGGGAAAGGCTGCTGGTTTTGCGCCCAATGGCGCTTCCTTTTATGCTAGTGCCTGCTGCCCCGATTGGGCAGCCAGGTGAGGCGGCAGGAACGATGCGGGTCAGTTGTTGTAGCTCCAGCTGCTCGATCCCCGACTGGGAGAGCTGCCGCGGGCTGGGGAAAGGCTGCTGGTTTTGCGCCCGATGGCGCTTCCTTTTATGCTGGTGCCTGCTGCCCCGATTGGGCAGCCAGGTGAGGTGGCAGGAACGATGTGGGTCAGTTGTTGTAGCTCTGGCTGCTCGATCCCCGACTGGGAGAGCTGCCGCGGGCTGGGGAAAGGCTGCTTGTTTTGCGCCCGATGGTGCTTCCTTTTATGCTGGTGCCTGCTGCCCCGATTGGGCAGCCAGGTGAGGCGGCAGGAACGATGCGGGTCAGTTGTAGCTCCGGCTGCTCGATCCCCGACTGGGAGAGCTGCCGCAGGCTGGGGAAAGGCTGCTGGTTTTGCACCCGATGGCGCTTCCTTTTATGCTGGTGCCTGCTGCCCCGATTGGGCAGCCAGGTGAGGCGGCAGGAACGATGCGGGTCAGTTGTTGTAGCTCCGGATGCTCGATCCCCGACTGGGAGAGCTGCCGCGGGCTGGTTGGTGAGTGTACAGGGTTCTATGCTGGTTATGTCTGAGTCGTTTTGATTATTTTTGTTAGAGACCGGACAATGGCAAACAGCTCTCTTGGTCGGTTTAGGGTGCAATTTATGATTTTGGTGTGGTGTTCTTTTTTGGTTCTGTTGATTGTGTCTTTGTAGGTTTTGAGTAAGTTGAGGTAATGGAGTTTATTCTGTTGTGTTTGTGATGTCCACCATTTCTTTTCTAGTTTCCTCAATGCCTCTTGAGTTTTGTGAGTTATGGAGTGTACCAATTTTCTGAGCGCTTAGGTGCGTGATATGTATGGTTGGTAGGGGGGATGCTGCCTTTTGTATGGTGCTATTCCAGGTGTTTAGTGAGGCGGTTAGGTCTGTATTGACCTGTGATAGCTGGGGGATGACATTGTGGAGAAAGTCATCCTTGTTAAATGTGGTGAAGCGTTTTTTGGGTGGTTGGCTTTCTGGCGTGTGGGTAGTAGTGCTCATTAGTGGGATGAGTGGGATGCTGAAGGTAATAAGGTGATGGTCTGACCAGGGGACTGCAGAGATGGATGGGAGGATGTTGAGGGCGTATTGCGCATTGATGGCGGAGAGGAAGACAAGGTCCATGGTGTTTCCCTTGTTATGGGTGGGTACCGTTATGATTTGTTTGAAGCCTAGATCGGTCATTGAGTCTATTACTAAAGGGATTTTGCTAAAGAGTCTTTTGCTAAAGGGCTCGAACTCTTGCCTCTGACAATATATTTCACAATGTGATTGTATAGTAAGTGAAAAATATTTTTTCAATTTAAGTCTGCTGTGTATTAGTTTTGTGGTATATCCCCAGGTTTTAGTACTATTTGAGAGCGTAAACAACCATTCTGTTTTACTTGTTCCTTCCCACTCAAGATTTTATAGATCTCTATCATATTGTCTCTTAGGGCCTGATTCTGGGATGCAGGTTGTGGGGCTGCACGTCCCAATGGGACGTGAAGCCCCGTAAGCCATCTGGGCCCCATTCCCCCTCCAGTTCTCCCCGTACATCCTGAGCATCAGGACAGGGAGAGCCAGTGGGGGTGGTAGGGGGCGGGCCAGCCCAGCTGGACGTAGAGGGCCTGTTTGTTCTGCCGGGCCTGTGGGGACGTGCTGCTTATTCCATCTCAAAGGTGGAATAAGCAGCAGAAAACCAGCTATCAAGTCAGGAGATTCCCCCCCCCCCCCCGGGGACAGGGTTGGGTGCAGGGGGGATGTCCTCTCAGCTGATCCAGGCTACGGGGCAGGCCAGTCGTGGGTCAGGTGGTGGGGAAAAGGGGGCTGAGGCTACGGGAGTCAGAAGCACCTGTGGGAGGATGTGCAGGCGGCAGGAGCACGCTGGGTCGTCCTCGGGCCTGATTCTGGTTACCACGGCTACCTGAATTGGGCTCTTAGTGTTCTCCAAGCTGAAGAACTCTATATTGTTTAGCCTTTTTTCATGGGGGTGCTTTAATTCAGTTTACTATTTTTGTTGCCCTTCTCTGTACCTTTTCTAATTCCATTACATCTTTTTAAAGATAGGATAACCAGAACTGCACGGAGTAATCAAGGCACAATTGCATGATGGATTGATACAGAGACAATGTGATATTGTCCTTTTTATTCTTCATTCCTTTCCTTAAAATTCCGAGTCTTCTATTTAGTTTTTTGATCGTTGCTGAACATTATGGGGGGCATTCCAAGCTGTGAATAGTGACTCTCAAACTGCGGAATGGACATCTAGCATGTGCTCAGACGCCCCCAGACGTATTCCGTTGCCAGTACTCCCACACATGCACAGTGGTTGTGCGGGAGCACTGTATGTGGGTGGGAGGAGGCAGAGCAGGGGCAGAACAGAGAAGTGGCCAGCCACCAGGATATACAGAGACTATTCAGGAAGAGCCTCTGTATG
Organism: Ichthyophis bannanicus; assembly: GCA_033557465.1. NCBI lineage: Eukaryota > Metazoa > Chordata > Amphibia > Gymnophiona > Ichthyophiidae > Ichthyophis > Ichthyophis bannanicus. The sequence continues at coordinate 539,226,467 of CM066031.1, read as the reverse complement.
TACATCAGCACCGGCAGGAACGGCCAGCCTATTCCACCCCAAGGAATAGGTGCTGGCCATACCTCATTTGGCAGGCTGCAGCCCCCTGCTCACAATGGCAATTGGCCAGGTTTGTGCCTGCCAGTACGGCCTGCCCTTGTGGGCCTCTGGAGACAGCCTGCCATCATTGTGTGGGGCTGCTGTAGGACAGGAGATGCCATGATGCTGACTGGACATGTCGGTGCCATGGCGATGGGACAGCACTGCACCATCACCGCAGTCAGAGTGCTGTGTAGTCTGGAAGGACAGCCTTCTAGATGTCTCCCCCTCCCCCAGGCAATAGGGTGCACACATGACCATCTATCTGCCAAATTCCACAATAGTAGTTATGTATAGTTCCCATGGTTGTGGAATTGAGTTCAACTTGGCCCCATCCAAGTTCTGGGTGTCCCCACAGCTAGGGTAGGCACCTTTCGGAATCGGCCTCCATGCTAAGAATTTCAATGTATCATCCACAAAGAATCCAAGATCCTTTTCCTGGTTGGTGACTCACTGGAAAGGTGTGAGCTAAAAATAGAAAATAAATAAATAAAGGGCCCAATAATCAAAGACATTTACATGTAAACCATGTAAATGCCACTAAGTGAGATATTCAGCAGCACTAGAACAGTTACTGCTGCTGAATATCTGTGGGTGCTGCCGCTACAGGCCTTGATGCTATGCAGTTAGCATTAGGGTGTGTTGTGGGTATTCTGGGGTTGAGCAGAGGCAGCACCCATTGCTAACCTGGCAGTGATGATATTGAGCCGCTGCCCAGTTAGTAATCTGTGGGAAAAGTTAGTCACGGCAAAGGCTGGCCTTACTTTGCCCATGGGAGCTAACTGGGCTCTATATTTCCACTCCCTGGTTAGCTTTCGGGCCATGCAGCAAGCTTGATATTCAATGCCAGTGGACAGATATGGCCCTGGCATCAAATATATGGGGTTAAACTTCAGCAGCGATGGCTATACACTTTAGCAGTGCTAGCCACCTCCAATGAATACCGGGCCCAAAATAAATAAAACCCCATCCTTGTGTGCCCAGAGTTAGAATTCATTTTCCCCATGTTTACCAGTATGATTGCTGATTTGTCTTCTCTGTCTTGTGACCATGGTGAATGGCAGTGAAGTAAATGGGCATAGTAGGCGTGTGTCAATTGTAAGAGAATGTAAGGAGGACAAGGCGGTGTGATATAGTAGGTTTGGAGGTGAATGAGTTGGGAGAAGAGAGAAGACAAGCTAGAGCAGTAGTGAGGATGGCAATGGAGGGGAGTGGGCAGGAGCAAGAGGAAGAGGTGAGAAAAGAAAGAAGAGATGGAGGAGGAGATGGGAGAAAATAGTGGAAAGAAACACCACGATGGGAGGGGCCATTAGCATGTGACCAGAATGGATGTGGCATCTCAGATACTGTAGGAACCAGCTCACAGGGGAGGACTGCCAGGACATATGGACAGTGAGGCACATGCTGCAGTAAAATGAGCTGCAGATCCTTGTTCGTGGACAATTTTGATGCTCTTTTTAGGAGGTCATCCCAGAAAATGACACAGACAACAGAAGAGCATTTGGAAAGAAGTAATATGAACAATTAGCAACCTGGGCTTCTTGTGGAGTACCACAGAGCAGTGCACACTTCAATACGGGACTATAATGGCTAAAATGGAAAAAGAGAAATAGCAACATCAATGCAAATCAGGCAGATATGGGAGGAGGATGATGGGCGTGCTCCATCTTCCTTCACTTAAATGGATCATCAGTTGCAAGTTGGGCGAGAAGAGCAAAGTCTTGGTATACATTGACTCCTATAGTTTACCAGGTCTTGATGGAGTGATGTTAACTGTTTAAACTAAAAATTGGTCACTCTATCTAGGCTAGGGTTCTTCCAATTTGAGGCTCTATTTAACCTGATTTCCATCTCTTTTGTTGTTGTTTTTTCAGGCCATTTCATAGGTTTGATATTTGCCTTTTCTAAATTCTCTTGTATACTCTACAGGATTTTTTGTATAGGTTTCTTTGGAATGCTCCTGTTTCAGCCTTAGTTGATGAGTGGTCTTTTCACTCTATTAATGTTCTTGCCTAGTTCTCTGTAGAACTGCATTGGGTTCTCTAAAAATAGCTTATTTTGATAATACTCTTTACTATTCTCTTCATATCTTTGCAATTTTTGTGCTTCCACTATTACTTTCAATTTATTGTTGGAGCATATAAATGTATGATCTTCTTCTGTTAATGCAATGTGTTTCAATTTGCTGTTTGAATCTTCTTCATTATCTTTGAAGCTCTCTCTCTTTTAAGATACCACCATTCACGGATACCTCTGCATGCAATGATTCTAGTTTCCTCTAAGGCACTTTTTTCAAGGGGCGGGGGGAGGGGGGGATTACTGTTATTTTTTCTGTCCCTGTGTTATTTGTTGGTAACATTTTCTCAGTAAGAATTTTTGCTGCACAATATTCTATTTTATTTATTTATGTGGTGCCAATAGATGGTTCCTTTATAGGGGTTATGGCCTTATTATTTATTGATTTGTTTATTTAAAATTGTTATAAACCATCTATCAATATTCCTAAGCGATAATACAATAATACATTCACAATAGTAAAACATGCATGAAACAGACTAACCAGCACACAAAAAAATCACTTAAAACATAAGCCTCCCTAAACAACAAAGTTTTCAAATGTTTCCTAAAATAAATAATAGCATGATCCACACAAAGCGCAAGAGGCAAAGAATTTGAAAACTTTACTCCAATGACTGAAAACATCCTCGAGCACACTGTTTCTTTCTTTATCACTACTACAGTAGGAACAACAAACAATGATTGATCCCCTATCTCAAATCCCTCCTGGGAACATACCATTCTAACAACATCAACAATTCAGTACATTTCAAAGCAGATATAAACGGAAAAACAAAACACAAACATCTAAACCTTAAACGAAATGAAACAGGCAACCAATGCTGCTCGAACAGCATAGGGGTAACATGTTCACATCTTCCCCTATTCAAAATTATCGTGTCTGCTGCATTCTGAGCCAATTTTAGCTGATTCAACATATAATTGAGCATCCCCAGATAGAGCATACCACAATAATCCAGCCGATGTAAAACTAATGTTTGTACCACAACATGGAAATCGTCCTGCTCTAGATACCTTTTAGATGTCTGACTTGCCGCAACTTAAAAAGCAACCTCTGCACCACCTTCACCACCTACCCATGAAAGGATAATTAACAGTCTAAAATTACCCCCAAGTACACCGCCTTATCCTTTACTGGAATATCATGACCACCCAAGGAAATCATTTTAGGGAAAGAAGAAGCCCCATTAGTACAAGCACCAAACCATTATTTGCCAACCACTGTAATATTTTAGGAAAAGCCAGCATTAATTGCAAAGAAGGTTCCCCCCACCGCCACTTCAAAATGCTCTAAAATCTAAATACCATCAGCATAAAACTGAAATTCCAGATCTGAAGTATGAAGTAATGTACAAATGGAGGCCAAATAAATGTTAAACAACATCGCAGATAAAGAGGGACCTTGTGAAACCCCTGTCTCCATCAAACCTCAGTATTTTTACCTGATTCAAATGACCAGACAAAAATAATGCAAACCACTGAAGCACTACACTTCTAATTACCAGACCTGCAAGTCTCTGTAACAACAACGTAGGTGTCACAGAATCAAAAGCCTCTGAAATGTCCACAAACATTAAAAAGTAAGCATATTTCTCTAAGATAAGGTTGCTCATCACAAGTGTCTCACAACTATGATCAGGGCAGAAGCTATGTTGCCAAATATCTAACACCCTATTAGTCTGCACAAAATGCTGTAACTACACACCAACTTTGTGTTCAACCAACTTTCCAAGAAAAAGCAACTTTGAAATAGGTCTATAGTTATACTGATCAGACAGATCCTCCTTAGGATCCTTTATAATGGGCCAAATGGAGGCCTGTTTCAACACATCAGGCCTTAAACTAGGGACCAATGAAGTATTCAATAGATAGAGCAAAAAAGGCAGCACCAAGTCTTTCATTCACTTCACAGTACTAACCAAAATCAAATCCAGAGGATTACATGTGTTATTCATACAACTCAATGAATGAGGCAGCATGTCTTTTGATACTTCTGAAAATGTCTCTCACACTGGCAAACACTAGAACCACGCAAAGTCAACAACTCTAAATCAATGTCCTTATTACTTCCATAAGATAGATCATACTATTTCCATCATTTCTGTTGCCAAGTCCATATTTTCCAACAGCTTTGCCTTCTCTTTGTTGTCAATGTTTGCGTTCCAGTCACCCATGAACATCAGGATATCTTGTTTGCACATTTTGCCAATCATAGAACTGAACAATTTCTTCCTCTTCTGCAGCTGTTCTTGGGGCACATACCTGAATAATAGTTGTGTTGATGGGCATTCCTCATAGGCGAATAGAAATTAAGCGTTCACTGATTGCATTGTATTTCATTACAGTGATCATCAGATGCAAAGTGCCCAAAGCCAGTCTGCTTCAGTTCATTGACACGTAATAGATCAAGTTTTACATGTTTCATTTCATTATTTAGTAGCATTTAAGTCATGCCTTTCCAATAGTAGTTGAAAGTGGGTTACATTCAGGTACAGTAGTTATTTCCCTGTTCCCAGAGGGCTGACAATCTAAGTACGTATGTACCAGAAGCAGAGGAGGGTTAAGCGACTTGCCCAAGGTCACAAGGAGTACCAGTGGAAATTGAACCTCGGTCTTTCTGATTCTAGTCTGTTGCTCTAACTACAAGGCTACTCCTCCACTCTGTTCTTGATCACCTCCAACTTCCCTTGGTTCATGCTTCATACAATGCATGTTCAAATATATAAGACATCTTTGCAGCTTCTGACTAATTTCATGCACAGCTACATCAGCAATCAGAAATCTCAAGGGCTTTGTTCAAACCACATCATAAATACTGGATTTACTCTGAGAAGGTGTCCCCAATAGCCCGTTGAGTGGCTTTCGATCTGGGAATCTCATCTTCCAGAACTATATCACAATTCGCTTTGTTGTGACTATTGGGTTTTTGTGGCAAACTATGGAAGCACTGTAGATCACCAGGCCTTTCTTCTGCACAGATAATGCTGGTGTTGTTGCTTTGTGACCCTTCGCCACCAACACTGTCCTATTCTGCTGCTGCTCAGATGGGCATCTAAAGAGGGAGAAAGTAGGAGCCCAACACCACCACTGGCCGCGGTGGTGGTGTTGGGCTCCTACTTTCTCCCTCTTGCCAATTCCAACCCCTCCCGCTGCCTCAATCTCACTCTGCCCTCTCCTTTGAAGTCCACTCCATTTGTCTCCTCACACCACTTCCCCTCCGTGTAGCTGTTATCTATCGCCCACCCAACAAATCCAAATCAACCTTCCTCACCAACTTTGACTCCTGGCTCTCCAACTTTCTAGATCCCTCCTCCCCCACTCTTATCCTTGGCGACTTTAACATTCACATTGACAACCCCTCCGATCCCCATGCTTTAAAGCTCCTTGCCCTCACCTCCTCATTTAACCTCCAACTTTGCTCCACTGCCCCACCCACATGCACAGCCATTGCCTCAACCAGATATTCTTCTCTAACTCTTCACCCTTAAACTTCCACAACTCAATCCTTCCCCCATCTGACAATTACCTTTTAACCTTCAATCTTCAGCTTCTGCTGTATCAAGCCCAGCCCGCCTCCTCCAACCTATTCAGAAACATTCATAACATTGATCCCTTAACTCTCTCCTCCACCATCTCCCCATCTCTTTCCTCCATTTTGTCCTCCAAATCCATCAACGAGGCAGTAGCCTCTTATAATGCTGCACTATCCTTGGCTCTTGACACTCTTGCCCCGCCCACCCCTCGTCCCGTTAGACGTTCTACTCCTCAGCCCTGGCTCTCATCTACAACCTGCTACTTACGCATCTGTGCCCATTCTGCTGAACATGCCTGGACCAAATCCCGCTCCCCTGAAGACCTTCTACACTTCAAATTCATGCTTGGCTGCTTCCAGTCAGCCATAGCACTTGCCAAACAAAACTACTTCACCCATCTGACTAACTCCCTAGCCTCTGATCTTCGGTGCTTCTTTAACACCCTCAATTCTCTCCTCAAGGTCCCCCCTCTCCCAGTTCCGCCCTCACTTACTGCCCAAACCCTTGCTGACTACTTCCATGACAAAATCCAAAAGATTACCCTCCAATTCCCCACATCCTCATCTACCTCTCCCCTCCCCATTTCTCCCCCCCATCCCAACCTCCTCTGCTACCCTCTCCTCCTTCCCCATGATCTATGATGAGGAAACTACACTCCTCCTTTCCTCTTCCAAACCCACCACCTCTTCCTCTGACCCCATCCCCACCCATCTTCTCCACCCCATCTCCTCCACCATTATCCCCTCCATCTCTCATATTCTCAACCTATCACTCTCCACTGCAACTGTCCCCATCAAGTTCAAACATGCCGTTTTGGCACACTTCTCCTCAAGAAACCCTCACTCGATCCCACCTGTCCCTCTAATTATCGACCCATCTCCCTTTCATATCTAAACTTCTAGAATGAGCAGTCCACCAATGTTGCCTCGACTTCCTCACCTCCCAGGCCCTCCTTGACCCACTCCAATCTCGCTTCCGTCCCCTACACTCCACCGAAACGGCTCTTACAAAAGTCTCCAATGACTTGTTCCTCGCTAAATCTAAAGGCCTCTACTCTGTCCTCATCCTTCTCTACCTCTCTGCTGCCTTTGACACTGTTGACCACAACCTCATCCTCTCCACCCTCTCCTCGCTTGGCTTCAAGGGCTCTGTACTATCCTGGTTCTCATCCTACCTCTCCCATCACTCCTTTAGTGTAAGCTCTGGTGGCTCCTTCTCCTCTCCCACCCCGTTCCATGTTGGTGTACCCCAGGGATCCGTCTTGGGCCCCCTCCTTTTCTCTCTCTACACTCAATCCCTTGGTGCACTTATCTCCTCCAATGGCTTTCAATACCATCTCTATGCCGACGACTCCTAAATCTACCTCTCTACACCTAATATCTCTCCAGCAATCCAAACCAAGATCTCTGCCTGCCTTTCTGACATCACCGACTGGACGTCTCATCGCCACTTGAAATTGAACATAGCCAAGACTGAACTCCTCCTCTTTCCCCCCAACTCCTCTTCTCCTCTTCCCCCTTCTCAGTCTCCGTGGATGGATCTATGATACTTCCTGTTCCCTCGGCCTGCAATCTGGGGGTCATCTTTGACACCTCTCTCTCCTTCTCCTTACATATCCAGCATGTTGCTAAAACCTGTTGCTTCTTTCTCTACAACATTAGCAAAATTCACCCCTTCCTGTCGGAACACACCACCAAAACACTTATCCACTCCCTAATCTCCTCTCGCCTCGACTACTGCAACCTACTCCTTGCTAGTCTCCCCATGAGCCATCTCCTCCCCCTTCAATCCATACAAAATTATGCTGCTCGACTAATCTTCTGCCAATCCCACCATGCCCACATTACTCCTCTCCTCAAGTCGCTTCATTGGCTCCCCATCCAATTCAACCTTCTCCTAATCACCTATAAATGCATTCACTCTACAGCTCCTCCGTACCTCTCATCTCTTATCTCTCCCCACATCCCAGCTCGGGATCTTCGCTCCGCTAACAAATTACTTCTAACTAGACCTTTCACTCGTACCGCTAACTCCCGACTTCGCTCTTTTCACCTTGCTGCACCCTATGCCTGGAACAACTTACCTGCGTCCATATGCCAGGCACCTTCCCTAGCCCTCTTCAAATCTAGGTTAAAAAAAAAAACATCTCTTCACGGTCGCGTTCAGATCCTGACTTCTATCCTTCATCCTAATCTAACCCCCATCATTTTCATGACTGTACTGTAAAACCCATCGAATTGATTAATGTTTTGTTTTATCTTGACTAGATTGTAAGCTCGGATGAGCAGGGACTCTCTTGTACTTTTGTTTGTACAATGCTGTGTGCGTAGCGCTTTGCAAGTGTTTAATAGTAGTAGTAGTAGTAATATATTTATTGTTTTGGCCAGGCCTATACAGAAGGGATTAACGATGGTGTCCTTCTTAATCCCTCCTAGTTTATTTCACTCTCCAAACTAAAATGCATTCAAGATAAGCATTCTCTGTAGTTACCCAGCATCAGCTGTATCTAAGTTGTAAATGGATCACATGCACCTGTAAACACTGATATTTACATGCAAAAGTTGTAAAATGCCAGCACTTACATGTGTAAGCTGTGCACTGATTTTTTCCATGTGTAAATTTGTAAAATGGCATGGAATTGAGTACATCTTGACTTTGACGTCTTGATTTAAGTCTCTACATACTATCTAAAATGTACCTTCCCATGTATGTACTACAATAGCAGTCCATCTGTCTATCTTCTCTCTCAACATCCAACCCCACCACCCCACAAACAAACCTGTCCAGCAACCTGATCCCACTTCTTTAAAGTGGTCCATAGTCTGACCCCATCTCATAATCCCTTCTTCTTTTTGTTTCTTTTCAGTCCAATGATAGTTGGAAATAATTATATAAAAGGGGTTGAAAATGTCTGTCTCTGTCCTTCCATCTATCTGGGAGCAAAATAACTCTCCAAAGATTTTATGGAATGGGATGAAACTTGGCATGTGAGAAGCTGATAAAAAGACACATCATCTTCAAGAACGGACCAAATCAGACTTGGGTTTCCAGAGATATAAGCAGCCCCCCCCCCAAAAAAAAATAGTCTAATTCATTTCTATGGGAGGAGTTCCAGCTTGTGTAACTCAGAAACTTTCATACAGTGAAACACAGTGGTTAGGGAACTACTCCTTTCAAACTCCCTCTCCCTGTTCTCCCCTCTTCTAATGCCCCAAACTTTCCCATCCCTACTCCCTAAAACTGCCCCATACAATTGTCTCATTACCCCCTCCCCACACACACACACACACTTCTCCAACCCCCAAAAATACTGCCTCTAACTGCTCTACCAACCTTCCAAATATCACTACCACAAAAAAATATATTCCCACAGAACTACCTCACCACCTATAAACTGTCTCACTCCTAGAAACTATACACCCACAACTGCCCTACCAAATGGCCAACTTCCCCATGACAAAAAACAACCTCCTGCAACTGTCTACCCACCCTATTAACCACTCCATCCTCAAAAACTACTATCTATAAAATAATGGAGTGGAACTGGTAAATATCAGTCGGTTGTTTTCTCCTTCAAAAAGTAGAAAGACTAGGGAACACTCAATGAAGCTCCAATGCAGCACATTTAAGACTAATTGGAGAAAATATTTTTTTCACTCATTGCATAATCAAACTCTGGAGTTTGTTGCTGGAGAATGTAGAAAAAGCTGTTAGCATAGCTGATTTTTAAAGAGGCTTGGACAAGTTTCTGGTGGAAATGTCCATAAACTATTAATAAAGTGGACTGGAGAAATCCGCTGCTTACCCCTGGGATAACCAGCATGGAATCTGTTTACCTTTCGGGAACCTGCCAGGTACCTGTGACTTGGACTGACTATTGTTGGAAACAGAATACTGGGATGATGGACTTTTGGTCTGACATAATATGGCATATTTTATGATCTTATGTAACCTTGCAACTGTACTGCATAGCAAATTGCCCGCACCCCAACGAACAATCACCCACAAATTCCCCATCCCCCCAAAATAATTTTATTTTCAATTTTCTGATGGGAATATGTCAGTCCTTGTAATTTGCATGTTCTATCTTTATATTTTGCACAGCACAAGGGCATCTACATCTTTTTTTGTTTCTCTGGTGTTGTATTACAAAGTCTAGATTCTAAGATTTCATTTTAATTTTTCTCTCCTCTTTCAAATCCAGTCTAAAAACTCACCTCTAAGGCTGTTTTTGGATTCTCATCTGCGTAGTCTCCTGATCTCCAACTTTGTGTTTTCTTACCACTCCCTTTGACATATCCTAGTCCCCAGCTGTTCTGTTGTCTGTCTTGATTAGATTGTAAGCTCTGATGAGCAGGGACTGTCTCTTACAGATCTCTGTTCAGCACTGCATACATCTTGTAGTACTATACAAATGATCAGTAGTACTAGCAATAATAATCGGTGTGACCAAGGCCAGGTATTCTGTTAACTTGGAGTTTCTAGGTAGGGATCTGTAGTAATGGGTATGTGGATATTATAGTCCACTGCATAGTTTGTAACACCAAAATAAAATAAGTTGTGATAATTTTAATTTGATGTTATAAACTATGCTGTGGCCCTTTTTTTTTCTGTTCAAGACAGATAACCAGTCCAGGCCACAGGATCATTTAAATCCTGACTTGAGAACATAAGATATGCCATACTGGGTCAGATCAAGGTCCATCAAGCCCAGTATCCTGTTTCCAACAGTGGCAATCTAGGTCACAAGTACCTAGCAGATTCCACAAAAGACAGAGGTTCCACAATGCTTGTATTGGGCAAGCAGTGCTTATCCCGGGTCCCTTTTAATAATTGTTTAGGGACCTTTCTTCTAGGAACTTGTCCAAAACTTCAAACCCAGCTACACTAACAGCTTTTACTAAATCCTCCAGTAACGAATTCCAGAGTTTGATTATACGTTGAGTGAAAAAATATTTTCTCATATTAGTCTTAAATAGGTTATCCTGTAGCTTCATTGCATGTCCCCTAGTCTTTCTATATTTTGATGGTGTAAACAATCGATCTACGTTTACCCGTTCCACTCCATTCATTAATTTATAGACTTCTATCATATCTCCCCTCAGCCATCTCTTTTCCAGGTTAAAGAGCCCTAACCTTTTTAGCCTCTCTTCATAGGGGTATCCTTCCATCCCCTTTACCATTTTGGTGGCTCTTCTCTGTATCTTTTCTAATAATGCTATATCCTTTTTAAGATACAGAGACTAGAATTGCACACAATATACAAGGTGCGGTCGCACCATGGAACAATACAGAGACATTATAATATCCTTTGTTTTCTTCTTCATTCCTTTACTAATGATACCTATCATTCTATTTGCTCTCTTGGCCACTTCTGCACACTGGGCGGAGGGTTTCAACATGTTATCCATGATGACACCTAAATCTTTTTCCTGGGTGGTGGTTCCTAATGTGGAAACTTGCATCATGTAACCATAGTTTGTGTTGTTCTTTCTTGGCGCATAATTTTGCACTTGTCCACATTAAATTTCATCTGCCATTTGGATGCCCAGTCTTACAGTTTATCAAGGTCCTCTTGCAATTTTTCACAATCCTCATCAGTTTTAACAACTTTGAATAATTTTGTGTCATCTGCAAATTTGATTACCTCACTCGTTATTCCCATTTCCAGGTCATTTACTAATATGTTAAAAAGCAGGGGACCCAGCACAGATCCCTGGGGTACTCCATGATTCACCTTTCTCCATTTGGAAAATTGGCCATTTATTTATTTTATTTATTTATTTTACAGTTCTTATATACCGCGCTCTTTGGTATCAGTGCGGTTTACATATAACAAATTTTTGCATCAGAACAATCTTTTGCTTACATTACAATAGGATCAGTAACTTGGAAAGTAACAGGGGTAACTATATACAAAAACTGATATTTCACCTGTGGACTATTTACAGATCATGTAACATGTTGAAAATCGTAGTGGAGAAACTTTGAGGTCTATGGACATTTTGGGTGTGCAGAGGGTCTGCTTCGTGTTCTACCAGGGCTATGTTGTTGGGGTGTCAGAGGCTGTGTGGGTAATTTGTGAAGTGGGGAGAGGGGACGTAGGATTAGTGCATACAAGGTGCAGGAAGAATAGGTAGTGTTTAATGACCTTTCTAAACTGGGAGAGGTCCTTTATTGATCGGATATGCGAAGGGAGATTGTTCCAACAGGTCGGAGCGAAGAAAGTGAAAGCCCTATCTCTGGTTGATTGGTTACATTTAGTGTACTCAATTGGTATAGCAAGGGTATTAGCGGCTGCCGCCCTTCTTAGCCTGTTTGTGGGAGTACTAGTAAGGAGTGAAGAGAGGGAAGGGGGGACTATCTGATTGATTGCTTTAAAAGATAGCAATAGTGCCTTGTAGGTGATCCTGGCTTGTAGGGGTAGCCAGTGTAGCTCTATGAGTATGGGAGTGATGTGGTCTCTTCTGGAAATACAGCGGAGGATGGGAGCTGCTGTATTCATCGCCAATTGAAGTGGATTGAGTATGCTCTTAGGAAGACCATGTAGAATGATATTGGCGTAATCAAAATGTGGTATCACAAGGGATTGGAAGATTGTTCTGAAATCATTAGGAGCAAGGAGAGGTCTTAAGTGTTTCAGCGTTCGTATTTTATTGTAGATGGATTTGACAGTCTGCTTTATGTGATCTCTGAAGGTTAGTTCTTGATCTATGGTGACTCCCAGGTAGCGTATCAATGATTTACATGGAAGTTCCGCGTCTCTCACCTTCAATGTTGTGGGGGGAGAGAAGTTCTTATTCCTGGTTACGAATAGGACCTCAGTTTTCTTAAAGTTTATTCGCAGATTCTGGGATAAGAGCCAGTCCGTAATTGCATTGAAGCACTCGATTATTGGGGAGAAGTCAGGGTCCTTGATTCTTATTGGTGTGAATATCAGGACATCATCTGCATAGATCAGACTGGAAATATTGAATGCTCGGATGATGTCACAGATCAGTTGCATATATATGTTGAAAAGTAGAGCAGATGAGGATCCCTGTTGTTGATGGAAAGGATCAGATGTTGAGGATCCAATCCGAACCTGTTGCCAGCGGTTAGTTAGGTAGGATCTACACCATTCCCAAGCCGAACCAGTGTAGAAGTTGCACATGGTTAACTGAATCAAAGGCTGCTGAAATATCAAGGAAGATGAGAATGAACCTGTTTTCAATTTTGTCAATCCCTCTAGATAAGGTGTTGATAAGTAATGTGAGTAGGGTCTCAATACCGTGGGATTCACGGAGCCCGTGTTGGCAGGGATCGAGTGGGGCTGAAATATCTATGTGCTGCTGCAATTGGATTTGGACCACCTTCTCGATGATTTTGGCTAGGAGGGGTATACTTGAGTTTGAACAATAGGAGTCTGTTTTTGCTGGGTCGAGTTTATTGTTTTTCAGGAGGGGGCGTATGGAAGTTTGTTTGAGAGATGTTGGGAATGATCCAGTTGTGAAGGAAAGTTGCATGATGTGGGCTAGAGTGGGGCTCAGTTCGGCAAGCATCATTCTGATCCACTAGGCGGGGCATGGATCATTTGGGGCTGTAGTAGTATTCATGGTAGCAATAAGGTCAGTGATGAATTTCACCGTAGGGGCGACAAAATTGTTTAGTGGCTGTATTAGAGAAACGGAGTTGGGTATACAGCTTGGTGTCGTGTTTGTATTAATAGTTTTAGATTGTAGGTAGTCAGCAAAGGGCTGAGGCTGAATTAATATAGTTTGGTTGGAGGATGGTACCCTAGTTAGAGCTTTAGCAATGTTAAAGAGGTCTTGTGGTTTGTTTAACGATCGGAGAAGGATTTCTGTATGGTGTTCTCTCATTTTTCCAGCTATTTTCTCCCGGTGTTGCTTTAGAGCATTTTCGTAATTCATCTGTTCAGTGGGAGATCGTGATCTGCGCCATTTTCTCTCTTGTTTTCTTAGCTTCTGGAGGGATAGCCATAAATCGGCCGAGAACCATGGTGCTGGATTTCTATTTCTTGATGATGTGCTGGATGCTGGTGATCTACTCGAGGAGGGTAGCTGTGAAGAGGAGTTCAGGGTGGTATACCATTTGTTGATCAGTTCATCAAGGTCTTTGTCTGGTTGACGAAGAGCTGGAAGAGTGCGGCTGATGAAGTCATCCTTGTCGAGCGTTTTGAATCAGGTTGTTGATCCTGATGAGACTATATTTGTCTGTCTTGTTGGGATATGGTTTTGCTGGCATGGTACTTGGAAGGATATTAAGTTATGGTCTGACCATGGCACAGGGGTAAGTGATAGGTTAATATTGGTGAGTGCTATAGATTGTGGTGCGAAAATGAGATCAAGGGTGTTACCCTTGAGGTGTGTAGTGGAGTTGACTAGTTGTGAGTAATTGAGCTCCGACATGGCATCGAGGAACGTGACAGAGTGGCTAGGATGCAGTGAGGTGAGGTTGAAGTCACCAATTAACCAGTTGGATTTGTGTGGGCTTTCGGGGTTGCAGGCAAGCTCTATTATGCTAGAGAGATCTTCTGGTGGTGAGGAGGGAGCTCTGTATATGAGATTTAGGGTAATATGCTTGTTGGCTACAGAAACTATGTCCGTGTGTGTGGTACTCCTAGAGGATAGTAGTTTAAATTGGAGGTTAGTTCTTGATAGAATAAAGACTCCACCTCCTCTTCGGATTGTTCTGTGACAGGTGTGTATTGAATATGCTGGGGGGGATGAGTTGGTTTATGAGAACATTGTCTGTGTCTGCTAACCATGATTCTGTGACCAGGAGAAGGTCTAAATTCAGCTTTGTAACAAGATCTGTAATGGCTGGCCACTTTTTACGCACTGAGCGAGCATTGATGAGTGCACAATTTAGATTAATATGTGAGGGAACGGGATCGGATTTGGAGCTATTAGTAGCATTAAGGGAGATATATAGTAGGTGAGAATGCCTAACATGGTGCGGATATGGTGCTGAGTGATGGTAGGAGGAGTGGTACCTTCTTCCTAGTCTTTGCAATATAGGGATATTGGTTTGTTTTTGTTTTTGTTTTGTTTTTTATTGAGTTTTAATCAATGACATGAACAAACAAGGGTAAAGGTCAATCTAGGCAACAAAAAAACATGGAAGAACCATATACAAAACAAAATTAACAAGAAACAAGCAAGCGATAAAGTCCACATCAAGAGAGAGCAAGTCTAATACAACTCAGGCAATAAACATAACAAGGCAAACAAGACCCCAAAGGGCCACAAAGTACAAGGTGCTTCTATTTATCGGAGCTGTCTCCAACTAAACCCTGTCTGTCCTGCAGAAATTTTTCCAGATGTGACACATCAGTAAAACTATAAGAATTACCGGCCAAACCTATTACACATTTGCATGGAAATCGTAAAAAGAAAGTTGCCCTGAGAGCAATAACTCGAGACTTCAAGGCTAGAAATTGACGCCTGTGCAACTGGGTGGCGCGTGCTACATCTGGAAAAACTAAAACTGTTTGTCCACAAAATTTAGCTGCTTTAGCTTTGAAATAAGCCTTAAGAATATGCTGTTTAATTGATACAGTAGTAAAGGTAACTAAAAGAGTGGAACGCAAAGTAATCGTATCAGAAGAATCCTCAATAAATGCAGTGAGATTTGCAATTGTAGGAATAAGCTCATCTATCCCACCCTCAACAGTGCTCTCCTTTCTAGACATAGAGGGTACATAATAAATTTGGGAAGTTCCAATAGGTTCAGATACAGCCAATATTTCCTTGAAATACTTTTCCAACAGAATAGTAGGGGAAAGTAATGAAGATTGCGGGAAATTTAAAAATAATATGTGAGGGAACGGGATCGGATTTGGAGCTATTAGTAGCATTAAGGGAGATATATAGTAGGTGAGAATGCCTAACATGGTGCGGATATGGTGCTGAGTGATGGTAGGAGGAGTGGTACCTTCTTCCTAGTCTTTGCAATATAGGGATATTGTTTATGGTGGGTGAGAGTGCTGCTGTGTTGTGGGTGGTGTTAGTTAAAAGATAGAGACTAACTATTGCAAGTAAAGAGATAGCCATGATTAAAATGGAAGGATATAGTAGAAGGCAATTTTAAGTCGGTGGAAATAGTAAATGTCGATTGACTGGCAAGCAGGATTGTAAGCTAATTATAAGATGCTGTAAGCTCTACCGGTGGCTATCAGCATATATCAAGGGATGCAACAGCAGAGGAAACAGGCAAAGAATTGTACAATGGTAAGGCCTAATCAAGTGTTTTGGTGATAGAAGTACAGATGAACAAAGTAAATTGTTAACAAGAAACAGTAGCAATGCTTAGATGGGTGAATAAGCTGATGTATATTGAATGGTGTCGGCTAGGGGCAAAAGCTAAATATTGCAGCTAAGTAGATGGCCATGTTATGGTAACGGTATAGTGACAACAGTATAGTATAGTATAGTAATTCAGAGAGCAATGATCATTTGCAGGAACAGTAAAATAGTAACTAGCAATGATCAGAATACTGGCAACAGTACATTGATTCAGATAGCAATGGTCATTTGCAGGAGCAGTAAAATAGTAACTAGCAATGATCAGAATACTGGCAACAGTACATTGATTCAGATAGCAATGGTCATTTGCAGGAGCAGTAAAATAGTAACTAGCAATGATCAGAATAATGGCAACAGTACATTGATTCAGACGTTAGTTGTTGTTAAGTGCCGTCGAGTCGGAGTCGACTCATGGCGACCCTCTGGATAGCTATCCTAAATTGTGTTCGGTCTTCAGTCAGGCAGCTCATTGTTGACAGACTGGTACCTGTAGCTGCTGTTATTGTATTGATCCATCTCATTGCTGGCCTTCCTCTTTTGCGTTGACCTTCTATCTTGCCAAGCATAATGTCTTTCTCTAATGATCTCTCTCTTCGCATGATGTGTCCAAAGTATGAAAGTCGAAGTCTTGTCATCTGAGCTTCTAAAGAAAGCTTAGGTTTGATCTCCTCTAGTACCAACTGGTTTGTTCTTCGGGCAGTCCATGGTATACACAGTATTCGCCGCCAGCACCATAATTCAAAGGCATCAATTTTCTTCCTATCTGTCTTTTTCACTGTCCAGATTTCACATCCATATGATGTTATTGAAAATACCATGGCTTGAACAAGTCGAATCTTTGCATGGAGAGAGACATCTCTGCTCTTGAGAATCTTATCTAGGTCTTTCATAGCCATTCTGCCAAGAGCAATGCGTCGTCTGATTTCTTGACTGCTTGTTGCTTCTTTATTGATAGTTGATCCAAGTAGGTTAAAGTTGTTCACAATTTCAATTTCTTCTCCTTCAATGATGAACCTGTTGATTATGCCAGTTGTCATGATCTTTGTCCTCTTTACATTAAGGTGCAGGCCCTTTTTGAGACTATGTTCTTTGATTGTGAGAAGCAAATGTTTCAGATCATCTTCACTTTCAGCCAGTAATGTGGTATCATCAGCATAGCGAAGGTTGCTGATGAGTCTTCCACCAATCTTCACACCTCTGTTGTCTTCATACAATCCTGCTTCTCTGATGATTTGTTCTGCATATAAATTAAACAGGTAGGGGGAAAGTATGCAGCCTTGTCTTACACCTTTGCTTATTTTAAACCATTCTGTTTCTCCTTGTTCCGTTCGAACTGTTGCTTCTTGATCAATGTACAGATTGCGCAAGAGAACGATCAGGTGTTCTGGTATACGCATGCTTCTTAATGTGGCCCAGAGTTTCTCATGGTTTACAAAGTCAAAAGCCTTGCTATAGTCGATAAAGCACAAATAGATATTCTTTTGGTATTCTTTAGTCTTTTCAAGGATCCATCTCACATCTGCAATGATGTCTCTCGTTCCTCGCCCTTTCCTGAACCCTGCTTGCACTTCAGGTAGTTCTTGTTCCAGGTATGGTTGTAGTCTCTTTTGAATAACCTTCAGTAGAATCTTGCTGGCATGTGGGATCAGAGCGATTGTGCGATAATTTCCACAGTCAGTTGGATCACCTTTCTTTAGTATTGGTATAAACACAGATCTTTTCCAGTCAGTTGGCCATGATGTTGTCTTCCATATTTCTTGGCAGAGCCTTGTGAGTACGGTAACAGCTGCATCAGATTGCTGCAATACTTCTATGGGAATGTTATCAATGCCTGGTGCTTTGTTCTTTGATAAGGCTTTCAATGCTGCTTCAACTTCTTCTTTCATCACCAATGGTTCCCGATCATAAGGTACAGGTTGAAACGGCTGTTGGTCCACTTGATCTTTATCATATAAAAACTCTGTATATTCCTTCCACCTTTTCTTGATCTTCTCAGCATCATTCAACATAGAACCTTGAGCATCTTGTAACATTCCATTTCGAGGCTGGAACTTTTTCTTTAACTCTCGTAGCTTTAGGAAAGCTGATCTTGTTCTTCCTCTAATAGTTTCTGCTTCTATTTCCTTACAAGTGTCATTGTAGTACTTTTCCTTGTCCTGTCTTGCTGCACGTTGGAAATCTCTGTTGAGTTCTGCGACTGTCTTTCTTTCTCCTCTGGCTTTAGCTCAATTTTCAGAGTTTCTTCCGTCATCCATTTTGGCCGTTTTTGCTTTTTCACCTTTTGTAGAGACTTCTCGCTTTCTTCCAACACAACCTTCTTGATGTCATTCCATAACTCTTCCGGAGCTCTGTCATTTGTATCTAAAGCAGCAAATCGATTTTGCAGGTAGTCTTTAAATTCCAGTGGTATATTCTCAAGGTCATATTTTGCTGCATTCATGAGTGGTTTGCTCTTTTTCAACTTTAGCTTGAGTTTGCATACTAGTAGTTGATGATCTGTACCACAGTCAGCTCCAGGTTTTGTCTTTGTTGATGTTACAGAGCTTTTCCATCGTTGACTTCCACAGATGTAGTCAATTTGATTTTTATACAATCCATTGGGTGAAGTCCATGTGTACAGTCGCCGCTTGTGTTGCTGGACGAAGGTGTTTGAGATGAATAGATCATTGGTCTTGCAGAATTCTATCAGTCTTTCTCCAGCTTCATTTATGTTGCCAAGTCCATATTTTCCAACTACTTTGCCTTCTTCTTTGTTGCCAACTTTTGCGTTCCAGTCACCCATGACTATCAGGATATCCTGTTTGCATGTTCTGTCAATTTCAGCTTGTACTTGTTCATAGAACTCTTCAATTTCATTCTCTTCTGCAGCTGTTGTTGGGGCATATACTTGAATTATAGTTGTGTTGATAGGCAATCCTCGTAGACGAATAGAGATTAAGCGTTCGCTGACTGCATTGTATTTCATTACAGTTCTTGCAAGTTTCTTCTTTATTATAAATGCAACACCATTTCTTCTTTGTCTTTCATTTCCAGCATAGCAGACCATGTGATCATCTGATGCAAAGTGCCCCATGCCAGTCCATTTCAGTTCGTTAACACCCAATAGATCAAGTTGTACACGTTCCATTTCATTCTTGACCACCTCCAACTTCCCTTGGTTCATGTTCGTACGTTCCATGTTCCAATTTGTAAGACATCTTTACAGCTTCTGACTCTCATTTCATGCGCAGCTACATCAGCAGTCAGACTTCCCGAGGGCTTTGATCCAACCACATCATAAATGCTGGCTTTACTCTGAAAAGTCTGCAGCTCTTCCCCAGTAGCTAGTTGAGTGCCTTCCGACCCGGGGGTCTCATCTTCCAGCACCATAGCACAATTTGTTTTGTTGTAACTATCCATTGGATTTTCATGGCAAGATACAGAAGTAGATTGTTGGGCCTTTCTTCTGCGCAGTTTAAGTTTGGTGTTGTTGCCGTTGTCACAAAAATGTGATCCTCCGCCGTCAACACTGTCCCATTCTGCTGCTGCCCAGATGGGTGTTTTTTCTTGGTCTGGCACCTCAGCTGAGACCTGTCCATCTTGGGAGACCCTGCCAGTAGTTAAACTACCAATAGTTTAGCTCTCAGCATCACTGATGCACGCAAGCCCTCACAGCACGACAAGCTGCAAACCAAGTGAGAGTTGATTCAGATAGCAATGGTCAAAGTATTCTGATCATTGCTAGTTACTATCTTACTGTTGCCAGTAAATGACATTGCGATCTGATTCAATGTACTGTTGCTAGTATGCTAGTATTCTGATCATTGCTAGTTACTATCTTACTGTTGCCAGTAAATGACATTGTGATCTGATTCAATGTATGTTGCTAGTATTCTGATCATTGCTAGTTACTATTTTACTGTTGCTGTATTTGATTCAGATTGCAATGGTCAAATACAGCAACAGTAAAATAGTAACTAGCAATGACCAGAATACTAGCAACAATACATTGAATCAGATCGCAATGTCATTTACTGGCAACAGTAAGATAGTAACTAGCAATGATCAGAATACTAGCAACAGTACATTGAATCTGATCGCAATGTCATTTACTGGCGACAGGAAGATAGTAACTAGCAAAGACAGTGCTACTGGTATTGTGATTGAATAGCAATGGTAAGCGGTGAGAGTTTGTTCGGGGGGGGGGGGGGAGGAGGGGGTGATTCGTGATAAATAGCATTGACTCGCTTTGTTCCGTTGGCGTGTATGTACCAGAGAGGTGGTGTTGGCTTAGCAATTGCAGAGTACCTTTCCAGGCAGCTTAGATGTCAGGGGTTTCTGTGAGACGTCCTGGGCGATTCTATATGGGCCACTGCCTAAGGGCCACGCCTCTGGTGAGGCCCTCAGGCGTGGGCCCGACAGGCGCGGGCCTGCCTCACGGCAGCTTGAATTAATAGTGCTGCTGCACTCCTCCCACAGCCCTCTGCTTTCTATGTTTTAACCAGTTCCTGATCCACAATAGTACACTGCCTCCTATCCAATGACTTTTTAATTTCGCCAAGAGTATCTCATGAGGGACCTCATCAAAGGCTTTCTGAAAATCCAGATACACTATATCCACTGACTCACCTTTGTCTACCTGTTCATTTACACCTTCAAAAAAACCAAAACAGATTAGTAAGACAAGACCTTCCTTTATCAAAGCCATGTTAACTGTCTCCCATTAAGCCATGACTATCTACCTGTTCAATAATTTTGCTCTTTATAATGGTTTCCACCATTTTTCCCAGTACTGACATCAGGCTCACTGGTTTTTAGTTTCCTGGATCACCCCTGGAACTCTTTTTAAAAATTGGCGCTACACAGGCCATCCTCCAATCTTCAGGTATTACAGATGATTTTAATGAAAGTTCACAGATTACTAATAGTATGTCTGCAATCTCATATTTCAGTTCTTTCAACACCCTTGGATGTATACGCTTCAGTTTATCAAACAGCTGTAATACACTTTCCCGGTTTATTGATACTTCTTTCAATTCTTCTGCGGCATCACCTTTAAATACCATTTCAGTCATAGGTAACATCCCTACATCTTCCTCAGTAAAGACCGAAACAAAGAATTTATTCAGTCTCTCCGCTATGGCCTTGTCCTCTCTTAGTGCCCCTTTTACCCCTCTATCATCTAATGGTCCCACTGACTCTGTCATAGGTTTTTTTGCTACGAATGTACTTGAAAAAGTCTTTATTACGCATTTTTGCTTCCACAGCAAGCTTCTTCTCAAATTCTCTCTTTGCCTGCCTTATCAATGCCTTGCATCTAACTTGCCAGTGCCTGTGCTGTTTCCAGTTTTCGTCATTTGGCTCTTTCTTCCATTTCCTGAAAGATGCTTTTTTGGCAACAAAAGCCTCTCTGACCTCACTTTTAAATCATGCTAGCAGTTTTTTTGGATTTCCTTCCACTTTTCTTAAAGCGTGGAATACAGCTGGTCTGGACTTCCAAGATAGTATTTTTAAACAACACCCATGCTTGATGTAAATCTTTAATCTTTGCAATTGCTCCTTTTAGTTTTTCCTTAACTATTTTCCTCATTTTATCATAGTATCCCTTTTGAAAGTTAAAAATAGTACTGTGGATTTTGTTACTGTCCTTTTTCCATTTATTAAATCAAACGCGATCATGCTATGATCACTATTGCCAAGTGGTCCCAACACCCTTATCTCTTGCACCAGATCTTGTGTTCCACTAAGGACTAGGTCCAAAATGGCTTCCCCTCTGGTCGGTTCATGAACCAGATGCTCCAAGAAGCAGTCATATATTAGAAACTTTATTACCTTAGCATATCCTGCCATAACACTGACCAAGTCGATACCGGGGTAATTGAAAACACCCATTATTATTACTGTGCTGTAACTTTTGTTAGCTTCCCTGATTTCTTTGAGCATTTCATCATCCATTTGTTCATTCTGGCCAGGTGGTTGATAGTACACCCCCACTGCCATCACTTTCCCCTTTCCCTATTTACATGGAATTTCAATCCATAGAGATTCTACAGTGGATTTTGTTTCCTGCAAAACTTTAATCCTTTGTGGCTCAATGTCCTTTCTCACATAGAGTGTAGCCCCTCCACCAATTTGATCTGTTCTATTATTATGATATAGTTTGCACCCAGGTATCACAGTGTCCCACTGGTTGTCCTCCTTCCACCATGTCTCTGAGATACCAGTCATATCTAACCTCTCATTTAGTGCTATATATTCTAACTCTCCCATCTTATTTTTTAAACTTCTAGCATTTGCATATAAGCATTTTAGAGACTTATTTTATTCATATTAATCTGAGTATGGTAGGCAGGGATAATTTGCAGTCTTTAAGTTCTGTCTGCTCTGTATTCAAGAGCATTTAGGTTACTTCTGTCTTTATTGGAACCTCTCTGTTGATATGCTCTAACTTCAAGGATAGATTGTTCTGAACCATGCACTCTTGGGCAACTGTCGGCTTTCCCCTATTATCTAGTTTTAAAGCTGCTCTATCTCCTTTTTAAAGGTTAATGTCAGCAGCCTGGTTCTATATCAGTTAAGATGGAGCCCATCCCTTCGGAAAAGCCACTCCTTTCCCCAGAATGTTCCTCAGTTCCTAACAAATCCAAAACCCTCTTCTTTGCACTATCATCTCATCCATGCATTGAGACTCCGTAGCTCTGCCTTCTTTTGGATCCTGCGCATAGAACGGGAAGCATTTCGTAGAATGCTACTCTAGATGTTCTGGATTTCAACGTCTTACCTAAAAGCCTAAATTTAGTCTCCAGAACCTCCCTACCACACTTTCCTCTGTCATTGGTACTGACATGTATCAAGACAGCAGACTGCTCCCCAGCACTATCTAAGACCTTGTCTAGCTGGAACATGAGATCCACTTTCTGCTTCCTCATGTTGCAGTCACCACCATGGTGCTGCCTCATCTTTTGCTTTATGTTCCGGCTCTGCTCTGCTGAGTGCTGGGGTAATGGAAAGGTAGAAGAAGGGACAAAGCTGGACTTTGGAGAGGAAGAAAGGGAGAGAAGGCCGGAGTGTTGAGGGGAAGAGAAGAGTGCTGATGTCAGATCTAGGAAACCGGGAAAGGGAATGTGTTCTCTCTCCTTGCTTATCGACACGAATCTGAGTGTGACACCTTGAGAGAAACTTCTCATGGTTTTGGCATATTTCATAAAAAATCTTTGCTGTTTGATGTACTGGCTTTCTATTTAGGATTTTTTTTTTTAGATAACCATAATGGATATGTATGAGATGTATATATGCAAATATGTCAAACTGCTCACCATTTAACTACACCACCTTTTGCCCTCCAAATAAAACTGTCAAACTATGTCCAGGATTTGCAGTTGTCTAACCCTAGCCCCTATGTGAGTGAACCTGCCCTACCTGCTTCCAATGTAACTAGCAGCAGAGACTGTTGGTAGGAACCTGTCATTGAGAGATCTGTGGGGGCGGAGCACTGGAATGCTGCTCCAGTCACAGGAAGGGAAGAGGTGAGCGGGGAGAAGTTCCTATACTGTACAAATGTTTTTTTCTGTATGTGGTAGGAGATGGAAGTGAAATGAAGCTCCCACCTCCAAAAAAACAAATGCCTCAATGCATTTATCTAGGAAAAACAGCTGTAGTACACTAAAACTGATTGACAGTAACATAGCAATTATACCTGTCAAACAGCTCTCCCCTCTTATTTTCTCTCTGGATCACAGACACACAATGAATATACATACATGCACATATATATACCAGCATGTACACCCATGCAAGAATGCACATACACACATACAAGTGTACATGCAGTGACACACAAACGTGCATGTTCATACAAACTTGCACTAACATACCAATCCACAAACATGCATATACACACACACACACACACACACACACACACACACACACACACACAAACAAAACAGAAAATAAACTTATAAAACAGCAAGATAAACACACACACACACACACACACACACTCATATAGATGCAATATTCAGAAAACACACACACACACACAGGAAATGCAGATAAAAACAAGTGGGTGTATATACACACACAGTTTGGAAAAATTCCATGAGCCATACTCTGCATGCTTTCCCTACTTGGTGTTTAAATCACTGTCCTGCTGTGGTGTCTAAGTCCTTTCATCCTGATTCCTTTTTCATTTTTTTTAAAATAAGTGTGATGTGCTGATCTCCCCCTCCAACACCTAATTCACACACACTTCCTGATCATCTGTTCACCTTAAAGAAAACCCAAGTGGCTCTCTTTTCTAGGAAAATTGTTCAAGAGCTGAGTCTGGATCTACACTTATTTATTTAAGGGTATTTCTATCTCGCCTTATCCTTCAATCAAGGTGGTGTACACATCAAACAATCAATGGCAATGATGTTTATGTTAGATAAGTCTATGTACAGTGAGGGTGCATGGGTGTGGGTGTGCTGATTAGTGTGAGCTATTTACAGCATGCGCTTTTTACAGTTATATACATGGGTTTGCTGGTTCTGTAGCGGGTTGTGATTGAACTTCAATCGAGTCTAAGGTTGGTCCAAGTCTGTAGAGTCTGGCTATGCGTTTGGGCCATAGTGCTCAGTGAAAAGTACTGTCTTTAGGTGTTTCCGGAAGTCCTTCGGATCTTCAGTTGATCGTAGGTCGTCTGGGAGTGTGTTCCATATTGTTGGAGCCGCCAGTGAAAGGGCTCTTTGTGTGGTGGATTTGCATGCTTTTGTGTAGTTGCTTAGGGTGCTGAGTGTATCTGCTGTGGTCTTTCTTCTCGGTCTAGTGCTGGCGTCAGGGAGTATGAGGGCTTGGAGGCTGAGTGCAGAGCTCTTGTGTCTGATTCTGAATATGTTTAGTATCATTTTGTATTTGATGTGGTGGCTGATTGGGAGCCAGTGGAGGTCTTTTAGGATGGGGGTGGTGTGGACTTGTGTTGGAGAACCGGTGATTATTCTGGCTGCCGTGTTTTGAGCCATTTGAAGCGGCCTGAGTGATTGTTTTGGCATTCCGTTGTAGATCGGGTTGCAGAAGTCAAGTATGGGAGTTATAAGCGCTTGGCAGAAGTGTTCATGTGAGAGTAGGGGCTTGAGGCGTCTGATTATTCTCATTTTGTAGTATGCGTTTTTGGTGGTTCTTCTGATGTGTGATTGTAGGTTCAACTCTTGTCAAGTGTTATTCCGAGGTATTTCACTTCGTTCTTCAGTGGTATTGCTGTGTTTTTGGTTTTGATGAAGGGTGGGGGGCTGAAGTTGGTGTTTCGTGTGATGATGAGTGCTTCTGTCTTGCTGTAGTTTATGGCTAGGTTGTTGTGCATGAGCCAAGTGGACATGCTGTTGAGACAGTTTGTTATTTTGGTTTGGTCGGGGCTGTCTAGGTTGATTGGCGTGTATATCATGATGTCATCTGCATAGATTGTGTAGTCTATTTTATAAGCTTTCATGATGTTGCAGATTGGTTGGATGTATAGGTTGAATAGTAGTGAGGATAGTGCGGATCCTTGTGGCACTCTTTGCTTGATCTTTGTGGGTTGTGAGATGCTGGATCCAATCTTGACTTGGAACTGTCTGTTTGTTAGGTATGAGTTGAACCATTTTAGTATGGTGCCGGTTATTCCAATGTTCTGTAGTCTGGTTAGGAGGATTCTGTGGTCCACTGTGTCGAATGCAGCTGAGATGTCTAGGAAGATCATTAGTGTTCCTTGTTTGTAGTTGTCTATGGTCCGGATTATGTCATTGAATAGGTATAGCAGAAGTGTTTCGACTCCGTGGTTTGGGCGGAAGCCATGTTGATGTATATCCAGTGGGGCATGTGCGTCAATGTGGTCCTGGAGCTGTTGTTGCACTTCCTTCTCTATGATTTTAGCCAGAAGTGGTATGCTGGAGATTGGTCTGTAGGCTGCTGGATTGCTTTTATCTAGATTGGTTTTCTTTGGGATCGGCCTTATTGTGGCTAGCTTCAGTTGTTTAGGCATGGTTCCTTGCGTCAGGGAGTTGCTTACCATGTTGTGTATGAGGCTGAGGAAGTTTTCCTTAGTTGCCTTGATCCATGGGACCGGGCATGGGTCTTTTGGTGCGGTGCTTGTGTTGAGAGCTGAGATGATATCTGAGATTTGCCTTGTGGAAGGAGTGTTGAACTTGTCCCAATTTGTGGTGGGCATGGTTGGGTTGTTGGTTCCTTTAGATGTTTGTTGTGGTGAGTGGCCTAGCTTATCTTGAAGATGATCTGCAAAGGTTTGTGGGTCAATCTGTATGTCTTTATCGGAACTTGGTTCGTTGGTTAGATTTTTTACTGTCTCGAAAAGCTCTCTGGGTTTGTTGTTTGCTTTCTGGATGTTGTTTGTGTGGTGTTCTCTTTTTGTTTGGTTAATAAGCTCATTGTATTTCTTTTGCTGAATTAGGTATAAGGCCTGGGTGGATGGAGATTTAGAGCGTCTCCAGCGGCGTTCTATCTTCCTCAGATCTCTTTTTGCATTGCGTATGCTTTTGGAGTACCATGGGGTGTGCTGTCTCTTGGTGTTTGTTGTTGTGCTTGCTTTGGCTTTGGCTGCTGCATTGAAGATACTGTTCCATTTGCTTACTTGTTTATTCAGATCATGCATTTCTGGGTTGAGGTAAGGTAGTGTGTCTTGTAGGAATTGGTCCTTGTTGAAAGCTTTGAATCTTCTTGGTCCGTGTGGTGTGTTTTGTGTCTTGTTATGTCTTTCCCTTTGATTTGTGATTTCTATTTTGATTCTGTGGTGGTCTGACCAGGGCACTGGTGTGACTGTGGGTGATGAGATGTCACCTTTGTCTATTATGTGGTTGGGGGCGAATATGAGGTCCAGTGTCGATCCATGTCTGTGCGTCGGGGTGTTTATTAGTTGTGTGTATTGTAGGGAATCCATTGCTTGTAGGAAGGTTTCCTTGTCCTTGCTGGTGGAGGAGCTGAGGTTGAAGTCACCCAGTAGTATTAGTGGCTTATATACTGCTTTTCTACCAAAGTGGTGTACATTCAGGTACTACTGTATATAAATATTTTTCCCTTGTCCCCAAAGGGCTCACAATTTATGTCTTTGTACCTGAGGCAATGGAGGGTTGAGTGGCTTGCTTAAGGGCACAAGGAACACCTGTAGGACTAGAAATCCCAGATCTTCTGGCTCAAGGTTGCTGTTCTCTAGCAGGATTTGAATCCCTGGACCTCTAGCCTGAGGTAATTTTCCCCAATCACTAGGTCACTCCTCCCCATTTTACAAATGTTTTTCCATGTGTAAAAAGCATGTTTTACATGATGAAAGGATCCTTTATACATTTCATAATAGGACATCAATAATTGCACATAAAAAATAAGCGCACCAAAAAAATGTGTCTACTTTTAAGTTATGCACCTGTAGGCATCCCTGGGTGTGCTGTCACTGCAGAAAAGGCAAAGATGAGATTATATGCTTGTATTTTTATTTTATAAAATTTGCGCGTGAGCATATAAAACACTCACACATTTAAACCAATTTTGGAGCAGGTATAAATTAGTGTATATTCAATTTTCACGCTTTTGGAATTGGTTATGATAGCCTATTTTATAAATGTACATATGCGCTAATGTTGTCTTTTTAAAATAAGCTTAAAATAGACGCCTTTTTGGACTTCTTATATGGGCAATTGTTATAAAATCATCCCAATAATATAACGAGTTAGGTGGATAGATTTGCTAAACCTGCAAAAGTGTATTTTCAGTTATGTGAAGGTACAACCGTTCTTTCACAACATACAGATTGTTAGCCACATTGCCACATTAATAAAAGGCATTGGGGGGGAAAGGGAGGGGGGTGTTTCTGTGGCCTGGTTGGGAATCATATGTTTATGCTTGTTTAAAAAATGGATGCAAATAGTAGGCACTAACAGTTGCACTTTATGCTATTGTTCAGCATTACTTAAATGTATGCATATTCTTTTAGCTGCGTATCAAACCGATCTTCAACTAGAAGGTACACAAATACTCCAAATGTTGTCTGTTGTTTTGTGGACTGAATTAGGCGTCCACTTTTGGAGTTCGCCATCCTTTCGGAAACATAGCCTTCACTGCCTAAGAACAAATGGATCTCTTTGCAGCATGTTTTCAAGGCACAGAATAAATGAAAGATCACCCTAAACAGTGTTTGTCGATTGGATGATTTTCTTTTTATTCTTATAAATTTAACAATGCAAATTTAACAAAGTGTTTTGTCCAATGATTGCCAATTTCACCATTGACACTCTTGACAGAATAGCCTGATTAGAAAATAATTGTACTTCTTTCTAGCCACTCTTCCTTCACCTGCACTTTTCATTTCCTATGAGGTACAGTGGCAAAACTGCATCTTTCAACTCTCCCTTTTATCTGATGTAGTGGATGACAGGTAATCTAGCTGAAAGTTCCTACAATTGCACCGCCAGAGAAACACTGGCTGATGAAATCTGAGCAGTTATCACACTAACCATCACCTGTCAAGCCTCCTGCTTCAATTTAAGGGTGCATCAATTTTCTGAAGAGGAAATCAAGGGCAAAGAATAAAAGCGCTACAGATAAACACTGACAAAGGCCCTTTCTGCTTTTTTTATTTATGATGGGATGTACTATCATAGGTTGCTCTGTGAGGTTTTATCAACTGTCCTGATACATCCCAGATAGCTTGAAATTCTTTGGCCATTGATGAAGTGCTATACTTGCAGTTACTGAAAGGGCAGAAGATTTCTAACTGAAAATTACTTTCACTAAATACCACCAAGATATTGAAGTCAGAAAGAGCAAGGAGATGGAACAAATGACAGCTGCATATAACAATGAACCTCTCTGTTCTCCGAAGCTGGCAGACAAGGCTGATTAGAGTAAGAACATGAAATAATGTTTTCTCAAAAGCCAGAGAGCATATTGTGTAAAGTGTCAAGTAGAAGGAGTTCATATGTTCTTTGTAGTGAAATGTGAACACATTTACTGCCAGCTATATTTGCAAAGAAGTCTATCACAGTTCCAATCAAACCAATAAATGTGCTTGGTTACGGCTACCCTAAATAATTACACTTTCTTGAAAAATATGCTTCTGCAAATTAATGCTGCACGCAAAATGTGCATTAGGGCCATGAATTGATCCTACATTATTTCTCTGTATATTCTTGTGGTGGAGTTCTTAGGCCTGTCTCTTATGCTGCTTGACACATTATGACAGTAAGAAATAGGAACTTTTCACACAAGAGCATTGCAATAATGAAGTCATTCAAGTGCAAGCAGAGGTTGTGGGGCTCTTTGGCACAGCTTCATTTTTGTCCTTATACAGGGCTCCCTCTTCTTAACGTAGGCAGCTAGGCATGCACTAAGTTTTATGTGCACCATGAACCCAGGAAAAGAACTGTCGAAAGGGTGGGGGTGGGGGGGTGGGGAGTGCGTCTAAATGAATTGCATACACATAATCTAGGGGGTAGGTTTACTAAGCTGGTTTAATTATTAGAGCGTGCTAGCTGTAATTAGTAAACATGCACTTAAGTCTCACATTTTGCAGTACCAGTTGCCATTTTACGAAAGAAATGATGCTAGCAGCAGTGGCCTAGGGAGTTACGCAGAGTTTCCACCGCCCTCCATTTTATACTGCCTCATCACTCTGTGATAGTTCTTACTCTTCCCATGTTCTTTACATTTCAATGAAGAACATTGCAATGTGCTCTGTGCCTGTATTACCGCACCAGATCCCAAATATGTCTTGTTGAACCCACAGCCAGTTAAGTTTCAGGTTATCCACAATGAATATACTGAAATGCATTTACATGCATTACTGACCCAATATCTGCAATTGTATCTTAAGAGTATTTGTTGTAGATAGCCTGAAGATCCCGATTGTTGGTAGGGCCAATAGGACAGGTTTGGTACTGTCTGGTTTACTCCTGAAAGCAGTAGGGGCAGCAGCCATTGCACTACTAGATAAAACCAACTGACTTACAGATTCCTCAATATTAAAAAGATTAGTGAATGAAAATCTTTACTTCAGCGAAGATCATAAACCCTATTAGTCCAATATTTAAAGTCCAGTATCCATATAACTCTATGGATACTGGTGCCCACCATTGCTATCCATTGGTAATCAATGGCGTTATGCGCATGATGCTGCTGAACATCCTTCCAGACCACCTCTGGATAGTGCTATGGTGGTACGGGGGCAAAGTGTGAGTGGAGGAAGACATTTACCAAAGAGGTGCAATATTTAGCCCACTATCTGGATAAAGATGCCCTAAAGTAATCCGGATTGCTATGGGGGTCATTCTGTGACACAAATAACGGGGATGTATGTCCTGCCTGGGTGTACATCCCCAGTATTCATGCAAATGTGGCTGCCAGCAAAAGGCTTCCCGTACGTATAGCCGAGTCATACGGGGAGTCTTAGACGGGAGCGGGAGGAGGGCAGAATGAGGGCGGAGCAAGGGCGGGTCATCTCCCCGGACATACAGGGCCTATTCTGAGGTCAGCCCTGTGCATCTGGGGACTGCCAGGTAGACAGGGAACTTATTACACCTTGGGGGTGGAATAAGTCCCACTGGAAGCGGGGCTGTGGAGGCGGACGGCATGGACAAAGGAGGTAAGTGTGCAGGAAGTTCCCTGCAGCCATAGCGTGGCCATTGAAGGCTGGATTGGGTGTCTGTCTGTGAAGAAAGAAACTTTTCGGCGACGGCTGGGGATCACGACTCCTTAATGGTGTCATGGCACCGCAGCTCCAATAAGGAGCCTAACAGAGTTAGCCAAGTAGGTGGCTGGACATCCGGGGTGTCTGAATGGGGACATGTTCTGGACATCTAGTCACTGTGCTGTGATTCTGCTCCCTCGGGGATGTCTAGCCCCCACAGGAGCAGAATCAGCTTCATATCCCTGCCATCCTTCTCTTCTATTGCTAATTCCAGACTTCGCTCCTTTCACCTTGCTGCACCTTACGCCTGGAACAAACTACCTGTGTCTGTATGCCAGGCGCCTTCTCTGACCCTTTTCAAATCCAGGCTGAAAACTCACCTCTTCGCTGCTGCTTTTGGATCTTGACTCACCTGATCATCTTGTTTCTTTACCATTCCCCCTAGATGTATCCCTGTCTACACCTTCTGTTTTGTCTGTCTTGACTAGATTGTAAGCTCTGATGAGCAGGGACTGTCTCTTACATGTCTGTGCAGCGCTGCGTATGTCTTGTAGCGCTACACAAATGCTCAATAGTAGTAGTAGTAGTAGTAGTAGTAGGACGGCCTGAGACGTACAAAATGGAATGTGCCTCCACATGGATAGTGAACTCCATATCACTGCTATCCAGATAGTGTGGCCACTCATGAGCTATCTGAATATTCACTGCCCCTTGCCATCCAGCTAGTGGTAATGAATATCTGGACTATTTTTAAATGTCATCATGCCTCGTTTGAAAAACATGCTGACACTATTGGATCTCATTTTATTAAACAATAACAAATAAAGCATCATTAGCTATTAGTAAGGGAGTGTGCAGCCCCCCAAAAAAGTTAAGTTCATGCTCATTTCAGATGAATTTATCCTTATTTTCAGGCATTTTTTCTTGCTCATTTTGCCTGTTTGTTTTTTTGCGTGTGCACTGTATCCACGTGTGAATATTTTAAAGTGCAAAATCCATTGCACATGCATTAATTCATAGGCATACATGTGCATTAGGCACCCAAACAAATCAATTCAACTACGATGAATGCCCATTCATAATTATTAGAAAGATTTTAAAAAAGGGGCAATAATAAGGTGTAGGTGATACCTTTATATTGGACTAATTTAACACATCTGTGACTAGCTTTGATCTGATCCGTCACTGCAGTGACAGTCTTCAACAGGGAGCCATATACTGGGGAGCTTTCTGGAATTCTGCAACCATGGGCCCTAAATTCAGCCATTAGGGATTATTATTTCACAAAGACTGAGACTTTCTTCCCACAGAGGATGTGAACGCCTCTACTCCTCGTCCTCCTCAACACTAAATACTTTATTTTAATGCATGATTAATTTTGACCATTTCAGAATTATTTTTCAAACAAAGGCCCTTATGTACTAAACCACAAAACCGTTGCTACTTGGGACTTTTTTGAGGAAATTTAACAATGGGAGTTAAATGAGCTCCAGACTTTTTTAAATCCTGTACCTAAATTTTGCACACAATCTTTCATGCATTCTTATGACTGGGAATTTCATGCATTTCTGGCTGTTGCAACAGCATGAGAAAATTCTCAATTCCTTCATCATTTAGTTCCAATAAATTAAAGGTGGTGACTGGCCCCAGTGTGCAAGGTTAACATAGAAAAATAGAAACATGACGATAGAAAAAGACCACATGGCCTATCTAGTCTGTCCTTCCATATTAACCACTACAACATTCCCCATAGAAACATGACAACAGAAAAAGTTTGTGCCCCCCCCCCCCCACCCTGCAGGAAGGGCCTCAATTCCCTGGTAGCTAGATGACACTCTCCAAGCTCTGATCTGGGGTACTAGGTCTAGAAAATTACAATTTGTCTTCCTTGGCTTTCCCTCTTCCACAAATATTGCCCCTTTTTAAAAAAACGTATCTGCCTTAAGGACCCACTTGAAAACTGATCACTGTAAAATAGGTATGATCAGTGGAACTAGAGCAGCAAATATTTTTTATTGTAGGAGCATTTGTTATGCAAGACCTGCGGTCCTCCGAAAAACAAACATCTCCATTTATTCTATAAAGTGCATACCCAAAAAAACAATATGCTAAGAATGTGTAAATAAAATTTTAAACACATTAAAGTGACCAAACAGGTCTGAATACTTAGCTAGTAGTTGGATCTGGAAGTGAAGGTGAGGGTCCAAATTGTCACAAATGGACCCCAGCTGAAGTAACGACACAGCACTGTGTTTCGGGCCGTGTCACCCTGGCCCTTCATCAGGTCTAAGAGTTGGAAAGAGGCCATATAGGAACTTTTCAGACAAAGTTCCAGACAATGGCTGTTGGAGCTTTGTCTGAGAAGGTCCTATGTGGGTTTGCACTTATCTTCCTTGACATCGCTGCCGCATTTGATTCCGTCAACCACGACCAGCTCCTTACACGACTTCAGGAGAAGGGAATCATGGGCCTCGCCTGGGAATGGTGTAAATCCTATCTAGCTGACTGATGGCAATATGTAAGGATGGGATCCATGACATCTGAACCATTCCAGCAACATCAGGGAGTACCACAAGGCTCATCTCTGTCTGCGCTACTCTTTAATGTATACATGCATCCTATTTGCGAGATCATCCGCTCATTCAACATCTCCAGCCTGATCTATGCAGACGATGTCCTGCTGTTTGCTCCATTCAAAGTACTGCACCCCGACTTTACCGCCCTTGTGGATTGTTTCAATGCAATCACTGACTGGCTTTAAGCTCAGAACCTCCGTATCAACTTCAAGAAAACGGAGGTCCTGTTCATTACAAAGAACAGAAACTTCTCTCCCCCACCACCTTGAAGGTGAGAGACGCAGAGCTCCCTAGCAAACCTGTGATATGCTATTTGGGTGTGATGCTTGATCAACACCTCAAATTCAAAGAACACATAAAGAACACCACCAGGACTATATACAATAAAATCAGGACTCTAAGGCATATAAGACCCATGTTAGCACCCGACGACTTCAGAACAATTTTCCAGGCACTGGTAACACCACATTTTGACTATGCGAACGTCATTCTGCATGGCCTCCCCAAGAGCACCCTCAACCCACTACAACTCATGATGAACGCGGCCGCACGCATGCTCTATGGTCTATCCAGAAGAACCCACATCACACCCATCCTAAGGGACCTTCACTGGCTGCCACTAAACTGCAGACTCACATACAAGGCACTACTCATCACTTTCAAAGCCCTTAACAGGATATCCCCCTCATCCCTCACAGCCCTCCTCACCCCAACCCCCAACAACAGGTCGCGAAGGACAGTAGCCGCCAATACTCTGATTATCCCTATCGAGTCCACTAAGTGCACACAAGCAACCTGGAATAGGGCATTCGCTTTCTATGCCCCAAAGTGTTGGAATAACCTCCCTCCAAGCATCAGATCAATAAGAGATCTCACACATTTCAGGAAAGCCCTCAAGCACCACCTATTCCTTCTATACTTTTCACAACCAAATGCAACCCAGCCACATCTCACATCCCAACTCACTCACTCAGTGCCCAACACCTCAAAAACTGAATAAGACCAACCGAACAACAGAGCCTTCCCATTAGGTACTCCGACATGTGTTGATACTGATAAATGTAATTACCAAGAATGATAATAATGATGAATGTAATAACTGAAGAACCAGCAGTAATCAATTAGTCTGGCCTAACATCGAACTTGTAAATAGTTTTTCTGCTACAGTTGTGCTAGCTGAGCGTGTAAATACTTCTCCCAGTTACTGATCCAAGTTCCTGTTCCTGTTCAATGTAGCTCTAGGCATTTCTCATTGTCTCTTGCAAGAACTGTTAACTGTAAACCACACTGATGTTGAAGAGTGCGGTATAAAATAACTTTTAAATAAATAAATAAATAAATCAAACGTATTGAATGTAGAACAGAGTATAACAGGTAGATTGAGGGAGCATAGAGGATCATTATAACATTAGAACTTATACAATGAACTAAGTGTTAATAAGGAACTTGTTATACAGATAGGGCATAAAAGGTAATACTTAGTGTAGGGCAGAAGAAGATGTCAGATGGCTGATTAGAGAGGGGGGGATAGGGGGATGATCTGTGAGAGTGGCAGGTGTTCCTGTTGGGATTCAGTTGGAGGGGATGTGCCATAGTACTCTTCAAAGAAATATGTATTGAGGTGTCTCTTGAAGACTAGGTGTGATTGGATGCTCCATAGTGTAGGAGGTAGAGTGTTCCAGAGAGTGGGAACATAAATTTCGAAGGCTCCCGTGCAGGCACGTTGTGTGCTCTTATGTACTTGAGGTGTCAGATGAAAAAGGCTAAGCGTGCTTTGTATGCATGGTCTATTGGAGTTTGAGCATCTGATGAGCTTTTAATGGTGCTTAGATGTGATGTTAAGTGCTTTATGGATAATAGTGAGAAATTTGTGTTTGATTCTTGATGCTATGGGAAGCAAATATAGGGATTTCAATATGGGAGTGATAAGGGTGTGTCTGGAGGCTCCAGCAATGGTGCGTGCTGCTGTGTTCTGGGCTAGCTGTAGTGGAGCGGTGGCAGTTTTGGGAAGTCCTTGAAGGATGGATTTGCAGTAATGCGGTAAGGGGGTAATGGAAGCCTGGCAAACTGCACAGAAGCTCTCAGGGGAGAGGAGGGGGCATAGGTTGTGGAGGGTTCTGAGCTTGCTGTAGATATTCTTAGTGGTGTTCTTTATATGTGATTGGAAGTTCAGTTGGTGATCCAGATTGACACTGAGGTATTTCACTTGTGACTTGACCTGTAGTTTGGTGTTTTCAATTTTGATGGAGGAGGGTGGTGTGAAATTAGGATCCTTGATCACATGGAGGATCTCGATCTTGCTGAAGTTAACTGCAAGGTTGTGGTGTTGCAGCCAACAGACAATTTCGTTGAAGCAGGCAGTTAGATTGGAGTAGTCAGGAGCATTGGTGTGGAATGGAATAAATATCATTATATCATCTGAGTATAGTTGGTAGCCAACATTGAACTTCCAAATTGGGTAGCAGAGAGGCCTGATGTAGATGTTAAAGAGTAAAGAGGAGAGTGCAGATCCACGGGGAACTCCTTGAGATAGTGAGTAAGGTGCTGAGGTACAGTTTCCAATTCTTATCTGCTGAGTCCATTGGGAGAGGTAAGAGTGGATCCATTCAAGTGGCTTGCCTTGAACCCCTATGTTATTGAGCTGGTTGAGTAGCGTCTGGTGGGAAATGGTATCAAACGCTGCTGAGATGTCTAAGAAGAGCAGCATGAACCCAGTGGAGGCTTCTTCAGTTCCGGTGATAAGCGTTAATATGAGCGAGGTGAGCAATGTTTCGGTGCTGTGAAAGGGGCAGAACCCATGTTGATTTCTGTCCAGAGGTGCATGCCTGTTAATATGCTCCTGGAGTTGAAGTTGAATTGCCTTCTCGGTGCTTTTAGCAAGGAATGGAGCACTGGCTATAGGCCTGTATGAGGTGGGTGATCTTGGGTCTAGGTTGGGTTTCTATAGGCGGGGTCTAACAGAGGTTTGTTTCAGAGAGAGTGGGAGGTAGGCTTGTGAAAGGGAAGTTTGAAGGATCATCGAGATGAACAGTAGGAGCTGCAGTTTTATTGATTTAACCCAGGAAACCAGACAGGGGTCTTGTGGAAAGGTGGTAGTGTTGATATTGAAATGATGTCCAGGAGTTCTTCAGGGGAGATGTCTCTGAATGCATTCCAGGGTTGGATGGTTGAGGTTGCGCTACATGGTGTTGGTATGAGAAGTGCAGTGGGCTATGATGGTTGTGTTTGGCTTTGAGAAAGTCAGACATCTCTTGGGGATCGAAGGTGTGGTTCTTATGAGGTTGGGTAGGGTCTCTGGTGAGGGTTCTGACCAGATTGAAGAGCTCCCTCGGCTTGTTGAGGACATGGAGGAGGATGTTGTTATGGTAGTCATGATTGGCATTGAGGGTTTGGTTGCAGTAGGCTGTAAGCATGTCTGTAGTTGAGGGTCCTTTGACTTTCTCCACCTGCGTTCAGTTCTTTGATGTATACACTTATATTCCCTGAGGTGGGTGGAATACCAGGGTGTATGGAGTCGACATGCTTTGGAAGGAGCTCGTGGGTGAGCCTTGGAGGCATTAGAGATGATGGAGTTCCATGTAGCTTGTAAAAGGGGTGCTTGTTATAAAAGCTACACCACCTTTTGCAAAGATCCAGACTATCTATGCTGCAAAGGATTGTGGTAATAGTAGTCCAGTTGTATAGTGTTTGCCTTTGAGGTAAATAAGAATGTAGTAGTTGAGTCGAGTATAAGGAAAAATAGAGTTTATTTATGGGGTAAATTATTCCACACACAGATTATACTTGGTAACACCTTTAGGATAACTTTTCCAGGTTTTGTAATCAAAGCAAAGAACACAACTGAAAGTTCCAAGCAAATAGCTTGTAGAATCTTTTCAAGCAACAGAAAAACACTTCCCTTCAGTCACTGCTGACAACTGCTCAGCAGTGCTGGAGAATAAACCCAAAAGGAAAAACTTCTTTGCAAACAGCGTTCTTCTTTCACATTCAAAGCAGTTCTTTATACAACATGTGCACGGCTTTGAGCAATGCTCTACTCTATCAACAGGTGGATAACAAGCTTTAATCAATAGCTGGTTTCCTCCTCTGCACATGTGTTTTCATTTCCATTCCCCAAAAGCCTCTTTCTTTCCATATAAAACTTTCTGGGGAGCCAGTAATTAGAACATTTCCTTTTGATGGCTTTAATCCTACTTTGAGGATTTCTTTAGGCTATCAATCTTACACAAAGAACAGTCCATGCAAAAATCATCTCCCTCAGGACTTGTACCTTATTCATCCAATTGCATAGGCTCAATCTCAATATCTGGCATAGAGGGCTTCAATAACTGGCCTCTAGAGGGAGAGACACTGTTTCCCAACAGTTTGCATTGCTCCAGGTTACTTAAAGGATCAAAGTTCATACCTGAATCACAACTGTCCTTGGACTGTCTCCTTAGGTATCCTGGCCAGTAAGCATGGGTGCTTCTATGGCCTGTCCTCCAGTCGGTATCACTGGACCTCAGGGCATCGGCTCCATACCTCTTCCCATAAGACTTCGTGTTCCTTTTCTCCTTAGCTGCTCCTGTTTGCTTACAGGGTGCTGCTTTAGAGTTCCTAACAGAATCACAGGAATCTCTATAGGAACACGTCTCTCTCTGAGTTCCTCTTGCCTTCTCTCTCCTGGACCTTCTTCTTCTCTCTCATTGCTGTGGCTGTCGTCTCTGAGCTGGTCCTTCCCCTGGTCTCTGAGCCGATCCGTCCCCTGGTCTCCGAGCCGGTGCTTCCCTTGGTCTGCCTTCTGAATATTCAGTTCTGCCTTTAAAGTCCTTAGCTTCCAACTCCTCCCTTGCAGTGCTCAGGTGTGGTGCTTAAACTCTCCTCTGGCCACTGATTGATTAGGCATGATGTAAGGGTTTTTCAGACTATGCTTATGCTTCTCCTCTTTAGCTCCACTAGGGGCTTTCTGCAAGTTACTGCAGCTGGGAATAAGCTGTCTTTTAGGGAAACAGGCTGCTCTTTAATGTAAATTCCTTTCTATTGGCAGTACTCTCAGGGCTCTGATAAGCTTCCTTATCACAAGCTACCATTGAGGTCTGTATCTTGTGGTGTACCTTCTAGGGCTGGGAGGGTCTGTTTGATGAAGGAGGGTTTGTTGAAGGCTAGGAATCTTCTTGTTGTGGGAGTTTCATTATGAGGAGGGTAGCTGAGATGAAGGCAAGGTAATGTGAACGTTATTACATGGTGATCCTGACCAGGGGACAGGATGGATGTTGAACAAATATGGTGTGGTGCAGTGAGTAGAAGGGAGGAGAAGAAGAGCAGAACAAGGGCTCTTCCTTTTGAGTCTGTTGGGGCGGTGATGAGCTGCGTGTATTGTAGGTCACTCATTGCTTGGAAGGAAGCATTGCATTGGGTGGTATTTGCTGAAGGGAGGTTGAAGTCGCCAAGAAGAATGAGGTGTTGTTGGTGTGAGGAATGGGAATAAACTGTCTCGAGCAGGGTGTCCAAATGATCAGCATTATGAAGCAGTGCTCTGTATATGAAGCAGATGATGAATAAAAAATGTTTGCTGCTCTAGTTCCACTGATCATATCTATTTTACTGTGATTGTTCATGGCGGTTTTGATCCTGGGAATTTTTTATTGGAAGATCTTGAAAACTGATGGCAACTGACTATTAGCAATATGTCAGAGTATATTTCTAAGGTCAGTCTTCAAAAACATTCCCATTTTGCAAAATGTTTTCACAAAAGCAGCTTTGTGCATTAAACACCACAGAAACACCGTGGGGCTTTTTTTTGTGTGTGTGCTATTTAGCGGGTTATTTTAGAAACCCTATTTATTTTATTTTATTTATTTAAACGGTTGCTACATTGTTGTAAGTCCCCATATGCAACTTTATATGTGCTAGGTGCCCCCAACCCCACTATTATGTAGTCAGGATATCTATGTGGATGAGGCTACAGACATTCACATTGGGAACGTCTATGCTTCTAAAATCAGGCAGATAGTATCAGATCAAAAATCCAACTAACTGGTCTGATATTATCCATATAGGGAGGGGTCAGGTTTGGGGCACAGCGAGAGTGGACTGAGAAAATTATCCAGATAGTGATCATTTTTAGGCACTTTACACATCACACTAACCACATTCCATGTATATTCAGCGCCACTCACTATGGGGGTATTTTATAAAGACTTATAGAAACATACAAACATGACCTCACTATTTTCTCTTTCAACAGCACTTCCAATATTTTACTCACCACCGAGGTTAAACTAACCGGTATGTAGTTTTCAACCACATCCTTATGTCTGCTTTTGTGTAAAGGGACCACATTTGCCTCTCTCTAGTACTTTGGCACTACTCCCAAATCCAACAAGGCATTGAAAAGGTCAGTCAGTGGAGCTGCTAGAACATCCCCAAGTTCCTTCAGTATTCTAGGGTGTATCTCATCCGGTCCCATCACTTTGTCTACTTAAAGTTTAGCTAGTTTCTCATGAGCACAGTCTTCTGAAAATTGTTCAAGATGCCCCTCACTTCTGTTCCTGTTTGTGGGTGTTTTCTGAGGTCCTGCTCCTGGTTCTTCATCTGTGAACACAGAACAGAAATATTTGTTAAGCAATTCCGCTTTATCCTCATCAGCTTCTCCATATTCCTCCCCTTCACCCTTGAGTCTGACAATACCACTTTTGCCCTTTCTCTTCTCACTAACATATCTGAAAAATGTCTTATCCCCCCATTTTACATGCATAAAATGCTGCTTATAACAGTATTCGCGATGACAAGAATGCAGGCACCTGCACATGACTCAGGTGCAGGAATGTTTGGGATGGGGTCTGTGCACAGCACTGGCTAAGTCACAATTTACAGGCTTATTTTATAAAATGTGGTTACTCACATGTACTTTGCATGTTAACAACTGGTACCAACAGAGAGCACACGTCCACGTGCTGTGAAACCACCCAGTCAAAGTCGCGGACAGCAAAGGAAGGATGTCCTTTATTAATAAATAAAAGCCTAAAGCCCGACACAGGCCGTGTTTCGTTGCCTTCTTCAGGGGCAGGCTAAACAAAACATACAATAAAAACATTATAAAAAGTAATAGTAAGTACATCAATAAATAACATAATTACTTCAAACACCTGAGAATGAATAAATAATAGCCAATAAAACTAAAATGTTATAAACATAATGACTATAAATTATAAATACATATAAAAACAGTCATAGATAAACACTATGTACCACCAATAACATCACAGAACCATTAAACAAACCTATATTATTAAAATATAAATATCATAAATAGACATAAAAGGGGTAATGATAAAAGATAGTAAAAGAAAATAAAAGAAAATAATGACAGTAAAAAACAGACATACCTCTTGAACTATTAGTGCATCCAATACGCTCTATTCACTATCAAGGACAGAGAAAGACAGACACATGGATAAGTGTATCCAACTGCAAAAAGGCCATATATATATATTTATTCTTAATAGACCTAATAGTAGACAAACTCGCCTATTACTAAACAGCCCTACAAAGAATCAGTGGAATCAGAGGTGCAAACAGCAGCCTCATCTGAGAGACAGAGATCATCAGAAGGTTTAACCTGCAAATGTAATCATATTGCTCCAAACATTGCCATGACAGGAAAGTCGGCAGCATATGACAGTAAATTGAAGGACTGAATCACTAAGATATAATACAAAACCACAAAATATATTTAAAAATTGTCACAAATTAAATGAGAAAAACTGTAATCTCTCCAGAGTCCATCCTGTTGCTAACTTGATTACTAAACCCCTTGCTTTTTTAAAAAAACAATCATGGGGAGCCTTCGATTCCTATTAAAAACCTCTCAAACTTTGAAAACTGGGACTCATACGCTCAGTAAACATATATTCTAATAAAATATCCCCATATTTCAGTTATTTGCAAAGAGAATAAACTTACAACCATGAGAAAACACAACCGCAGTCTAGCGGAGAACGTCCAACTGTGACCTTGTAAAAATGCTCACAGCTGCGCATTAGTTAAAACAAATCCCGTTGTATGTAAATCAGTAATGTATATTGAAGGGGAGACCTATTCTCTCTATCTCCATATATCGACATCAATACTTTCAAAATCAAACTAGTGATTGACAAAGGATTAAAATCACTTACAGGAGAGTAACTAAAATTACAACCAATATGATAACAGGTATCGTACTAAATAATCCACTATAGATACAGTAATATCATTCTGTATATCTCAAAAAATTGAAAATTTGAGGACT
Source organism: Ichthyophis bannanicus (assembly GCA_033557465.1). NCBI lineage: Eukaryota > Metazoa > Chordata > Amphibia > Gymnophiona > Ichthyophiidae > Ichthyophis > Ichthyophis bannanicus. The sequence continues at coordinate 539,184,999 of CM066031.1, read as the reverse complement.
CAATAATTTAAAATATCATTATAAGATCATAAGTACCCATTCAAAATATATAACTCTTCCTTTTGTAGTCCCGCATTTGAGAGCCTCTTGAAAGATTTAGATGGGAGAGCCATTACTCAGTTCTCCAATCTATATAAGAATGAAATATGCTTATCTATAAGAAAGTAGGTAAATGAATCCCCTTATTCCAATAATACCCATCAGACTAATTTTCAGTAAGAGTATTATGGGGAGGCTACAATTCGTATTAAAAGCGTCTCGAACTTTAAGAACCAGAGCTAAAACCACCAAACCACATATATACTAAAAAATGCGGGTGTACATATGGGTGAAGTTTGGACAGAGCGAGGCTGGTGTGAGCAATTACCCACATCAATTATAAAATTCTTCATTTTAAACATATAGGGGCCCTTTTAGTAAAGATTATCATGTGTTAATGAACCAACATGACTTAAGTGCCATTGCGCTCATAGAAATAAAAGGCCTGGGGGCACTTAATGTACGTTAACTTCATTAACAGGCTTTAAATCCTTTAGTAAAAGGACCCCATAATTGCAAAAAGTAGGTATGGGCACTTGCAGCTGCTCTACTTTTGCACTTACTTCACTCTGTTATATAAAGTCGAGTATTTGATTTTATAAGATAGATGTAAAGTATGAGTGTGAAAATGCGTGTTAACAAGGTGCAATGAGGGTAATTTTATAAGGATTGCATCATTTCATATGCCTCGTCTCACATGTATTTTGCACCTCTTTTTATAAAGTGAAGACTTGGTGTAAATGCCATGCCTAGATTTGCAAAAAATGCACGCAAGTTAAATTTTTAACTTATGTGTGTACGTTTAAACTCCATCAATGCTCTACCCAAACTCTGCCCTTGTGTTTGCCCACTCTGAAAGTACGTTTCGTCCCTCCGAAACACATACTTACAGACTAGCACCCACCTAAACTATGCACACACATGCCAGTCCCTGAGTGTAAGCCATTGAAAATAGGCAACTTAACGCATGTTGGTGGCTCGCCACTTTATGTGGCTCTTTATAACATTGCCTCCTATATGTGGAATGGCACTGAATATCTGCATTAAACGCTGATACTGGAGTTAGCTCTTGCTGGACGGTTTTGCATTTAAGTAGCTTAATTTCAAAAAGGAAAGAAATCATAAATTCTCAATTGTGACTTCAGTTCAGAATTAAAATAAAGTATTTATAAGAGATGTGCATTAATTAGAGTATGTTTACAGCTAGAATTGCTAACATTCATACATGCTAAAATGCCATTAGCACATATAATAACATAGTATATGACGGCAGATAAAGACCAGTATGGTCCATCTAGTCTGTCCAGCAAGGTGACAAGAGTAGGTTCACCTGCCACTCCATGCAGGTCACCCCTCCCATGTCTTTGTTTAGGGGTGTACCCACTGCTCCGTGTAGGTCATCCCTATTTGTTGAGATATAAGAGATAATTATGTTTATTTTGATTTTATCCTGTTACTGTAAAGGGATCCACTGTGTCTGTTCCATGCCATTTTGAATTCTGACACTGTGTTTGCCCCCACCACTTCCTTCAGGAGGGCATTCCAAGCATCCACAACTCTTTCTGTGAAAAAAGTATTTCCTGACGTTGCCTTTTTAGTTTACCCACTTGTAGCTTCATGTTATGCCCTCTAGTTTTACAGTTTCCCCACCTTTGGAAAAGCTTTGTTTCTTCATTAATACTATTTAAAAGTCTGAATCATATTTCTCCTGTCCCTCCTCTCCTCCAGAGTGTACATATTTAGATCTTCAAATCTCTTCTCATAAGTCTTCTGACAGACTCCAAATCATTTTGGTCACCTTCCTCTGAACCATTTCCAGTCTTTTTATATCCTTTGCGAGATACGGTCTCCAAAACTGAACACAATATTCCAAGTGAAGCCTCACCAGCGACTTGTACAGTGGCATTAGTACCTCTTCCTTTCTGCGGGTAATTCCTCTCTGTATGCAATCCAGCATCTTTCTGGCTTTTGCCACTGTCTTATCACACTGTTTCACTACCTTGAGATCCTCAGAAACAATCAATCCGAGGACCTTCTCCTGGTCCATACACACTAAACTCTCACCTCCTATCACATACAATTCCCTTAGATTCCTGCTTCCCAAGTGCTTGACACTTGTGATAAGGAAGCTTATCATAGCTCAGGAAGGAGCTATAGTAAAGGTGAAGTGACTCTGAACAAGCAACCTGTCAGTTCTGGTAGAAATAAGAAAACAGAATTTTTCCATAAAAGACTACCAGTCCCAGAATGCACCAGGTTTCCAACAGCTATTAGAGGAGCTGAAGTGGGGAAACGTGTGTTCAATCAAGAGGGCTATGAGGTAATCCTCAAGCACTCATCTCAAAGGGCAGGGCCTGATTCAGCACAGCTGCGCTGTACTAGGGTGGAGCACTCATCTAAGCTGAATAAAGGTAGAGTTTATTCTGCAGAGAATTATCCTCAGAATCAGCTTGGATATCCTCAGTTTCTTGGAGATCCTCATCTTGGACAGCTTCATCATCTGGAGGATCATCAGAAGCAGAAGCCAGAGTGGACGGACAGAGAGGGCAAGAAACTCTTTGGAAGAAAGAAGAGAAAAGCATTTGGGAGGTCTAAAGGAGTCCAGAGCAGTACGTATACTGGAGACATTCAAAAGGCCAGCATACACCATTGGACTGGGGGAAACCAGAGGAGTGGTGATGCAGAGCTAGGAATCTCCAGACGGTACCTGTGAGGGAGACGGCTGCACTTGGAAGGGACCCTAGGACCCATGCCAGAAGGTATGTGAAGAGAGATCCAATGTCCAGGGATCTGGATTGGAAGGCTGGACATAAGAACTGGACTACATACTGGCCAGGCTATTTAGAGAGGAACTCTAACAGCAATGGAAGCTCAGGTATGAACACTGATCTATGCCCTAGCTATACCCTTGAAAGACAGCAGGGAAACAAGTATTCTCCTGAGAGTGCTCCATTGAGAAATTCCTCTGTGCCAATCCATGATATAGAACCCATGATTGTTGAAGAAGGGGGAGAGGTTATAGATCCAGGCTGTGAATACATGGATTGCTCTCTGTCTAAACTCCTTTGGTAATTTACTGTTACAAAGTACAACAACCTTCACAAAGAAATACAAACTTGTTCTTTAATCCAGTGGTCCCCAACCCAGTCCTATGGGGCCCACCGGCCAGTCAGGCTTTCGGGATATCCCTAATGACTATGCATGAGATATATATGCATTAGAGATATCCTGCCTTATACCTCTGTCATTTAAGATTGTGAGTGGGCAAGGTTCAGATGTCCAAGACATCAAAAAGGTTAGATAGAATTTGTCACAGTCCTCCTCACTTCTCACCACCACCAAAAAATTGTCTATTAGACAACTTTTGGTGGTGGTGAGAATCGAGGAGGAATGTGACACATTCTATATACCCTTTCGATGTCTAGGACATCTGTACCTTGCCCACTCACAATCTTAAATGACAGAGGTATAAGGCAGGGGTCTCCAAATCCAGCCCTGGAGGGCCACAAACCAGTCAGGTTGGCAGGATATCTCTATTGCATATATATCTCATGCATAGTCATTAGGGATATCCCAAAAACCTGACTGGCCGGTGGGCCCCATAGGACTGGGTTGGGGACCACTGCTTTAATCTACTCAGAAAAGCTCCTGATTAGGATTTGAGCCACGCAGTAGAAAGCAAGCCAGCTAAGGGGTTTCAGCTGGGTAACTGCTAGCAATTGAGCCTTACCTAATTGCTTGTGAGCTCTGAGGAAATCACTTCTGAGTCTATGTGTGAAGATATAAGAAGTTAACCTGAAAAGAACAGTTTTTCCCTACTTTGTGGGTTTTGTTTGTTGATTAAAGCCCTGCTAAGAAAATATTAGCTAGAGCCTACAGAAAAGACCAGTTTGTTACCAACCAGGTCTTTATTCTTTTGCTTTAATTGCCTGACAAGTTCAGCTGTTGTTTTCCTGATTTTGTTTTTCTTAATTTAACACTGAAAGCAAGTATCCTGTTTTATGTGCTACCAAGCATATCTGTGTTGGGAGAAATAGCCCCATAAATAAATATCTTATTGGCTTTACACTCAAGCACAACTAATTATTGTGAGCGGCTGTGTCTGGTGTGAATGGACTGCATTTCTCACAATCCCTTGCAAATCATATTGATATATGCCTTTGCCAAGACTGTGAACATTCTCACCCAGGCACCCGCATGAGAAATGGCGTAGTTTTTCGGATTGCTTTTGCGCAAAGGATTTACTTGCTGAGGATTACAACTCAAGTCTGAAGAAAAAAGAAAGTTCAAGTTTTTAAGAGCTGAAAGAAAAGATTTTCCCTCAATTGCACTTTGGAGGAGAGGTGGCTGTTCCAGGTAGCTGTTCCAGGAAGAAAAGACCCTGTGCAGAGCTGGATTCATCACTGGCATAAGGTAACAAGTACCTGGGCATGTCTAGTGGTGGATGGGAGTAAGGCACAGGGGTAATTGAAAAAAAAAGTAGAAAAAAACACCTGTTTGGAAGGTGGTGCACTGTGGGGGGGGGGTTTTTTGTGTTTTCTTGCAGGGATCAAGATGGATCCAAAGGAACTAGCTGAATGGATGGCAGCCCAGTTTAGCAGGCAATAGGAGCTAGCATAGCAGGCTCAGGACACTGCTATGAAAGCCTTAATGGACCAGCAGAGGTCAGTGCTTGATCTGGTGCAAGCCCTAGTTAAACTGCAGAACCAAGGTGGACCAGATGCAAGACCAGCAGTAAATACTGGTACACCACATGTGGACAGTGTGGGACTTAATCAGGGAATTGGGGCATTTAGTTTTGGGAAGCTAACTCCAGATGATAGTGTTGATGATTTTCTAGAGTCTTTTGAAAGAGTGGCACAAGCATTAGCATAGCCAGAGACCCAGTGGGCAGTAAGGCTGGCAGCCTCATTAACTGGAGAGGCGCTTGCAGCTTATAGAGCAATGCCAGCAGCCCAGGCTTTGAATTATAAGGATGTAAAGGCTGCTATTAGAGATCGCCTAGGGTTGTCTATTTCAGAGTATAGGCGAATGTTTAGAGCTACTACATTAAGAGTGGGTGAAACACCCAGGGCTCTGAGTCAGAGAATCAGAGGATTAGCTGTAAAATGGTTGGAGCCTGAGCAAAAGACAGTAGAAATGTTATTATACATTATTATGCTTGAACAATTTATGTCTGCTGTGCCTAAAGATTTGCACACTTTCCTTATACAGCAAAATTGCCAGAATCTTGGAGAGGCAACCATGCTAGCCGAGAGATTCTTGGAAGCCACGCAGGCTTGCCATAGAATGGGTGGCCCTCTGAAGATTGGTGCTGAGGCAAGCTGTGCTGTATCAGAAAAGAAAATAGTTAAAAATGTTTCTGAAAATAAATGTACTGTGCCAAACCAGATGACACAGTGGAGTAGAAAGAAATGTTTCAAGTGTGGAAAATGGGGACATTTAGAAAAGGGATGCCAGACACACACTAGCTTAATGGGTGTGGATTTAAAACAGCCCAAAGAAGGATTTCTTTTGATGGTTGATGTGCAAGGAATTACCACAAATGCTTTGTTGGACTCTGGGGCAGACCAAAGTATGATGTCAAAAAGGTTTTGGAAGAGAATAGAGGCCCAAGAAGGATTTGTGCCTAGAACCCCTGAAAGCCAAGTTCACATCAGATGCATTCATGGTGCTGCAACATCATATCCCACCTATAGGCTAAAGGTTAAGTGCCTGGGGGAACAAGAGGAAGTCCTGTTAGCAGTGGTGCCTAGGCTACCCTTTGATTTGGTTCTAGGAAAGGATTGGCCAAGATTTAAGCAGGGTCTAGTGGAAGGGCTAGGAAAGAAGGAGGGAGAAGGAATAATGGAAATAGCTCCCGGGCCTTTCTTTGGAAGTCCTCAGTCCCTAGCTAAAAAGATGGTTAAGCTTCCAGAAGGCCAAACTATAGGTAATAAGATGGGCCTTGTATTCACCCGCTCGCAGGCTAAGGTAGAGAGCCAGAAGGAGGAGGGGGAGCAGGCAGAGTTATTAGGAGACTTACCCTCTCATGATGATTTAATAACCCCATCATCTGGTAAAGTAAGAAAGTTGAAAGCACAAAAGTGGCGTGAGAGACTTTGCAGAGCACAGGGTAGGGCTGAGATGTTAGCTGGTCAAAGTTTACCCTGGGTGCCAGCTGAGTTAGTGGCAAAGTTTCCTAACTTTCCACAAGAGCAGCGAGCTGATCAAGCTCTCACCCGAGCTTTTAAGTATGCTCATGAGGTCAGGGAGGAGTTGCCCAGATTCAGACTAGATAATGAAATATTATATAGAGAGAGTCAGGACCCCAGAAATGGGACCATACGTAAATAACACAGGTACACTAAAAATTTTTTTTTTTAAACTGCCTCTAATGTTTCGATTGATTTTTACGTTTTTTGGTGCGCTGAATCCAAATCTGGTAACAAATTTGCTCCATCACGTACAGATTTTTTGCTACATTGGGTTAGCAGTTTGAGGTGAACGTTTCAGATTGAGTGCGATCGAGATAAAAGTTTCTTGGATGAATTCTTTATACTAATTGTTTAGTAGTTATTCAAATAAGAATAAAGAAAATTGTAACAAGGCAGCACATAGGAATAGAGTAATGTCAACAAAACACACTGTGATGGTAGCAAAATTGTCTGCACTTAAAACAGCCACATACATGTGTACAAACATTGAGCATATAAGAGCGAGGTTAGACACAAAGCAAAGCAAAGAAATGTGCAAAAAATGTTGTACAGGTATGTATGTAAGAATAGAAAATGCAAACCGCACCATTGCAATACATGAAGACAAACACCCGATGGTGTGAAAATAAAATTCTAATAAATGAGATCCGACACTGTGGTAATAACTAGCAAATTTTTATTTCAAAGTTTAGTAAAAACACGATATTTGTCAACACAGTTTAGATTTTAAAGTCATTCTTGGGTCAATCAATCTCCTGGTGGGCCCGTTTCTTCTTCCCCCGAATGCTTCTCTTGGTGCGCTGCTTGGCGTATTTTTCATCTGGGGTTTCCCGCAGCAGCAACCAGCAGAAATCAGCCATCATAGTGGTGTTCCATCTTCCTTGGTACCTTCTCTCTGCGTCCTTGATGTCCTGGTGAAACCTTTCACCTTGTTCTTCACTGTACGCCCCCAAGTTTTCGGGAAAGTAGTTCACATGGGAGTGCAAGAAATGGACTTTCAGGCTCATGTTACAGCCTTGTTCTTTGAAGGCATTGAGCATCCTGGCAACAATATCCTTATAGTTCTCATCCCGCCTGTTCCCCAAGAATTTGAGAACAATATCCTTGAAGGAATCCCAGGCTTCTTTTTCCTTCTCAGACATCGTTTCAGCGAATGCTCCATCTGAAATGAGTTTCCTTATATCAGGGCCAACAAACACTCCTTCCTTTAGCTTTGCTTCAGAAAGTCGGGGGAACTTTGAGCAAAGGTACCGAAAACACTCACCATCTTTTGGAAGGGACTTGATGAATTGCTTAATGAGACCCAAGTTAATGTGGAGAGGTGGTAATAGAATTTTATCATGAGGTACCAAGCTCTCATGAAGAACATTTTTCTCACCGGGTCTCAAATACTCCCGAATTGGCCAGTCTTATTTCCCCCAGTGTAAGTCGCGGGCCCGGCTATCCCACAAGCAAAGGAAGCAGGGATATTTGGTGAAACCGGATTGCTGCCCTAATAGCATGGATAGAATTTTAAAGTCTCCACAAATCATCCACTTATGCTCATCATAACGAATCTTCTGAAGAATCAGGGCCAAATTCTCGTATTTTTCTTGGAGAATAACAGAGTGAGCAATGGTGGGGGCGGAGCCTGATGTTCAGCGGGTAGGACGCTTTGCGTTGAAGCTCCCGAGAGGCCTACTCAGAATCCTGACTTAATACCTATATAAATTTACTATTTTGCTCCGAGCTGACCGGGGCACCTCGGGGGGGATGGCGGCCCACAAACCAGCGCGCTTGGACTTCGGGTCTCCTTCTTCTTCTCACGGAAAATGCTCCAAAACGGAGGTATCCTCCCCGCAGAAGATGGTTCCATTTCGTGAAAACCCCGCAATGCACTTGGAGATTTTGGAGGAAATACGCGGCGTGAAGGAATTGGTGCAGTCTAATGGAGAAGCGCTTCGAGCCATGCGAGAAGACTTTGGAGTGCTCCAAGACCGACTTGAAGGTCTTTCATTACGGCAGGACAATATGGCGGGGGTCCTCGACTCGCACGAGGTGCGCTTGGGCAAACTGGACGAGGCTGAGCGCCAAATACAGAATCTTCAAAAGGAGTTGGAAGATAGCAATAATCGCGCCCGTCGCAACAATGTGAGGCTCCTTGGAATGCCGGAGGGAGTGGAAGCAGGAGATATAAGAGAATTCTTGCTCAAAACTCTTCCCTCCTTGCTGAAGATTACTTTTCACAGAGAACTGGAAATCGATCGAGCACACCGTGTTCCTGCCCGCATGGCGCTCAACCGCACGACCCCCCGGCCTATTATCTTTAGCTTGCTACGATATCAACAAGTGGAACAAATTTTACATGCTGCCCGAGCGAATCATCATTTGGAATATGAAGGTCGTAAGGTCTCCTTCTTTCCTGATTTGGCAAAGCCTACCGTTGACCGTCGGAAGAAACTCCTTGCTCTTCGCCCTCGACTTCAACAGCTACAGGCTCGCTTTGGCCTGTTGTATCCAGCGAAGCTCCGAGTGACTCTCCATAACCAGACCAGGACGTTCGAGGATCCTGATCTATTATCAACATTTTTGGACTCCAAAGAAGCAGAACAGATGCGCTAATCCCAAATTTTGGACTCTTATCTGCCGGCTCTGTCCGCCATTTTGAAGGGCCCGATGCGGCGGTCATAGCCCAGCACAGAAATAGCCTGGACTTTCTTTCTTTCTCTGTATGACTTTTGTCTTTGGTCTCCTATCCCTTCATGATGTGTGCCTCGGTCGGATTCGGAGCACGCACAGTCCTACAGGTTATATGTTTTTTCAATTTCGGCCTTCTCTGGGGTTTCTCCCCGCAGACACATGGTCGCCAGTAATTTTGGGGTTTTGCTTCTCCTCTACCGTACTGCGGTTATCTTTGTTAATGTGGGGCGCTTCATTGTACTATATTAGCTTATTTTCCTATGTCATGTGTACAGCCAGATACAGTCAGTTTGAGGGACACAGTGAAATTATGTGTGCTATCATGCTCAGAATTTTAACTTTTCTGAATGGCCTCATGTAAAATCTTATTATTCATCGTACAAGGCATTGCTGGTCCACTCAGCAGAAAGAAAATCCTTAGCTATCTTAGCCACGAGCACGTTGATTAGGTGTTTCTTCAGGAAATGCATTACACTCTGCTGAAACACTGAAACTCAATGCTAGGCCTCACATGGTAGCTGCCTACTCTCCCACCGTTTCCAAATGGTACGGGATAGTCATTCTGGTCATGAAGTTTTTGCACGCTACTGTACCTGATATTAGCGCTGACATGGAGGGTAGATGGGCCCGTGTACACCTTGAGGTTGGAGATAGTGAATTCACGTGTATTTGCACTATGTCCCGAATGTGGACAACCCTGCTCACTATGCAAGTTTTGCGCAGTTGGCCTCGGCCTCCGCTAATGCTCCATTAATACTTGGTGGCGATTTTACTCAAGTGCTCCCTCAATCTTTTCTTCTCAAACAAGGTGCTTGTTGGTTGGAAGCTCCAGTACCGAGCAGACCTGTGTGACTAGATATAGTAGCGGGCCTCTGCTCACCGATTTCCTCTTACCTTACTCCCTGGTATGACTCTCCCATTAGACTCCCACTATCCACCAATGTTTTTCGACACTTTAGGTGCCTTTAATATTCCTATGCAACCTTTCGACTCCCGACTCTGGTCAGTGTAACTTCAGCATTGCATTCGGAGCACTAGAGTACTCCCGCCATCGGCACTCTCTGCATAAGGTTGATTGGAAACTTCCGATCTCTCGGTAGTTTACCGGGTGTAGCATCCAATTTTACTAAACCTTATGTAATGCTATCACTAGAGATACCTCTATAGCGCAGAAAGTATGGGAGAGAGAATTGCATGTGACTTTAACCTCGGAGCAATGGAGCCTTATCTGGAGCAGAGGGACACGGGTTTCCGACCCGCCTCACTCACTCAGACCCTCTTCTTTCTAGCCCACCGGTGTTTTTACACTCCTCACAGTTTAGACATATGGAACACTACTCAGGGTAATGGTTACTGGACACGTCCTGTGGCCATTGGTTTATTACTTCATTTCATGTTATGCATGAATATCCCGCACTACAGTATAACTGGCGTCGGGTCTGGGGTCGTATTTAGTCTATATTGCACTCTCAGGAGTCCCTTTCTCGGAGGGTAGTGGGACTTCGCCCAGTTGCGGAGATCCCCTCTCTCCCAAGAAATGGCTTATCTCCTTTTGAACGTTATGCTTGGCATTGCTGTTTCCCTCATTGAGTAATACTGGGAAATTAGTTCCCATCTGAGCCTCAATGAATGGTGGAATCATGCCTGTCTCTACAGTAAATATGAACAAATACCTCGTCTGTGTGCTTCCTCCGTTCAGACTCCTTCTTATTGGTCTTAATGGAAGATGTTCAATGAATATGTACATTTTGCTAAATGCTCTCATCTGACTGTCTAACTTTGTATATATCTCTGTCTCATGATCATGCTGTATTGTGGATATTTTTTTTTGATTGTTTGATGTATAATCACTGTTAACTGGAAGCGCTCACATGCTGATACAAACGGGTAGAGAAGAAGCATCGGGGTGGGGGGTAATGGGTTTACTTTTCCTTATTGTATACTTGTTTTGTCTCTTTTGGTGTGTTGTTTCTTTGTTTGTTGCAAAATGAAAATAAAAGTTTCAAAAAAAAAAAAACAGAGTGAGCAATAGGAACTGAAGCGAATGTGTTGCCATTATGAAGAAGAACACCTTTTATGCTGTCTTTTGACGAATCAATGAACAGCCGCCATTCAGCAGGATCATACTTGAGTTTAAACTTTTCCATCACTCCGTATATATCGTTGCAAAATACCAAATCTTCCTCTTTGCTGAAATACTTCAAAAATTGTGTCTCGCGGTTGCGGTACCAATAAAAAGTTGTTCCTGGTGACAATAGATTTTTCTGTTTAAGCCGAGAACCTAGCAGTTGGGCAGCATCTTTTGGGAGTCCTAAATCCCGGACTAAATCATTCAATTCAGCTTGAGAGAAAAGTTCAGGTTTCGGATCTGGTTCAGTTTCAAACTCGGAAGTACTGGACTCATCGGGAAAAGCCATCTGATGAGTCTCATCATGATCAGAACCGTCCACACAAATATGATCCAAAGATTTTGGTGGTTCAGGCACAGGTACTTCGTTGCTATGAGGCATAGGCCTAATTGCTGAGGGAAGGTTGGGGTAACTTATTACGTTCTTATTTTTTAAGTTGTATCCCTTCACAATGCAAGAGCAAAAATAGCAGTCACTGCTGTGGTCTCTTTGTTCACGCCACATCATAGGTATTCCGAAACGAAATGCTTGTTTTTTACCTTTCATCCATAAGCGTAGATCTTCCTCACATGTCTTGCACACTTTGTGAGGAGCCCACGGTTTGTCTTGATCGCCTAACTTCAAACCGAAATAGGCGAAATATACTTTTTTAATAAATGCAGAAATGTTCCTCTGCCGCTTTTTCACGGTATATTCCCCACAAATAAAACAAAAACTGTCCGGAGAGTTGACGCAACCTCTGGCTCTGTGAGCCATCACAAATACACAGCACTGCAAACTACAACTGTAGTGAACCACGTCGGAATAAAGCTGGATTATGACTGAGCAAACAAAAGGTAATAATGAAGTTGCAAAAAACTGAAATTTGACAGGAACGTTCATGTCGCAACCACCGTGTTTGAGCGAGCGAACGAGGCGAGGCGAACAGGAAAGAACATGCGCCAGCGCGAATAATGGATTTAGCCCCCCGCCTCCCAATTGTCCTGTTAATGTATAAAATGAATACAAAACACTCTAAAATATCATGAGGGAGTGTTTCTAGTTAGTTAACCATTACAACCTCTATTTTGGGCCAAGAAAATAAACTGCAGTCGGCTAAAAAGAAATTATGTGAACATTCCTTATATGGGTAAGAAATCTAATTTTGCAAGAAAACGTGACGTGATGGAACATTTTGGCTATTTTTCCTGGATTCAGCACCCCAAAATCTATAGGAATCAGTTGCAAAACTGGAGGCAGTTTTTTGGTAGTGTACCTGTGTAATTGGTGGTACCCACAACTTTCAAAGGGCTAGTACTTAGATTAGCACATGATCATCCAGTTGGAGGTCATAAAGGGATGCAAGGAACGCTGGATCAAATACTTATGCGTTTTTACTGGCCAGGTATTTTCAAAGAAACTGCCCAGTTTTGTGCTGCATGTCCAGCGTGTTAGCGAGTTACAGCGGCTCACCCACGGGTGGTGCCTTTGATTCCCATGCCAATTATCACAGACCCAATTGGTCGCATTGCCATGGATATTGTAGGCCCATTAGTCAAAACGCCCCGAGGTTTCCAATACATCCTAGTTATGGTAGATCAGGCAACAAGGTTTCCTTGGGCCATACCATTGAGGAATGTTTCTGCAAAAACAATAGCTTTAGAGCTAGTAAAATTGTTTTGTGAAGTGGGATTCCCAAGAGAGGTGTTGACTGACCGAGGGTCCAATTTTGTATCCAAATATTTGGCCCAGGTCTGGGATGCCTTTGGCATTCATCACGTAAAAACCTCAGCCTACCATCCACAATCAAACGGTTTGGTGGAGAGATTCAACCAAACTCTCAAATAAATGTTGAGAGGGGGGTTAGCAGGAGAGGTAAAAGAATGGGATATGTTATTGCCTTTGCCTTATATGCCTGCAGGGAAAGAATTCAGGTGTCCCTAGGTGTAACTCCATATGAATTGATGTATGGTAGGGCTCCACGGGGTTTGTTAGATATTTTGAGGGAACAATGGATTGATCCTGAATCAGGAAGTCAGGAGGTGCCACAGTTTCTACGTGACTTGAGAGCACATTTGAAAAGGACCTCGCAGGTTGCTGAGAGGAACCTGCAGGACAGCCAAGTACGCCAGAAAGGGTGGTATGATAGGAAGGCCAAAAGCCGCCAATTAAGCATTGGTGAAAAGGTTTTGGTTCAAGTAGCAGGTACAGCCCCAAAATTTGAAGTACAGTGGAAAGGGCCATGGAAGGTTGTTAAACAAGTGAGCCCAGTGTCTTATATGGTAGAAAATGCAAGAGGGCGTAGGCAGACCTACCATATTAATGTACTTAAGTCTTGGAAGGAGAGGCCTGTAAATAACAATGACCCTGAAGCCAGTCAGGAAGTAAGTGAGCTTCAAAAAGATAACACTCTCGTAGGTATTACGGACTGTAGGAAAGACGTTTCACCAGTTAAACCAGTCCGTAATAACTTAAGCAGGGGGGTATGTGATAAGGAAACTTATCATAGCTCAGGAAGGAGCTATAGTAAAGGTGAAGTGACTCTGAACAAGCAACCTGTCAGTTCTGGTAGAAATAAGAAAACAGAATTTTTCCATAAAAGACTACCAGTCCCAGAATGCACCAGGTTTCCAACAGCCATTAGAGGAGCTGAAGTGGGGAAACGTGTGTTCAATCAAGAGGGCTATGAGGTAATCCCCAAGCACTCATCTCAAAGGGCAGGGCCTGATTCAGCACAGCTGCGTTGTGCTAGGGTGGAGCACTCATCTAAGCTGAATAAAGGTAGAGTTTATTCTGCAGAGAATTATCCTCAGAATCAGCTTGGATATCCTCAGTTTCTTGGAGATCCTCATCTTGGACAGCTTCATCATCTGGAGGATCATCAGAAGCAGAAGCCAGAGCGGACGGACAGAGAGGGCAAGAAACCCTTTGGAAGAAAGAAGAGAAAAGCATTTGGGAGGTCTAAAGGAGTCCAGAGCAGTACGTATACTGGGAGACATTCAAAAGGCCAGAATACACCATTGGACTGGGGAAAACCAGAGGAGTGGTGCTGCAGAGCTAGGAATCTCCAGACGGTACCTGTGAGGGAGACGGCTGCACTTGGAAGGGACCCTAGGACTGGTGCCAGAAGGTATGTGAAGAGAGATCCAGTGTCCAGGGATCTGGATTGGAAGGCTGGACATAAGAACTGGACTACATACTGGCCAGGCTATTTAGAGAGGAACTCTAACAGCAATGGAAGCTCAGGTATGAACACTGATCTATGCCCTAGCTATACCCTTGAAAGACAGCAGGGAAACAAGTATTCTCCTGAGAGTGCTCCATTGAGAAATTCCTCTGTGCCAATCCATGATATTGAACCCATGATTGTTGAAGAAGGGGGAGAGGTTATAGATCCAGGCTGTGAATACATGGATTGCTCTCTGTCTAAACTCCTTTGGTAATTTACTGTTACAAAGTACAACAACCTTCACAAAGAAATACAAACTTGTTCTTTAATCTACTCAGAAAAGCTCCTGAGTAGGATTTGAGCCACGCAGTAGAAAGCAAGCCAGCTAAGGGGTTTCAGCTGGGTAACTGCTAGCAATTGAGCCTTACCTAATTGCTTGTGAGCTCTGAGGAAATCACTTCTGAGTCCATGTGTGAAGATATAAGAAGTTAACCTGAAAAGAACAGTTTTTCCCTACTTTGTGGGTTTTGTTTGTTGATTAAAGCACTGCTAAGAAAATATTAGCTAGAGCCTACAGAAAAGACCAGTTTGTTACCATCCAGGTCTTTATTCTTTTGCTTTGATTGCCTGACAAGTTCAGCTGTTGTTTTCCTGATTTTGTTTTTCTAAGTTTAACACTGAAAGCAAGTATCCTGTTTTATGTGCTACCAAGCATATCTGTGTTGGGAGAAATAACCCCATAAATAAATATCTTATTGGCTTTACACTCAAGCACAACTAATTATTGTGAGCGGCTGTGTCTGGTGTGAATGGACTGCATTTCTCACAATCCCTTGCAAATCATATTGATGTATGCCTTTGCCAAGACTGTGAACATTCTCACCCAGGCACCCGCATGACACACTGCACTTCTTCACATTAAATCTTAACTGCCAAGCATTAGACCATTCTTCCAGCTTTTGTAGATCTTTCCTTATGTTATCCATTCCTTCTGGGGAATCCACTCTGTTGCCAATTTTTCATGTCATCTGCAAAAGGACAGACTTTTCCATTCAGTCCTTTAGCTATATCATTCACAAATACATTAAGCAGTACCGGTTCTAGGACCAAACCCTGAGGCACACCACTAATCACCTTCCTTTCATCCGAGTGATTTTCGTTTACCGTCACCTTCTGTCATCTGTCAACCAATTTCTGATCCAATTTACCTCCTTGGGACCCATCCCCAAGCTGTTGAGAACTTGATAAGCCTCCTATGAGGAACAGTATCAAAGGCTTTGCTGAAATCTAGGTAGATCACATCCATCGCTTGCCCTTGATCTAGTTCTCTGGTCACCCAGTCAAAGGACTCAATCAGATTTGTTTGGCAAGATCATCCTTTGGTAAAACAATGCAACCTGTTGGTTTTGAGAAAGTCCACTATTCACTCTTTCAGGAGCACCTCCATTACTTTTCCCACCACCGAGGTAAGGCTTACTGGTCTGTAGTTTGTCACTTCTTCCCTATTACCACTTTTGTGAAGAGGTACCACATCAGCCCTTCTCCAGTCCTGTGAAACTTCTCCTGTCTCCAAGGATCTATTAAAAACATCCTTTAACAGCCCTGCAAGAACCTCTCTGAGCTCTTTCAGTATCCTGGGATATATCCCATCTGGTCCCATGGCCTTGTGCAAGCTGTTTTAGCACATCATCTTTTGTGAATGGTGTGGTATCTACTCCATTCCCATTTGTATATTTATCAATCACAGGTGGTCCTTCTCCAGGATTTTCTTTAGCAAAAACAGAGCAGAAGTATTTGTTTAGCATTTTCGCTTTTTCAATGTCACTTTCCACAAACCCATTCCCAGCATTTTTGAGCCCTGAAATTCCATCTCTGATTTTCCTCCTCTTCCTGAAAAAGGTTTTGTCGTCACACTTCATATCTTTAGCCATCTTTTCTTCTGCCTTTGACTTTGCTATCCTTATTTCTCGTTTTGTCTCTTTTAGTTTGATCCTGTATTCTTTTCTGTGTTCCTCTGTTTGTGAACTTCTGAATTTTGTGAAAACTGTGTTTTTTGCCTTTGTGCAGCCACTTCTTTGGAGAACCCAATAGGTTTCCTTTTCCTCTCGTTTTTTTTTTAACTTTCCTTACATATGTATCTGTTGCCCCTTTTATTGCCTCCTTTAGTTTAGCCCATTGCAATTCCACTTTCCTTATCCCCTCCCACCCTGCCAACTCCTCCTTCAGGTACTTAGACATTTTACTGAAGTCATTGTTTTTGAAGTCTAGGACTTTGAGCTTGCTATGATTGGACTCCACTTTGGCTTTTATTTCAAACCACACCATGTGATGATCACTGTTGCTGATATGGGTACCTACCCAGATATTCGACAAACTATCTCTGTTGTTGAGCACTAAATACAGCATCGAACTTTCCCTGGTTGGTTCCATCACCATTTGTCTAAGTAATGCATCTTGGAAGGCATCCACATTTTTTAAACTTATTTATTTATTTACATTTCTTCTATACCGCGCTATTCAACATCAGTGCGGTTTACATAGAACATAGAACATACACGTTGCAAATAATGAAACCGTGTTTACAGGTAACAGGAAGTAGAACTTGGAGAACTTGGGGTAACTATTTACATCAGATTTTCATATTGTACAAGCTAAACTTATAAGTGTCTTATAAAGGAGCTTTGTCATGATATCTATATTAGACTGTAGGTGACATTACTGTATCTTCGTCTATCTTGTAGTACTGAATGAATAGGTAGTGTTTTACTGCCTTCCTAAATTGGGCCAAGTCAGTGATTGCACGTATTTCTTTCCAGATTTGCAAAAGGAATACGCCAATCCACATCGGGTAGATTAATATCATCCAATATGATCACTTCCCCCTTAATGGCTATCTTTGCAATATCAATAATCAATTCGCTATCCATTTCTTCGGTTTGAGTTGGAGGCCTGTAGACCACACTAGTATGGATGACAATGCCATCTCCTCTTTCCAACACAATCCACAGCGCTTCTTCTTTTCCCCACGTCCCCTGCATTTCAGCAGCTTTAATATTGCTTTTGACATATAGGGCTATTCCTCCTCCTTTTCTACCCTCTCTACTAAATAGACTATAGCTAGCTATGGCTATATCACATTCATGTGACTGGTTGAACCATGTTTCTGTAATGGCCACCATTTCCACCATTAGGGCTTCCAGGTCAGGAACTTTGTTGGCTAGGCTTCAAGCATTTGTGCTCATTGCTTTCCAGCATTTGTTAACTGGCTTGACTGTATTTTGCATGGATTTTGTTCTACACGCCCCTTCCCACTTGCCATTGATGTGTGGTTTAAAAGTATGGCTGTTTCCAATGTTACTATGCTTTTGCTGGGAGTGACGTACTGAACTTGTCCTTCTCCATCCATCACCCCCTTTCTCTAGTTTAAATGCCTGTCCACATACTGCCTGAATATTTCACTTAGGATCCTTTTCCCTGCAACGGAGAGATGTAGTCCATCAGCACAGTATAGTCTCTTGTTGATCCATCCATTTCCCCAGTCACCTATAGACCTAAAGCCTTCTTGTTTGCACCAGGTTTGGAGCAAAGTATTAAAGTTGTTTATGCAATACAGCCTTTCTGCCCCCTTACCAAGAACAGGTAGAACTTCTGAGAATGCTATAGTGTTAACAGTGGGCTTGAGTTTCTCTCCCAGAGTCTGGAGTCCCTTTGAACTGCAGAGGCTCTGTTTCTAGCCAGGACATTTGTACCCAAGTGGATGACAACATCAATTTTGGCATGCTCACTTTCTGCACTAACTATACCAACAATCTGGTTTGTATTCCTGCTGGCTGAAGAGCCTGGGAGGCATTTGACCATCTTCTCTCCTTTGAACCATGTTCCCAAGTTGGTGCCTATGATGATGGGATCTCCAAGTAGCAGTAGTTTTCTGTTTTGTGATTTTTTTTTAAATATTTGGTGCATTATTAATACATTGGTCATTGACTCTCTCATTTAAGAACACTTCTGTTTCCATTGATTGGGCATCCTCATTATCCAAGACAGAGAAGGTATTATGCAAGGATATCTCTTAATGTATAGGGTGTCTATGCATTGCAGATCATAATCTACCAGAGCCCACTGTGATCCATTTGTTCCTGGACTGTTTGCTTCTTTGTGGGATGGTGGTGGATATTGTTCAGTTTATACCCTAGAAGAGGTGTGTTTAATTGCAACTAATTCTTCCTTTAGTAGAGTCACTTCTTTATGTATAGCAGCTAACTTGAGGCATATAGGACAAACTCTTAGGTTCCAAATGATTCTTCTCAGAATGAAAGCACCACAGTTATTGCATTGAATATACAACTTGCTGATTAAGTGGTCCTAGGAGAAGGAGAAAACGAGAAAAGGTGTGTGTAACACCTAATTAAAGGACAGATGTCAATGTATATTATGGCTATATAGGAAATGCAACCCTGGGGTGGGTGGGGTGAGGAGTAGGGTGGGCAGTAACTTAAGTATCCCTGGCCAGTAGACATTATATGAACTTAGGACACACTCAGATATCTGATTTAAAGGCTATGCAAGGAATGTTGGCAGTCAGAATGTTCCTAAAACGTATATCCAAAAGTTAGAAGTTATATTAGAAAACAACAGCAACAGGCAATTGTAAACTCTGAAAGCTTAGCTGTGTGTAGTCTCTTGGAGCTGTCATGAACAGACTTGATAAGGTACTTCGTCAGGCTGTAGAGTTGATTCAATTAGCCCCATCCTGTGAAGCAGGCTTGTAACAGACAATGGAAACTTAAGTATTCAAATTGAAATCTTACTTCTATGTATCAGTCTACTATACAAAGGTCTCTGTAACTTTAAAATTTATACCTTTGCTGCAAAATTAAGTAGGAGATTTAAGTAGAAGACCAGGTCTCTGCAAATCTAAAAGCAAATGTCTACTTCTGTTCCAAGTAGCTATATATAACGAGTATCCCTGGCCAGTAGACCTTATATGAACTGAAGGCACACTCAGATATCTGATTTAAAGGCTATGCAAGGAATGTTGGCAGTCAGAATATTCCTAAAATCTTATATCCAACAGTTAAAAGATATACTAAAAAAAAACAAAAAAAAAAACAACGCCAATTGTAAAGTCTGAAAGCATAGCTGTGTGTAGTCTCTTGGAGCTGTTTACTCCATTTACAACACCTGCAATTTTCTCCATTGGGGCATGTTTACTAAACTGCACTAAGTTAGACATGATTGGACCAGAAATCCAGCATGGAGGCCCATGATGACCTCAGGATGGATGTGTATCCATCCCCCAGACATTGGCGAATTGGAACCACATGGCAACACACTAACCAGCATGCTGGTGTGCTGATGCCACCCATTCAGGTGGTGTTAATTGCACCCACACTATTGGCAACAGCCACAGTTAGCACACACAAAGATGCCCACGCTAACTGCATGTTCTGCCCCTAACCTAACCAGTTCTTGCCCAATCACACACTAACCTGCTAGCATGGGATCCTTACTGTGGGAGGAGTGCGGCATGGAAAACTTGACAGGTAACTGTTAGCACAGTTTAGTAAACATGCCCCATTGTTGGTAACTAGGCATTGTCATATAAAATAGGACTTGCAGTAAAATTGCAGTTAAAGGCAGTAGTGCATGTTAATGAGGTAGCACACCTTAGTAACTCTAGCTATTGATCTATTTGTGTGCTCTGAAAACTTGATCTATTTGTGTGCTCTGTATAAACTTGAACATGCGTGCATCTATGAATGAATGCATGTAAAGCTAATTTCCACATTATGAAAGTCTAAACAGTTTTTCTTAATAAAAATGCTTAAAATAAAAAAAAATGTCCAAAAATTGGGAAGGAAGTCTGAAAATGATCCCACAATGAAATGAACATGTTTTTCCATGCACGTCTCTAGTATGTAGTGCTGAAGTTGCAGTATTCAGAACCACATTGAGGGAAGGTAGTGTACAACAGGAAGGAAACATGGATAGAGTAAATGAGTTCTGATGTATCTGTTATCATATTCTGTGCTTCTATGGCTGTTTATGTGACCTCTCGGTCTGGAACTAGAGTGCTAAAGTGTTGCTATGGATACTAGCAGTCATTCTAAGAGCTGATATTTGTAGTGATGCAGTGCTTATTAGAACACCACATATCTGTAAAGTTCATGTAACAGGTTGCTGGGTAATAAGGTGGTGGATCAGATGGTGCAGTGGATTATGCTACCTGGTGATTTTCCCATTAATGGGCAGGGATACCTTTCTTTCTGTATAGTGAATAGCTTCTTCTTTGACTATTCAGTTTGATAAACAGCTGCTGGGGTGGAATAATACGGGAAGGGTAGTGGGAGGGGAGGGGTAGATGTGGAGGAGGTGGCGGATTAATTTAAGGAGAAAGTGGAGACTGCAGATTAAAGGGGTGGAGGTTAAGGGGGAGAGTGGCTAAAGAGGGGAGGTGGAGAGGTGGTTAGGTGGGATTCATTTATGGGAGTAACTTTGGAGTCTGTGAAAGAAATAATACAGAGGTTGCATCTTACTTGGATGCACCTAGATCCTATCCCAGGTCATCTATTGAAGCAGGGTTCAGAGAAAGTGTTGGAGCGATTGGCTGACTTAGGCCCTGATTCTATAATGATAATAGCGGGGCTGCACATCCTGCAGGGACGTGCATCCCTGCTATTCCCCTTGCTAATATTCTGCCTGCCTCTCCACTGCATGCACAGAGCTGCTGTGCATGCGGTGGAGGATGTGGGCAAGAAGGGGGCATTGCGTGGATGGGCTCAACCCCCAGACATACAGGGCCTATTCCAATGTTGGCCCTGTATATCTGGGGACCACCGGGGGGATGGCCTGCTTATTCCACTTTGGAGGTGGAATAAGAACAGGCCGACCCCCCCCCATCTCACCTGTCAGACCCCCCCCCCCCCCCCGGAGTCAGCTCACGGTGCATGTGGGTCCTTGCCACCCAACTGGGGCACTGGCTGCCTTCATTGGGCACGTGCGACTAGGAATCGGGGTCCCAGGGTGCGCCACACATTTGCTTCCATAGGAAGTATGTCCCCATGACAAAGGAAGGGGCACTCCAGGCCGTCCTTGGGCCCGATTCTGAATGCCACAGGAACATTTTGTTTCCACAATTCAGAATCGGGTCCAAATGGGCCAGTCCTGCTCAGGACCATCCAGACAGCCTGAATGTGCCCCTTAGGGACTCAGGCTCTTAGTGAATGCATCATTGGCTCAGAGAAACTACCCAAAAATGTTGAAGAAAGCACTGGTTACCCCCATTCTAATGAAAGGGAATGTGCTGTGTTGGGAAAACTTGTGACCAATATCTTCACTTATGTGTTTGGCAAAGGTCATGGAAAAGGAAGTGGTGGGGCAATTGTATAGATTCTTGGAAGAGGAGAGTGGATTAGATTGGGGGTAAGTAAAATTCCATAGTAGTTCGGGTAGTGGTGGTAGTGGTGATGGTAGTGGTGATGGATATGCTATATCATGCAAAGGATAGTGGGAAGGCAGCGATGGTGATTACTTTGGATCTGTCCACAACCTTTGATATAGTGGCCTTGGATATACTGTTGAAGATGTGTAGGTAGCTGGGGATGGGGGAAAGATTTTAAGGTGTTTTGGCTCATTTTTATGTGAAAGATGTGTTAGGGTATGGTTGGAAGAAAGGATGACCTCAGTTAGACGTCTACCATGTGGGATACCACAGGGATCAGCACTGTCCCCAACACTCTTCAATATTTTTATGAGCCCAGTGTAGAAGATTATACAGAGGTATGGTTTTCAAGTATTTATTTGGTGGTGATCTTTGAGCAGGATATGAAGGAGGTGATTAAGAGAGTAAATGTCTTTTTGGAGGAGTGTCAGAGTGCTTAACACTAGAAGCCCCAAAAGGAAATTTCCCTAGAAACCCCAAAGTGTGTCAATTGACGCATTATCACGACGACTGTGTTTAGCATGAAATGCAGATGTGAATTAATGTGAAGTTGCTTATTTGTTAAATGCGTGCAGTATGTGATGTCATTACATGACATCATCGTGTGTTTATTGTTTGTAATGTCGAAGTAAAACTGCAAACAGTGATTGAGATGCGCCACCTAGTGGGAACATGAATTTATACCTAGAAGCCCCAAAGTACGTCAATTGACGCATTCAAGACAATTGAGTGTGTCAATTGACGTACTTTGGGGCTTCTAGGTATAAATTCATTTTCCTGCTAGGTGGTGCATCTGTCATTAATTTCCGATGCACATATTTGAACATCTTGACCTTGCTAACAAAGTCATGGAACATGACTGACATGGTTCTAGCAGTGGCGCTGGTATACAATTTCGAAGATGCATTTGCGTCAATTGACGCACTTTGGGGCTTCTACTGTTAAGGGTGAATCAGCTGAATGCCTGAAAGTCAGAGATCCTGCTGTGTAAGGAGTTGGATGAAGGAAACCTGAAGGAAGGACCAATGATTGGAGGGGTCTGGCTGGAATAGAAGCAATAAATTAAGGATTTGGGGTTTAAACTAGATACCAATTTGGCATTGCATGTATAGGTGTCATATGTTGTGTGCACAGCTTATGGTAAATTGGGGGTGATGTGGCAACTGTGGCACTTTTTGAATGAGGCGGTGATGCACCTCTTAATACAAGAACTTGTCATGTCAGTAGTGGATTATTGTAATATACCGTAAGTGGAATTACTGGGGCATATAGTGAGGAAATTGCAGGTATTGCAAAATACCGCCCCCCAGTAACTTTCTGGGTATGGTAAAAAGGGAATCAGTCTTGGAGGTACTTCACTAGTTATACTGATTCCCTCTCCACAAAGAAGCATATTTAGCCACTAGTGCTAACATTTAAAACAGAGGAAAGGGGCTCTAGTGTTCTGATAATGGCCAGGTAGGGTGCTGAGATCGAGCCAAGGCCATCTCCTGGACATCCCCGGTTGTCATCAGGTGTGACAAAAGAGGTAGAGAGAGAGACCATATAAAATTGCAGCACTGAACAAGCTCCCAGAAGGTTTGTGGAAAGAGCAGGAACAGATGACGTTTGGAAAAACCTTGAAACGTTTTTGTTCCCATTTTAAGACAGCTAGGTATGGCAGGAGCAGAGCAGGTATTCATTCATGACCGTGAAATTGGGGGAAGAAGGTGGTTTATATAGTTTTGAGTGTTGTGTTGTGTTGTGTTTGTTTTTAATGATTGTTCACCACCTTGAATTTAATGTCATATGATGGTATAGAAATATTTTGAAATAAATTAATAAAGTAATAAATCCCAAACCCTGGAAAGGAACCCAGTCCACACTCTGGAATGGTGGTTTCAATAATGCTAGCTTTATTCAACAGAACGTTCCAGCTCTGCAGGATTCCACAGTAAAAGTCAGGACAGATAGTTGCATAGCAGTGTTCATTATCTTGAAAGGAGATAAATAATGAGACGTCCAGCACAGGTCTCCTTAAGCCTGTCAGGGGCTCATCAGAAAAGATGCCTAAAGCAGAGGAACAAAGTAATTTATTCATTTTCTCCATGAAAAAATTGGTGCGCCGACTGGCTTCTGCATTAGCAAGCAACATCAAAGAGGAAAAGACTAAACAACAAAGGAAGAAAAGAACCCAACCCACTTTGAGTGCCAGCATCTATATCCATTAGATGTTACTGCTGACATCATCATTCCTTAAACACACATAACCCCACACAAATACTGTATTGCTAAACAAAGTAGATAGCACTGATCGGTGCTGGTCGAAGTTAAATAAGGATAGGGTTTAAGGATCCCTTCAGGAACTAGGTCCACATTCATAATCGTAGAGCACTAGTAACCCCTACTATGACAGAATTTAAAGGATGAGGAGCAGCCTTTCAATTTCAAATGCCAAGCAAAGAAAGGATGCAGCATCTTCTTGCTTATCAGGCTGACTATATCTAGGAAAACAGGCTCTTTATATTAAATTAATTTTATAACAGAGGGTCTGATTTACTATGGCTTTTTTCCACATTCTGTGACCAGGAGAAAAATCTTAGTAAATCAGGAGCTCACAAAGGCCCCTTGATAAGCAACTGAAGAGTCGCTATGAAAAGTCGAATGGATACCAATATTGTTCCATGTGAATTGGCAATATTCAAATTTATAAACTATTTTTAAGGAATTATATTACAACATAAAAAATAGGATTGAGAGTTATGGACTCCCCTACAGAAAACATCTGATTTGTAATGATTTGTAACGGGCAAGGTGAGTTATGGGTATTGTATGGAACTGAGTTATATAGTGAATAGGATTGATTTATTGTTGATATTGTGTGGTATAAAAATGTTTCTAATAAAAATAAAAGCTGAAGATAAAGATTGCTGTAACTCAGAAATATGTTTCAATGTAACATGCTTCTATCTTGGTGGCTGCTGTGTGATATTAAATTGTATAAATAGATAAATAAAATGGGAAATATTTAAACACCTGTATTGCATACAGTATAATTGGGGGATGGTATCATGGAAAACCATTTCTGATGTCATCTGAGATGTAATGGCAGCATGAAAACATAGAGTTGCAATCTTCGAGACACGCAGAATTCTAAAATCATGACAGAGTGCATTTAAACAATATTTCCCTAATAATAGTTAGAAAATTCTTTTTAAATTAAATATCCTGACCTCTACTGAGGAACATTCTGGAGTCCCTGTTCCTAAGTAAGCCCTGTAGACGGGATGTAATGGGGAATGGCCTTCTCTTTCAGGCAGGGCACAAAGAGGATCCACTTCATGCTTTTGAAAAGAAGGGCCTGAAAAAACAGTACCCAGAATCAGGGCTTGCGCTAGGTTTTCTGATGCCCCCCCCCCCTACAGCCTATAAATCAGTGCCCTCCTCTCTCATTAGCCAATGACTTGTGGCTGAACCCACAATGCTGTTTCTGACAATACCTTATGGGGGATATTCAGCGGCGGCTACCACTTCTAAAGTGCATAGCCATCGCCGCTGTTCAACCCGATATTCAGTGCCAGGGTCATATCCATGTCACGGCACAGTCCACAAGCTAACTGGGCAGAGGCGATATTGGGCTGCTGTCTGGTTAGCTCCCATGGGTAAAGTTAAGGCATCCTTTGCCGTGCCTATCTTTACCAATGGGTTGCTAACCGGGCAGCGGCTCAATATCGCCACTGTCCAGTTGGTGACAGGTACATCCTCTGCTCCACCCCAGAACATCCACAACATGCCCTGATGCTAATCGCATAGCATGAGGTCATATAGTGGTGGCACCCGCGGATATCCAGCAGCACTAACCATATTATTGCTGCTGAATATCATGCTAAACCGCATTTACACAATTTGCAGGTCTGCAAACTATGTAGATGTCTTTGAATATTGAGGCAGATCCCTCTGAGAGCCTTCTGCAATAATCGGGGGAGAGCAGGGGGAAAAGGAGGAGGAGGGAGGGTGTGCTGGGGTTGTGTGAGGCTGCTGTACTCTTCCAGATTCTTCCAAATCCCGCCAATGTTTGGCTGCTCAACAGTCTCTTATCATGATAAGAGCATGGAGCTGAACCAAGTTTCCCTTCTCCTATAGCTACCAAAGACCGAAGTCTAGTGGAGCCCTCCACATCACACTCAAGTGAGAGAGTCACCCCTTTAGGGCTTGAGGTGATTGTTAACAAGTGTTTAATCAATCTCTTTTCCTCTCTATCTTCAGATTTTCTACAGAGAGGAGAAAACCAATCTACCATCTGCTGGAGACAAAGAAATACTGAAGGGCCTCTGGTGGCTGAGCTAGATAGAGTCATGGGAGCGATGTCATTGAAACCTGGGCTTTTCATTAGTTCTTTTTCTCCACCAATCTGCTGGTAGGGGAACACAACCCATTTGTCTGGACTGGTCTAGCAAGACAATATGGAAATAGAATTTTCATGGGGCACTCATAAATGCCCTTTCAGCCATCGGCATCTATAGTGACTCTGAGATTTGGGCGTCCACAAAGGAGACATGTTGGGGGTGTCATATTGGCAGAGCTATAGAGTACACAAGGCTGATGTATTTGAAATGGGCAAGGATGTTGAGGGCCACTAATTTGAATGCCTCTATTTGGACCAGCTATAAATCTCTCACAAATGTAAAAATGACCAGTTTTTAGGAACTCCAAACATGCTTCTCCTGGCTGGAGGTGACTTACTGGCCGGTCATTATTGTCCACATAGCTATTTAGTAGGCGTCCTTTAACTATCTTGGTTTATTTTTGCCCAAATATTATAAGTCTTCTCATCCTTGCTAGTCTAATTTGCACTATCCCTTCCTCCCACCCCCATCATTTCAACCTTGTGCTGCCTGTTTCTCTCCTATGCTTGGTCTTTGTATCCATGTACAAGAGTGTGTCTGCCAGGACCTGTATGTGTGTGTGTGTGTGTGTGTGTCAGTGTGTGGGATGCTGTTGAAGGGATATAGGGCTCAGCATGAGCAACATCAACAGGTGGTTTGTGAAGACATTAATGCATCAGTGCTACATGGCACAGAATAAAGACAGGAGACTTCACACACCACCTAGACAAGGTCTTAGATAGTGCTGGAGAGGATCCTACTGTCTTGGTACATATTGGTACCGATGACATTGGAAAATGTGGGAGAGAGGTTCTGGCTTTTAGGTAGAGCATTGAAATCCAAAACTTCCAGGGTAGTGTTCTTAGAAATGTTTACTGTTCCACGCACAAGACGTAAGAGGCAGACCGAGCTCCATAGTCCCAATGTGTGGATGAGACGATGGTGCAAGGAAGATGGTTTTGGATTTGTTAGGAACTGAGCAACATTCTGGGAAGGGGGGGGGGCTTTTGCAGGGTGGAACGAGGTTGCTGGCATTAACCTTTAAAAAGGAGATAGAGCAGCTTTTAAACAAGATAATGGGGGAAAGCCAACAGTCACCCAAGAGCACATGGTTCAGAATGATGTGTCCTTGAAGGATACCAGCAAAACAGGGAAATTAGGGCATCCTGATAGAGAGGTTCCAATAAAAGTAAAAGTAACCCAAGTGCCTTTAAGTAAAAATCAGCCAGAGTTGAAATATTCTAAATGAGCCCTTTCATCTAGGGTTGCCAACTAGCCGGTTTTCAGCCAGCCTGGCCGGTTTTCCTGTGGTCGGGCCGACTGCCGGCAGAGAACCGAAACCAGCCATTGAAAAGCCGGTTTTTTGCTCTGGCTGCGAGATCGGGAGCGGCCAGAGCAGAAAACCGGCTTTGCGCTTGCGATCGCGATTGCGATCACAGTCCTGGCCCCCCCTTGCAGCCGCTGCTGCTGCTTCTTACAGAGCAGCGGCTGCAATAAAGTTAATTTAAAAGTAAGGAATCCTGTGAGGGGCCTTCCGGCCCTATGAAACTCCTTCTGCAGTGCCCGCCCCTCTGATGTCACTTCCTTTTCAGCCAGGGAACCTGCAGAAGGAGTTTCATAGGAGCCGAGGGTTCCTCACAGGTTTCCTTACTTTTAAATTAACTTTATTTATTGCAGCTGCTGCTCAGTAAGAAGCAGGAGCAGCGGCTGCACGGGGGGGAGGGGGTGGAGGGGGACCTGTACTGGAAAAGGGCTATGGGGGGTGGGGGGACTTGGACTGGAAATGGGTTGTGATGGGGGGGGGGGACCTGGACCGGAAAAGGACTATGGGGGGGGGACATGGACTGGAAATGGGTTGTGATGGGGGGGACCTGGACTGGAAAAGGGCTATGGGGGGGGGGGAACTTGGACTGGAAATGGGCTATGGTTGAGGGAGGGGGAACTTGGACTGGAAATAGGCTATGATTAGGGGGGCTAGGACTGCAAATGGGCTGTGATGGTGGGGGGGGGCTAGGACTGCAAATGGGCTGTGATGGTGCGGGGGAACTCGGACTGCAAATGGGCTGTGATTGGGGGGCGGGGGCTAGGACTGGAAATGACCTGTGATGTGAGAGCTGCCACTGGAAATGAGCTTATGAAGAGCTGGAATAGGACTGGAAATGGGCTGATGTGGGGCATGGGAGAATGGGACTAGAAGGGAGTGGATGCTGGGTGGGTCTAGAACTATAAGGGAACTGATTTTGGGGGAGGACTAGAATGGATGGGGAATGAGAATGGAGAGGGGAAAAATATTTTGTGTGGAAGAAAAGTCTATGATGGGCTGGGTATTGGGAGAGTAAGAGGGGCTTGAGAATGGAAGGGTGAAATTTAAATGGATGATATAGGAATAAGGAAAGAATTGTGGGAAAGAGCAAAAGGGAAACAATCTGTATGTTAAAGCAGATATAGAGAGAGAATGGAAAACATCTAAAAGAGAAGAAAGGACAAATGGATAGTTTGCAGAAGACACGAAGAAACCAGAAGAAAGTGACTGGAGCAATTGCAACTGAAAAATGAAATGCCCAAACAGAAGGTAGAAAAATACTTTTTATTTTGAATTTATTAACTGGAATATGTCTGGTCTGGGAAGTGTGTATTGCTAACATCTTTGCGTTTTTGTTTAGTGCAAGAGGAAATTACTTTATAGTTTTATTTCTCCAGTGTTGTACATTTCATGTTTGGATTTTGGGGTTCCCAGTTTAATTATTATCTGACCAAGGAAGTTAGCCTACACGTATCCTCGGTAATTTTTGTGAGTGGGGCTGGGGGCGGGGCAGGGGTGGGACTAGGGGAGGAGAATGGGTGGAGCATAGCAAGCCAAAGGTGTCGGGTTTTTCTCAGTGAAAAAGTTGGCAACCCTACTTTCATCAAATATCCAGACTGTTAATATTAGCAAAAACAAAACTTTTAAAAGCCTTATGCAAATTCTAGAAGTCTAAAAAATAATATGGGAGAGTTAGAATATATAGCAATGAATGAAAGGTTAGATATAATTGGCATTTCAGAGACCTGGTGGAAGGAGGATAAGCAATGGGGCACTATGATACCAGGTTACACACTATATCACAATGATAGGGTGGATCAAATTGGTGAAGGGGTAACTCTATATGTTAAAAACAGCATAGACTCAAACAGGATAAAGGTTTTGCAGGAAACAAAATACACTGTAGAATCTCTATGAATAGAAATTCCATGTAAAAAGGAGGAGGGAATGGCAGTGGAGATATAGTACTGACTGACTTGACAGAATGAAGAGACAGATGATGAAATGTTAACAGAAATTAGAGTTGCTAGCAAAGGTTACAACACAATAATAATGGGAGATTTCAATTACCCCAGTACTGACTGAGCCACATCAGGATATGCAAGGGAAATAAAGTTTCTAGATGAAGTAAATGATTGCTTCATGGACTAGCTAGTTCAGGAACTGACATGAGGGGATGATATTTTAACCTAGTCCTCAGTGGAACGCAGGATCTAGTGCGAGAGGTAACTGTTTTGGGGCCGCTTGGTAATAGAGATCATAATAAGAACATAAGAACATAAGACATGCCATACTGGGTCAGACCGAGGTCCATCAAGCCCAGTATCCTGTTTCCAACAGTGGCCAATCTAGGTCATACGTACCTAGCAGTTTCCCCAAAAGACACAAGTTCCACAATGCTTGTACTGGGTCAAGCATTGATATCCTGGGTCCCTTTTTAATAGTGGTTTATGGACCTTTCCTCCAGGAACTTGTCCAAACCTTTTTTAAACCCAGCTATACTAACAGCCCTTACCACATCCTCCGGTAACAGATTCCAGAGTTTGATTACACGTTGAGTGAAAAAATATTTTCTCTTATTTGTCTTAAATAGTTTACCCTGTAGCTTCATTACATGTCCCCTAGTCTTTCTATATTCTGATAGCGTAAACAATTGATCCACGTTTATCTGTTCCACTCCATTCATTAATTTATAGACCTCTATCATATCTCCCCTCAGCCGTCTCTTTTCCAGGCTAAAGAGCCCTAACCTTTTTAGCCTCTCTTCATAGGAGTAGCCTTCCATCCCCTTCACCAATTTGGTGGCTCTTCTCTGTACTTTTTCTAATAACGCTATGTCCTTTTTAAGATACGGTGACCAGAATTGCACACAATATTCAAGGTGCGGTCGTACCATGGAGCGATACAGAGGCATTATAATATCCTTTGTTTTATTCTCCATCCCTTTCCTTATGATACCTAGCATTCTGTTTGCTTTCTTGGCCGCCGCTGCACACTGGGTGGAGGGTTTTAACATGTTATCCACGATGACTCCTAAATCTTTTTCCTGGGTGGTGGCTTCTAATGTGGAGCCTTGCATCGAGTAACTATAGTGTGGGTTGTTCTTTCCTAGGTGCATGACTTTGCACTTGTCCACATTAAATTTCATTTGCCATTTGGATGCCCAGTCTTCCAATTTATCCAGGTCCTCCTGCAGTTTTCCACTATCCTCTTGGGTTTTAACAGCTTTAAACAGTTTTGTGTCATCTGCAAATTTGATAACCTCACTCGTTATTCCCTTTTCCAGGTCATTTATGAATATGTCAAAAAGCAGCGGACCCAGTACAGATCCCTGGGGTACTCCACTATTCACCTTTTTCCATTGGGAATATTGGCCATTTAGCCCTACTCTCTGCTTTCTATCTTTAAACCAGTTCCCGATCCACAATAGTACACTGCCTCCTATCCCATGACTTTTTAGCTTTGCCAAAAGTCTCTGATGGGGGACCTTGTCAAAAGCTTTCTGAAAATCCAGATACACTATATCAACCGACTCACCTTTGTCTACCTGTTTATGCACACCTTCAAAAAAACATATCAGATTAGTAAGACAAGATCTTCCTTGTCTAAAGCCATGTTGGCTGTCTCCCATTAGGCCATGACTATCTACATGCTGTGTAATTTTGTTCTTTATGATGGTTTCTACCATTTTCCCTGGTACTGACGTCAGGCTCACCGGTCTGTAATTTCCCGGGTCACCCCTGGAAGCCTTTTTTAAAAATTGGTGTTACGTTGGCGACCCTCCAATCTTCAGGTATTACAGATGATTTTAATGAAAGTTCACAGATTACCAATAGCAGGTCTGCAATCTCATATTTCAGTTCTTTCAACACTCTGGGATGTATACCATCCGGTCCAGGTGATTTGCTACTATTCAGTTTATCAAATAGTTGTAATATATCTTCCCGGTGTAGCGATATTTCTCTCAATTCCTCTGCAGTATCACCTTTAAATACCACTTCAGTCTTGGGTAACATCCCTACATCTTCCTCAGTAAAGACCGAAGCAAAGAATTCATTCAGTCTCTCCGCTATAGCCTTGTCTCCTCTTACTGCCCCTTTTACCCCTCTATCATCTAACGGTCCAATTGACTCTCTCACAGGCCTTTTGCTACGAATGTACTTGAAAAAGTCTTTATTTCGTGTTTTTGCTTCCGCAGCAAGTTTCTTTTCAAATTCCCGCTTTGCCTGCCTTATCAATGCTTTGCATTTAACTTGCCAGTGCTTGTGCTGTTTCCAGTTTTCATCATTTGGCTCTTTTTTCCATTTCCTGAAGGTTGCTTTTTTGGCAGCAACAGCCTCTCTGACCTCACCTTTAAACCATGCTGGCAGTTTTTTGGACTTTCTCCCACTCTTCTTAATGCGTGGAATACAGCTGGTCTGGGCTTCGAGGATAGTAGTTTTAAATAACGCCCAAGCTTGCTGTAAGTCTTTAACCTTTGGAACCGCTCCTTTTAGTTTTTTCCTAACTATATTCCTCATTCTATCATAGTCTCCCTTTTGAAAGTTAAAAGGTAGTACTGTGGATTTCTTTACTATTTGTTCTCCAATAATTAAATCAAACATGATCATATTATGGTCACTATTGCCAAGTGGTCCCAACACCCTTATTTCTTGCACCAGATCTGGCGTTCCACTAAGGACTAGGTCCAGTATGGCTTCCCCTCTGGTCGGTTCATGAACCAGCTGCTCCAAGAAGCAGTCATTTATTCCATCTAGAAACTTTATCTCTTTAGTTTGTCCTGCCGTGACACTGACCCAGTCGATACCGGGGTAATTGAAATCACCCATTATTACTACTCTGTTGTGACTTTTGTTAGCTTCTGTGATTTCTTTGAGCATTTCATCATCCATTTGTTCATTCTGGCCAGGCGGTCGATAGTACACCCCCACTGCCATCACCTTCCCCTTCATAAGTGGAATTTCAATCCATAGAGATTCTACAGCAATTTTTGTTCCCTGCAAAACTTTAATCCTTTCTGACTCAATGCCCTCTCTAACATAGAGCGCAACCCCTCCACCAATTTGATCAGCTCTATCATTACGATATAGTTTGTATCCAGGTATCACAGTGTCCCACTGGTTATCCTCCTTCCACCATGTCTCTGAGAGTGCAATCATATCTAACCTCTCATTTAGTGCCATATATTCTAACTCTCCCATCTTATTGTTTAGACTTCTAGCATTGGCATACAAGCATTTTAGAGACTGTATTTTATTCATATTAATCTGGCTATTGGTAGGCATGGGTAATTTGGAATCTTTATTCTCTGTCTGCTCCTTACTCAAGGGCATTTCGGCTACTATACTCCCTTTTGGAACCTCATTGCTTTTGGTAGTATCCTTCAAGGATACCTTCGTCCGAACCATGCGCTCCTGGGTGACTGTCGGCTTTCCCCTAATTTCTAGTTTAAAAGCTTCTCTATCTCCTTTTTAAAGGTTAATGCCAGCAGTCTGGTCCCATCCTGATTAAGGTGAAGCCCATCCCTTCGGAAGAGCCCCCCCTTTCCCCAGAATGTTCCCCAGTTCCTAACAAATCCAAAACCCTCATCCTTGCACCATTGTCTCATCCACGCATTGAGACTCCGGAGCTCTGCCTGTCTTTTGGGTCCTGCACGTGGAACAGGAAGCATTTCGGAGAATGCTATCCTGGAAGTTCTGGATTTCAACTTCCTACCTAAAAGCTTAAATTTAGCCTCCAGAACTTCCCTACCACATTTTCCTATGTCATTGGTACCAACATGTACCAAGACAGCAGACTCCTCCCCAGCACTATCTACGATCCTATCTAGGCGGTGCGTGAGGTCCGCTACCTTCGCACCAGGCAGGCATGTTACCAGGCGATCCTCACGTCCACCAGCCACCCAGCTATCTACATTCCTAATGATTGAATCACCAACTATAACAGCTGTCCTGACCCTCCCCTCATGGGCACGTGGCCCTGGAGAAACGTCCTCGGTGCAAGAGGGTTTTACATCACCTGGAGGACAGGTCCTAGTTACAGGATCACTT
Source organism: Ichthyophis bannanicus (assembly GCA_033557465.1). Classification (NCBI taxonomy): domain Eukaryota; kingdom Metazoa; phylum Chordata; class Amphibia; order Gymnophiona; family Ichthyophiidae; genus Ichthyophis; species Ichthyophis bannanicus. The sequence goes on along the minus strand of CM066031.1, from coordinate 539,151,649 downwards.
CCTGCCACACCAGGGTGATGCTCTCCTGTCATGTGACCTCTCTCCTCTCTGTCTTTCTTATGTCTTCCAGGTCTGCTACTCTAGCCTCTAGAGAACGGACTCGCTCCCTGAGAGCAAAGAGTTCTTTGCACTTAGTGCATACGTAAGACCTCTCACCAACTGGGAGAAAATCATACATGCGACACTCAATGCAAAAGACCGGAGAACCCCCATCTCGTTGCTGGACTTCTGTCTGCATCTTAGTTTAAAGCTTGTGTTTAGGTCTTTTAAATTCTGTATATACTAAGGATTGGTGTAGATGCTTATACCAATAAAAGTGTATCTAATACCCCTAATACACCTTGTATACCTGAAGCTTAATTAATTAAGCTCAGATCCTCCGTGTATGACTGATTTGGATAACGAGCTGTACCTGAGAGCAGCCCCTTTCTTCTAAGATGTGCAAGTACCTATAAAGGTACAATTAGCCAAGGGGTGGGTGGGTGCTGGGGAGGGAGGGAGGGAGAAAAGTCCTACTAAAGAGGGCAGTTATGATTACATTAGATTTAATAAATGGAGGGATGATAGCAAGGACGTTGACTGCACTAGCATTTAACTTTTAAAAAGGATACTATAATAAAATTAGGAGAATAGTTAAAAAAATAACTAACAAGAACAACTGCTTGGAGGAGGGAAAACATCAAATGCAGGCAGATTGTATAGATTAGTCCAAGTAGGATTGTCAGCTGGCTCCAGATGCGCCCAACAAGCTTGATCAAGTCCTCGGTACCCACTGCATGCAGGGATATGGGATATGTAGTTGGTATTTCTCTATTGCACTCCATAAGAAAAGCAAGATTAGAAGTTCTTTTGCATACAGGAAAACCAGGACTGGATCAAGCCTGTTGGTTGCATCTGGAGTCAGTTGGCAAATGTAGTCTCAAGGAATCAACTCTGCAGATTGTCTAAGAAGGATAGTCTCTGTGTTAGTCATCGACCCTCCATGGTCCATGCCCAGCACAACCCATTAGTCAGGATGCAAAAGCAAGTAGAACCACCATCTGGCATGTGCATGCATACGACCACCAGAGCTGACAATCATTTCACTGTGGGTCAAAATGGACAAACAAATTGGGCACAGAGCTGCCAGTCAGACTGCCTAAGGGGACATAGGGTCCATCTACCTGCAAGCCATCGACTGCCATGTGAGACACACACAATATGCTTACTGGCATGACCTGAATAAAGGTTAGGTTATCTTGCCATGGATGCATAGTCATCAATATTCATGTATCTGTGTAGAAACCTAGGGTGTCTCTTTCATATGAAGTGCATTCATCTTGCAACATGTGTGGTAGGCTATGGCCTATGATAGCTTGCAAATATGAAAGGCCTGTAAGTTAGGCCCTGATTCCAACCCCCATCTTAGTAAAAAACCAAAAATCTGTGAAAGTCTGAGAAAATTGCTTTAAACTGCTTAATAAGAAGTTTTTCATGAATTCATAAATCTTTCATTATTCTCTTGTGTTCTGAGGATAGAAATGTTTCAATGCTTGCATTCCTAGAGCTAGAAACGACCTTGCAGTAGAATTGTATCCATACCTAGAAACTGTACCATTGTTAGAACAATCCTAGAGGAGGGAGCTGGGTGCTAGGCCCAGGAGGGATCTCCAATTGGACAAATGCAGGGGGCGTTGGAACTACTAGAAAGTCTGCATGTATCAAACTGAAAAGAAATGTATAAAATGAATATGTCTCTGTAAGAACTTGGCTCAGTCCTTTTTGAAGCTTGACTCTCTGAGCCTTGTGCACAATAAATTGGCTTGGACCCTGTAATTGACTCCTGGATTTATTCATTGTCTGCACTTCGCTGCTACACATGGAAGGTGTGCCAATAATGTCATAGCTTCAGAATGGGGGGGGGGGGGGAGTAGCTAACATCAGTGAACACTGAATAGGAAAGAAAATCCTGTGAACTGTATTAGGGTGCCTGTGCAGTGCAGCATGATTTAAGTGCTTCATTCCACTAGTGTGATTAGGTGAAAACCTCTATAGCATTTTGGTCTGCACCACATATGATATACAATTGTGTGTAACGATTGTGGCCTCTACATGTTACACAGGTCTGCGACTAAAAAGCTGTTTGATTATTTTCATGTAATTTCCATGTATTTTGGTGTGCTGAAAACAAATAAAATATTGAAAAAACTCCTAGACGTCATGATTTGCCACAACATGCAAAATTGTCTTCAAATTTATCAATTTTTTTCAAATTACTATTAATTAATTCAAATTACTATTAATTAATTCACATAAGTGCATTTAAGATATAAAATGCCAAAAAACCTTAAAGGTGTTGTCCGAGTTATGTAAAAAAAAATATAGCACTGTAAATCTGATGGTCAGCAATATATACATAAGTTAAGCAAGTTTTAAGTCCGTGCTTCTAATGGTAGAAGGGGTTAATCTTTCCTGAAGAATCCAGTGGGAGGGAGACACAGGGCAGACAGCAGCAGCTCCGGTCAGTGCAGGGCGGCGTGGCCAGCACTGTGACGTCTCGTGTACAGACACAGAGCTGCTCTCTCCTGCATGCCACACTTGTGCAGGAATCATCATCAGGTTCTTGGTTCTAGGCTGTTCACACTTTTTCATCGCAATTCGTGTTAGCTCGTCATTCTTCAACCGTTATGTTATGGCTCCGCAAAAGTGTATTAATTCGCCAGACAGTTTCTGTTTCATCTGTGGTGAATATATAGTGTTGAAGCAACAGCAGAATATTACAGACTTTGTGAAAAAAGTATACTTTGCATACTTTGGACTAAAAATTGGAGATCAAGATAAAGTCTGGGCGCCTCATAAAGTGTACAAACGGTGTGTTGAAGACCTCTGAAACTGGTTCAAGGGTAAGAAAAAATGTTTCCGTTATGGGATTCCTATGGTATGGCGAGAGCAAAAGAACCATAGTGATGACCGTTACTTTTGTTCATGCGATGTGAAAGGGTTTAATTCCAAATGGAAGCATTCCATTTCATACCCCAATCTTCACTCAGTAATTCGTCCCATCTCCCATCGCACAGATATACCAGTACCCAAGCCCCCTGCTACCTTGGAAGAGATACATAGCTCCGATGAAGGTGAAGTCATACCTGAACCAGATGATGAATCAAGTTCTGACTTTGAAGATGATACAAGACCAAAATTGTTTCCTCAGGAGGAGATGAATGATTTGGTAAGAGACTTGAATCTTCCCAAAGATGCCACTGAGTTACTCGGATCAAGGCTGAAAAGCAGGAATTTATTGTTGCCAGGAGTGTCATCTTCATGGTTCAGACATCGTGAAAAGGAGTTCGTTCCTTACTTCGCCCAGGAAGACAAGTTGGTTTATTGCATCGATGTCGAAGGTCTGATGGGTTAATTTAAAATCCAATATGATTCAGAGCAATGGCGTCTTTTTATAGACTCTTCAAAAAGAAGTCTCAAAGCAGTTTTATTCCACAACGGTTTTTATGCTTCCATACCTGTAGGTCATTCCGTACACTTGAAGGAAACCTACGAGAACTTGGAATTGGTTCTTCATAAACTTAAATAAGAAGACCATGGTTGGCAAGTTTGTGGGGACTTGAAGGTCTTGTGCATGCTGCTCGGGCAACAAGCTGGGTATACCAAATATCCTTGTTTTCTGTGTCTATTGGACAGTCGAGACCGACAAAATCACTGGACCAAGAAGAGTTGGCAGCCAAGGGTGCTAACAGTCAGTGAAAAAAATGTCCTCCGAGAAACTTTGGTACTTTCCCATAAAGTTCTTCTACCACCTCTCCACATAAAATTGGGATTGATGAAGCAATTCGTAAAATCACTTCCAAGAGATGGAGAATGCTTCAAATACTTGGTCACCAAGTTTCCAGGCCTGTCGGAGGCAAAATTGAAGGAAGGTGTGTTCGTCGGACCAGACATTAGAAGGCTTATAGTTGATCAAGAGTTTGTCAATACCATGATGGATCCTCAAAAAGAAGGGTGGATTGCATTTAAAGAAGTCGTACAGAAATTTTTAGGCAATAACAAAGATCCTCACTACAAAAAGATCATCGGACGAATGCTGAAAGCATTTCAAGCTTTAGGTTGCCTGATGAGTTTGAAAGTGCATTTCCTCCAGTCCCACCTTGACTACTTTCCTGAAAATTTGGGAGCTGTGAGTGAGGAACAAGGTGAACGATTCCACCAAGACATTAAAGAGATGGAAAGGAGATACCAGGGAAAATGGAGCATTACAATGATGGCAGACTACTGTTGGATGCTTCAGAGAGACATTCCAGATGCTACTCACAAGCGTAAATGCACCAAGAGGAGCCTCACAAGGAAGAAGAATCGAGTTTAGTGTGTATAGGTGAGCTCATTTCAGTTCAAAAAAGGATTTTCATGAAAATATTGTAATAAAACTTTAATTTTATATGTCTATTTCCATTTATTTTGAGGTATTGCCTTATTTAACATAGTTACCTAAATTGTCAGGAAACGTGATGTCCTATGACAAAATGAAGGTCATTTTCAGATTCAGCGCACCAAAACATATAAAGATTACGTGGAATAACCAAAACAGCTCTAGAAAAAAGGTTTTTTGCAGACCTGTGATTAGTGAAGGAACCCTCTGTAGACCTTAAAGCATTACAGTTGTATATCTCTGTTGCCATAGGAACACCCAGACACCGTATGTCATATTTAATATCTGAATGGCAAATGTCGGCATAAAGGTGGAGGCATGAGGTTTCAGCTGGGTAAAGAAACATATTTGCAGATGCACACAAAAGAGCAGAGGAAGACCATACAAAAATACAAACTTTAAAAACTCTTGGTTTTTAATGCCCAACTCGGCCAAGTTTCAGCTGGACAGCCTTTATCAGGAGTCTAAAAACATTTTTTGGCCATTTGATTTTTAAGTCTGTGTTTTATTTTATTTATTTAGACAGCTTTGTATACTCCTTATCCTTCAATCAAAGTGGTCACAACACAATTGGGGGATACATTTAACATGAGGGGAAATGAGACACATACACTAATACTAACGGGGAACATGGGCAATGGAGGGTTAAGTGGCTTGCCCAAGGCCACAAGGAGCACCTGTGGGACTAGAAACCCCAGTCCTTCTGGCCCAAGGTTGCTGTCCTCTGGTAGGATTTGAACCACCAACCTTCTGGCCTGTGGTACCTTGCCCCAACCACTAGGCCACTCCTCCTCCTCTTTTCCTTTTTTAGTGTTTGCTGCCCATGGGCATTTATCTTTAGATCTTTTATAAATGTGGAATATTCTCAATCATTTCACTAGTCTGATAGGTTTTAAAAGTTTTTTTTTATGTAATGTAATTTTTGCATTTGTAGTTATTTATTTATATGTTTTATATTGATTTTAGACCCCTGATGAAGGCTGTCCAGCTTAAACTTGGCTGAGTCAGACTAAGGATCCGATATTCGAAAGGCATTTACATGGTTTACAGCCCAGTAAATCGTGTAAATGCTTTAAAAGGGGATATTCAATGGCACTTACACGGTTAGTGCCATTGAATATCCTCTTCTAAGTCCCCGATGCTATCCGGTTACGGGGTGGAGTGGAGGCAGAGACTGTTGGTAACCAGGCAGCAGTGATATTGCATGCTGCCTTGTTAGCGATCTGAGCCTTAAAGATAGGCAAGGAAAACCCTCACCTATATTTTAGGGGCAGGAGCTAACCAGGCAGCATGCAATATCGATGCTGCCCGGTTAGCTACTGTGACTTCCGGTGTCTGCGGCGATCCCTGGATATTCAATGCCGGGGCCACATTTGACCCCAGCATTGAATATCTGGGGTTAAGGGTCAGCAGGCAGGGCTATGCGCTGAAGGGGTGCATAGCTTGCCCAACTCAATATCGGGCCTTAAGATTTTTTAAAGATTTTGGTTTTTTGTTTCCTTATTCCATTGTTTTCCTACGCTCTTTTGTGTGTGTAGCCACCCTCTGCACCAACTCCAACCTGCTAATATCCTTTTGAAAGTGCGGTCTCCAGAATTGCACATAGTACTCCAAATGAGGTCACACCAGAGACTTATACAGGGGTATTATCACCTCCTTTATTCCGCTGGCCATTCCTCTCCCTATATGCCCAAGCAACCTTATGGCTCACGCAGTTGCCTTTTCTACCTGTTTAGTTACTTTAAGATCATCAGGGACAATTACGCCTAGATCTCGCTCTTCTTTCATGGACAGAAGTATCTCACCCCCTACACTGTATCGCTCCTTTGGATTTTTGCAGCCCAAATGCATGACACTGTATTTTTTAGCATTAAATCTCAGCTGCCAAATTCTAAACCATTCTTCAAGATTAGTTAGACCCCTCATCATGTTATCTACTCCTTTCTGGGTGTCTACTCTATTGCAGATTTTGATATCATCTGCAAAGATTCAAACCTTACCCAACAGCCCTTCTGCAATATCACTAACAAAGATGTTAAAAAGAATTGGACCAAGGACAGATCCTTGCGGCACACCACAGGTAACCTTTTCCTCAGAGTGAGCTCCATTTACCTGTACTCTTCGTCGCCTCTCACACAACCAATTGCTAACCCAGTCAGTCACTTTAGGGTCCATCTCTAGGGTGCTCAGTTGGTTTATAAGTTGCCTATGCGGAATGGTGTCAAAGGCTTTACTGAAATCTAAGTACACCACATCTAGGGCTCTCCCTCGGTCCAACTCCCTGGTCACCCAGTCAAAGAAATCAATCCGATTTGTCTGAGAAGACCTGCCTCTGGTGAATCCATGCTGCCTCAGATCCTGTAATCCGCTGGACTCCAGAAACCTCACTATTCTCTCTTTAAGTAGCCTTTCCAATAATTTGCTAACCACAGAGGTTAGAATAACCGGCCTGTAGTTCTGAATGCCATCCATATGTCCGCTTTTGTGTAAAAGGACCACATATGCCTTTTTCCAGTCCTCTGACACCACTTCTGACTCTAAAGAAGCATTGAAAAAGTCAGACAGTGGAGCCACTAGAATGTCTTAAAGTTCCTTCAATATTCTTGGATGTATCCCATTTGGACCCATCGCTTTGCCTACTTTTAGTTTAGCTAGTTCCTCATGAACACAGTCTTCTGAAAATCGTTCGAGATCCCTGTTGCTTCTGTTCCTATTTGTGGGTGTTTTCTGAGGTCCTGCTCCTGTCCCTTCATTTGTGAACACAGAACAGAAATATTTGTTAAGCAATTCCTCTTTATCCTCTTCAGTTTCTACATATTCATCCCCTTAATCCTTGAGTTTGACAATACCACTTTTCCCCTTCCTCCTCTCACTAACATATCTGAAAAAGGTTCTATCCCTGCATTTTATGGCATTGGCTATTTCTTCTTCTTTTTGAATCTATGCTTTCCTGACTACTTTGCTAGCTTCTCTAAGTTTTTCCAAATATAGATGCTTGTCTTCCTCTCTCTGTAATCTATTGTATTTCCTGAAGGCCTCCCTCTTTTTCTTCACTTTTTCAGCTACTTCTTTTGAGAACCATAGCGGCCTCCTTTTCTGTTTACATTTATTTACCTTTCTAACAAAAAGGTTTGTTGCCTTTAAAATATCCCTTTTCAGTTTTGCCCACTGTTTTTCTACATTTCTCAGCTGTTCCCATCCCACTAACGACTCCTTGAGGTATTGTCCCATCTTTCCTAGAGTCTAAGACCCTTACTTTTGAATGGATTTTATCAGCCTTAGTCCTAATACTGAACCACACCATCTGGTGATCACTGAATATGAGATGATGTCCCTCTGTAAAATCAGAAACACTTTCACCATTGGTAAGCACTAAGTCCAGTGTGGCCCCATCATGCGTGGGCTCTGTTACCAGTTGCCTGAATAGTTCTCCCTGTAGAGAATCCAGGATCTCCATATTTCTAAATGACACCGCAACATAAAAGAGCATAAAGGGGGCAGCCTCTTTTGGCATGGCTATGGGCCAAAGTTGTGGGTCCCCCTGTTGCTGGACAGCATCCAGGAAGGCACATAGCTATGTCACGATAGTGCCCAGATAGTCTAGTGTTTGGGCCATGATATGCAAGGAGTCCTGGAGGCCTTTCTGATTTTCTTTTTTTTAAACATTTTAATTCTATAAAAGTATAACAATTTTACAAAAGCAATATTGAAGCAATTAAGCAATAATAAAAAGCAATATTGACAGGGGCAATAAAACATTAATAGCCCCCGTTGAGGGGGGAAAGACTGCCAAAACAGATTGAGGTATGTCACGTTAATTAATATTACTAGGATACTTCCCCATCCCCAAAAGATAAATGACATAATGTAAACAAGAAATATATATGGCCCGATTTTCAACAAGGCGCTGAGGCAAGCCATACTCGCAGAAGTATACCCCCTCAGGAAAAATGCTTGAATCGTGAGTCATGTGCCTCCAAAATGGCCAAGCTTTGAAAATGCAGTACAAACCAAGCACAGCAGTAGGTGCCCAGCATGACATAGATGGGTAAGTACAGGGTCTAGAACCTAGGCTCTGCGCCTAAGAAGATGTTAACCTGCAGAAGAAAAGATGGCTAAAGATGTGAAGTGTGGTGACAAGACTTTTTTCAGGTATATTCAGGAGAGGAGGAAAATCAGAGGTGGAATTGCAGGACTCAAACGTGCTGGAAACAGATTCATGGAAAGTGACATTGAAAAACCGACAATGCTAAACAAATACTTCTGCTCTGTTTTCACTAGAGAAAATCCTGGAGACGGGCCACCTGTGATTGACAAATATACAAATGGGAATAGAGTAGATATCACACCATTCACAAAGATGATGTGTTAGAACAGCTTGCAAAATTGAAAGTGGACAAGTCTATGGGACCAGATAGGATACACCCCTGGATACTGAAAGAGCTCAGAGAGATTCTTGCAGGGCCTTTAAAGGATGTTTTTAATAGATTCTTGGAGACAGGAGAAGTTCCACAGGACTGGAGAAGGACTGATGTGGTACCTCTCCACAAAAATGGCAATAGGGAAGAAGTGACAAACTACAGGCCAGTAAGCCTTACCTCTGTGGCAAGAAAAGTAATGGAGGCACTCCTGAAAGAGTGAATAGTGGACTTCCTCGAAACCAACAGGTTGTATGATCCGAGGCAACATGGTTTTACCAAAGGACGATCTTGCCAAACAAATCTGATTGAGTTCTTTGACTGGGTGACCAGAGAACTAGATCAAGGGCATATGATGGATGTGATCTACCTAGATTTCAGCAAAGCCTTTGATACTGTTCCTCATAGGAGGACTATCACTAAACTCAACAGCTTGGGAATGGGTCCCAAGATGGTGAACTGGATCAGAAATTGGATGACTGACAGACAACAGTAGGTGATGGTAAACGGAACTCACTCGGATGAAAGGAAGGTGATTAGCAGTGTGCCCCAGGGTTTGGTCTTGGGACCAGTGCTGTTCAATATATTCATAAGTGATATTGCTGAAGTGCTGAATGGAAAAGGCTGTCTTTTTGCAGATGACACAAAAATTTGCAACAGAGTGGACTCTCCTCAGGGAATGGAGAACAAGAGGAAAGATCTACAAAAGCTGGAAGAATGGTCTAATGCTTGGCAGTTAAGATTTAATGTGAAGAAGTGCAGTGTCATGCAGTTATGAAGCAGAAATCCAAGGGAATTGTATGTGATAGGGGGCGAGAGATTGATGTGCAAAGACCAGGAGAAAGACCTTGGTATGATTGTTTCTGATGATGTCAAGGTGGCGAAACAGTGTGACAAGGTGGTGGCAAAAGCCAGAAGGATGCTAGGTTGCATACAGAGAGGAATTACTAGCAGAAAGGAAGAGGTGCTAATGCCACTGTACAAGTCACTGGTGATGCCTTGCTTGGAATATTGTGTTCAGTTTTTGAGACCGTATCTCGCAAAGGATATAAAAAGGATGGAAGCGGTTCAGAGGAAGGCAACCAAAATGATTTGGAGCCTGTGTCATAAGACTTATGAGAAGAGACTTGAAGACATAAATATGTACACTCTGGAGGAGAGGAGGGACAGGGGAGATATGATTCAGACCTTTAAATACTTAAAGAGTATTAATGGACAAACAAACCTCTTCCAAAGACGGGGAAGCTGTAAATCTAGAGTGCATAACATGAAGCTGCAAGGGAGTAAACTGAAAGGCAATGTCAGGAAATACTTTTTCACTGAAAAGGTGGTGGATGCTTGGAATGCCCTCCCGATGGAAGTGGTGGGGGCAAACACAGTGACATAATTCAAAATGGCATGGGACAGACATAGTGGATCCCTTTATAGCAATAGGATAAAATAAGCATAACTATCTCTTATATCTCAACAAATAGGGGTGACCTACACAGAGCGGTGGGTACACCCCTAAACAAAGGCATGGGGAGAGTTGACCTGCACAGAGTGGCAAGTGCACCTATTCTTGCCGTCTTGCTGGGCAGACTAGGTGGAGCATGCTGGTCTTTATCTGCCATCATATACTATGTTACTATTACCCGTGGATGTGTCAAAACTAGCTGCCAAAGAAGCAGGACAGCAAGTGGACAGAACCCATGTATGGCTCGTCCAGTGTACTCGTGCATTGATGACACCTTCACGCAGGCCTCGTGGACTACCTGTACAGGAGCCCCTGTGGCTGGGCAGATAGACACCAGTGGGATGGCAGTGAGAAGGATGGTAAACGTCTGCCCCGATGAGTCTGAGGCTCTTGCCTGCTCCATGCTGTGGTATGAGGGGGTGTTATAACCCAGGGAGGCTGGCGGCCAAACCTGCAGCTGTCCATGGTCATATGGAGGGCCATTCAACTCCACCTGCGCTGGTATGGAGACCTGAACGGGCAGGGGGGGGGGGGCTGAGAACCATGCTAGTTCACAAACACCCTGAAAGGCACAGCTGTGTGTTTGCACAGGGGGACAAGGCCTTGGGGCCAAGCCACATGCTGGTGGCAGCACCAATGGTTGCAGAACAGGTGACAGCATGGGGGTGGGTCATGCATGGTACAGATGCCATCCCTGGCTGCCTGCAGCAGTAGGCATATCAAGACACAGCAGGCAGTGAGGCTGCTGCATCCCCTGGTGGGGGATGACAGCAGTACCACAGGGCATGCATCTTTATCTTTATTACAAGATTTGATTAACCGCCCAACCCAGGTGACTCCACTGACCTGTGCGGACACTCTGGACACATGGCTGACCCCAGCTCAGGACTTTGGTGGGGGCCAGTGGCAGCATCCACATATGTGATGTTGGTCTGTCCGTGAATGTTGCCATCCGCTGTGGTAGCATGTCAAAGATGTGATGCCACCTGACCTGACAGGTATGTAATGGCAGGCATGCGCAAACTGTGACACCCTGTCCTGCATGGCGCCTAATTAACTATGCAGTGATGTGGCACCTGAAGTAGTAGATGCCCCCTGCCATGGCACCTGCCCACGGCCGAGGCCAGTAATGACCCACAACCATATACCATGGTGTCAAGCTAGACTGGATGTAACAGATGGAAGCAAGGGAAGGGGGAAGGACTGCAGAGGTGGCTGAAGGGACCAGAGGGGTGACACAGGTGGGTCAGTGACCCAGATGGCATTGTTGGTGGTGGCATGGGGCATGTCTCAAAGGTCCAAGGGTGTGGTGGGTAGGAATCTGGAGCCATATGTCAAAGGTGTACCATCACATGTACCCCACACTTGCTACCCTTGGGTATGTCCTTACCCCAGGATAGGCAGGCCACCAGGCTGAGACAGGATAAAAGAATGCATAACAGGTAAGGTCACTGCATACAACTGAGCCCATGTTAGTTCCCCCTCTCTGTCCTACAGTGAATATGGTGTGCGATGCACCCTTGAGGTCCTGAAGTGCCATTACCGCACACTGCGCCATAAGTGACCAAACCAGCTGCAGTGCATCAGGAAACAGCTGGTGGCTAAGGAAAGTCAGTGGGGTACACAGTGGAGGCTAGCAGATGCAGGAGGTGGCTGCCATGGCTGCTGGGTAGGTGAAGGAAGACCATCAGGTGGTGGATCCACCATACACAATGAGGTGAATGTGTTTAGGGGGGTATGCCATCCCCCAGTGCCACTACCCCATGTGTGCACAAGCCAGCACCCAATACACACAAGTGCGCACACACATGCCTGTGCCATGGCATGTAAGGGTGGTACAGGAGCACACACCACCAGCGGTGAGCCCAGATACACATTGCACACCTTCCCACACTGTCCTCTGTGAGTGCCCATCACCTGGGAGGGAAGTGGCTGGCAAGCCACAGATGGACATGTGAGGGGATGAACAGAGTTGTCTGGAAGTGGGCAAAGGGGAGGGCATACAGTATGCACTGTGAGATGGCACACCCCTGTGGACCAAAGGTGGGTTGCAGAATGCATGTGTGGGCCCCACGGAGATGTGCCAGTCCCACCCAAGGGCCACACCTGTGTTGAACCTTTAACCCCCTTCCATCTTTCCCCACAGTTGGTTCAAGGGAGGCCCTGGACAGTGCTGGCATACTACAGGCACCAAACTGGAGCAGCGGTCCAGTGCCAGAGCAGCTGTCCCGAGATGCCGATCCCAGCAGTACCTCCAGCAGTAATGGGGAGGAGGAGTCCGGCAGCATAGTGATGGAAGACAGCACCACAGAGGAGGAGGGCAGTGCAGGGCCAAGGCACAGCAGCAGGATGGGGGGATGTGAGGGATCAGAGAGACAAGAGCTGTCCACTGTGGCCAGAGCAGAGACGGGCCCAGAGGGGGCAGCAGGGGGGATGTAGGCCCCACTCTCCAAGTGCCCCATGAATGGCAGTGTGGTGCAGTGCATAGCCAGCAGTCATCCGGTGGGGGGGGGGGGGAGAGGAGGCGTTGCTCCCCCAGCTGTGGCCTGCAGCCCACAGACATACCTGCCCATGTCCCTACCAGGGCGCAACATACCCACAGCATGACTTGGCACAGACCATGAATGACATGCAGCAGAGCCATGATACACATTCCACTGCCATGGGCCCTCACAGCCACCCCAGCATCCATGGCATTGGCATGTTGGTGCCATACCAGGCCCCACTGTACCACCACCCACTCGGCCATCTGGTGACTGGGCTCTGACTACCATGGTGGCGAAGGTGCAGCTTCTCAGGGAGGATGTACAGACAATCAGCGTGCAGCTGGATGCCCTCACTGCTGCATTGACAGGGCACAGGCAGTGCTCCCCTGCACCAGAGGCTGTCCCCATGCCAGGGATTTTCCTGTGATGGGCCACAATGGGGCAGACTGCATGGCCATGGACATGGGTATGCAATGTCCCCATTGATGTGTGTATCTCTGTTTTTTCTTACTGCCATTGGTTTAATAGTGCTGTTGCTGCCAGTGTTGTAAGTCCTACAGCATTTTTCAAATAAACTGTTCCCATTTTGGATTCACAAGGTTTTGTCAATTTTGTGAGGGCAGAGCTGCTTGGGTGGGGGACCTGGGGTTATGGACATGCGGTTTGTGCCCTGTGGATCACGTCCATGTGCACAGGTATAGCACAGAGGCTCCACACACACAGAACAGTGGTAGTCCCAGCTCAGCATGGGTAGCATCTCTGTGCCATACCTGCACAGAGTGGTAGCTGCAGTTGCTGCCCAGCACAGGTAGAGCCTCTGTGCCATACCTGCACAGAATGGTAGCTGCAGCTGCTACCCGTGAGGTGGTGCCACAGTGCCATATCTACACGCAGCAGTAGCTGCAGCTGCCGCCCAGTGCGGGTGGCACTTCTGTGCCATACCCATGCAGGCCAGGTAATGGCGCCATCACTTTAATGGTGCAGGGTGCTTGCACCATTGCCGGGCAGCACGGGCGTGGCACAGTGGCACTATAAACACAGAATGCCCCCTGCCACATGGTGGCACATGATCTATGCTCTGCCATGTGCCTATCCCCATGCTACGGCAGACAAGTATGCATATTGTGCTATTAGTTCTACCCGGGTATTACTGTCTGCCTGGGTGTCCATGAATGCATATGTTGCCGTCGAGCCATGGCGTGCAGCTATGGGATGAGGGTGAAGGGGGATAGATTCAGGAGTGATATGCGGAAATATTTCTTTACGGAAAGAGTGGTGGATCCTTGGCTGAGGATGCCAGCTCACAGCTGTCAGTATGGCATGACATTGTCAGGAGGGTCAATGTCATCCACCACTATAACAGGGACGTGGAGGATATTAAGAAGGTCAGATGGCATGGCAGGCTGAGAAGGAGAAGAGGGCCAGCAAAATCAGCTGCCACCTGCGCAGCAGCACCGGCTCACCCCTCTGGAGGAAAAAGCAATGTGGTTTGTGGAGGAGGTCTCCATTTCAGGGGTTGTGGGCTTTGACAGCAATGCCCCAGGCACATAGGTGGGTGAGTAGGGAGTGCTCCATAGCTTGCGTGGCACCATAACAGTCATGTGTGTGTCCCCACCATGGTTCCTCACACCCTGGACCTTCCTTCTTGTCTGTTTGTCGGTCCTTGGGGATGTGTGGGTTGGGGACAGTGTGGACTAGGGACCACCTGCCTGTTCCATTGTGGCCTTTGTGGAATCCCAGAGGCTGGCCTATCAACCCATGTCATTAACCTCTGCCACCTTTGCTCTCCAATAGTCCTACCAGGGACCCAACCCTCACAGCCTGGAACCAGTGCATCAGGGGGAGCCTCACCACCTACAGTGGATGATGCCAGTGTTCAGTGGGGATGCAGCACAGCCATAGGGGCTGGTGCACCTGCCAGGGTGGAGGTGCAGTCTGGTGTAACACCCAATTCAGAGAAGCCACCTGGTGTGACACTCGGCCCAGAGGAGCCGTGCAGTGTGACACCCAGGGCAGAGGAGCTACCCAGTGTGACACCCAAGGCAGTGGTGCAGGATAATGCAGCTCCTAGGGCTGTGGAGCAGGCCAGTGTGTCTGCCAGTGCTGGAGAGGTGGAGACTGATGATGCCCCACTTGCTGAGCTATAGTTCCGCATCCTGGATGACCCTGTGGACAAAGGGGCACAGATCTGGACCAGGAGCTACTGCAGAAGGGTGCATGTCTGGTGGTTGGCACTGAGGGCATACAGGCTAAGCTGCATGGTATCAGGCAGGATCTTCTCGCAGACACACAGGCAAGGGAGGCCGAGTTCAAGGTGTGACAGGAACATCAACTGTGAGTGGAACGCCATCTGGAGGAACACCTGCATTTGCTGAGGGAGATGGTGGCATATCAGGCAGCGATTGCTGGTTCCCTGCACAGCTTGATGGGCCTCTTGCTTGCCCAGGGGATGGGTGCTAGGGCTGGCAGCACACCAGCACAGCCACCTGGTAGCCCTGAACCATGTGCAGCATCCTGTCTTGCTGGGGAAGGTGATGATGCTACCAGCACATCACTGGACATTGCTCCACTGTGTCGCAGTATATGTGTCAGCAAGTGCCCATGGCTGGCTGTGAGCCTGGGGGCATTGGACACACATGGGGGGGGGGGGGGAATAAACACTCTGCACATGTAGCATCATTGTGGGCACTTTATTGCTGAATTTGTGTATGCAAACAAGGTGCTGGTGTGGGGCAGTCATCTCAGAAATTGTCCCATATCAGCTGAGCATGGTGGGCCAGTGCCCAAGCCTGCTGCTGACTCCCGGCCTCTGCACTATCACTATCTTGGGTAAGGCCATCTTTTACACATGTAGCACATGCCCAGGGCTTTGAAAATTGGGCCCATAGACTACATCCTCTGTAATGGAGAAGAAAGAATAATGTTCCCAGTCTCTTTAGCTTACAGTCACAACTTTATCCTGAAGAAACATTTCCAGTTGCAATGTATCCAAAAGCACATATCAATTATCTTGATATGTTACTAAAAACTTGCATGGAAGTCTTGAAAAGAAAGGAGCACCAAAAGCAAGAATCTTAGATTTCAAAATAAGAAAAGACCTCCTACACATCTGAGTAAATCTTAATACATCAGGAAATAATATCACCTTTTGGCTACAAAAGGTAACAAACTTATTTTGAAAGTATATAATAAAGGTTACCTAGGTAGAAATGTTCTCAGAAGAGGACTCCAAGAAATATTTCAAATCGGGGAATCTTTTTTTATCCACTACTTGCAGGGCTTCCCTGGCAGCATCCACAACCAGGATTTTAGTTGGAAATAACAATTAGCAATAGAAATTTGTTCACAATTAGCAATGCCCAAAACTTCCTTAAAATTAAAGGAGCCAAATAATGAGTCTTTGGGAAATTCAAAAAACATAAATTTTTAGATCTAGCATTATTTTCCATAACCTCTAATTGTCTATGTATATCCATCGAATCCTTAATATTCGAAGAGGAAACATTTTGCAGAGTTGAAATTTGAGCAACCAGCTTCCCCATTTGCCCCTGTAGTGCCTACAACAGAGACTAATGTGTTGATAATAGAGTCACAGGGCCCAATTTTCGAAGGCCTTTACATGGGTAACTTCCCTAGTTAACTGTGCAAAGGCTTTATCCAGGATGTTCAAAGGGCACCTATATGGGTAGTGCCCTTCGAAAATCCCAGAAATTTACCTAACATGCCCAGATGCATTCTGAGGTGGAGCAGAGGCAGGTCATGGCACTACCCATGTAGCACCGATTTTCGAGGCTACACGGTTAGCACTCTGCACCTTAAAGATAAGAATGGGAAAACCTTGCCTATCTTTAAGGCACTTAGGCTAACCGTGTTGCATCAAAAATCGGTGCTACACAGGTAGCTCCTGCGTCTACCTGGCAGTGCGGCAACACCCAGATTTTCAATGCCGGAGCCACATATGACCCCAGCATGGATAATCCGTGTTAGGCGGGAGTTGGGCGAGCTATGCGCTGATGCGGTGCATAACACTGCCCAGCTGAAATTCGGGCCCACAGTGTCCTGTGAAAAACACAGTGACTGTCCTTGCATTGCTCTTAAAAATAAATTATGCTGAGATACTATATTCCAAACATCTTTAAGAGTAACCCCAACATTCGGTTGCAGCATCAAGGACAGGGGTGCCAGGACAGGAAACTGGATAGGTTTATTTATCTATTTATTTATTTAGATAATCTTATATACCTCAAATCTGATTGTCTACATGGTTTATGAAAAAAACAACAAGGTCAATATGACTTTACATAGAACATAAACTCGAAATCATTTGAACAAATATGTAACCTAAAACAATGGTAAACAAGGTCAGAGAGCTGACAATTATGCTTCGTCACTTGAGAAATGTTCTAAATATAGGTGTATTTTTTGTCTCTTTTTAAACTCTGACAGATCACTGATGGCATGAAGTTTATCTGTGAGCATATTCCAAAGAGCCGGTGCCAAGAGGGAAAAGGCTCCTTTTGATGTTGTGAGGCCAACCTTGGTGTTTATTGTTGGCATGAGAAGGGTGGTGAGGGAACTTGATCTTATGCTTCTGTTGTTGGGTGTTTTTTTGAATGAAAGATTTTAAATAGATTGCAGATCGGCCATGTGAGACTTTAAATGTGAGAATGGCTTTGAATTAAATTCGCTGAGCTATAGGCAACCAGTGCAGCTGCTTTAGAAGCGGTATAACGTGGTCCAAAGCTGAGGCATTGGAGAGGAGGTGAGCAGCTGTATCCATAGCTAGTTGGAAAGGATGAGTGGCATATTTGGGTGCAGGGCCGGCCCGTCCATTGAGCAAGAATGTTTTTTGCACAGGGCCCCGCGTTTCAGGGGGCCCCGCGCAAAAAACATTCTTAAGCATCCCAAGTTAAAAAAAAAAAAACAACAAACCGGCTGCTTCTGCCGCGGCAGCTTCAAGAGCTCTGCCGCGGCAGCTTCAAGAGCTCTGCCGCGGGGCCCCCCCCCTGCCCGGCAGAGCCTCCGTGCATCTTCAGCTCTTCACGTCCAAAACGCGGGCTTCTTTCAGAGCCGCGAGAGTTTCTTTTCTCGCGGCTCTCTTAATCCCGCGGGGCTGATGGGATTTCCCATCACCCTCGGCGGGATTAACAGAGCCGCGAGAAAAGAAACTCTCGCGGCTCTGAAAAAAGCCCGCGTTTTGGACGTGAAGAGCTGAAGATGCACGGAGGCTCTGCCGGGCAGGGGGGGGCCCCGCGGCAGAGCTCTTGATGCTGCCGCGGCAGAGCTCTTGAAGCTGCCGCGGCAGAAGCAGCCGGTTTGGTTTTTTTTTTTTTATTTTAATTTGGAATGATAGGGGGGGGTGGTTAGGACTGGTAATGGGCTATGGGAGGGGGGGAGGCTAAACTGGAAGTAGGCTGATGGAGGGGGAGGCTAAACTGGAAGTGGGCTGATGGGGGGGGTGGTGAGGACTGGTAATGGGCCAGGGGGGTGGGGTGGTTAGGACTGGTAATGGGCCATGGGGGGGAGGCTAAGACTGGAAGTGGGCTGATGGGGGGGGGGGGTTAGGAATGTTAAGGGGCTATGGGGGGGGGCTAAGTGGGCTGATGGGGGGGTAAGGACTGGTAATGGGCTATGGGGGGGCTAAGAGGGCTTATGGGCGGGTTTTGGACTGGTAATGGGCTATGGGGAGTGGCTAAGGCTGGAAGTGGGGGGGTAGGACTGGAAATGGGCTGATGGGGGGGGTTAGGACTGGTATTGACTATGGGGAGGGGCTAAGGCTGGAAGTGGGGGGGTAGGACTGGAAATGGGCTGATGGGGGGGTTAGGACTGGTAATGGGCTATGGGGGGGCTAAGACTGGAAGTGGGCTGATGGGGGGGTGTTAGGACTGGTAATGGGCCGGGGGGGGGGGGGTTAGGACTGGTAATGGGCAATGGGGGGGGGTGTTAGGACTGTTAATGGGCCAGGGGGGGGGTGTTAGTAATGTTAATGGGCCAGGGGGGGGGAGGCTAGGAAGGGTAAAGGGCTGAAGGGGGGGCAGGGTTAGGACTGGTAATGGGCTATGGGGGGGGAGGCTAAGACTGGAAGTGGGCTGATGGGGGGGGGTAGGACTGGTATTGGCTATGGGGGGGGGGGGCTAAGACTGGAAATAGGCTGATGGGGGGGCTAGGACTGGAAATAGGGTGATGGGGGGTGTTAGGACTGGTAATGGGCTATGGGGGGCTAAGACTGGAAATGGGCTGATGGGGGGCTAGGACTGGAAATAGGGTGATGGGGGGGTTAGGACTGGTAATGGGCTATGGGGGGCTAAGACTGGAAATGGGCTGATGGGGGGTAGGACTGGTAATTGGCTATGGGAGGGGGGCTAAGACTGGAAATAGGCTGATGGGGGGCTAGGACTGGACATAGGGTGATGGGGGGTTAGGACGTAATGGGGCTGATGGGGGGGTTAGGACTAGTAATGGGCTATGAGGAGGCTAGGACTGGAAATGGGCTGAGTGGAAGGAGGGCTTGAACTGCAAATAGCTGATGGGGACGGGGGCTTGGAATGGAAATGGGTTGTGAGGGGGAGGGAGCTAGGACTGGAAATGGGTGAGGGGGGGGGCTAGGACAGGAAATGGGCTGATGGGCTAGAATAGGACTGGAAATTGGCTGTTGGGGGTGCTAAGATTGGAAATGGGCTGTGGTGGGGGTTTGGATTGAAATGGACTCATGAAGGCTAGAACTGGAAGTAGGCTCATGGGGGGCTTGGATTGGAAATGGGCTGAGTGGAGGGGAGCTAGGATTTGACATGGGCTGATGGTGGGGCTAGGAAAGGACTAGAAATGGGCTCATGGGGGGCTGGGATTGGAAATGAGCTGATGGAGGGACTTGGATGGGACTGCAAATAGATGGGGGAGCTAGGACTGAAAATGGGCTTATGGGGGGCTAGGACTGGAAATGGGCTGATGCGGGGACTAGAAGGGAGCGGATGCTGGGTGGGACTGGAACTAGAATGGAGCTGATGTTGGGGGAGGATTAGAATGGGATGGAGCTGGGAGAGTGAAATGGAGAGGGAAAAAATATTTTGTGTGGGAGGGAAGACAAATCTACAATTGTCCGGATATTGGGAGAGTAGGTGGGGATTGAGGATGGAGGGTAAAAATTTGAGTGGATGAAATAGGAATGAGGAAAGAGCAAAAAGGAGAAAGATTAGTATGTTAAAGCAGATGTAGAGAGAGAATGGAAAAAAACTAGAAGAGAGAAGAAAAGACAAATGGACAGCAGACGATGAAGAATTAGCGGAAGACACGAAGAAACCAGAAGAAAGTGGCTGGAGCAATTGCAGCTGAAAAAAAATGCACAAAAGGTAGAAAAATATCTCTTTATTTTGAATTTATTAATTGGAATATGTCAGCTCTGGGAAATGTGCATCATTAACGTCTGCGCTTTGTTTAGTACAAGAGCAAATTAATGTATAGTTTTATTTCTACAGTGTTGTACATTCCAAGTTTGGCTTTTGGGATTCCCAGTTTAATTATTGTCTTCCTGTTTCTAAATTGTGATTCCTTGTTTGGTGATGGTCTATGTTCTGCATGTGTAACTGAGCTGAGGTATTCTGTTTATGTAATTCCTATTTGACATTGCCACTTGTTCTCTTTCCCCAGTAGGTCATGTATTGTTTGTTCTCTGAATGTATTGGTTTAATATTTGCAGCGTTTCCTTTTGATAGTTAGGGTATGGTGCTTTATGAGTCCTGGTAGTGCTGTTAGGATAACGGCGGGTTTGCTATGGGTTCTAAATGGGCAGTGTTTGTAGTAGTTCCTAATGTGCCTGGCGGTTTGGTATTGGATTATAGTGATGTAGAAGTCTTTTAGTCTTTCTTTATTCATACACTCATTAAGAGGCATGTTTACTAAAAGTTCGTGTATGGTAACATTATGCAAATATTTATGCAAATGAGGCCCCTTATGCAAATGAGGCCCCGCACCGAGTCTCCGCACATGGCCCCGCACCCCCCTTGGGCCGCCCCTGTTTGGGTGAGCCTTGAAGTATAAGATTGCAGTAATCAAAGTGTGGGAATATGAGGGTCTGCAGGACAGAGTGAAAGTCATGTGGTTCAAGGAGTGGCCTGAGGTGGTGTATGCTTCTGAGTTTATAGTAGATGCTTCTCATGGTGTTATTTATGTGTGAGAAAAGGTTGAGGCGCTGGTCTAGAATTACTCCTAAGTAACGCACCTCTGACTTGACTTGTAATTGGGTAACATTAATGGAAATGTAGGGAGGCAGAATAAAGTTGATATCCTTAGTAATATAGAGAACATCAGTCTTCTTATAGTTTATGGACAAATTTTGTTGCATGAGCCAATGTATGATGGAACTGAAACAATTCTTCAGGTGTGAGAAATCTGGTTTGAAAGTGTTGATAGCATGACATCGTCAGCGTACAGATGGTAGAATATGTTATGCTTCATTATGAATCAAAGGCCAAGTTGATTTCAAGGAAGATAAGAACAAAACCTGAATTAGGTATTGTTCCATCAAGATCATCATCAGCATATTGTAGGTTAGATCTTATTTAGAAATTGTTCCTTCTCTAGGTGGTAGAATCTGCGAGTAGTATGTATTATATGGGGCTGAAGTTGGATAAGTGTTTCAGGAAAAATGTGGAAGCTGATAATTTTGTAGTCTGACCAGGGGATAGACAGAAGTGTGGGTGTTGAAAGAGTATTGCGCAGAAGGAGGAGCTTTGGTACAAATATTAGGTCCAGTATGTTACCTCTATTGTGGCTTAATGATTTGTGTGTATCCTAGGGCTGAGACAAGAAGAGTGATCTATATTATTCAGTGCCTGGATCGAAAGCTTTATGTAGGCCATACTAGTCATGCATTTAAGGTACGGCTAAGCGAATGTAAGTCCCATTTAAAAAAACAAGACTTTGTCAGCCCCCTTGGTGAAACACTGTATTCAAGAACAACACAGTTTTACACTGTTACTGTGGAGAGTAATTGATAGAGTCTTCATACATTGTTGAGGGGGAGATCACAGTAATGTTTTAAATAACCGGGAACAAAATTGGAATTGCAACTTAAATATCCTTGAGCCCAATGATCTAAATGCTGAAACTGAGTGTTTTTCTTTATTACATCATTTAGTGGGGTTACAAGATGCTCTGTGATTGGTGTGTTTTGCCTTGAAAAATGGAAATGGAAGTTGGACCTGTGAAGCCAGTTTTGTCAGTATTGAGTGAATGATGCTGTCGCTGAAGATTTGAAAGTTAATGAGTGATTCCATCTTCAAATCATTAGTCTTGCATGATGGATGTGTTACCTGTAAAATCATTTTTTAACTCATTCCCTGAAGCAGGAGGGCATAGTTTACCCTTCCAAAATGTGGCACTCTGTCGAGCATTTTGTCTATTGTTATGTATAGAAGGTATGGAGAAATATAATATTTAAAAATGACTATTTTTGATAATTAAGAGACTGAGATTTCTAAATAACAATTAAAGGACGGTGGTTTTAATTGTTTTCTATAATATAATTCTTTCGTTAAAAATGACCATTTGGGAAACCTGGTTGTAGTAAGACTGCAGGGTTTATGTTTTTTGATTCGACAAAAAAATTGTTTTCTCATGCATGAACTTAATAGAAGATTAGATAAGGGGGGCCAGAGTTAACCGCTAAGCAAGATGGACACTTGAGGTCTCAGCTCCAGAGGAATCCTGAAAGAATCTGGCATCCAATTTACTGTAGATTGGGAACTCTATCCTTCCCCCTGACAAATCTTCACTATAAACATGTCTGGTCCAAAATCAACATGTCTGGAATTCCAAAGTAACCCCAATTCAGGAGTGAAACGTTCAAAGCAAGAACATCCATCCTCACAAAAAATGGTGGCCTCTTCGGACAAGCCAGATGGTATGCAAGAATGAGGGGCTGGGCCGCCGGGCCCCGGTCCCGTGGCCGGCCTTGGTAACCGGGTTCCGGGGCCCGACCTCCTGGCTGGCTGTGCTTGTCGGGGGGGGGGGGGGGGGGAAGGGGAAGGGGGGCGTACTTGATTGGTCCGCGTAGGCGGACACGTGGTTGGCAGCGCGAGCAAGGAGGGCACGCTGGCCGGCGTTCCCTCTCTTCCTCCTTGCTCGCGCTGGTGAAAAGGTTTGGAGTTGGTCGCTCTCGGGGGGGGGGGGAGTGGGGTTTGGCCTACCGGTCTCGTTGTTCGGTCCCCGGTGCTCCGTGGGGGGTGCGTGTCGTCCCCGTGCCTTCCCATCACCACAAAAAGGAAGTAAAGGACACCAAAGCGCCTTCGCTTGGTTGCCTTTCTCCCCGCAGAGTCCAGCGTGGCTGTTGGCTGTGGGGCACGTGGGGGGTTGGTCCGGCCTGTGGGCGGCCTCTTTGCTGGGCGGGCCCCCGACTGGCTTTGGGGCCTTGGGCGCGGCGTTCCCTGCCCATTAACTCACAGAACAGAACCCCGCAAGCAACCAGGCACATACAAAATAGTTTAAAAAAAAAAAAAGAGAGAGGAGGAAATCTTTAAATACCGGGACACCTGCTACTATACAGCGGTGCTGCCTCGGTTGGTTGGGGGGCAGGGCCTTGCCGCCGGGTGCCGTCCTTTGGGCTGAGTGCCCCTTTTTTCTGTTCTCATGGCTCGGCGGGTCCCGCTGCGGGGCGTAGCGAGGGGGGCGAAGGGTGCTGCCCGGGGGCGGGGAGCGCTGCGGCATGGTGCCCTGCCTGGAGACCGCGGCAGAGCCCGGGCCGCGGCCCCTGCTCCCGGGGGGCCGCCTGCGGCGCGACGGAGCCGTGGGCTTAGTGGGGTGCGGCGGACCTGGGGTCGGGGGGGCCGCTCGGGGGCCCCCGGTGCCCGTGTCTGCGGCGGGTGCCTCCAGGGGTGAACCAGATCCCTCTGTGGGGCCTCTGGTCGAGGGTGCTGCATTGGTGGCGTTGGGGGGCGGCGAGGGGTCGGGCGGCCCCGGCCAGCGGCGGCCCCGGGTCTCCGCGGGCCCCTGTTCACGGCCTGCTGCCTACTGCAGCGGAGGGCTGGCCCGCATTTTCACCCCCTCCCCCGGGAGCGGGGGGGCCGTCCCCCTCCCCGTGGGTTTCCCCTCCTGCTACCGGTGTCCTGGGGGCGGCGGGCCCGTGGCCATTCGGAACGGCCTCGTGGGGGGGTGGAGGCCCTTGGGGTGGCTGGGGGGGTTGGTTAGGGGACGTTCGTGGGCCGGCCGGGGGGGCAGCGGCCTGGGAGGCTGGGGGGTTGGGGTCTTCGGCTCGGGTTTGGGGGGCCGGGTCGCCCTCCGCTCTCGGTACCCCTGGTGCTCTGGCTGCTTTCTCTTCCCCTTCTCCGCAGGTGCCGTGGACTTCACCGCCTCCCACCTCCATGGCTGCGTCTGGTCCGGGGGCTGGTGCGGCTCGGGGGGAGTCAGCGGGGGCCTCTGCTGGGCTCGAGGTTCCGGCGCCTGGCGTGGCATCTGACGGGGCTCCTGTCGCCCCCGCTGGGGGGAGTGGTGAGTATGCTGGTGGCGCTGCGGGGGGGGCCTCTGAATCTACACCGGCTCTGTGGGGTAGGAAGGTAGCTGGGAAGCGCAAACGTGCTCGGCGATGCAGGCGTGCATCCTCTTCCTCTTCCTCCTCATCGTCGTCCTCGACTTCATCGGTCGGTTCCCCGCGGGGGGCGGCAGAGGGCGCCTTGGGTGGGGTCTCCGTTGTACAGTGCTCTGAGTTGTGGGAGGCCGTTCCGCGGAAGTTGCGGTGGCGGATCAAGCGCCGGAAATATATTGACATCTTCCGCCTCCTCGATGGTCGGAAGCGCTCGGGTGAGAGCAGGAAAAAACGCAAGGAGGACGAGAAGGCGGGCCGGGTGCGCAAGGTCTCGCGCAACACCCTCAACTGGAGCCGCGCCTTCTTGCGTTTAGCGAGCGTATGGGGGCATTACTTCCCGGATCAGTACGGGGCCCTGCTCGCCTATGCTGATAATATCCTGGCGGCGTCCCAGGCTCACGAGGGTTGGGCTTGGTTAAATTACGATGAGGAGTTTCGGGATCAGATGGAGGAGAATAGCCGCTTGCTGTGGGGAACGAAAGACATCAACCTATGGTTGACCCAGATGTCCGTCCGGGGTCGCGCTGGGGTATCCGGCGGGGCGGCCAGCAGGGTGGGGCCGGCTCCGGTGCCGGCTAGCGGGCGTTCCTTTCGTGGCCCCGGCTCGGCTTTGCCTCAGCCAAAGGGTTCTGTCGTTGGGGGGGATGTCTGCTGGCGCTTCAACAAGGCGTCCTGCCCATTCCCTGATTGCAAATTCAAGCATGCCTGCTTCTTGTGCGGGGGTGCGCACGCAGCTGCGAAGTGCAGCAGAAAAGGGGTCCCGGGGGCCCCCTTGGCGGGAAAGTAACTCGGGGCGGGCCTTGGCCCATACCCCCATCCGCATGGCGGCAATGCGCCCCTGGTTGCTGGCGTACGGGCGTTCCCGTTGGGGGAGGGCGGCGGGTTTGCTTCTGGGCGGGTTTTCCCAGGGTGTCCGCATTCCTGTCCGGGGAGCGCTTTCCAAAGGGGGGTCCCGCAATGCTGCCTCCGTTCGGACTTACGGGGATTTTGTGCGGCGGAAGATTTCCGAGGAGTGTGCGTTGGGTCGCATGGCTGGCCCTTTCCTGGTGCCCCCCTTTTTCTCCCTTTACGGTCTCGCCGTTGGGGGTGGTACCCAAGAAGGAGCCGGGCAAGTTTTGGTTAATACACAACCTCTCTTGCCCTCCAGGCGCTTCGGTCAATGACCGCATACCTCGCGAGCTCTGTACGGTCCATTACTCTTCCTTCGATGCCGCCGTCTCCCTGGTCCGTCGATGCGGGCCTGGTGCCCTTATGGCAAAAGTGGATATTGAATCGGCCTTCCGTCTGTTGCCGGTTCACCCCACGGCCTTCCCTCTGCTGGGGTTTCGCTTCGAGGCGCGCGGTAACTATTTTGATATGTGCATGCCCATGGGCTGTGCCATCTCTTGTGCGTATTTCGAAGCCTTCAGTACGTTCTTGCATTGGGTCGTGGAACAACAGTCGGGGGCTGCTTCCGTGGTGCACTATCTCGATGACTTTCTGTTTGTCGGGCCTGAGCGTGCTCCCACGTGTCCCAATCTCCTCAGTACTTTTCTGCGTGTGGCTGCCGACTTCAGCATCCCCGTCGCATCTGATAAGACGGTCGGACCGGTTACGTGCCTTACTTTTCTCGGTATTGAAATTGACACGGTGGCGATGGTGGTGCGCTTGCCGGCGCAAAA
Organism: Ichthyophis bannanicus; assembly: GCA_033557465.1. Classification (NCBI taxonomy): domain Eukaryota; kingdom Metazoa; phylum Chordata; class Amphibia; order Gymnophiona; family Ichthyophiidae; genus Ichthyophis; species Ichthyophis bannanicus. The sequence goes on along the minus strand of CM066031.1, from coordinate 539,125,636 downwards.
GATCCGTCGCCTTCAGGAATTGGTGGCCTCTATAGGTTCCGCTTCCAAGATTTTCCTCCGTGTCCTCCAGTCGTTGGTCGGACATCTCAATTTTGCTTGCCGTATCCTCCCCATGGGGCGTCCTTTTACGCGGCGACTCTCCTTGGCGATGGCGGGGCTGCGACTGCCTCATCATCGTATTCGGGTGTCCGCCGGGATGCGGGCGGATCTGTGGGTCTGGGATGCCTTTCTGGCTGGCTTTAACGGGTTCTCTGTCCTGCAGCTGCCGGAGCTCTCGAATCGCGATCTGCAGTTGTTTACTGATGCGGCGGGCGGTTCTGGTTTTGGGGCGTATTGTCATGGGTCCTGGTGTGCTGAGCCCTGGCCGGCGGATTGGGTAAGCTCCGGCCTCACCCGGAACATCACCTTCCTGGAACTTTTTCCCATTGTGGTGGCTCTCTGGGTATGGCCGGACCGCTTGCGGAACCGGCAGGTAGTCTTTTGGTGCGATAACGCGGCAGTGGTTGAGGTCATAAACCGTCAAGCCCCCCGCTGCCCCTGGGTGGCTTCTTTGATGAGGGTGTTGGTGTTGGCCTGCTTGCGCTTGAATGTCACCGCTAGAGCTCGGCACGTGCCTGGTTCCCAGAACTCTATTGCTGATGCTTTGTCCCGTTTTCAGTGGGCGCAGTTCCGGCGGCTGGCTCCTCAGGCGGACGAGCTGCCTGCGCTGGTTCCGGAGCATCTCTGGAGAAGTGGGATCCTGACCTAATGGTTCTCCTGGCGGCATCGGTGGCTCGTAGTACCTGGGCGGCGTACCGGCGGGGCTACCGTCAGGTGAGTGCTTTTCTGGGCGCGCATGGCTGGTCTGGGGGGGCGGTGTCGGATGGTCTGGTCGGCCGTTTTGTGTTGTGGGCGAAGCAGGAGGGCTGGGCCCGGTCGGCAGTCGCTGGAGCATTGGCGGGCTTCTCTTTCTTTTGTAAGGCTGCTGGTTGGGGAAACCCGCGTGTCTCCTTTTTAGTTGGGCGTCTGCTTGCCGGATGGGCTCGCGTACAGCTGGTGGCGCGGGATTGGCGGCTCCCGATATCTCATGAACTGTTGTTGCAGGTTTGTGAGGTTTTACCGCGGGTGGCGGCCTCCGGTTTCGAGGCGGTCTTGTTTCATGCGCTGTTTACTACGGCCTTTTTCGGCGCCTTTCGGGTATCCGAGCTCGTCCCTCGGTCCGCGAGCCGGGGGGCCTTTGGCGGGCTCGACTTCGGGCATGTTCGTGTGGATCCGGTGCGGGTGCAGATTTTCTTATCTCGGTCTAAGACGGACCAGTCCGGAAAAGGGGGTTGGGTCTTGCTCCGTGCTATTCCTCCCTTGTTGTCTTGTCCCGTGCGGGCTTTGGGTGTGTACGTGCAACAGCGACCGGGTGCGCGGGGTCAATTCTTCATTCACGCGGACGGCAGGCCAGTGACCCAGTATCAGTTCACGGCGGTGCTACGGTTGGTTTTGCGCGCCTTGGGTTGCCCCGAACGGAGTTACGCTTCGCACTCCTTTTGGATTGGGGCGGCGACTAGCGCGGCGGCCGCGGGTCTGGACTCGCGGGTCATTCAGCGCATTGGCAGATGGCGGTCGGGGGCTTATTCTGGGTATGTTCGCCCACCGGCCTCCGGGGGGGCCGCCTAGTTCCTTGGGTACTCTGCCCGGAAAAGGGGGGGGGTAGGGCGGGGCAGGGGGGGTACTAATGCTTTTCTCCCTGTTGCAGAATTGCTTGCTGGTGGCGGTCCGCTCTTTTCTGATTGCAGGTGGTGTGTCCGGTGGGGACTGGTGGATCATCGGGCACTCTTTCGTCTACTGGGCGGAGCGTCGAGCGGCTGTTCGGCCGTTGGGGGTTCATCTTGGTCTGGGGGTGGTGTGGATGGTGCTCCACTTTGCTACTAACGGCTGGTGGGGGGCACCATCCGGATGAGGGGGGGGGATTATGCGGTTATTTTTGTTACTGTTTTGGATTACAAATTGGCCCGTGTTGGGCCGGTGTTTACAGTCAATAAAGCTGCGACCAAGCAATGTTTGCACCATACCCTGATGTCTGTGCGGTTTGTCTTGGGGGGGGGTGGGGGGAGTGGGGGACGGGACGGTGGAAGGGGTGAGAAAAAGAAGGGAGGTGGGGGGGGAGAGGGGTGGGGGATGGGTAAAGGCCGGGTTGGGCATCCGGATACCTCGGTTATGAGGGGCTGGGCCGCCGGGCCCCGGTCCCGCGGCCGGCCTTGGTAACCGGGTTCCTGAGCCCGACCTCCTGGCTGGCCGTGCTTGTCGGGGGGGGGGGAAGGGGAAGGGGGCGTACTTGATTGGTCCGCGTAGGCGGACACGTGGTTGGCAGCACGAGCAAGGAGGGCTCGCTTGCCGGCGTTCCCTCTCTTCCTCCTTGCTCGCGCTGGTGAAAAGGTTTCCCTCCCTCCCTCCCTTTGTTTGCGGGGGTGGGGAGAGGTGGATGTCGTTGCAGCTGGGGGGGGGGATTTCCCATTTTGGGCCGGGTGAGCGGGGTAGCGAGCTGGTGCTCGTGGACCCGGTGCCTCAGTGCAGCCGTATGCCGCCTTCCAGGTGAGCGGCATGGCTCGTCAGGTTGGGGGAGACGTCCCGGATGGGGTCTCCACCCGGAAATAGGAACCCCCTCAGCCGGCCTTTGCTATAACGGCTAGGCAGGCGCGGGGGGGGGCACGGGGGGGGTGGTGTGGATGGTGCTCCACTTTGCTACTAACGGCTGGTGGGGGGCACCATCCGGATGAGGGGGGGGGGGTTATGCGGTTATTTTTGTTACTGTTTTGGATTACAAATTGGCCCGTGTTGGGCCGGTGTTTACAGTCAATAAAGCTGCGACCAAGCAATGTTTGCACCATACCCTGATGTCTGTGCGGTTTGTCTTGGGGGGGGGGTGGGGGGAGTGGGGGACGGGACGGTGGAAGGGGTGAGAAAAAGAAGGTTAGGTGGGGGGGGGAGAGGGGTGGGGGATGGGTACAGGCCGGGTTGGGCATCCGGATACCTCGGTTACTGCTTGCAGAGATCAGAGCTGTGAAAAAACTGGTACAATTGAATGGAAATTCACTATCCACAATGCAAACGGATCTTATAGACCTGATAGACCAATTAGCCTCACTTAATGTTCGCATCGACAAGGCTGGCAATTTGCTAGTGACTCACGAGGAAAGATTACACCAAGTAGATCAGAATACAAAACTCATCATGCAATTAGATCACAGTTTGGAGGACATAAATTTATCCAGAAGGAACAATATTTGGATTTTAGGCCTCCCGAAGGGTGCAGAAAATGCCAACACTATTCCATTTTGGAAGCCCTACTGCCACAGCTGTTGCATCTGGAATTCGGTCTTCCCTTTAAGATCGATCAGGCCCATCATGTTCCCACACACTCGACAGCTCTGGGGAAGTATCTGAGGCCTATCATCTTACGGGTGCTGTGCTACCAAGAAATATCCACGATTATGAATGCGGCAAAGATTCATTCCCCAATTGTGCATGAAGGCCATCAGCTTATGTTCTTTCCAGAATCTTCAAAAACTATGGTGGACAAATGAAAGCAATTGTTGGCCTTGCACCCTCATCTCCAATGACTACAGGCCCATTTTGAGATGTACTATCCTGCTCGCATGTGGATCACACTGCATAATCAAACCAGGACTTTCAAGGACCCAGCAGCTTTGCGAGCCTACTTAGATGAAAAGGAAGCCATGCTGATGCAATGAACCCTTTTGGGAGACATAATGGTTATTCTTTTAAGTGCTGAACCCATAGAACTGGATCTCACTTACTGACTGTTATTACGTCTGGCTACTTTGGTTGGCTCTATTATAGAGCAGTGTCGGCTCCCTTTTCTCCCCTTTTCTTCTCTTCTTATGTTTTGTTCTCTTTCTTTCTTTTCTTGATAATGACACTGTTGGATATGTTCCTGTTTGTGAATGATTTATAATGGTGCACAAGGAAGGATTGAGGTTCGCAAGAGCTGCTCCCAGCATCGATGGACCGATCATTTGGGTGGAGTCCATTTTTTTGGATCGAAAGGGGGCTTGAGCGATGACTAGAATGGCTAGAATGGTGATGGGTGTTGGCACATGTGAAATGGATTCTAGGCTGATTGATGCAATCCCCTCTGGATGCATATGTAACCCACCCCTATTTGCAAACCAGTGACCAGCGCCCTGATTTAGCTTCCTTATTTAAATTGTGTGTCACGGTGCCGTAAGGAATGGCGCTATCACCAGCTTACAAATGAGAAAGGTACAGTACACACCAGTTTCTTCAAAAGGAACTGGGGAAATAAATAAAATAAGTAAACTTAGGTGGTATAAATAAAGTTTACAAATAGAATTATTGCAAAGTGTCTTAATATTTATTCTACACAGGTTCTGACACTTTTGTTGTTATTTACTGTGTATATTTAGTTGAAATAATCTTTCCAGATTCTCAGTAAAACATGTAAGAACAACCCATTATACATCTCTTCTTTTATTGCACCAAAAAGTTGCACATATTTTCTCTTTTTACTAAACAATTTTATACTACTAGCTACTCCTGTAACTTAGTTTCTTAAATAACAACACAGTATTTTCTTTAACAGAAAAATCAATAGCAACCTGTCACAACTCTAATAAGGGAAATCCTAACTATTCTAATCAGATAAGTTTCTTCTCTGACTAATGTAGCACAAAAAAAAATACTTTTCTGTTAACTTCAGTTGTTCATTTGTAAGTCCTGATGTTTTGTGATGTTTTATTTTTCTTTGTGATGAAGACATATTACATCAGTAACAAGTGGGGATTGTCCACTCTTTTCCCCTTGCGCTCCTTTTCCTTTTTTTTAACACACAGCTTATATTAAGTACTTCACTTAGCTTTCTTTGTTCATTCAGCTGAGATGTAAGACTGACTTCTTTTTTTATTATTATTATCCACACAGCTGCAAGAATTGAAGTGTAGGGGCCCAAGATTCGCGCAGGAACCGCCGTATGTCTGAATCCACGGAGTCCGGGATACCTGGCTCCCTAACTTAATTAAATAAAAAGGGAGACAAAACTCTAACTTCTTTCTAGTTTAGGTATGAGACAACCTAAATTATTCCTTTGTCACAAACTTTGTTACGTTCCCTAACTAAATAAATAAAATTAAACAAAGTCCCTACCTAAAAGTACCTATCTAAACTTATTTCCCTATGCTGAAGAGCTTACTAAACTCCTTGTTTCCTTATACACATACTTGCACCACATTTACTCAAACTTGCACTCAGCGCTCAAATACTATGGGGCATGTTTACTAAACATTCCTAACGTGCGGGGCCGCGGTAGTGTGCCTGTGCCATATAAGGAGTGGGCAGAACAGGCTGAAAAAGGAAAAAAAATGACCGTACGTGTGCGCGTCGCGTTAATGTGCGGGGCCCACATTAGCGCGTGGGAAGGCTAAGTGGGACGCAGCTGGGCACATATAGGAACAGAGCCGTAGCACAACAGTGAAGATAATAACCAATGGTGCAGGGGCCATGGGTTCAATCCCCCAGTGTGCGCAACCCAAAAAGGCTGGCTGAGGCACCACCTTGAATGTGGAAAAGTGTGTTAGGAGGCAAATTAATTTTGTGCAGCGCACTGTTCATTTTGGGCGGCATAAGGCGGTGCACTATTCATTTTGGGCGGCATAAGGCGGCGCACTGTTCATTTTGGGTGGTATAAGGAGGCGCACTGTTCATTTTGGGCGGCACAAGACAGCGCGCTGATGGGCACAAGGCGGCACGCTGATGCTAAAGCAAAGGAACACAGCCACAGCACAATGGTTACAACACTGACCAATGGTGCAGGGGCCACAGGTTCAATCCCTCACAGTGCCCTGTGAAAAAGGGTAGCTGAGGCAGTATGTTTTATGTTGTGGAGTGCTGTAGGAGGCTTATTAATTTTATTTTGTGATAATTACTAGCAAATCCACTCTCACAGCATGTTAACATAAAGCGGCCCATAAGGCACATGTTACAGTGCACCGTCCGCCAAGGCACCCTAGAATGTCCCCTATAGGGCAGCATGTATGCTGCGACACAGGATAATGTATAGTGCACCCTATATGGATGGCAACCATAAAGTGCCCTATAGGGCGCCCCATAAAGCACCCGCAGGGGCACCTTATGGGTACAGTACGCTGAGGGTGTAATTGCTGGCATCAACATATGTACAGTAAATTAAAATAAAAGCTTTGGACACCCCTATCACAGAACCCCACTGTGGGTTTGAACCCATGACCTCTGGCTGCACAGGCAGTGTCATAACCATTGTGCTACAGCTCTAAGCAAGCCCTGGCTGGCTGCAGATAGCCTGCATGTCACCTCACAGACAGTCTGCTGTTGTAAACAGGATAGGGTTAGGCCACCCGTACCCATGATGCACTGCAAATGCAAATCAGCTGTCCACAGATGCACACAGGATGGGAAATGCACCCCTAAAGCTCCCCGGCCTGGTAGGGGGACGTGTCCGTGTGCACCCACACAGCACCTCGGTCTGGTAGGGTGTTCTGAGTGGGTGGACAAACGGCAAAGAGTAGCTAAACAACATCACATTGTGCGGTAACTGTGCTCACCCTGAGTGTGTGATGTTGCGCCCAGGACCAGGTCCACAACACCTTCCATGGCTGAATGCGGCCATGCCAGAGCTCCAAAGCAGCATGAATCTGTGAAATAGGTAGGTGCTGCATAAACATCTTGGAAATCTCTGTCTGCCTCAGTTAGTGGGACCATCAACCCCAGTCCTGCTGGGGAAACAGACACCCTACAGGGCAGTCCAAGCAGCTCCACACACAATATCAGACAGACATTAGGCCTGGATATTCACAGATGCACCCCACCACTATCTGCTATTCTCCTGCAGCAAGCCATCAGCCACTGCACCTTGCAAGGCACTCCATCAAGACACATACCATCTGTGCACAGTCTGCTGGTTGGTCCTGATGGAAATGCATGCACCCACAACTGGGGTGGCAGCACACACAAGCAGATAAGTCAGTGAAAAGGCCCCAACAGGAAACCCATATATATATATCACATGAGAGAAACACAATATATCACTATGGGGGTGCCTAGCCATGCTGCCATCACTGCACACTCAGGGTGAAAGTGATCCCCCAGCAGCACATACAGAGGTCACCCTGTCTGTGTAGGTGGTGGCCGGCCACTACCATGTCCCTGCCAGTGCCCTATGCCCTGTGCAGCTGCATCCTGGTCAGCCCACCCTGTCTGGGATGTACCCATGGTCCCTTGCTACTCATTATGCACATTGGCAGGCCAATACTGGCAACAGTGCTTGCAGTGTGGGCTGTGGAAGGGGCTTGCAGCCAACACCCACTGTATAGACAGACACACACTTCCACACCTATGCCATCATGGTGCTACTATTGTGGAGGTAATTAGCCTTGCCCACCAAACCGGTCCTGGGCACACCAAGGCATGGATATGGTACACAGTACTGCTGGGGGGTCACTCCCCAGGGTGGTAAACACCGTCAGAGGCCAGGCCTGGAGCACGCACCGCAAACACCCCACAGATTGTTCGGATGGGGTCAACTAGCAGTATGTGCATAACGTATGGATATCTATCTGCCAGTACTCCTAGCAAATGTCTCAGAGCTGTGTACCGTATACCTCAGGTGTAGGGTGACATTGCTAAGGTATGCAGGTGCTAGTATTGGGAGATGCACACAGGGGCCACTGTTCTGCCTCTCCAGGAGACATTGGCCAATGTGGCCTGTGGGTGTGGGTGTGGGTGTGTCTGGCCCTGTTGGCTGCTGCTTTACAGCAGAGATTCCCAACTCCAGTCCAGGTTTGCATCACACTGTTCGGGTTTTCCTGCTGTCCCTCATGAATATGCATGAGCTACATCTACATGCCATGGGGGTGGTGCATATATATACAGCACAGGCATTTGTATGAGTGGCAGCATGGAACCTGACTGGTGTGTGGCCCACCAGAACTGCATTTGGAAGATTCTGCTCTAGGTACTGCCCGTGTTCATGGTGTCTGTGCTCAGTGGGGTAAAACATAGACGTAGTACCATTGCATATGTCCTCGCCACGAAAGGTGTGTCCTTACTATCACTGTTTAGTTGTGGGAAAAATATGTGGGCAGGATTGGTGGTAGCCCCAGCTGGGCTTTGATCCTGTGACCTTCTGTTCTTGCATGCACTGTCTGTGTGCACTGCACCACCGTGTAGCCACAGAGTGGCTGGATTCCCTGGAACATCCATGACTGTGGATCCGGCAGGGCCTGTCTATTGCAGTGGACTGTGCCAGCCTGCACATGGCTAGGCCTCTGTCTTCTGTGGCTAGCAGCCACTGCCCCCTGCACCACATGTACTCGTCCGCCAACATGCTGGCATGAGCTTCTCTCAGAAAAAGCAGATGACATGATTGCAATGTGGCAGTATGGGACTGCATTTGGGGGACTTGGCTGTAGGTAATGCCCATTGTTGTGGTGTGTGTGCAGTGTTGGGTAAAATATGGGTGTTTTCCCCATGCTTATGTTCCCTGCAATACAGGGGTGTCTGCGCTATCTTTGTTTAGTGGTGGGTAAAATATAGGGACTGGGCTGGCAAGTGCCCCAGCTGGGATTTGAGCCTCTGACCCTCTGGTCCTAGAGGTACTGGCTCTGTCTGCTGCACCACACTATGGCCATAGAGACAGTGCAGCCCCTGGAGGTAGTAAACCTGGCAGGATGGAGTAGCAAACCCTGCTCTACGCATTTTTACTGTGGGCACATGCACCCTGTCTGGTGACAAAAGTGCACATAAACCCCGGAAATGACCACAGAAAATGGGGGACACAATATCACCACGCTGGGCAACAGTGATATTAATGGGCAACCATAGAAACCACTCCCAGGAAAGCTCCAACAAAAAGGAAATGTTTTTTGGAAGAGTCTCCGCTCCGTACACCTTTCCAAAAATCATTTCTTTTTGTTGGAGCTTTCCTGGGTGTGTTGTTTAGTTTTGCCCATTACTATAACTGTTCCCCAGCTGAATTCTTATTTTTACAATTTTTGTTGTGGTCCTTTTCTATTTTTAATTCCACTTTTGGGCTGTGCACATGTATCACACTGCTCACGTTTTGCAGGTTTCCCCGGTTTTGCTGTACATTGCTGACGGAGATGGTTTCTCTTCCCTTTAAATGCATTCTACCGCGAGTGATTCACTCGCGCTATTTTTTTTTGGAAATTCAGCACCGATAATGTGCGGGGCGCCTCTCCCCTCCCCTTCCCCGCCCATTAACCCCTTCTCTCCGCCCCTCCGGGGCCTTCCTCCGCCCTCCATTAGCCTTTCCACGCCTCTATCGGACATTTGCGGGCACGTACTTGTGCGGCACCCGTTACTGTGACGCGCAAGTGTGCGGGGCTTCATCGCACGTTTGCGGGGCGTTTAAGCGCTCTTAAGTACCGCTTTTAGTGCGCTATTTTGCGGCGCGCTAATTAGCGGTTTTTAGTAAACATGCCCCAATGTGTCTATTCCACAATAACTAGATTCATTCTACCTTACAGCATGCTTTGTACAATTAACTTGTAGTACACTATGCAATTTCAGTAGTGCTACTCCACATGCAGTAAAGTAAACAACAGTTTTCTTTTCCTTTAGAACAGGTTACTTTACACTTATCCTCACTTCAGAGTCATTCCAATACTCTGGTCACCTTTAGACCATTCAAAACAGGAAACCTATTTTTAGGGAGCTCTTTTACTAGCATCACCTTAAAAAAAAGGTTTTCAGCCGAGTCAAGTATACAGTAAATAAGTATATACACAGCTCTTTGTAATTAAATGTGCAATTCCTAAGCACATTCAAACCGGTCACTCTATCACAAAACTCAGTCAGGAGCTCTGTTTAACACATCTCTGCTCTCATTTCCACAAGCAGCTTTCCTTCTTTTTAAAATACCTGACCAATTTCAGTAGTACTCAGCCATATTTTCCTACTTTGAAAGCAAATCTTCAACCTTTATAAGAAATCCTATAATAACCAACTGCTCACTCTCACAAACAGTTCTTCACTTCTCCATCTTCTCAGCCGTAACCCCAGGCAACGCTAACTCAAAAAATGACATCATCAGAAAACCTACAGCCAATAAAAAGCATGCTTGCACCAGTATTCTAATAACAACAGTTGCCACGAATTCTATTTTGCAGCTACAATCTCCATTTTTATCTTTTAAAACTCCCATAAGAAATAATGGTATCAAAATTCTATGTTGAATTTAAACAGGAAAAATAACAAATTCCAAAAGAAATTATCCCTTTCGCAACAATCACCGACTGACCATTAAACCCTGTTTTCTCAGGTTTCTAACTCAAAACAGCACTCCGCTATGACATTTCACCAGTTTAACCTTACCCCCAAAAAAACTCTGAAATCCAACCTCCCTTTCTAAAATCAAATTGGAGTCTCAGCTTTCACCTCCACCTGCAATAACTCTCATGCGCTACTTCACAGCGTGGGATACCAGTCTCTTGATCCGAGAGACCCAGATCCGCCTTATCCGCTCCGGATCTTTTCTCATGCATTTACTTTTCATCCCGGACCAACTCCTCTCCCATCACAGATCCAATCTGGATCAAAACATACTCCAGCTCCCCTCAAATGAGACACTCAACAACTGCCAATGCTGAAAAAACACCCTCTCAGGTAAAAAAAACAAACTCTTGTGGGGGTTACACATAAATGATGAGGATTTTTAATGCCTGAAAGTACTGACTGCATGGTAGTGAAGATTAAGAGATTAGAGACTGGTATGGTGGACCTCCTTGCAATATGGAATGTTCAACTAGTTGTTTGTTTGGCTTGAAGGCTGTTCTTTTTGGTTTGGAGATGTTTTGGAAGAGGTGAGTGAATCCATGCTGTCTCTGTACATAATAGGAAATCAACCCCGGGGGATATGTATACATCAGATAAGGCTTTGCACTAATCTTCATGGACATTGCCGCCGCATTCAACACCGTAGACCACGAAGTTCTCCTGCTACGCCTCAGAGAGAAGGGAGTTCACGCTTCAGCTTTGTCATGGTGCGCTTCATACCTCACTGATCGCTGGCAACATGTCCGTTCTGGCCCCTCCAACTCCGATTCCTTCCCCCAAACTAAAGGTGTTCCACAGGGCTCATCTCTATCCGCCTTGCTATTCAATGTCTATATGCAACCCATTTGTGATCTCATCCAATCATTTAATATCAACTGCCTGGTCTATGCTGACGACGTCTTGATGTACATGCCAATTTCTACAGAACAACTTGAACTATCCCCACTTATCAGGTGCTTTGATGCTGTCACAGACTGGCTAAATGCACAAATGCTTAAGTTAAATTTCAAAAAGACAGAAGCCCTCTTCGTCACCAGGAATCCGGCTTTTACTCCACCCCTGTCTATCAAGGTTCGCGACGCAGAGATCATATGCAAGACTACAGTAAGATACCTAGGTGTAACGCTTGATCAGCAACTTAATATGAAGGCTCATATCAAAAACATAACAAAGTCGGTCTACCATAAAATCCGGACCCTCCGCAATCTGCGTCAACTGTTAGAGCCTGATGACTTCCGAACTGTCTTTCAGGCCCTAATAATGCCTCACTTTGACTATGCCAATGCAATCTTGTATGGTCTACCTAAGTGCACGACTAACCCCTTACAACTTGCAATGAATTCAGTTGCAAGAATCCTTCATGGAGCCTCAAGAAGTTCTCATATTACCCCAATACTAAAACAATTGCACTGCCTACCCATACAAACCAGGATCTCATTCAAGATCCTAATTATGACCCATAAAGCCATCAAGAAATACCCTGCTACTGCCATTACTGACCTAATTTCAATCACACCTCCCAATCGAGCAAGGAGATCGAATGCCGCAAATACTCTCATATTACCTAAGGCAAGCACGAAGTGTACTCAATTCACTAGATCCAGAGCCTTCTCCTTCTTTGCTCCATCCTGCTGGAACGCACTACCAGCAACTATCAGAACCATCAGTGAACTCTCCCAATTTAGGAAGGCACTGAAACGTCACCTCATTCTTCATCACTACGATGTTGCAGTCTTCCCCCCACACCCACCCACTCTCACATCTCAATGCAGCACCTCAAACTCATGCACGTCACATTCCCAGACTGATCACTCGCAATCACACCTTCCCCTCCAACCACCATGAGAAACTTATGCAGTGCCGCATAACTCATTATATTGTTGCATAAAGTAGACTGTATTTATTCATCGTGTCTCCTTGTTAAGGGACTGGTTATTCCCATTATGGCATCACCTAGACAGATCTTTGATGCAGTTATGTATATATGTGAATATGTGAATATTTGACCCCTCTTTGAGACCCCTAACTGTGTGCTATGCTGTGCTTTCCCTATCAAATCAATAGTATATTTCATCAAAATTTCTGTCATGATTTGTCATTTTCACGCCTGTAATCAAGCCGCTACTGATCGCTGGAAGTAGCGGCATACAAATATATGCTAAATAAATAAATAAATAAATTATACCCTATTTTACCTGGTATACCTGCTTAATGCATACCCAAGTTTAATTTTCCTGTTTAATGTATACCCAAGTTATTATACCTGTTTCACTGTAAGCACAAATCACGAAATTGAGATGTGCAACTCTTATGTTCATTGTAAACCGCACTGATGTCGAATAGCGTGGTATAAAAGAGACTGCAAATAAATAAATAAATAAATATGTCTGGAGATAGCTGGTCAGGGTATGGAGGGGATAAGAGTGAAATTAGATTAATATGCATATTGTATGCATATTGGTTATTGATGTTCATTATATAGGGATAATGACTCATAAATCTAGGGAAAGGTAAATGCTGTTTTTTTGATATTGGAATTAATGATACAATTATGATATTCTGATGGGGTGTGTGTTGCTAAGAGCTGTTGATGTAGGGGGAGAGGGAGGGTGGGAAATATATATATATATATATATATATACGAGGGGGTACCCAAAAAAAACAGGAATAACATTGCCGTGGGCGAAACTTGTGTAGTACGCACTTCTGCCGCTAGGCGTGTATAGTGCAACTCATTGTCAGTTCAGTGCCGCCTGTGTTGTCGACCTGGCTTGTTCTGTTCATCTGCAGTGATTGTTTTTGCTAGCGCTGTTTTGTTCTTGTTTCTTTTTTTATGATGACAAGTTTAAGTGAATAACGTGCAGCTGTGAAATTTTGTTTTCTACTCGGTAAAAATGCTGCTGAAACTGTTTTAATGTTGAAAACAGCTTATCAAGATGACGCTATGGGAAAAAGTCAACTGTACCAGTGGTTTGCTCGGTTTAAAAATGGCGACATGTCGATTGATGACAAACCTCATTCTGGGCGTCCATCAAATGCCCGAATCGACGAAAATATTGAAAAAATTAGAGAGCTTGTGCTCACAGACCGTCGACAGACAATTGATCAACTGTCAGAGATTAGTGGGTTATCTTGGAGCTCGGTTCAGCGAATTTTAATGGAAGATTTGGGAATGAAAAGGGTTGCTGCCAAGTTTGTTCCTCGGGTTCTGACTGACAATCAAAAGGAACATCGAGTTGAAACATGTCGTGTTTTGAAACAACAGCTTGAAACTGATCCAGATTTTCTGTCAAAGGTCATTACAGGTGATGAGTCATGGTGCTATGGTTACGACCCAGAAACAAAGCAACAGTCAAGCCAATGGAAGACGTCATCGTCACCCCGTCCAAAAAAATGTCGTCAAGTCAAATCAAACTTCAAAACAATGCTGATTTGCTTTTTTGATGCCAAGGGGGTAGTTCATTCAGAGTTTGTTCCCCCAGGTCAGACCATCAATCAAACCTTTTATTTGGAAGTTTTAAGAAGATTGCGCAACAGTGTTTGTCAAAAAAGACGCGATTTGTGGCAGACAGGAGACTGGTTCTTCCACCACGACAACGCACCTGCACACACAGCCATCTCTGTTAGACAGTTTTTGGCTAAAAATGGCATGGTTACGCTGCCCCACGCACCTTACTCGCCTGACCTGGCTCCGTGCGACTTTTTCTTATTTCCACGCATGAAAAGGGGCATGAAAAGGACACCGATTTGACAACATTGAAGAAGTCAAGAAAAAAAAGAGGGAGGAGCTGTCAGCCGTTTATAAAGATGACTACAAAAAATGTTTCGAACAGTGGAAGCACCGGTGGGACAAATGTATCAGTTGTAATGGAGAGTATTTTGAAGGGGATAAGGTTGTTTTGTAAAGAATTTGAAATAAATAGCTTTTAAAAAATAATTCCTGTTTTTTTTGGGTACCCCCTCATATATAGATAGATAGATAGATACAGGGTGGCCCAAAAAAAGTGAGAACATCTCGTAGCATATAAGTTATTTAAAAATTCAAAAAGACAGATGTAAGCGATTGTCAAATTTTTAAAAAAAAGATGGCGATCGGAAACTGTCGAAATAAAGATGTTATATAGCTAAAAAAAAGGTAAATAAGTAAACTATTTAAGCTTTTAATTTACGAGATGTTCTCACTTTTTTTGGGCCACCCTGTATATGTTGAAGTGAAATTTGGGTGGCAAATGATGATATATATTTGGGAACCTCTGGTGTCTATCTGTCCTGCTATTGGCTCGCCCGAATGGTAAGATATGTATTGTCTACTTCTCCATGGATTCCCTGGGCCAACTTTAATAAGGGGTTTGTCAGCTGCTTCCATAGAAGAAATACTCTAAGTAAGTTTTTTTGCATTGGGCATGTATTGCTGTATGATCGTAGCTCTAAAGAGGAAGGGCCCTTTTCCTAATTGCTACTTGATCTATGGTGGGGAACCTTAAATTTATGTCTCTGAACATTAAGGGCATTAACAATCTGGTAAATGTATTTATTTATTTTATTATACCATGCTCTTTAGAATCAGTGTGGTTTACATGTATACTATTAGGTACTTTTTATTCCCTTGTCTCCTGAAGGGCTCACAATCTAAGTGTACCTGAGGCAATGGAGGGTTAAGTGGCTTGCCCAAGGCCACAAGGAGTGGCCATGGGACTAGAGACCCCAGTCCCTCTGACCTGAAGTTGCTTGTCCCCCTGTGGGACTTGAACCCCTGGCCTTCTGGCCTGAGATAACCTGTCCCAACCACTGAGCCACTCCTCCTGCAAGCACAAGAAGATACTGGTGTATGGTCAGAAAGAGAAAGTGGATATGCTTTTTCTTCAGGAGACACATTTGAATGCCGGGGAGTCCCTAAAACTTTGAAATTTGTTTTTTACGCTGGTGGCTTTTTCGGCAACTGTCTGAAAAAAGAATGGTGTTGCTATTCTTGTCTGAAAATTGCTTTCCCCAGTAATACTACAGACAAGAACTGATGGTGAGGGATGTTGGGCAAAGGTTGTATTACAAGTGGGACACTCCACTTTCTCTTTGATGAACATCTATGCACCTAATATTGATGATCCCACATTTTTTTCACAAGGTTGTGGAGGAGTTAGCTGATGCTAGTTCCCATCTGATAGTCTTAGTTATTTATTTTTTATTTAATTAATTTATTTATTTAACTGTATTTATATCCCGCTTTTCACCGGGTCACTTAGGTGACGATTTTAATCTAGAAATGGGATCAGTTGATAGATAGGCAGCCATTTCAGCCATGTAAAATCTCTCGGTCACATGGTGTGCTGCAAACAATGTATCATGACACAGGAATAGTAGATATCTGGAATCTCCAGCATCCCACAGATCATGAGTTTACTTTCTTCTCCTTGCCTCATGCTTCCCACTCACATATAGACTTGTTTCTGGTATCCAAGGCGTTGCTTCCTGACATAGTCAGCTCCTCTATTCATGCTGCTCATATATCGGATCATTTGAGATAAGGGTTTCCCCGGATGATAACGCTTCTAGGACATGGTGGCTCGATAGGGCCTTGCTTACTGATCCAGATTACTGTGATACTATTTGAGTAGCCATTTCCATTTCAATAGTCCTACGGCCACCTCTGGGTGTACAGGGGGAAATGCTTGGCTTGATTACCATGAACAGTTCTGCAGGAATATGATGGGAAACAAGGGGCTCAGATGGGATATGAAGGACATAGACTTATGGATCCAGTTGATGACTCAGGGTCTGAAAGGGGGTAGGAGCAGCACAACCACACTGTCCCTGAAGGTCCAGCAGGAGCATAGGGATGTAGCAGCTCTTTCAAGGAGAGTGTGGGTCCAGTAGCTGGGAGAGCTATGGACCATCCTGGCCAGCGCAGAGCACCAAAGGGGGTCTGAAGGTTGTTCAATGTGGGCTCATGTAGATTTGGCACCACCTGCAAGTACAAGCATGCTTGCATGATATGCAGAAAGTCATACCCCGAGGTCAGATGTGGCAAAGAGCTGGGAGGGGAGCCATGGGTGCATTGAATTGGAAGTCTTTCGCTGGGCGCCCACACCAATCAGCATGGAGGTGCTATGGCAGAACCTGGTGGAGTATGATTCACAAAAATGGGATTGGTTAGTTCATGGGTTTCCAGTTGGTTTTGTTATTTCCTATAAGGGTCCCCTGAGCCCTTGGGCTGCAGGTAATCTGAAGTTGGCATTGGAGAACAAGAAGGAAGTGCAGAGGGCGGCCCTGTCCAACAGCACCTGGAAGGCCTACGGGAGAGCCTGGATCAGGTTTGGGAGCTTTGCCGAATGTAGGGGCTTCAGCCCTCTACAGGGAGTAATGCTGGGCCAGTTATTGGAGTTCATAACTTGTTTGAAGGAGGAGGGGATCTCAGTGAGACATGCCAGGCTGTTGCTGGCCTGACTGGCATTTTTTCTGAAGCTCAGGTGGTAGAGGGACACAACTAAGGATGGTGAAAAAGGTTATGGAAGGCTGGGCCAAGGAGAAACTCCCCCCATCCCAATCTGGATGGGCACCATCCCATCACCCTGCACATGCAAGGGATGAGTTCAAAGAGAGCCTCTTTAAGGTGGCCCTGTTGATTATGTTCTTTGGTTCCTTCAGGATGAGCGAGGCTATCCCCAGGTTCAGATTGGACATTGAGGGCTCATCCCTTGTAATTGAGGGTATTACATTGGGCGGGGTGTGGGTTGTTTTGCAACTGAGGACATCCAAAACAGACCAGGGTGAAAAGGGCAGGACTGTGTGGCTTCACGCTAACGGAATCAGTGACCTCTGACCAGCGAAGGCCATGAAGGAGTACCTGCAGGTGTGGCCAGTGGGGGTGGGGGTGCTATTGCAGCACCAGGATGGCTCTTGCCTGTCACAGTACCAGAACTGGTCACTGTCAAGAGTGGGGATAGCACATTGTGCATGACCCTCCACTCATTTAGGATAGGCGCGGCCACCGTGGTGCAAAGGTTGCGATTCAGGGAAGAGGAGATCCAGAATATCAGGAAATGGGCCTCCGATAGATTCAGGCTGTATATTCAGTAAAAGGGACCCGTTTATTAACACACATTGTTATTGTATCCCAATAGGTAATAAAAGGAGGACAATTTAGATAGTGGGTCATTCATACATCTTTGGGCCAGAAGAAGAGCGGCAGACAGCCGTTTCAGGATGCAGTTTGGGTTTTCCCCTGGCACCGTGAGCAGTCAGTGGCTGGGGAAGTGAGGGATCCTGTGGGATCAACTGAGGCCCGCACTCATCAACGGGTGAAGAGTGAGCTGATGCCTGGATTTCATTGTATTGCACTTAGGCGGCAACGACCTGGTATCTACCCAAAGGCATTAAGATAAAGAGCGATCCTGCATGGATTCGCTCCAACATGGGGGCAGGAATCATCTGGTCCCAGATACTCCTCCAGCAAAAATGGAGTGGGGCCATCCATCTTGAGGGAATCGAGAGGAGCAGAAAAAAACTGAACTCAGAAGTAGGGAGTTTTATAAGGTCTCTGGGGGGGGGGTCCAGCATGAGGGTATATGGTGGAGACAGGGTGTACCTGAATGATATTGGTTTGGAAGTATTCATTGAAGGTCTGCGGAGGGTGGTCAGCTCAGTTCTCACGATAGGGGAGTCCAGTCGCCGCCCTCCTGGTAGCAGGACCTCACCGACTTAGGGGAGTACCACAGTATTAGAGGGGAGGACTCAGGTACCTGGTTGAGGTGCCTGGGCCCAGCATCGGGAGATCAGATATCATGGACAGGAGTGCCTGGGCTCAATTCCATGGTTCAGTACAAGCATGCAGTAACCCCGGGTGCGGACACGGAGCAGTCAGTAGTGGGGAGAAGGTACCCATAGGCCAAGGGGTGGGCCTAGGTCGGGTAATAGGCAATCGTACTATGGTACTCTTCTGCATGGTGTCCTGGGCATGGGGCTATTCCTGAAATTATTGTATCTACTGGGTTAATTGCTAATGTAAATAGTGTGTTGTTGATGTTGTGGTTATTGCATAAATGCATGATGCAACCGCTTAATGGTTTGGAAGCTGTAGCCTGTTATTCCCACAAATAAAGTTGGTTATGCTAAGAAGACTGAGATGCTATAGTCTGTCATGGGGTTAAGGGGTCGAAGGGCAGGGGAAAGGAAGGGCGGGAGGAGACAGAGGAGGTGCAGCATGCCCCTGATTATATGTTTGCTATGCAAGCTCCTGAGTAGAAGCCATAGGAAAGCATTCACCTGGTCTTTAAAGTAGCTAGGCACATACTCTGAGCTGAGGAGCAGACAGCCACAGGAAGCAGTACCTGCAATGTTACTTGAAATATACTTTGATTAAAGGATGTGCCAAAGGGCTATATGTGTATTGGAATTTTACTGACCAGGATCACAGAGGAAATTATCTCAAAATAAAAATTGGCTATAATTTTGTTTTATAAACTGTGCTGTTGGTTCTCGCTCTCTTTTAGTTCCTTGGTGCGTTAACATCCTGCATTTCCTCCTCGGCTTTTTGGTTTGGTTCAGTCCCTGATTGGAATTCTGAAAAAGCCCCGCCCCCCCCCCCCTCTACGGGGGAAGGGGGTGCCATCTCATCCATAGCCTCAGGCAGCAGATTGCCTTGAGCCACCCCTGGGCATAGCCCACTTTGTTGCATGAGCAGGGCATTCTGGGGGTAAGTATGTAATGATGACTTTGATCCCTTCTCTCTCTTTACCCTATTTATTTATTTATTTAATGTCTCTTTTATACCGCGCTCTTTAGAATCAGTGCGGTTTACAGGTAACAAATCTGAGTTCTTGCCTTTCTTGGGCAATTTATAATGAGAGTCCAGTTCTTGCGCAGGGTAATTTTATAACAGACCAGGTGAGTCCAGATCAGAGGGGGGGGGCCTGTGGGGAAAGGTGAAAGTGGTTGGTGGTCGGGGATAGCGGATCCTGAATGGAGCCGTGGTGCCATGGCAACTGGATGCCATGGCACCGCAGCTCCATTCAGGAGTCTGACTGTGTTAGCTGGGCAGGGACCTATACATGCAGGCCGAGGGGAATCGGGTCCCAGCCTGCACGTACAAGCCTAGATGTGATTCTGATCCTGCTGGAGCTAGATGTGCCCCTCAGGATCAGAATCAGGTTTATCTCTGTGCATCCGGTTCCGACCAGATGCACAGAGGCCAGGATGCGCAGAATGGAATGTGCCTCCACGTATTTACTCCAGGATGATTTCCTTTATCATTCACAGTCCCATTTGACTCATGGATTGGAAATCTCTCATAGATGAGTATGCATCTTATTCCCAGAACTCTGTTCTTACCCAGAGCAAGGCATTTCTTCCACAGAGATGCTACTAGCGATCTCTCTGCCACTCAGCTCTGTTCTGCACAGCAAAGGATGTTTCAGTCACACACATCTCTTTTGTCTTCAGTCTCTTAATCTGAATATATACAGATCCTCCCTTGTTAGACCATATTCACAATCTTCCTTGGGTTCATACTAGAAGTTTTGGCCTGGGTACAACATGAATTAGATGATGCCAAGAGAGGACCTAACCAAAAACTCAAATAAAGAGTTCTTATTTTAAGCCAGGAATGTACCAAGCTAGAAATGCACCCTGTGTGACTAACGAATCCGGTGCCCCCCTCCCACCCAGCCACGTGCAGTAATTCACTCTTTCTGAGCTTCCTGGAATCTCAGTGATGATATCAGAGCCCCTTCCATATTGGCGCCATGTGTGGCCGCACCACTTGCACAGCTCTTGGTACGGCCCTGTTTTAAATATTTCTGAGATATTCAGGGCCTCTGAATTCTGCCTTGTAGATATTCAGTCGCCACAGTCAGCAAATATTTTTTACAAGCTTGCCGCAAGGTTTTTGGGTTTTTTTTAAAACTCTGGCAGAGGCATTTAAGAAGGCACATGTTCAGCACCATTATCCGGATAGTCAGAGGCATGAATATATGTACAGACTGCTCATCACCAGCTGTCATACATATAACTGAGTAGTTTAATTTAGAAGAGCATTTTTTCTGTCCTAATTTAAGCTTCTTAGCTGTATGGATAGCAACTGAAAATCTCTGCTATATATATTGCTAGGCAAAATGCATTCACTCCATGCCAATACTATCCAGATAGTACCAGAGCTTTCAGAGAAATTTAGCTGCCACTATCTATATAGACCATCAAATCCACAAACAACCCCCAACCGGTGATCAAAATTATGGTAATAGAAAATAAGACACCGTCTATCCCCTCAACAAGTTTTTACATTTTTTTGTCGGACATAAATCGTGTAGGGTAGGCATTACAAGCCATTCCCCAATCACAATACATATCCCTTTTATTCAAACCAATAGGTCATTTAAAAGATCTCAAAAACCAAAGCTTCAAAGTTTGTTGAAAAAACTGCACTTATCTGAAAAACGCGCGTGTTTTTCAGATAAGTGCAGTTTTTCAACAAACTTTGAAGCTTTGGTTTTTGAGATCTTTTAAATGACCTATTGGTTTGAATAAAAGGGATATGTATTGTGATTGGGGAATGGCTTGTAATGCCTACCCTACACGATTTATGTCCGACAAAAAAATTTAAAAACTTGTTGAGGGGATAGACGGTGTCTTATTTTCTATTACTATCTATATAGAGACACATTCTGCTTTGTACATCTCCAGGACATCCGGACGGCTGGGAGATGCAGCTGATTCTGCTCCCATGGGGACTAGATGTCCCATGGGAGCAGAATCGCAGCACAGTGGCTGGATGTCCAGAACACACCCCTATTCAGGCACCCAAGACATCCAGCCATTTACTTGGCTAACTCAGTCAGGCACCTTAATGCAGCAGCGGTGCCATGACATCGTGTTGCCATGGCAACATGTTTCCATTAAAGAGCTGCTATCCTCGGCCACCGCAACAGTTTTATTTCCCCGCAGCCCGACCCCCAATGCATCCTTCCAAAGGCAGGGTTGAGCTGCCGGGAAGCTCCTCCACCCCCTCGCCCCACTGACCTGGCCACACGCCGCTGTCCCCCAACATCCAGATGCACCTATTTCACCTCTGAGGTGGAATAAGTTCCCCGTCTACCAAGCCGACCCCGGATGAACAAGGCCAACCTCAGAATAGGTCCTGTACATCCGGGGAGATGACCCGCCCTTGCTCTGCACTCCCCCTGCCCCCATCTAAGGCTCCCCATATAACTCAGATGTACATACAGGGAGCCTTTTTCTGGCAGCCACATTTGGATGAATATTGGGGGATGTACGTCCAGGCTGGGCTTACATCCCCATTATTCATGGTTGAGAATGACCCCATAGCGTCAAAGAAAAAGACACATATATAACTTATACTTTCATTAGTGGCCACTTAATGTATAAGACCATTTCAATATTTACCTGTGTGGGTTTTTTTTTTTTACATAAGAAGAATTATTTTTTTTCAATATAATTGGAAAATGGCCATAGGCTGGGATGGTCCACAAGGACCCTGGCCCTACTAATATTTTCTGCTGCGATTGTGGCAAAGACTCCTGTCTGCTCATGGGAGACTAGATGCCCATGGACAGAACAGGAGGGGAAGGCCACAGTAATGGCCAGAAAGGCAGCAGACTACTCTCAGGAATTTCATCCCCCATGGGTAGAAGAGAAAAAGAGAGCTGTGATTGCAGCCAAGACCTCCTCTTATCTGCCCACGGGAGATCGGATCCCTGCTGGCAGAACAGGAGAGGAAGGCCACGACTGCGGCCTCGATGCAGGTTGCTTGACTGTGGAGAGGGGGGCTAGGGGATGGAATTGGGGAAGAGTTAAGTTAGAGTTAGAGCAGAGTTGGAGTGGAGTTTGGGACCCTCCAAACAA
The DNA here is from genome assembly GCA_033557465.1 of Ichthyophis bannanicus. Lineage (NCBI taxonomy): Eukaryota > Metazoa > Chordata > Amphibia > Gymnophiona > Ichthyophiidae > Ichthyophis > Ichthyophis bannanicus. Next base: position 539,103,445 of record CM066031.1, on the reverse strand, counting down.
ATAGGCATGCTGCTGCCCCTGAAAATAGCTTTCTGCCTGAAATTTCTCTAAGATCCTAAAGTTTGATAAATCAGTCCCATCGTGCATATCCATTAAGGATATTTCCAAAAGCGTCAAAAAACTTTCAAAATCTGTTAAATTACCATAAAGTTCAATAGTCTTAAACATAATAGAACACCTGTTCTCTGGAATGGTTGCATTCAAAATCATTCTAGATACTTTTAGATTATGGAAGTTATCTCATAAGGTAATAGAGAAACAGAATGAATAATCAGAAAAAAAGGCTTTTAGAAAGTACAAAATAAAAAATGGTGCTTAAAATGAGGAAAGCTGTATTTGTGCTCATCTACTATAACTGCATCTGTAATAAAATGGCAAGGCAAGATGAGTCTGAGGCATTAGATTATAGCTTCTATGCAGTGCCCAAATTCTGGATAATAGAGGTGATTTTTTTTAAAAATCTTTATTTAAATTTTCAAATTACAATACACAAAGAACCATAACAGACACTAACACAAACAAAAACCTGAAGATATATATACTCCCCCTCCCTCCCCACCCATCCCCCTCCTCCAGAGCACATCCCGCATAAATGAAACAAGCAATACATATTGACACACGAAGAGCGATCTTATAAACATCATAGCCATCTATCACTCTGGTACCATTAATAGCAATACACAAATTATTGAAATAGAAAGTTAGTGAGCGAATCCTCTCCACTCCCTAACCTATCTTAGCTGCCTTCACAAAGTCATTTAATAATTGCCATTTAAGGCACAGTATACCAGACTGGGGGCGTTTTTGTTGAAATATTTGTTCATATTGACTATACAAACATACTCGATTCCACCATTCCTGAGTACACAAATTAGCAGTACATTTCCAGTTACTAACAATTAGGTATATCGCTACACCCATCATGAAGTCCAATAAAAAGGTTCCCTCTTTGGGCAAAGAAGGCAGCTTCACCGCTGATCTTAAGCTAATAAGTTGCCAGGAGAGGGGCTTTTTGAAGTTAAGAATAAGCTGTATTCGTGCCCACACCCATTTCCAAAAGGCTTGGACCCCTGGGCACTCATATACCACATGCATCAGTGTACCAACCTCACCGCCACAAGTCCAGCAAAGAGGACTGCGACTCATGTCCCATCTAGCCATTCTAACAGGAGCATAAAAGCATCTGTGCGCAAAAAAGAAAAGAGTCTGAGTTATAGAGGCCGACCTCGAAACTCTCACTTGTTTACACCAGAATCTCCTCCACTCCTGCGCAGAGAGGGCGATTCCTGTATCCCGCTCCCATCTGTTTTGAATGTTCTGCATCGGTGTTCCCGGGGCAAAGTTCAATTTCTTGTAGAAGCGCGACACTATTCCCGCAGCCTGCGCAACCTCTTGAACTATCTCCACCACTCCAGCAGTCCCTATCCCATTTTTTGGATCAATCTTAGCAGACTCCAAGCAATGTCGAAGCTGCATCCATTGGAAATAGCATTTAGACGGGAGGCCAAACTCTAGCTGCAGTTCTCTGAAATCCTTCCACTTATTAACAGCAATTAGCTGCGAAACATTCCAAATTCCTTTCATATACCACTGTTTCCAGGCTATAGATTTTTTTTGGATTTTAAAAAGAGGATTATTCCATATGGGCAACCGAGCCTGAGAACACTGATCCTTCCCGCAGGCCTTGATAAGGGTCCCAAAAGCCTGAAGTATATCCGTGATCATACAGGGATATTGCATTCCCTGCTCCAACTGCATCCCCAGAGTATGTCCCACTGGTAGCGGAGCAAATAGCCTCTCTTCTACATCTACCCAGATGGGTCTACCATCCATGTGACCCTTCAGCCACCGAGACTCTTGCTTGAGGAGAAAAGCCTTATGATAAGATTGAAAATCAGGGAAATTAACGCCACCTTGTTCCCGACTGAGCTTTAGCTTCTGCCTCGCAATTCGCGGAGCTTTGTTATTCCACAAAAACTGACTCAATACCCGCTCTATCCGTTGATAGATAGACACAGGAAACAAACAAGGAATCATTTCCAATATGTAATTAACCTTGGGGATTATCATCATCTTTATTGTCTCCAGTCGCCCCACCAGGACAGGACTAAGGGGGACCACTTCAACACCAATTCACGAACCATATTGACCACCCCATCCGCATTCCAGCGAACAGTTTCCTCCAAAGGATATCTATAATGAACGCCTAAGTACTTTACCATGCCGGGCTCCCAAACAAAAGGATAATCATTTACATCTACTTTATGTACCAAGCTATTTAGGGGAAATACTACCGATTTAGTCCAATTGATTTTATATCCAGAAAATGCCGAGTATCGCTCAATTTGTTTTAAGATCTCAGGGACAGACTCAGGTGAGGTGAACAAGAGAAGATCATCCGCATATGCAGAGAGTTTGATTTCGAGTCCCGCAACTACCACTCCGCGTATCTCGGTACATTGCCGAATAAGGAGAGTTAAGAGTTCGAGTGCCAAATTAAAGAGCATAGGAGATAAAGGGCAGCCCTGCCTAGTGCCTCGTTTTAAGCCAAATGGGCGGGACTTAATCCCATTTACACAGACCCGTGCCTCAGTGTGAGTGTACAGGACTTCCAGAGCTCGAAGAAAGCCATTCCCAAAGCCGAACCACTGAAGGGCTGCAAACAGAAAAGGCCATTCCAGCCGATCAAAAGCCTTTTCGGCATCCAGAGAGAGCCCGACTAAAGGCGTTGCCATCCTTTCAGCACCCGACACAGTACTGCGTTTAGAGCCGCACACTTCTTTCCGGCTCTGCTTCAACGCTTAAAATCTGCTGAATCTCTTCGGCTGGATACAAGTATTAGATGAGTATAAATGTTCAGCAGATTTTAAGCGTCGAAGCAGAGCCGGAAAGAAGTGTGTGGCTCTAAACGCAGTACTGTGTCCGTTGAGATCTGCAGGTTGTGTTCTATTAGGAGTTGAGATTGTGATGTAGCATCAGGTTGATGGCGATTACTTCACAGTATTTTATACAATGGTTTGGTTACCATAAAAGTGATTAAAAGCGAAGTTACGCTTCAAGAGGGAGACATCTCTCATGGCAAAAACTTCCGACAAAAAAAGTTAAAAAACATAGATATCAGTTACTTAGGTTTCACTCAATAGGTGGGGTATGTTTAGAGATTAGAGTGAAGGGTCATAGTTGTTATAGTTTATCCTTTCAGCACCGGCCAATATATGGCATAGTAATCTGGCATTGTCGGCTGTCGATCTCCCCTCCGTAAAGCTGCATTGATCAGGATGAACTAATGCAGGCAAATGTCCAGCAAGCCGAGCTGACAAAACCGACGCGTAAATTTTATAATCCGCTTTTAAGAGCGAAATGGGTCGGTAGTTAGCGGCCAACAGCGGGTCTCTACCCGGCTTTTCAAACACCACCAGATTAGCCGTTGCGAAAGCACCTGTTTGCTGCTCCTTCTCAGCTAAGATATTATAATACTGAGCGAGGTGGGGAATCAGTTCTGCCGCGAAAGATTTAAAGAATTCTGCAGGCAAACCATCTGGTCCCGCTGCCTTGCCAGAGGCCATGGAAGCAATCGCACATCTGACTTCCTCATCAGAGAAGGGCTTATCTAGCTCTTCCCTGGCCCTCTCAGTTAAGATTGGCCGCTGTACGCCCGCAACTAATTGGTCAAAACCTTCTTGTGAAAACTCTCGTTCGGAGTCATACAAGCAAGTGTAAAAATCTCTGAAAAGTTCCGCAATCTCCAAATCTTTGACCACCATTCCTTGCCCACCCGGATTCCGCAGAGCGGCAACTCTTTTGGCCTCCCGTCTACCTTTAAGTGCATTTGCCAACATTCTACCCGCTTTATTTCCTTCACGATAGTAACCCCCTTGTTGCGCTCTGATACTTTGTGAGGCTTCAGCGGCCAATATCGCATTATATTGAAACCTTAACCGCTGGAGTCTAAGCAGAACACAGGCGTCAGTTCGCCGATTTAACACCCGCTCCCCAATTTTGATTTGCTGTTCAAGCATTGCCAGTTGCTGCTTCCGCTGTTTTGCTTGACAGATATTAAAGCTGGTTATGACTGCTCTTATTGCTGCTTTAAAGCCCTCCCACCAGGCCCAACCCGCGGTGGCTTGAGAGGGATTGAAGTGAAAATACTCTGCAATGGCCCCCTTTATCTCTAAACAAAAATCTGGGTTATTGAGGAGGGCTCTATTAAAGCCCCATTCAACTGAGTCCGTCCTCAATGAATTATCTTGGACCACCAGAGAGATGGCCGCATGGTCAGATACATGAGTTGGGTGAATACACGCATCCACTACATTCAGAACTAATGTTTTAGATACTAGAAAAAAGTCAATTCTAGACTGCGAGAAGTGTGGAGCAGAAAAATAAGTAAACTCCAGTTCCGTGGGATGTAGTACCCTCCATATATCTACCAGCGCCATCTCTTTGATTACGGAGGCAAGCATTAGCTGCCCTTTGGAAGGTTTAAGAGATCGAGGCGGTTGTCTATCCACCAGGGGATCTATCGTCTGATTAAAGTCCCCCCCTACAATTAGAGGTTTATCGGCCTCCAGATGTATTTCTCTCGCTATTGTAGCAAAAAATTCGGAATGGTCAGTATTGGGGGCATAAAGACACATGATAACAACCTCCAATCCCCCCACTTTTAACAAGGCCTTAGACCACCTTCCTTCTGCATCGGACTGGCAATGCAACAGAGTGGCATTTAAGGACTTTCTTACCAAAATGGCCACCCCATTCCTTTTTTTTGAGGCCGCCGAGTACGCTACAACCTTGAAGGGTTTTATACTTAGCTTAAGCGATTCATTATTATTTAAATGCATTTCCTGCAGTAACAATATATCCGTTTTCTTATGTCGCGCATAATCAATGATCTTTTTCCTTTTGACTGGATTATTAATGCCTTTAACATTTAACGACAAAACATTACAAGGGGCCATTACTGTAGTTGTTTAAATATGGTTCCTTCAGCCCAGTGCAATACAACTGTTCAGTCATCCTATAAGAGTTATGACCAGAGAGGAAAGTGCCACCTCTCACCTCCCAATTGCACCAGTTTCCACCATGATCACTAACACTGCTATGTCTATGTGCGTATGTGTGCTCTAGAGGAGAAACCCTTCCCAAAAACAGTATAGGTGAGCTCAAGTCAGCAGGACTGGCTCGGGAGACCCACAGGTCTCAAAACTAAACAGTGCCATATCACATCTAATAATAGCAAAACAGACAACAGCTGCCCGCATATACAACTTCCCCCATCATCCCACCACCCATTAATACAGGAGTCTAACAAACCATTATAATTGCAATTAACCAAGCAGAGAGAGGAGCCTCGCTGTCCAAATTATCCGCGGTGCAGGGCCTCACCAGCATATTCTCTGCTGTCCGGCCCTGCTTGTTGATAGACCTCCAGCCCTGGCTGTACTCATGTTGACTAGGAGCCTGAATTGTCCGTCGCCTTCCTCAACGCATTTGTGCTGCTTCTTTTTCCTCAAGGTACGCCAAAAGAGAGTCCGGTTCATCAAATGTCCGGGTCTGATTGTGGAGGGTAACCCGCATTTTTGCCGGATACATCAGCCCGAAACGCGCTTGAAGTTGCTGTAGGCGTGGTCTTAGTGCCAGGAATCTCTTCCGCCTGTCCACGGTGGGTTTAGCCAGATCGGGATAAATAAAGAGTTTGCGCCCCTCATATTCCAGAGGTGCACGCGCGCGCGCTGCATCCATTATCTGCGCCACTTGTTGGTACCGTAAAAATCGCAGGATGACAGGCTGTGGCTGTGCGCTGTGCGGCGTAGTATGTGAGGGGACTCGATGGGCCCAATCAATTTCAAAGTCCTTCTGAAAAGTAAGTTTGAGGACCGTGGGGAGCAACTTTGCTAGGAAGGCTCTTATATCTGTGCCCTCTGTTCCTTCAGCAATGCCGACTATGCGGATATTATTCCGTCGGGCCCGATTATTGCCATCTTCAACTTCCTTTTGGAGCGCTCGTAGCTGTCTCTCGATCTTATCTACTTTTCCCAAGCAGACCTCATGCACAGCGATAACACTTTCCACTTTTTCTTGACTAAGTGATATACCTTCGATTTTGCTGTGCAACGCATTTATTTCCTCATGCACAGTGCTTAACGAGGCTCCATTAGTTTTTACCAACTCTTTGATCTCAGCAAGGAGCTCCTGCAGGGTGTCAGGCCCTTCCCGTGTCGGCGCCATCTTTTGCGGGGAGATGGGTTCCGTTTTGGTGCGCTTCGCATTGCTATTCAACGCATTCGCATAATCCAGCCGAGTCGGCTTCGATCCCGCCATCCGTGATCGTATCACAGCTATAGTAAGCAAGCCTGTGCTACCGAATTATGTGATATTTACAGGATTCTTGACGGGTCTCCCTGGAGCCTCCACACTAGGCGACCATCCTGCTCGGCATCAAGCTCCGCCCCCAATAGAGGTGATTTTTGAAAAATAAAATAAGGCTTACGATCTGCACATTTTTTTTCTGGTTATTCAGAGTTTTTTGAATAATGGGTCTTTCGATAAAAGGGGCAGTATTGTATTTATTAATTATAAACCTAGAAGATGATTTCTTTAAGTGGAAAGAAGTTGCTTTTACAGTGAGTTAGGTTTTATACAGTATTTGTAGTATTTTACTTGATACTTTTCACAAACTAGCCAAAACATAAGAATAAAAAATGCAAAAGGATACAAATCCACTTAAAGTAAAAATATGTTTCCACTTAAACAAAACTACACAATCTGCCTACTAATAAAAAGTTATACCCATATAATGATTGTTTACTTGTAAATTGTTACATTTAAATTTCTTAGAATTTGTTTTCCCCTTGGCCTCGAGCATGGCAAACATTTCTGTCTTCCATTGCGCAATAGATTATGCAATTAATTTCTGCCAAAATCCTAAATAATAATTTTCTTTTATTTATTCTGAACAACAATAATTGGTATCTTGATTGAGTACCAAGCCAGTCTTTGAAAAGAAGATTTTCTGATGTTATGTGCTTTGCATGAGCTGAGCTCTCATGATTTCTAATGTTAGCATTTTGTTTTACAATGGGGAGATTATGTGCATAGTTAACATATCTAAATACAGTGTTTTGGCCATGTAGTAGCAAGGAGAATGCAGCCCAAAGGTGACCATGTGCTACCCGAGCAGCGCATTTTCAGCGTGGTCACCTTTGGGCAACATTCTCCTTGCTACCACATGGCCAAAACACCTGCGTGAAACCGCACGCTACTGGCTACATGCTTTACTAAACATGCCCCATAGTCTCTGAAATGGTAAGAAGTAGTTGATCCCATAAGGTAGGACTCAGGGCAGGGGGGCAATAAAAAGGAAAAAAGTGAATAGGTGGGGGTTAAGTTGGCGAGTGGGCGGAGAAAGGGCAGAAATGTGGCATGCAGCAGCAGTGGGTGCGCTGGTCACGCGCTAGCTACACAAACATGTCACTAGAGCGGGCACAACTAAAACTTCCTTCTGGACTTAGAATCCTGACTTAATACCTATACAAACTTACTATTTCGCTCCGGGTTGACCGGGGTACCTCGGGGGGGATGGCGGCCCATAAACCAGCGCGCTTGGACTTCGGGTCTCCTTCTTCTTCTCACGGAAAACGCTCCAAAACAGAGGTGTCCTCCCCACAGAAGATGGTTCCATTTCATGAAAACCCCGAAATGCACCTGGAGATTTTGGAGGAACTACGCGGCGTGAAAGAATTGGTGCAGTCCAATGGAGAAGCGCTTAGAGCCCTGCGAGAAGACTTTGGAGTGCTCCAGGACCGACTTGAAAGACTCTCATTACGGCAGGACAATATGGCGGGGGTCCTCGATTCGCACGCGGTGCGCTTGGGCGCACTGGACAAGGCCGAGCGCCAGATACAGAATCTGCAAAAGGAGTTAGAAGATAGCAATAATCGAGCCCGTCGCAACAATGTGAGGCTCATTGGAATACCGGAGGGGGCGGAAGCGGGAGATATGAGAGAATTCCTGCTCAAAATTCTTCCCTCCTTGCTGAAGATCACCTTTCATAAAGAATTGGAAATCGATCGTGCACACCGTGCTCCTACCCACATGGCGCTCAACCGAACGACCCCCCGGCCTATTATCTTTCGCTTGCTACGATATCAACAAGTGGAACAAATTTTAAATGCTGCCCGGGCGAACCATCATTTGGAATTTGAGGGTCACAAAGTCTCCTTCTTCCCTGACTTGGCAAAGCCTACCGTTGACCGACGGAAGAAACTCCTTGCTTTTCGCCCTCGACTTCAACAGCTACAGGCTCGCTTTGGCCTGTTGTATCCCGCGAAACTCCGAGTGACTCTCCACAACCAAACCAGGACATTCGAAGATCCTGATCTACTATCAACATTTTTAGATTCCAAAGAGGCCGAGCAGATGCGCTAATCCAACGACGTGGACTTTTATTCGCCGGCTCTGTCCGCCATTTTGAAGGGCCCGATGCGGCGGTCATAGTCCAGCACAGAGACTTCCTGGACTTTCTCTCTTTCTTTCTATGACTCTTGTTTTGTGGTCTCCTCTCCCTCCATGATGTGTGCCTCGGTCGGATTCGGAGCACGCACAGTCCTACAGGTTATGTGTTTTTCAATTTTGGCCTTCTCTGGGGCTTCTCCCCGCAGACACATGGTCGCCAGTAATTTTTGGGGTTTTGCTTCTTCTCTACCGCGCTGCGGTTTTTCTTTTTTAATGTGGGGCGCTTCATTATGTTATCTAAGCTTAGTTTCTTTTATGCCATATGTACAGCCTGATACAGTCAATATGAGGGACATTGTGAAATTAGGTGCGCTATCATGCTCAGAATTTTTAACTTGTCTGAATGGCTTTATGTAAAATTTTATCACTCAACGTAAAGGGCATTAATAGTCCAATCAAAAGAAAGAAAATCCTTAGCTATCTTAGCCATGAGCATGCTGATTTAGCGTTTCTTCAGGAAACGCACTTAAACTCTGCTGAAACACTGAAACTCAATGTTAAGCCTTATATGGTGGCTGCCTATTCTCCCGCCGTTTCTAAACGGTGCGGGGTTGCCATCCTGGTTAAGAAATCTTTGCAAGCTACTGTAATTGATTCTAGCGCTGACAAGGAGGGTAGATGGGCCCGAGTACATCTTAAGGTCGGAGATAGTGAATTCACATGTATTTGCATTTATGCCCCGAATGTGGATAACCCTGCTTACTATGCAAGTATTGCGCAGTTGGCACAGGCCTCTGCCAATACTCCATTAATACTTGGTGGTGACTTTAATCAAGTGTTAGACCCTCTGATAGATAGACAGCCGCCAAGAACGAGTAGTCCACCCAAGAGTCTTGCTACCCTTACAGCTCTGATGCAAGATCTTGCGCTGGTAGATATATGGAGGCTGCTTCACCCCTCCGACTTAGAGTTCACTTTCTTTTCTGCCCCCCATCACTCCCAATCTAGAATAGATTTCTTTCTCATTTCCAAAGCACTGATTTCTCAAGTAGACACGACTAGGACTCATCCTCTCCATATCTCAGATCATGCTGCCATATCTTTATCATTACGTGTCACTGCGCGGGACGATTCTCCCCGAGCTTGGTTTTTTGATAGATCCCTACTGGGCCAAAAAGATTTTCAGATCGATATAAAGGCCGCTATCCAAGATTATTTTCATTTTAACTCACCCCATGATACGGCGGGCTGGGCTTGGTGGGAGGGTTTTAAAGCATCTATCCGTGCTACTATAACTAGCTATCAAATTCGGCAGGGGAAACAAAGAAAACAGCTTTTACTGACTCTAGAGCAGCAGATACAAGCTGGGGAGCGTCTCCTCACGTCCCGTACTGACCCATGTATTTTACTCCGTTTACAACGCTTGCGTTTTCAATACAATCAGCTTTTGCACACTGCTGCTGTTAAAAATATTGAATCACAACAAGGGCTTTATTATCGGGAAAATAATCGTGCTGGCAAATTATTAGCAAATGCCCTAAAAGGTCGAAAAGAAGCCAAGCGTGTTACCGCCCTCCGCAATCCGTCAGGGGGGGGCTTGGTCACTAAAGATACCGAAATCTTAGAACTCTTTCGTGACTTTTATACTCGGCTTTATCAATCTGAATGTGATTTTGAGCCAGATGTATTTGAACGCTTACTTTCAGGAGTACAAAGACCGACCCTATCTGACGAAGATAGAGTGGCCTTAGACACACCATTTACTGTCTCAGAAATTCATTCTGCTATCAAGAAATGTGCCTCAGGTCGAGCCGCAGGCCCAGACGGTCTCCCCGCTGAATTCTACAAAACCTTTCATGCTGATTTAGCTCCAGTTTTGAAAATTTATTTTTCTGCTCTGGCCGAGGAGGGTTCTCCTTCTGGGTCCTTTTCAATGGCAAATGTAGTAGTTTTTGAGAAAGAGGGGAGAGACCCGCAACTAACAGCTAATTATCGTCCAATTTCCCTCCTAAACGCGGACTATAAAATCTTTGCCACCATTCTCTCTACCCGGCTCTCGGATAGGATGCCTACCTTAATACACCCAGATCAATGCGGTTTCATTCCTGGTAGATCGACCGCTGACAATGCTCGGACTCTATGCCATGTATTGACTACCGCAGTTAATCTTGATCGCCCATTTGTTGGCCTCTCACTTGATGCTGAGAAGGCCTTCGATCGCTTAGAGTGGCCCTTCCTGTTTGCAGTCCTCCGCTGGTACGGATTCGGGGAAGGTTTTCTCCGTTGTCTTCGCACCATGTACGCTCAGCCTACAGCCAGTATATGTACAAATGCTTTAAAGTCTCAACCTTTTCCCCTTCAACGCGGCACTCGCCAGGGATGCCCACTGTCTCCACTCCTCTTCGATCTTGCACTCGAACCCTTGGCTTTACTAATCCGGCAATCGGAGGAGATTCATGGAGTCCCCTTCACCCATAGGGAAATCAAAATTTCAGCGTATGCTGATGATCTTATGCTCTTTGTCTCTATAGACTCAGTACCGGCTGTCTTAGAGCAAATTGGTAAATACTCACAACTGTCCGGTTATAAGATAAATTGGACCAAGTCGGTAGCCTTTCCATTAAATCCTTTGCTTCATCAAGCAGATATGCAACCCTTCCCCTTTTTATGGCAACCTCGCATGGTCAAATACCTTGGGGTTCACTATTGTTCTCCTTTGGAAGACACTATCTCCTTCAATGCCAAAGACTTAACCTCTAAAGTCCGGGCGCTTACTCACCGCTGGACTCCTTTAACGCTTACCTGGTGGGGCCGATTAGAAACCATAAAAATGATGATTGTTCCGAAAGTGAATTATGTCTTAGAAATGGTGCCCTGTCTCTTCCCTCGACGTATATATAAAGATATCGAGGGCCTTCTGACTAGATACTTGTGGCAAAATAAGACACCTAGGATAGCGAAACATAAGCTGCAAGCAGATAAGGAATATGGGGGTGTCAGATTCCCTGATTTCCTGAAGTATCATCAATCTTTTCTTCTCAAACAAGGTGCTCGTTGGCTGGAAGATCCAGTACCGAGTAGGCCTGTGTGGCTAGACATAGAAGAGGACCTTTGCAAACCGATTCCTCTTACTTTTCTCCCTGGTATGACTCTTCCATCAGGCTCTCACTTCCCACCAATGCTTTTAGACACCTTAGGTGCCTATAATAATCTCATGCAATCTCTAGACTCCCGACTCTGTCCGTTAGACAAACTCCCACTTTGGTATAACACTCGATTTAGAATACAAAATAAACCGATGGCGTGGAGCCCCTGGTACACTAGGGGCATTTGGATTCCTAGCCAATTGTTCCATGAAGGTCGCTGGAAAACTTTTAGTGAATTGCAAATTGAATTTGGTCTCCCAGCGAAACACTACTTTCAGTTGGTGCAACTTCAGCATTGCCTTAGGAGTGCTAGGGTGCTCCCGCCATCGGCCTCCCCTACACAAGGTTGGTTGGAGACTATCCGATCTATCGGTAGTTCACCGGGTGTAGCATCCAATTTTTACAAAACCTTATGTAATGCTATAACTAGGGATACCCCTATAGCGCAGAAAGCATGGGAGAGAGAACTGCATGGGACTTTGACCCCGGAGCAATGGAGCCTTGTCTGGAGTAGAGTGACACGGGTCTCCCGATCCGCCTCACTCACTCAGACACTCTTCTTTCTAGCCCACCGGTGTTTTTACACTCCTGACAGATTAGCCAAATGGAACACTGCTCAGGGCAATAATTGTTGGACATGTCATGCGGCCATTGGTTCACTACCTCATGTTATGTATGAATGTCCCGCACTACAGTATTACTGGAGTCGGGTTTGGGGCCGTATCCAGTCTATTTTGCACTTTCAAGAGCCCCTTTCTTGGAGGATAGTGGGACTTCGCTCAGCAGCGGGGATCCCCTCTCTTCCAAAAACGGCTTACTTCCTTTTGGACTTTATGCTAGGTATTGCTATTTCCCTAATTACGAAATACTGGAAAAATAGCTCCCAGTTGAGCCCCAATGAATGGTGGAATCATGTCTGTCTCTACAGTAAATATGAACAAATACCTCGTATGTTTGCTTCCCCCATTCAGACTCCTCATCATCGGTCTAAATGGAAGATGCTCAATGACTATGTACATTCTGCTCAATGCTCTCATCTGACTGTCTAAATTTATATAAATCTTTGTCTCATGATTATTCTGTATCGCAGATACTCTTTTGATTGTTTTGCTGTACAATCACGTTTGTTTGGAAGCGCTCACATGCTGACATAATCAGCTAGAGAAGAAGCGTGGGGGTGGGGGGTAGTGGGTTTACTTTTCTTTATTGTATAATTGTATTGTTTCCTTTGGTGTGTTGTTTCTTTTGTTTGTTGCAAAATGAAAATAAAAGTTTCAAAAAAAAAAAAATAAAACTTCCTTCTGACCCGGCGCTTGTTGCACCCATGTAGCCAGCACATCACTTACGTGTGTTCTGTGCACAAGTGTTAGGAAATAGGAAGGGTAGAAACAGGGCAACTGCACTGAAAGAGAGAAAGGCAAACAGGAAAGACAGCAGAAAATGTAAGCAACTGCCTAGGCTACCAGGGAGAAGGGCCCACATGGTGCAGCTGCCATGGTAGTGCACCACAGCAGTCTAATAGCCACTAAACTAGAGCCTGCAGGTCAGGAGTGACCCTGCTGGGATAGTGAGCAAACATCTACAGACACATCAACAGCTGTTCTGACAGACTGCCCTTCATGTCTGCTTATGGACTGGCTAGTTGTCAGAGGGCTATTGGTGTTGTGTGCTGTGAAAATAACAGGACATAGGGCCTGTGATCAGTGTTTCAGCCAGTACTGGACTCATAGCCGGAGTTGGAGCCAGCAGAGTACAGTGGGGGGTGGAGCATGCAAATTAGTTGCTGCACATACTGGTAACATGACATTGTTACATCATAAGGTGCCATCTGAGCCATGGGCCTTGTTCCTGTGGACAGATGTCTCCTCACCCTGATCAAGGGAGGATGTAATTGATGCCTACCAGCTCTGAGCAGTTATTTAATACTTCTAGCACTAAACATGGGCCTCCTGTGTTGAAACTCACTGGCCCAGGAGCTAAGGCATTCCATGGCCCTGGGAAGCTCTTATGGCCTTCCCTGGTCTGTTCGGCCTTTGGTTCCCTGACAGCTGGGGTGCTCAGCCTGGGAGTATTTGGGATTCACCACCTCCATATGATGTTCTCCTAAAGCTCCTCTCTGTAAAAGGAAACATGGGGGTCCTCTGTGGGTGGATGGCCTTGCATGCCCCCCCTCCATTGTAGATGTCAGGCCAGGAGTGGGTGTTCTATATGGTGGGTCGGGGGGGGGGGGTCTTCATCCTGTGGACCCCATGTGGTAGAAGTGCTGATTATGTATGGACTCTTGATCCCCTAGCTCTGGCCCCTCCTTCCCTTCTCCCCACGTGATGTGTGTGTGGGGGGGAGGGAGATGTACAATCCACAATGGCTATGGTGCTATCCAAGCCATAGTGGAGGCGTGACTGAAAGAATCATTCCCTCCCCACACCCCATCGTCCTGTGTTCCCTTCAGCCTACATGAACAAGCACCTTAGGTGTCTTAGGGTGAGGGGGAATCATATACCTGTCCCCTATGATGGACACTGAGGACACTTTGCATATCCCATAAAAGGCCCCCTGAATCTTCAGATGCTACATTTGTAGCCAATCTTCCACAGTTAGGGGGACAACACGGACTCTCTGTATGTGTTTGCTTTTCTGACTTGCATGCCCCGCTCTCTTGTTCTTAGCCCCTATTGTGCAGTCAGTTGTGCCTATTCCTTCTCATCCCTCTCTATTCTGAACTGGCCAATTACTACTTTCTGGTAGGTGTGGTTTGGGTACGTTTGCTACTATCCACAGTGGTTCCGTAACCCACTACAGCCCAGATTCTCTTTTCCCTGCTGATTTTGACTCACTTCCTATTGATCAAGTCCAAGTTTGGAACAATGTGCTTATTTCATGCCTTCAACAATGCACTCTACCTTAAAACACAGGCATCCGTGGTTTCACTCTGGACTTCACGTACTGTGGTCACAATTAAGACAGGTGGAAAGATGTTAGAGGAAATCCCACACCTCTGACTTCTTAGCCATTTTTACTGAACGCTATACCCTCCTTACCTGTCTATAATTATTTCTGCAAAAAAATCCCATACTTTACAAAACTAATTAGCTCTTCTTCTAATCATACTAAGCAGCTATACTCTGTTGTTTCATGCCTATTGTACTCCTGCCCTCTTCACTGGCTGCTACCGATACCTCTTCTCCTGAGAAGTTAGCACATTTTTTGAAATTAAGGTCAGTGATCTGCCCTCTGAGTTCTTTCGAGATTCTCTTAATTTTGCTGTTTCTCCTCCTTTATCTGCCTCTGTTTCAGCATCTCTGACTCATAGATGGAATTCCTTCAATCCTCCACTCACTTCCCTTACTAAAATTGTTACATCACTCAGAAACAACATGCCCTTTAGATCCCATTCCCTCGTTGTGGATTTGTATTAATTCACTGGCTCTTTAGGGCCTAAAGGGTATGCTATTTACAATAGCCTCCTGCACAGCACTGTTCCCTTTCTCGAAAAAAAATCTGTAATTTGTCCTACCTTCATAAATCCCACTCTTGACAAGACCCTTTTCCAACCATCCCCTCCTGTCCAAACTTTTGGAAAAAGATAGCTTTCTCACAGTTCAGTAATCATCTTTAAAAGTCCAGCTCATTACAATTGCGTCAGTTCGGTTTTTCCCAGGCTACAGTATCAAAACCATTCTTGCTTCTCTCCTTAGTGATGTTCATCATTCCTTTGACTAGGGTAATATTTCTTTTCTGGTTTCTCTAGATCTTTCATCTGCATTCAACCCGGTGGACCAGTCTGTTCTTTATCATCTTCATATTATTGATTTAGTTGGCTCTGCTCTGACTGGTTTCACTCTTTTCTGTCCAGTAGTTCTTACGGTTATACTTGGATTTACTACCTTCTTTGTCTATCCCTTGACCTATGGTGTCCCTCAGGGTTCTGCTCTTGAACCTTTACTTTTCAATATCAGTTCTATTTAAAGCACTCCTATTATTTACTGCGTCAGATAAGATCAGTTTGCCAAATCCGTTCTTCATCTGCGCTTATTATATTACTTCTCAGTTTGGTGAAATCTCATCTTGATTATCATAATGTCATATACAGTGTGGTCAACATTATTAGCACCCTTGCAGTTCAACCCCTTAATGTCCAATATACCCTAAAGAAAAATGGCCAGTGAAATGGCTTTGGTCTATGTATGCAAACATATTTGACACATAAATTTGACACAACCACAGGATTGAATTCCCTACACAACTGTCCCCCCTCAACAAAATGTTGTCCAAGCTTGTACCTATACATTGTACATAGTTATAAAGTTGTAAACAGTTAAATGTAAATAGTTCTATTACCGTTCCTTGTAAAAATGTTTTGTTTTCTGTAAACCGCTTTGATAAAATGAAAAGCGGTATATAAAAAATGTTAAATAAATAAAATAAAAGAATCAAATAAAACAAGACCAATTAAAAAAAGAAATAGTATAAAAACTGGGACATTGCCAGCACATGATTACAGTATTCAAGATATGAAATCTCCCCAAAGGTGATCACAGTCAAATCAATAATATTAAACAAACCCCCTCTCTTCAAAGCAGTGCAATATTTTTTGTCAGATACCACAGTCAGGAGTGGACAATGTCTCACTCATAAAGCCACCATATCCTTTTTATTTGTTCATAGTCCCAAAATACAGAAACTTCACTGGTTAACGAATCCACTTCATTGGCGACAAACACCACATATGACGTGCACGTTTCGGGCTACAACAATGAGCCCTGCTTCACGTGCCTTGGGACAATAAAAGCTTCTTCCAAGACCTCCACCAAAAACACCCAGATGCAAAAAGCTATCCAAATGAGTCCCTATTCAAGCGTCTGCTCACTTAAACATTGGCTGATCAGAATGCGTGACACTTTTTTGGAACCACCAATCAAGCGAGGAAAATCCCCATCATGTCAAGAATGTCCTCCCCTAAAAGGACAAAAATTAAAACAAACTTGGCCAATCAATTTCCAGATTCAGACCCTTAGGGCTGACAGTGTCCAATTTAAATATCCAACTTTGCTCCCTCCATTGCAGCTTGTTTAGACGGTCCCCACCCTAGGGATCAATGGGGACATGATCTATAATCCACTATCGCAAGTCGTGAAAAGTGTGTTGCGCCATAAGGCAATGCTCCACAATCGAAGCAGAATGAACAGCCATCCAAATATGAGATGAGTGTTCCCCCAGACAGATTTTGATGGGGCGAGTAGTACAGACAACATATAGCAAGTCACACAGGCAACGGCATAACTCGATGAGCAAGTGGTACGCCATCGCATAAAATGTATCCGACCACTCACTAGATCCTGCCAAGTGGTCCACTTCACTGTGGTATCACAAAAATTGCATCCACCACAAGCCCAATGGCCCCATTCTCCCATAGCATCCATCACCGGGTGATCCTTTGTTAAAGCTCATTTCACCAATTTGTCCCTGACGATCGGACCCCTGGTGTGTGCTATAACTAAAGGCTTGTTGAAACAAGGATGTAACTGAAAAATTGCCCAATGCTTCCTCAATACATTTATCACGTGAGCTGTGTTCTGCATAACAGGAAGAATGCCAATGATGCTATCTGTATCTGTGGAGTGTCACCAGTTGCCCGCCCTGGGTCCTAGGGCTAGCAGAGAGGGCTCAGCTGATGACTATCCTAAGCCAGGAAGTGGGGGTAGTGCAGGCGTAGTAGTACACTGGCCCTCTAGGTAATGGAGTCCCAAACACCTCACAGGCAAAGGAATTGAGGTAACAGAGTGGTAAGGTCAAAATAAGGTTTTATTTCCCCGTCCCGGGGTTTTGGTAAACACAAATGAACTCAGAACAAAACCATACATCTGGTATAAAGAAATAGTAACTCAGGAACTGCAGAAAAATGACATCTTTTTCTTCCAGCTTTTAAATACACAGTCCTTTACATAGGAAACAATAAAGGCTTCTTTTTCAATGGCAGTAATGCTCACTTTGCTTTCTCCAGCTATACCATTAGCTTCAAACATTCAATTCAGCAAAGTGTTTCCCTATTATCTGCAATGGTTAACGTACAATCCATGGGTACATCGTTTATGCCTTCATCTCTGTATTCAACCTGCATATCCTCCAGCCCATCCCCCGCTGGATACATAGGGACGCATTCACACAGGGTTCTCAAAACATTCTCTTTAGCCTTAAGAGAATTCTGGAAAGCTTTATTGCCCCAGAGAAAACTATTAGGCTTAGTTTTCTCCCTGTTCCTCTTATAGGAACTACCTTTTGGCTTCTGCCTGAAAGGCTTACTGAGCAGTGCTCTTTCACTATTAGGAAAGTTCAGAGGTTTGTACCTTTCTCTCTCGTGAGCTTCTGGACACACCCAAGCTGGCTCCCTGCATGGCTTCTCCCTCCAGCTGCCTTCCTCCCAAGGCTTTAACTGAGAGAAGCTTTCCTGCAGACTGTGGGTTTTAACTCTCGGTACCTTTTCAGCTTGAGCTTTCTTTGTTCCTCTGTCTGTTCCAATGTTTGCTCCTGTTCTAGCTCTGCTGCAGGAATTCACAGCTGCTCCGTCAGAACTCCTCCCGGATCCTAATCCAGATCCTGAGCTTGCTCCCCAGCTTGAATTTCCTCTCCAGCCTGAACTCGAACCAGAGCCTGAGCTCCCTCCCGAGCTGAAGCTTGAACCTGAGCTTGAGCTCGAGCTACATCTTGAACTAACTCTGCTTTCTAATGAGTGCTTTTTATCTTCCACAGTGCTTAACATTGCCCCTCCTCCACCCAGGTGAATCCTATTGCACTCAGGGCACGGGGCTTGTTTGCAGCTTGGGCAGGGCTGCTGCACTCGTGACTGGGTTTGTTTACATCTCCCTTGGCAACCTGTAGCCATGTGCATTGCCTGGCTGTCAGAATCTGACCTGTTTTCTTCCATTTCCTCTGACTGCACAGCAAGGGACGGATCTTCCCCATCACAGGACTGTGTATTCTGATAACAACCATTCATGGTGGGTAAAGCAGGCCTGGGAATAAGCCTTTTTAATAATGTACTCTGGATACCTGTGCTCCAATAACTGCCCCTTCAACACCATCGCTTGGCTATGAAAATCTTCCAACATAGAACAAATACGGCGAAGCTGCAAAAATTGTCCAAAAGGAAGACACCTGCGAAGAGGCCCCAGGTGATGACTACTGTAGCGCAGTAAGCTATTACGCTGCACAAGTTTCCTAAATAGTGTAGTACGTGATTGTCCTTGTACCTTATATTCTAATATCTAAAACCTCAATAGTCTGAGTTTGGACATGAGCAGTAAATTGTATATTAGTCTTGATTGCATTCAACCAATGGAGGAATGCTTGAAGCTCGTCCATAGATGACCTCCAAAGGAAGAAAATATCATCCAGGTAATGGCGCCAGAAAACCACATGTCTGAACCAAGCAGAAACATATATTGCCATCTCTTCCATTTCGGCCATATATAACATTGCTATAGAAGGGGCGGCCGTAGTCACCATAGCAAGGCTGAATGTCTGCTCAAAAAAAGATCCATCAAAGAAGAAATAATTGTGAAATAAAACCAGCTGAATTAGGCTCAACAAAAACTCCCTAAGGGTACATGATGGAGCCGTGTGGAAAGAAGATTGAAGTAAATGTAAAGCTTCATCCTGATTGATTAGTGTAAAGGGCATTGACATCAAGTGTTACCAATATCACATCTTCCATAGAATCCTGTAATTGTGATAAATGAAATAAAAATTGTGAAGTATCCTGAACATAAGACTTTATTTGAGCAGCTTTTTGCTTCAAAAATGTTCACAGAACTTGGATAAAGGCTCCAACACTGAATCCCTACATGACACAATGGGTCTCCCAAGCAGATCCGCCAAAGATTTATACACTTTAGGAATCGTATAAATGGTGGGAATCTTTGTATAAACTACACAAAGAAAATATCTCTCACTCCCTGTGATCCACCCAGCCTGACAAGCCTGCGTGGTAAGATCCCTTATGAGGCTCGATAATAGGGAGGTAGAATCTCTAAGAGAGACGGCGATAGTATCAATCATCCTGAAGCTGTGACTGCAAAGCAGTATAATAATTATCCAAAGATTGAACCACCACCGCCCCTGCCTTGTCCACCCCCCCTAATAAATCCATTGATCACATGCAGAGAGCTGCTGTAAAGCCATCTGCTCAGATGTAGTGAGGTTGGAATAGGAGGAACAAATTTCCCCTCTACAGCTCGCAAATCTGACAACACTAGCTTCTGAAAGGTAGAAATCACCAAATCAAGGACTCCTGAAGGAACCCATTTTGACGAATTTTGCATGATGGACACATCAGGGGAAACCTGCTTTTCTGCTAAAAATGCATCACCTGAAGTTTTCTAAAAAACTTATGCAAAGCCACCCGCATACGAAACGGATCATATCCAACCATGGGTACAAAGGAAAGTCCTAAATTCAATATATACTCCTGCTCAGGTGTTAGTGCCTGTCCTGTAAGAGTGATGACTGAGGTTGTTTCTGTTTGTTTTTAGATCTAGTGTTGGGATATTCGGTCTAGTCGTCCAGTATGCGATCCTGCTATGGGCGCCAGCCGTGCTGCCAAGCAGTCAGAAAAACCTGCTGCCCCCGGCCACCACGGCCCTGAGATCTCTGGTAATCACCTTTGCCATGGGATCCATCACTGTCATCTGTATCATCAAAAAACCTGAAAGAAATCTTTTTTGGTGGTGGGTTATCGTTGTCATACATCCAATGGTATACTTTATCAGTGTCATAATTCGCCTTGTCTTATTAAATTTCTTAATTTTAAAATTACACAAATGGTCCTGAAACCCCATAAGTTGCATCTCCATTTCATCCACCTGTGCCTGATAAGACTGAGTCCATTGTATCTCGGAGTTTGTCCTTCATTTCAACCAACTCTATCCTCAAGGTGTCCTCTTCCAAAATGGGGTATTCAGCTATTAGTGTAATCAAATCAAAACTGCATTTATTGAGGATGCTATTCCACTTAGAGATAAAGTCAGAGTCAGTCAAGAACATCTTAGGGGCACGAGGCATATGCAAACCCCTAAGTATAATCCGGGATTTTAAATATTGTGTCATTGACAATCTATGCATGTGCGCCTGGACAATACGTTTATTAAGGGTCTTTAAATCAAGCATTGATGGACCATGTGAGATATCCCCATCCATCACTGTATCCAAAAATGAGGATCTTTGTCTGAATTTGTCCAATTGTTCCTCAGAAAATGCATACGTGTAACAGCAGCCATTGTATCTATGGGCACTCAAATATTCAAGATATGAACCCCCCCCCGAGAGGTGATCACAGTCAAATCAATAATATAAAAGAAGACCCCGTCATCAAAGCACATGATTATTGGCACCCTTATAAACAATTCAACACATTTTGAACAGAAACAACACATTCCTATTGTAGTAAAATTAGACGCACCTGTGATCAATTGTCAGAATTCATATGACTTGAATCAACCAATAAATGATGGCTCTAATGTTGAATATGCTACATTCACTCCCTGTTCCATTCCCCCAATTGTGAAGACAGGAGAGCTGCCTGAGGCCATCAGAAAACTTATTATCACCAAACATCAACCTTCAAAGGGGTACAAGGCCATCTCCAAAGACCTTGGGATTCCTGTGTCTATAGTTCATAATATTATAAAGATGTTTTCTGCTCATGGAACTGTCAAGAACCTCCTAGGATGTGATGGGAAGAGGAAAATTAATCCAAGAGGTCTTCGAAAATTAGTGAGATCTGTTGGAAAAACACCATGTACAACATCCAAAGAGCTTAAGGCTGGCCTGGAGAAATCTGGAATGGTGGTTTCAACCCGCACCATACACAGGTACTAAACAAAGAAGGATTTCATGGGTGAAGGCCAAGGAGGCATTCCTAACAGAGTCTCCATTGCATGCAGGGTAATACTATGTGACTTTTAAATACAAGCTCTCTGACTGAGGGGATTCGGTCTTCATTTTTAATAGCTAATTATTTTTCTGGTGTATTGCTAAAGGGGAATATTTTGTGTTGTTGGATATAAACAGGATGGAGTCGGTGCAGAGGGTGGCTACTAAAATGGTTAGTGGTCTTTGTTATAAAGCATATGAGGACAGATTTAAATATCTTAATATGTATATGTTAGAGGAAAGGCGGGATAGAGGAGATATGATGTTGTTCTTAAGTACCATTGAATCAGTATTGACTCATAGTGACCCTCTGGATAGTTGTCCTAAACTGCATTTGGTCTTCAGTTAAGCAGCTCATTGTTGACAGAGTGGCACCCATAGCTGCTGTTATTATATCGATCCATCTCACTGCTGGCCTTCCTCTTTTGCGTTGACCTTCTCCTCGCCAAGCATGATGTCTTCTCTAATGATCTCTCTCTGCGCATGATGTGTTCAAAGTATAAAAGTCAAAGTCTTGGCATCTGAGTTTCTGAAGAAAGCTTAGGTTTGATCTCCTCTAGTGCTGACTGGTTTGTTCTACGGACAGTCCATGGTATACACAGTATTCTTTGCCAACACCATAATTCAAAGGCATTGATTTTCTTCCTGTCTATCTTTTTCACTGTCCAACTTTCTCATCTATATGACGTTATTGAAAATACCATGGCTTGAACAAGCCAAATCTTTGTAAGAAGAGAGACATCTCTGCTCTTAAGAATCTTGTCTAGGTCCTTCATAGCCATTCTGCCAAGAGCAATGCATCATCGGATTTGTTGACTGCTTGTTGTTTATTTATTGATAGTTGATCCAAGTAGGTTAAGGTTGTCCACTATTTCGATTTTTTCTCCATCAATGATAAATTTATTGATTTTGCCAGTTGTCAGGATATTTGTCTTCTTTACATTAAGGTGCAGGCCCATTTTAAGACTGTTCCTTGATTTTGAGAAGCAGATGTTTCAGATTATCTTCACTTTCAGCCAGTAATGTGGTATCATCATCATAGTGAAGATTGTTGATGAGTCTTCCACCAATCTTCACACCTCTTTGTCTTTATAGAGAACCTTTCTCTGATGATTTGTTCTGCATTTAAATTAGATGGCTAGGGGAAAAGTATGCAGCCTTGTCATACACCTTTGCTGATTTTAAACCAATGGAGAAAGGTGAATAGTGGAGTACCCAAGTTATTTGTGCTGGGTCCGCTGCTTTTTAACATATTCATAAATGACCTGGAAATGTGAATAACAAGTGAGGTTATCAAAATTGTAGATGACACAAAACTATTCAAAGTTGTTAAAACCCATGAGGACTCCGAGATGTGTGGGAAGTGCTTGCATGCATCGAAGCTTCTTTGGGTGCATCTCTCTCCTGCATCTCGGAGTTTTCCAAGCAGGTAGTGCAGCAGTTGTCTAGTCAGGAAGAATCTATTGGTAAATGTAAAGTGTCTTTGAACAAATTAGAGGTCCAGGTCTCGGTAGCTCATCTGCAGTATCTTCTTCTATACATAATAATGTTATTATACATCATCAGACAGAGTCTGGAAAATTCTGTCCGTGCAAAGAATTTGTGTTTTTTGAATTTCCCTTTTACTCATTACCTTTCTCCAATTATATTGCTGCAAAAGTATTTTAAGGAGGTTCTATTAATTGAAGATGTTAATGCAATAAAATTTTCCTCTATATACTATGTTCCTATCTTGCTTGCTACGGAGGCCTCTTCTCCTATTGTCAAGGAACGAGGTAATTTTCTTTCTCAGTCCTTGGACGTTTCGGCTTTCTTGGAGTCTTCTAATGACGAGATTACACAATGTGCTACCCTATTCGCTTCTTTCATATCTATGATGGATAAAAATTTAATTATGCGATTATATTTTACTAAGAAAGATCAGGCTTTTTGTGGTAGCCCCATTCAAATGTTTCCTGATGTTTGTAGACTCACTCAGAAGAATAGCAAAGCTTTTCTTTTGTTAAAATCTCGGTCCTTGGCAATAGGTGCCTCTTTTTTTGCTGAAATATCTCTGAAAATGTATTTTGCTTTACAAGCGGACTAAATATGTGTTTATGGATCCGGATCAGTTGAAAGTGTTCTTGCTTAGTAAAGAATCTGGTTACGCTATCATCTTCCTTTCTAAGTATGTAAATAGGGCTGTAAAAATGTAACTCACAGGCCTGTCTATTTTACTTTGTTTGTAATGTATGTATAATGAATATGGTACTCTAATGGCTTTACCAGCTCTCTCTTTGATGTGGACTTGATTGTAATTCCTGTTAAATTTATAATAAAGATATTTTGAAACTTAAAAAAAAACTAAACATGAAGACTGTGGAAAATTGCAAGAGAATCTTGATAACTTGGAAGACTGGGCATCCAAATGACAGATGAAATTTAATGTGGACAAATGCAAAGTTATGCACCTAGGAAAGAAAAACCCCAAACTATGGTTATACGATACAAAGGTTCCACATTAGGAACCACCACCCAGGAAAAAGATTTAGGCGTCATTGTGGATAACATATCAAAACCCTCCGCCCAGTGTGTAGCAGCTGCCAAGACAGCAAAAAAGAGTGCTAGGTATCATAAGGAAAGGAATGGAAAATAAAACAAAGGATATTATAATGCCTCTGTATCGTTCCATGGTGAGACCGCACCTTGAATATTGTGTGCAATTCTGGTCGCCGTATCTTAAAAAGGATATAGCGTTATTAGAAAAGGTACAGAGAAGAGCCACCAAAATGGTAAAGGGGATGAAAGGATACCCCTATGAAGAGAGGCTAAAAAGGTTAGGGCTATTCAACCTGGAAAAATGACGGCTGAGGGGAGATATGATAGAGATCTATAAATTGATGAATGGAGTGGAACGGGTAAATGTAGATCAATTGTTTACGTCATCAGAATATAGAAAGACTAGGGGACATGCAATGAAGCTACAGGGTAAACTATTTAAGACTAATAAGAGAAAATATTTTTTCATTCAATGTGTAATCAAACTCTGGAATTTGTTACCGGAGGATGTATAAAAGCTGTTAGTGTAGCTGGGTTTAAAAAAAGTTTGGACAAGTTCCTGGAGGAAAGGTCCATAAACCATTATTAAGAAGAAACCCAGGATATCAATGCTTGACCCAGTACAAGCATTGCGGAACCTGTGTCTTTTGGGGAAACTGCTAGGTACGTATGACCTAGATTGGCCACTGTTGGAAACAGGATACTGGGCTTGATGGACCTTGGTCTGATCCAGTATGGCATATCTTATGTTCTTATGTTATGTCCTAAACTGGCTAAGTGGGAAGCAACAAAGAATAATGGAATGGCCTATCAAAGCAATCACTACATACAGTATCGTTCAGCTGACACAGGACATAGCTGCCCAAAATCTACATGAAGCCGCAAGATCAGAGCATATAATGCCCATACTAAAACAACAATATCACTGCTTGACCCAATACAAGCATTGAGGAACCTGTGTCTTTTGGGGAGACTGCTAGGTATTTATGACCTAGATTGGCCACTGTTGGAAACAGGATACTGGGCTTGATGGACCTTGGTCTGACCCAGTATAGCATATCTTATGTTCTTAGTTTTTGGAATAAATTTGTACCGAAATCATTCGCACCCTTTTGGATCAGGATATCAAGGTATGACACTTGAGACTGACTATAGGTATGTTCAAATTGAAGGTTCTCGTTTAGACTATTAAGCCATGTAAAAAATTCTGAAAGATCAGCTTCTGTGCCGTCCCAGACCATAAAGATATCGTCTATATATCTTTGCCATAACTTCACATTGCTCTCAAAAACATGTCGAGTGAGGCACTTCTTTTCAAAAACTGTAACGTACAAATTGGCAACATAAGACGCCATAGAGGACCCCATAGCAACCCCCTTCACCTGCTTATAAAAAACATCCCTGAAACAAAAATAATTTTCTGTCAAGGCAAGACTGGCCAATTGAATTAAAAAACATGTGGGCATACGAACAGGCCTCGTTCTTGCCAAAAGTGTATCTTCCAATATTGTAATTGCAGCTCCTAGTGGTATATGAGTGTAAAGGGATTTAATATCCAGGGTCACAAGAAAAAGATCTGGATGGTAGCTCTCAAATTTGTCTAACAGCTGAATCATATAAGAAGAGTCACGCATGTAAGATGGTGCCTTAGCAACAAAGGGTCTTAAGAATACATCTAAGACCTTGGACAATGGCTTGAAGAGCATTTTTATGTTTTAATTTTTTTTTCTAGTTTAACATAGTTTTATACTAGTATGTTCACCCTTTTAATAGTAGCATTCTGGCTCTGCTTTTCAACATATGAGAGAGTCTCTATATGGTGTCCTCTGCAACCTATAAACCTACATTAATCCTGCGCTTTTTCCTCTATTATTCTCCTTTAATCATAAATTAGCCCTTTTTAAGATTCAATAATATATTAATCCTATGCTGTTTCCTCTATTATTCTCCTTTAATCATAAATAGTTAAATTAGCCTGTTTATATGTGGTCCCATCTGATATAAACTCAAGGGTGCATCCACTCATTTGGGAGGTCCTGTCTTTATGCACTCCCCTTGCTTTTAACCTACCGATTTCATATATCTCCCACTATAGACAACGTTCACTTTACATATATAAGAGCACACAAGGGTCATTAATGCCCTGTATTGGGATGGCTTATGCTCTAAAGCTCACCATAATATTTTCTTTAGCTATTGATATGCCACCGTTATGATTATTGCCCCATTTATTTTCATTTTCTCCATTGTTAATGGTTTTAGTTTTATTTTTACTATTCTCTTTTTGTGTGGATTAAAGATTGTACATATATGCTGCCATGTATACCAAGTTCCTTTTACACATACTGTTACCTTTGACTTTGAGCTTGGCACGTAACTCCGGTATAAACATAATGAGAGTTCAGTTCTTCTTTTTACTGCTAAACCGGCATCTTTTAGCTCATGGATAAGTTTGCTTTCAAGACTGTTGTTGTTTCTTTTATATGGTAATGCACACTTTTTAAACTATAGTTTTATTTTTAGGACCTGAATACCCTCTGTCCCTTGAAAATTGTATGTGGACAGGTTTAAGTGTTTTTTTGATGTGCGGAGTCATTTCCTCCTCTTCTTTGGGTCCATTTGTACACGGGTTCTTCAAACCGTTGGAGTTCCTCACTTGATTCATTTGCAGCATTTCAACTCTGGCAATAATTTCTTCTATATCTATGCACTTTTTGGTGCTATCGTTTACAAAGAGGTTTTACATTCCCTCATCTTTAGTCGTTAGAACAGTTTGCTCTTTATTCTGTAACTTCTACTGTTGCTTTGATTCCTCCTCCTCCCTCCTTACATATGTGTTCTCTAAGTTAACCGGCCTCCCAAAGAGCTCTCTCAAACCCCTACAGCTTGCGATGAATACTGCAGCTAGAACCCTCTATAGAGCATCAAGAGGAGACTATATTACCCCCATCTTGAAGGATCTGCATTGGCTCCCTGTCCACTGCAGGATCACTTTCAAGGCTGTAACAATGACATTTAAATCAGTCAACAGATGCATTTCAACCTCCCTCTCAGACCTTGTACACCCTACCCCCCCCCCCCCAATAGAGCGAGAAGATCAATAGCCTGCAACACCTTACTGCTACCAAAAGCCATCACCAAGTGCTCAATGACAACAAGTAAGCGTGCTTTGCGCTTTATGCACCGTCCTACTGGAACTCCCTCCCCGCAGATATCCGTGCTATAACCAACCTCCCCCAGTTCAGGAAGGCAATCAAACACTATCTCTTCTTACAATATTTCTCCATTACTGATAACATCACCTACCCTCCTATCCTGAGCCATTTTGACTCCCTCAGAGTAATGACCTACTTGCCATAATTACTGCGTTTTAACTATCCACACGTCAACCTGTCCTAAAGACAAATAGATCGACTATTATTCTAATTTGTACATAGTGTATATAGTTCACCCCTTTCTCCTTGTTTAAGTTCCCTGTTCTCTGTAAATGTCAATGTTAGACTGTTATACATTGTACAACTTTGGTTACATGTAAACCGCGCTGATGATAAATAGTGTGGTATTGAAGAAATCACAAATAAATAAATAAATAAAATGGATGTTTTTAAAGTATTAATTGTGTTTTCACTTTGGATGAATTGTCAGCTTCTCCTTTTACGGTAATTTATTCTAGTTTTAATATGCCTTTGGGCATTTTGTATGGTTCATTTATTTATTTATTTGTATTTTTACTGTTACCTTCCTTTTTATGGTATTCTATTTTAGCTGTAAGATGCCTTTTAGCACTTGTATAGTTTATTTATTTATTTATTGTACTTTTACTTCCATTTGGAATCTGTATGCAAACGTTTTATATTGTCTTATCATTGCTTTCTTTTATTTGTGTTTGTATGTAGTCCTTGTTTTCAATTTTTTCAATTTGTTTTAAATTTGTTATTTTCTTTTATTTGAGGTTTATCCCCCCTGAAGAAGGCTTTCAGCTGAAACGTGTTGGGGTTCTAATAAAGGTCATTTATCTGCCACTGGTTTTGGTGCAGCTGTTTTTCCTTGTCATATATAGAATGTTACCCATCCCTGGGGTAGCCTAATGGTTAGAGCACTGGCTTGGAAACTAAGAAGCTGGTGTTCAATTCCTACTAATTCACTTAACCCTCCATTGCCTTTGAAGAATCCACATTATCAATGTCCCTGTTAAATGTACATCACCAAGTTTAAGTTACTGTGTAAACTGCTTTGACTCAAATTGTAGCAGCAGAGCGCAGACAAACCAATAATACCAGGAGTCTGTTCAGAAGGTCCACATCATTTATTTGTGCACAAGTCTCAAGCAGAATCAATTTCAAAATGGCTGAGCAAAGATTTCTGGCAATACAACAACTTTTATAGACTTTTACTCCATTCTAGGTATAGAAACACATTTCATTGGTCCCGGTACTCTCCCGTACCTCCCGTACCCCTTCTATTGGTCCCGGTACTGATAAGATTATCCAATTATGTTCCTTTAGTGGGCTCAGCACCTGCTTACCCCCCTTCCAGTCCCAATTACAATGGCCAGTTCATCAACTTGTTACTTTCATACTCTCAAGGCCATTGAGCCAATTTGTGCATGCAGGGGAGCAGGACTCTGCAACTCATCTGTCAGCAATCCCAATTAAATCCCTTGCAGATGTACTTTTCTTATCAGTAACTTTTTAAACATATTTTTCTGTATTTTTCCATCTTCCAGTTCTGCTTATCTAAGTTAGTTTAATACTCTTGCTATGTCCTTGCTATGTCCCAGCTCTACAGGAGCAGATTGGGGGATGTGCAATTCCCATAGGCCTCTCCACTAGCTTCATTTACAGGTCAAGCTAGCTAGGCTCGCTTGCTTATATCAGACAAAATGGATCACAGGCCTACACCTGCCACATTCCCCCCTTTGATTAATCTCACCCTATTACTTAATAAGGTGTGAGAATTAAATCACTATGGAATAGTTACATCATGATTGAAGGATTTCGACTAGGACTAGCTTTATATAGGGCCATTATTTTAGTTGCGGTCTTCCGCTCTACTGTACTATCAATAGCATTATGAATAGAACGCATGCAACATGGGATTAAACATGGTAATAAGAAAATAACAACAACAAGGATTAGTACCAATATAATGAAAGTTTTAAATCCTCCCAGCCATGAGAAAAGGTTAGCAAACCAGTTAGGGAATTTCAATGAGTGCCAAGTTTCTACTGGCACATAAGCATGTCTTTGCATATCTTTAGCAATTTCTTCAACTACTTGACCCTTATCATCTATTTTTAAACAACAATTAGTTAAATTCAGTTTACCACATACTCCTCCTTCAGCTGCTAACAAATAATCAAGTGCTAAGCGATTCTGATATATAGCAGTGCGCATCTGAGTACTTTGTCTAGCTAAAAGTGTGAGAGCTTGGCTAGTTTCATTGGTTATTATTTCAACTACTGCTTGTAAGCGAATAATACGATTAATCATATAGACTGGGGTTCGATAACCATACATTCCATCATCATTCCAAGTGGCAGGCCCATAATACTCAATGATTCTTTCTGGTGGCCAATCATCACCCTGCCACTTCTCCCACTTGCCTACCTGGAGGGGTGATCTCTTCTGTCTCAATGCTCTTTTGTGTCGGTGGGTAGTGTATACTGGGTATCCTAATTGTTCTCCATGTTCAGTGTTTAAAAGAAAGAAAGAAGGTCTGATGGTTCCTAAGACACATGCTCCTCCCCATTGTGGCGGGAGTTGTACATACGCTCGGTTTCCACAGATCCAATATAGGCCAGGTGGGGCTTGCCAGGCATGGGTTTTGGCAAGATTAGTCCATAAATCAGCAAGTTCAGGAAATCTGGCTAATGGGTTTGGAGGTTCAGGGTTTTGACTTCCTGACCACCATGACGTCTTTTTGGTAGTGGCATTATAGAATTTCTGGCTAAGACAGACCAGCTGTCCTACCTGTTGGGTGAACTGAGGTCCAGTTCTGGTATAGCAAAGACGTCCAACAATTGAGTGCGCTAACACCCATTCGCTAGTAGTCTTGTGTAATTCAGTCTGATTGTAAGTTAGAGAATAATTCAATTCTTGGGCTTCCCATGGCCACTGGTCACCCATTTGGGTTCCGCCACAGAAATAACAATCTGAGATTTTAAGACTAGATACTACTGCTCCAGCTAATTCTAAAAATAAATTCTGAGAAGGATGAGGGATTTCAAACTTATTTACATGCATGGCCTCATAGAAGGTATTATGGATATGATATTTAGATGACTTGTGGGCTTGGGTATTCAATCTGATATACACAATGGTTCCTGGATCTATTGCTCCACCAGCAATACGTAAACCAAACTTGTATCCTTGCTTCCATGCATTGGGATTGTGCATGCGTAAGTGTAAGGGGTTACAAGCATCTTTCTGACATTTATCATTCGTTGTTGACTTGGTTAGAGTGGCCATTCACTTATCTATCTTTTCGTCAACTATACCATTATTCCATGTAGCATAAAAAACACATTCCCAATCCGGGCAATAGTAATCTGCTGCTGGGGCAGTACTATAGCCTGGTTCCTTTTTACCTGTACACTTTCTCCATCCTGTGGCACCTTCTGGGCACATATACTTATGGTAATTTCGATACGCTTTTTCCCAAGTACCACAGGTGGAATGACTATCTCTGTTTATGACATTACATGCATCAAAATTCAAAACAGCAGGTCTAGAAATGTCCTTAAGTGGTGGCGTAGCAGCTATTATAGGTCCATCTGCATCCTTCCATCGCATTTCCAACGTGTAATAGGATGGATTCTGATGCGGATTATAGCATACTCTAGATTTGCCATTGGTGCAAACATTTAGTTCAGTGGTGTTATAAATACACCGAGTCACTTTTCCAGTGCAGGTATAATAAGAATGGTAAATCAAAGTCTGAGTTACTTTTAGTCCAGTTCGAGTAGAAGTAATGCAAGCAGTGCATGGAGGTAAAGCATAAGTCAGTTCAAAACCTCCAAAGCAGGCAACCAGGGCAAAGCAAAAGTAAAAATACATGTTGATTGGAGTTCTTCTGAATCCTCAACTTGCAGATCTTGACCACGACGTTCTTTTCTTCGTCCCGTCCGCTAATGAAGCAATTCAACGGGTGCTGGGTGTTGATTGAAGATCCTCAAGTTGTCCATTACACATTAACCAACTTAGCAATTTCAGTTGGCTTATAGAGTTTGGTCAATCAATGTAGTATCAAAGTAGTGTGCAAAATCACACGCAGCTTGGGTTCATTGAAACAAAACTGTTGCTGCATGGAAAACAGCAATCCTCTTCGAAAGACTTGGCTACTGCAAGGCACTGTGACAAAGTGTCTAAGTTGCTGGTTGCCGTCTCAGAGTAACTCGCAAAGGTGCATCAAGATGCTGTTCTGCTTTCCACTGCTCAGGTTCAGGATCAGCGGCGGGCTTGACTCTGCTGTGGTGGATCCAGGCGTCGATCTCTGCTACCTTTACTGCAGTTGGGGTAGACAGGATGACTGTGTACGGTCCCTTCCAATGGGGTTCCAACGGTGTCTTCTTCCAATCTTTGATCCACACCGAGGTACCAGGCTGATAGGGATGCAGAGGTTCCGTCAAGTTGATAGGCAACTGGTCTTGGATCCATGCATGGAGAGTCTGCAGAACAAAACTAAGAGCTAGGAGTTCTTGCCTGGTTATTTCTGAACCAATTTGGGCTAAACTTCCTTTAATTCCCTGCACTATTGGTGGGGGTTTACCATACAAAACTTCAAAAGGGGAAAATCCTGTTGATTTTACAGGAGCTGAGCGTATTCGGAGTAAAGCTATTGGGAGCACTTGGGGCCACTTCAAGTGTGTCTCCTGACAAAGCTTAGACATTTGGGCTTTTAGGGTACGATTCATTCGCTCAACTTTCCCTGAACTCTGGGGTCTATATGCAGTATGGAGCTTCCATTGTATCTGCAAAGCTTTTGCTAACTGTTGAGTAACCTGGGAGACAAATGAGGGTCCATTGTCTGACCCTATTACTGCTGGAATTCCAAACCTAGGGACAATCTTTCTCATTAAAACTTTGGTAACTTCTCGGGCTTTCTCAGTTCTGGTTGGGAAGGCTTCTACCCACCCAGAGAAAGTACAGACTAATACTAATAGGTAATGGTATCCATTAGCTTTTGACATTTCGGTAAAATCAATTTGGAGGTTGTGCATGGGGGTTACACCTCCTGACTGAACTCGGGGTGCTGTTATAAGGCCTTGCTTGGCATTATTTTTGGCACAAGTTAGACATTGACGTGCTACTGAAGCTGATATGGTTGTCAGTAGAGTAATGTAAAAATGTGGTCTGAGTGCTTTTTCCATAGCACTTTTTCCATAGTGGGTGGCTTCGTGAAAGGCTTTGACAAAAGATGGTCCTAACAGTTCAGGAATTACTATTCGTCCAGGGGGTTGACTGCCCTCTGCTGGTGGCAGCTCAATCCATCCATCTTTCAGTACTCCATCTTCTTTGTTACAATAGTAATCTAATTCTTGGGTGGTATATCGTGGTGTCCATAGATTCAGAGGTACTGGAAACAATGCTGCTTGCATTGGCATAGCTTGTGGTGTGATCTATCCCGTCATAGCTGCTTGTCGTGCTGAGGCATCTGCAAACCTATTTCCTCGGGCAACTTCTCCTTTTCCTGCTTGATGTCCTCTGCAATGCATGACAGCTACACGTGTTGGGGCCCAAACTGCATCAAGTAACATCAGTATCTCGGGGCCATATTTGACTGACTTTCCTCCGGATGTGATGAGCCCTCGTTCTTTATAGAGAGCTCCATGGGCATGTAGAGTAGTAAAGGCATATTTGGAATCTGTGTATACATTTAGCACAAGTTTCGCTCCTAATAATAATGCTCTGGTGAGTGCTATCAATTCGGCTTTCTGGGCTGATGTGCCTGAGGCTAGAGCTGATGATTCAACTACTTCGTGTTGAGTGACAACTGCATACCCAGCACAGCGTCGCCCATCGAGGATGAGACTGCTCCCATCAACATAATAGACTTGGTCAGGATTGTCTATGGGCACATCTGTCAAGTCAGGTCGACTGGAGAACACAGTTTCCATGACTTCGATACAGTCATGTTCTGGGAGTTCTTCGCTAATGGGTATCAAGGTGGCTGGATTCAAGGCATGACTTACTTCTAGTTGTATCTGTGGGTTTTCACATAACATGCTCTGGTATTTCAACATTCGGGAATTGGTGAGCCAATAATTTGCTTTTTGTTCCATAAGAGCAAGGACTGCATGTGGCACAGTGACTCGTATGTTCTGTCCTAATGTGAGCTTGTCTGCTTCACTCACTAATAATGCTGTAGCTGCAACTGCTCTCAGGCAAGGTGGCCATCCCTTGGCCACAGTGTCCAACTGTTTCGATAGGTATGCTACAGGTCGCTCCCAATTTCCCAATTTCTGAGTCAACATGCCTAAGGCATTTCCTTGTGCTTCATGTACAAACAAGTGGAAAGGTTTGTGAACATCCGGTAGTCCAAGTGCTGGTGATGACATTAATTCTTCCTTTAACTTCTTGAAGGCTGTATCCTGCTCAAGTCCCCACTCCAGTGGTGACTTTTCTTCTCCTTTTGTGGCTTCATACAGTGGTTTGGAAATTTGGGCAAAGTTGGGTATCCAGATTCGGCAATATCCTGCCGCTCCCAGAAAGGCTCTGACTTGCTTTCTGGTTGTTGGGGTTGGAATTCTGCATACTGCTTCTTTTCTTTCCCTGCCTAATCTTCGGCTTCCTTGGGTTATACGAAAGCCCAAGTATTTCACCTCTTTCTGGCACAGCTGTGCTTTTGCTCTGGAAACTTTATATCCAGCTTCATCTAGTAACTGCAAGAGATCTCTGGTGGCTTGTATACATTCACTTTCTGATACTGCTGCTATCAGCAGGTCGTCCACGTATTGGAGAAGCACTCTCTTCCCCGGGGCCACTGGATAGCTTGAAAGGTCTTGATTCAGTGCAGCACTAAAGATGGTAGGCGAATTCTTGAATCCTTGGGGTAATCGTGTCCATGTGAGTTGGCCCCCTCTTCCAGAGATGGGGTCCTGCCATTCGAATGCAAACAATATTTCACTTACGGGGGCTAATCTTATGCAAAAGAATGCATCTTTTAAATCTAGTACAGTAAAATGGGTAGCTTCAGCAGGTATCAGTCCTAGAAGAGTGTAAGGATTGGGTACAACTGGATGTATAGTTTCAACTGCATCATTCACTCTCCTTAAATCTTGCACTGGGCGATAATCATCCGTCCCAGGTTTCTTTACTGGCAAAAGTGGAGTGTTCCATGGGGATTGACATACTTTTAGTAGACCATATTCGAGCAATCTTTGCAAGTGGCGATGAATGCCTTCAATTGCAGCTCTTGGGAGAGGGTACTGTTTGACGTGTACTGGTGTAGCACTAGGCTTAAGGGTTACAATTACTGGGGCAATATGTTTGGCTAGGCCTGGAGGACTGCCTTCTGCCCATACTCCAGGTGGTGCATGAATGTTCTTTAAAGTTTGTTCGAAATAAGTGTCTTGGACAGAGTCATCAATGTAATACCTCCATTCTTCTTCTCGGGGAACTGTCAGCAGCATTATTCCTGCTGGTTTGGCTTGGGGATTTACTGTCATTTGCATTTCTCCTTTTTCAGAGAAAGATATTTGTGCTTGAAGTTTGGCTAACATATCATGTCCCAGTAGTGGCACTGGACATTCGGGCATGTAAAGGAATTGATGAGTTATTTGCTGTCCTCCTAGACTGCATATGCGATTCTGAAGAAAAGATTTTGTAGCTTTTGCACCAGTTGCTCCTATAATGGTGACTGCTTTTGTAGAAAATGGGGCTATCTTTTTGTCTATTACTCAATGTTGTGCTCCAGTATCAACCATAAAGTCCATAACTTGGTCTCCTATTCGTATTCCGACCATAGGCTCCTGGAGACCTAAAGCAAACTCGGAGCCCGGTCTGTCCTAATCCACGTCATTCTCATCATGGATCGTTGTGGTCACTGCTTGGATGGCTCCCCCTCTTTCTCGCTGGAATTGTTCTCGAGTGGCTCCTCCACGGTTTCGGGGACGGCCTCGTCTTTCTTCTCGCCAGTGATGATTATTTTTGTCATCTTGCTGGGCGTCTTCGAGTTGCGGGCATGCATCTTTCCAATGTCCTTCTTCCCAGCAATAGGCGCATTGGTTTACGCCTATTTGGGGCCGGCTTCCTCCTCGGCCCCGCCCCCTTCCTCGGCTCCTTCGACTAGGGACACCTCCCCTTTTCTGTTCAACTAAGACCGCAGCCAAAAAATCAGCTTTCTTCTTCATCTTTCGATCACATTCTTTCTGCCTTTCATTTTCACGATTCACATACACCTTATGAGCGACTTCCAGTAACTGAGTTGCATTCATGCTCGCAAACCCTTCTAATTTCTGTAATTTACGTCTGATGTCTGGTTGGGACTGGTTTACAAAAGCAGAATTCACCATACATAAACTTCCTGATGCCTCGGGATCATAGGGAGTATACATTCTGTATGCTTCAGTTAATCTTTCATAAAATTCTGCGGGGCTCTCATCTACACCTTGGATAACTCCTGAAACTTTGGAAAGGTTCATAGCTTTCTGGCCCCCCCTTTTCAGGCCTTGTAACAGGCCTTGGCGAAAACGGGCTAGGGACCTGGATCCTCTATCTGTATTTGGATCCCAACGGGGGTCTTCGTTCGGGAATTCTCTCTGAGCTGCTTCACGATTGTCTATTCTGTCTACCACTCCTGGTTCTGGGGCTACAGGGTTCTCTGCCATCCAATCTATAGCTGCTTTCCTAATTCGTGCTCGCTCCTCTGTCGTGAATAGAGTGGTCAGGAGCTGATGGCAATCTGCCCAAGTGGGTTGGTGGGTTTCCATAACAGTATTTATTAATTCTGTAAGTTCCTGAGGCTTATCAGTATAGGAGGCATAATGCGACCTCCAATTTAACAAATCCGTTGTAGAGAAAGGGACATACACATAACTTAGGGGTCCCGCTACCACCTCATCATTATCATTCTTTACAGGCACTCCAGGGACTTGCCGTAAGGGCATCATCTTGGCAGTAGATATCTTTTGGGATCTAAGGGATATTTTCGTAACTGTCTTGTCAGGGGTCACTTTCTTCTTCTCTACGTGTTTCACTTTGGATGTACATTTTGCTGGCAACCACTTTTATTTATTTATTTATTTATATTCTCTTATATACCGCGCTATTCTGCATCAGTGCGGTTTACATTGAACAAACTGAAATTACATTGAACAGGGCATTATAACTTGGAGATAACTATTTTACAGGGAACATGGGCTATGGAGGGTTAAGTTGCTTGCCCAAGACCACAAGGAGCACCTGTGGGACTAGAAACCCCAGTCCTTCCGGCCCAAGGTTGCTGTCCTCTAGTGGGATTTTACACTGTCAGCATTGCTTAGGGAATTGTCAGTTTCTAATTGCTCTACTTCTGTATCTGACTCTCCTTTTTCTGTATCAGACGATTCACCTTCCTGTAAGGAGGATTCATCTCCCTGCTCTAGGTCTTCGGTTGGTAGCTCTGGGGTTGGGTCCCGCCTCGGCTGTCTCGGGGTTTCTGGGGCCGGTCGCCGGGCAGCCCTTACTGGACCTAGAAGTTGAGGCTGTCGGGGAATCATTTCTGGGGAATCAGGATCTACCAGGATGGGCTTCTTCCTGGACTTCTTATCCTGCCCTTTTATTCTAGGCTGTTCTGTTTTCTGACTATAATCTGTCTTTGCTAACATTATTCTGCACTGTTCTTCATAACAGCGCTGCGCCCAGAGGGGCGGATCTTCACAAATACTTAACCAGGAATCTATATAGGGGTACTGATCGGGGTGCGCTATCCGCACTCTACGGTGTACTAACTGGATAATTTCTACATTAAAAGTTCCCTCTCGGGGCCAAGTGGGGTCTAAGTCAGGCCACTCCCTAGTACACAAAATCTGTAAACGGGCTGCTGTCATTTTAATACCATAATCTCCAGAATATCCCTCTTTAAAATGTGCGATCATACATTCTAATGGAGTGTTCCTAGTAGACCCCGCCCCTCCCATTTCGATGTGTGCGCGCAACAACAGACAAAAGGGAAAAGGAGGGCGGACCGTGGGTAAGGGGTCCTCACGGCCCTGGAAACGTATAAGGAATACAAATAACAAGACAAGACGACAATCGCTTCCCCCTTTTCGCGACCTGAACGCGGTCGCCCGGTCAGGAAATGCGCTACTCAGGGGTCCGCCTTCACTTGGTCCGTGCTGCCAGACCTCTCATCCACACTTCATTCACACAATCATGCTAGCAACGTATCCCAAAATGCATTTCTTCCTATCTATTCTGACTAGTCTTACCAATTTCCCAATTACAAAGAGACGGGAGTTTCGCCCTGCGAATACTCATGCGGGGTTACTCGGTCCGTCTCGGAGAGGTGATCAAGCTCTCTTACCAATTTCCAATTATCTCGAGATTACCAATTCCAAGTTCCAAGTTCCAATGGCAGCACTGCTCTTTCTATATCTGTCTAGACAACAAATCAAAACTATACTCACCGGATCCGGTCCTCAAACTTCCCAAGCAGGCGCATGAGTTGGACCTCGGACTCCCCTCACTCGGGTTCGAGGCGTTGGCTCCAGCCGGGCTCGTCACCCGCCGAGGTCCGACCAGCTCCCTCCGATGCAAGGGACCGGCGGCGCCAGGGAGCAGCCCCCGTCGGAAGGGCGCGATCCCGGCAGGACCAAGCCTATAGAGGCGGAAAGTCGTGGTATATTGCCCTATATACACTCTGATTCCACAACTTCCCAGCCAATGCACCAAGAATATGTAGCAGCAGAGCGCAGACAAACCAATAATACCAGGAGTCTGTTCAGAAGGTCCAAATCATTTATTTGTGCACAAGTCTCAAGCAGAATCGATTTCAAAATGGCTGAGCAAAGATTTCTGGCAATACAACAACTTTTATAGACTTTTACTCCATTCTAGGTATAGAAACACATTTCATTGGTCCCGGTACTCTCCCGTACCTCCCGTACCCCTTCTATTGGTCCCGGTACTGATAAGATTATCCAATTATGTTCCTTTAGTGGGCTCAGCACCTGCTTACCCCCCTTCCAGTCCCAATTACAATGGCCAGTTCATCAACTTGTTACTTTCATACTCTCAAGGCCATTGAGCCAATTTGTGCAAGCAGGGGAGCAGGGCTCTGCAACTCATCAGTCAGCAATCCCAATTAAATCCCTTGCAGATGTACTTTTCTTATCAGTAACTTTTTAAACATATTTTTCTGTATTTTTCCATCTTCCAGTTCTGCTTATCTAAGTTAGTTTAATACTCTTGCTATGTCCTTGCTATGTCCCAGCTCTACAGGAGCAGATTGGGGGATGTGCAATTCCCATAGGCCTCTCCACTAGCTTCATTTACAGGTCAAGCTAGCTAGGCTCGCTTGCTTATATCAGACAAAATGGATCACAGGCCTACACCTGCCACAAAATGATAAACATATAAAAAACTGCTAAATAAAATAAAACAGTCCCCTTTAAGAGAATCTGCAGCCCAGAGTTCAAAACTGGGAGAGTGTAGCTCAGAGGGAGAGGTTAAGAAGGCTGTAGGAGGGAGAGAGGCCTGTGCAATGCTATTCCAAGGTAAGCTGTGCAAAGGAGTTCTGAGGTAAAAACTTCAACTGTGGCTGGGAGGAAAGGCCAGGAGAACTAGCTTGTGGAGGCTTAACAAGCTAGGACAGAAGTAAAGCTGCTTTTGTTTTCCATGAACTGCTGTCTGTTCTGAGTTTTTGCTTTGTGGAGGTTTAACGAGCTGGGACAGAATAAAATTGCTTTTGTTTTCCCTGAGCTGCTGTCTGGCCTGTGTTGTAAAGAAACCCCTTCCCACTGCATGCTGCCTACACTACCACACCCTCCTAAAACTACAACATAGGAGAATAGGAAGATAAAGAGGAAATAAAATCAAAAACAAAAATAGCATCTTGCATGCATACATAGAACAACAAATTACACTTTATACAGCAGGTGTTGCTTTTTTCTTCTTGGTTATGCACCAGATTTTTCTGAGATGATATAAATGCCTCAAGTTAAGGAGATCAAAAATACATAGGACTATGTTTCCTGAGTAGTGCTAATGTTTTGCAGGTCTTGCATATCTGTAGAAAAGGACTCAAAGTGGGGTTCCTGGGCCCTCTGAAAGTGTTGGAATTTTGCCTGCAGCCTGAAGCTTGATCTGTAGTAGCTTAACAGTCTATGTGTATAGAAGCCAAGGTCATATTTTGCAGAAGTAGGGCCTGATATTGGATGAGGCAGGCAAGCAGTCAACAAGAGGCCAAAAGAAAACGCTCAGCAAAGGGGCACAAATTGTGAATAAGGAGGACAACATTCATGTAAGTGTGAAAAATGGCCATGCACTGGAGGATGAGAAGCTGGCGGTGAAATCCACATACCCAGGAAGCGCAGAGCAGCCCATATTCACTGTAGCCGCCCAGAACAATATCAATATTGTCCTGCCCAGAACAATATCATCCCAGAAACCTTGGAAAGCGCAGAAGGCCCTCCCAAACTGCATAACTGTACTACACAGGCAACCCAAAGCAAAAGAGTAGGCCACGAACGGGTAAACACATGGGTACAATAGGGTCACATGGGTATGGTACAAGGACACACATGGTGCATGGAGGCGGGGCAGAGTGGATCTGATCCTGGTTACCTACGGTGTAAGGCCATGTAGGCATACGCAGGTACTGACCTGCACAATACAAGGGTAATGACCCGGCTAGTGCAGGAGACCCATTTGGCTGGTCTGATACACAGCAGCAGCATAGCAGCCAGGCAGACAGAGAACTTTAGTCCAGCCGAGGCTCAGGCCCTGGCCATGAAGGTCCTGAGGTACGAGGTTGTGCTGTACCTCTGTGGGAGCCACAGGGCCAATCTGCACCTCTCTACAGCTATCTGGCATGGAATCCAGCTGCATCTGCGCAGGTGAGGAGCCAGGAGTATGTCAAGGGCCTGGGTGGATAGTGGGGGAATGGGAAGTGCAGCAGGTCTCTGTGAACACACTGTCACAGGCCAAGTATTGGGGGAAGCCTAAACAGGGAGAAAGGGCCATTAGTCTCTACAGTGCCCAATGCAGAACCGTGCAAAGCCAGACTGGCAAAAAGGCTGTGACTGCAAGAGACACATCAGAGGATGCTAGATCACCCCCTGGCATGGGAGATGGTGCATATGCATCAGCAGCAGGGGCATGAAGGGGGGGGGGGGGGGCATGTGTCAATGTACTATTACTGTTACCAGTATGGAACAGCAGATATATAGCACTACCAAATATACTCAGCACTGTACAAACACAGAGGAATTCATATCCTTGCTTGAAGAGCCTACAATCTAAAGGACAAACCTACAGGTGAAAATAATATGATAGGATTATGAGCAGAAAGGACAATTGGAATGGAAACACAAGGGTGAGGAGTACGATCCCAAGGCAGTCGCAAAGAGATGGTTCCTGTGCATGGACATGAAGAGGACAAAGGAAGAGATGTGATGCAGGGATAGGGGCAGGTTGGTCCAACCAAACAGAGCAGCAAGGTGGAAAGAATGATGCCTGAAGCTTGCAGAAGGAGAAAACGGCAGAAAGAGGGAAGTTAGGAGGGGAACGGAGATCACGGGAAGGGGTATAAGGAGAGAGGAGAGAGGAAAGGTAAGGAGGAGCAGCACAGCGCATGCATCTATGTGTCAAGATAAGGAGTGTGAAATGAATGTGATAACAGATAGGGAGAGGGGGACTGTGTGAGTGGGACAGGAAGACAAAATGTAATGACACTTCTCCTCCCACAGGAAATACAGAGTCAGGTGGACCCTAGAAGCACTGAAGTGCCATTTTCGCAAAATGCGCCATCAGTGGCCGGAGAAGATACAGCACCTCAGGGAGGGCCTGTATGAGTCCCCATGTGATTGTCCTGTGTCTGCCTGTAAGTGCTCTGTGACACATACCTAATGCTCCCCTGAATATCTCCTCACAACCGGTGAGGAAAAGTAAGCGCGCCCAATGCCCAGCAGTGCCACAGCTGCCCTTTGACCAGCCATCAGGCCACCATAGCCAGCCACTGGTGGCACCACAGCAGCAACCCCAGGTGGAAGGGTTAACAGTGAGCATGGGGGGGGGGGGTGGAAAGGGACACCACAGCATTTCAGGGAGGTGAGAGGTCCATGCATGCCAGGGGCCATGCCTGGGCTGCATGGCAATAGGGGCCAGGTCACAGCGGCAGTGGAAGTGGTGTCCAAGAGCAGT
The DNA here is from genome assembly GCA_033557465.1 of Ichthyophis bannanicus. Classification (NCBI taxonomy): domain Eukaryota; kingdom Metazoa; phylum Chordata; class Amphibia; order Gymnophiona; family Ichthyophiidae; genus Ichthyophis; species Ichthyophis bannanicus. The sequence goes on along the minus strand of CM066031.1, from coordinate 539,062,035 downwards.
GTGTAGGGAAGCAGCAGCACCACAACAAAGGGAGAGGAGGAGGGGGAGAAGGAGGGATAGGAGAGAAGGTGATGGGGTTGCTCAGACAGGATGGAGGCAGAGCAGTGGGTGAGGGCTGGTTGGGTGTAGGGAAGGGTTGGGGCAGGCAGACAGGGAGGTGGAGGGGCAAGGGATGCAGGTAGAGGGTGTGGAGTGCGTGAGTGCGGAGACAGACCAGCAGGGAGGGGGCAGGGGGGGTGACATGCACAGGGAGGTAGTGTGTGAGGTGGGGGGAGCAGTCAGGCAGGCCAAGGGACAGGGGGGCAGGGCAGACAGGGTGGCAGTGGAGAGGAGGGGGCAACAGCAGGGGCAGCAGGGGGCCAGAGGAGGGGGGTGAGGAGCAGGGGGAGGTGGGGGAGGAGTGGGAGGAGACCAGAAAGAAGGAGAGGTTTGAGGGGCTGGGAGGAGGAGGAGGAAGGGTGGGGTACTGGGTGGAGGAGGAGGAGGACTGGGAGCAGGGAAGGAGGAGGAGGAGGAGAATGGGGAAGACTGTGGGTAGGAGCAGGGGGAGGCTGGGGAAGAATGGGGGGAGGAGGAGAAGGAGGAGGAGGGGGAGGGGGAGAACTGGACAGATGTGTGGGTGAGGAGATAGAGGACTGGGAGGAAGGGGAGGGAGTCAGTGAGGGGGGGTTGGGGTGATGGTAAGACCACTGGAGGGTGGAGGCATCCCCCCTGCAGGCAGTTGTGTGGGCTTTGGGGTGCCAAAGGAAAAGCCAGCCAATGCTATGGGGACCCTACAGCATAGATCACCCACATGCCAGGAATGTTGGGCCAGCCTGCTGTAGGATGGATGCCAGAGGACACAAACTCTCACCAGCACCCCATGGCACGGGCACAACAGCTGTACCAGACACACAAGAGCAGGACACCCCAAAAGACCCACATGCAGGCATACCAGACATACTGGCCAGCTTGGTTGAGGAGGTGCAGCTACTCCAGAAGGCAATGCAGGACTCAGCCATGGTGATGGTGCAGGGCCTACAGGTTTTATTTATTTATTTATTATTTATTACAATCTTTTATATACTGGGCTATTTGGTATCAGCGCGGTTTACATGAAACAAAATCACCAGAACAACAAACTATTCTGAGTTTACAGAGAACAGGCGTAAAAACTTGGGTAACATGGGAGAACTATTTATGGCCATGCTGAGGTGCATAGAGGGCCACCTAGGACTATGACAGCCGGCACCGCAGGCTCAGGGAGCAAACAGTGTGCATTGAATGTGGCTGTGCACCAGCCCAGACATGGCAACAGCGACCGGCGACATGGCGGACATTCACACCTGTGGCAGACCCAGCACCTACAGACATTTTCTGGGTAGGACGTTGTTCATCTGTTTTATGTGCCTGTCATGTGTGGACACTGGCCTCTTGTTTAATAAAGTTTGTTTTTGGACCTCTCTGTGTCTTCATTGCTACCAGCATCATTGGTGCCAGGCATGGCATGTGTCATGCAGCTGTGCATGCCGTGTGTGGCTCCCTGGGGGTATGGGTGCATAGGCAGGGCACATGTGTGCTGGTGAATGCAGAGGACCAGGCATCGCCACAGGCCTTGGCCCTATGGCAGGGGGTGCAGGCTGGGTATGGGAGGTCAGGGCATGGGGGGTACAAGTGCTGTGGGGCAGGACAGGGGTTAGCCTGGGACACCTGGGCCCCCATGCGCAGATAGCCAGGCAGCCAGGAATGTGGAGCAATATAGTTTTACCTCATCTATATATTTATGTATGTATATGGATGTAGTTATATATCTCTTCACACAAAAGCCAATGCGATTTACAAATAACCTTAATATCATACACAATGTTTACATGGCAACAGTCATCTTTGTATATTAAATAGGCAATGGGAGTGGGTAACTTAGATTAACTATGTACAGGGTGATGTACAATCTACATGTTCCTGTAATGTTGGTCCCCAATGCAACATAGCTATGCTGTTCAGGTAATAGGAGGGGGGGGGGTGTTGAGGTTAGGAGGTGGTGGGACCAAAATGGAGAGTGCATAGGTGGGACTTGGGGTGGTCGGGGTGTTGACACCATGTGCCCTGCCCTGCCACAGCTGTACCAGGGAGGTCAGGGCCACCAGCCCACCTGCCATGGGACATGGCAGGGTGCATGGCTAGCATGGCAGGGGCACCACAGTCCCATGCAGTGGCATTGTCCTGGCATGACACCTGCAAATGTTGCCCCATTCACCGCTGCACAGGGTGCCGTGGACTGGCCACGGTTGTCAGCCAACACATGTGGGGCATCCTGGGTGGGCAGATCCCATACCCTGCCTACACCCTGGCCACCCTGTGCACTGCTAGTCTGGGGGCATGGGCCTCCACCCATGGCTGCTGCCACTCCAGTAGGGTGCACAGCTACTGTGGCCCCCATGGGTACCAGCATGCATGGCCAGACAGTGGCTGGCCAGGTGCCCTGCCATAAGCTCCCCAATACCCACTGGAACTGTCCATCCTGCCATTCTGCTCCATCTATTGTGTGGGAGCTGCAGTGGTACACATACCCATGTATACAGCAGATATAAAGACGTGGCAGATGCAAACATGTACATGGTGGGTCATACCCATATCCTACATACCTGGTTATGGCATGCTCTCTCCATTGGTATATTTGTCTTACACGGTCTTGGTGTGGAGTGGGCATATTGCATGTCTGTGGTTTGCTGGGGCTACCCACTTACCATTCTGAATATCTGCCACCTGATTAGTGCTGCGGCCAACAGCCAGCATTGGCCACCATATTCATCTGTCCTGCAATTGTATCTTATGTGGGTTGGGTATGTAGCTTTGTGAGGCCATGTTTTCGTTAGTATGTCATATCCAAGTATTTAGATAATGGTACACGGTTAGCATTGTGTCCCATTTCCCTCTGCCTGATGCCATGACTAAGGTGATGAAAAGGACACGTAAGGTGAACTTCTTGCCCGCAGAGACCAGCATGGCCCTGGGCCTCACCATGCACAGCCATGCTACCCTCTTCATCTCAGTGGATGCCAGTACACATCAGCATGGACATAGCATGCAAGGTGAATGCAGTCCATCACTACAACCATGATGTGGAGGAACTGAAGAAGAAGTGGTGGATGGTCCACAGACTGCCAAGGAGAAAAAGGCCTGGAACATTAGGCTTCCACCTAAGCACCAGCAGCCCCTGAGCACCCTGGAGGAGCAGATGCTCTACTTCATGGAGGATGCCGTTGTCTCAGGTGTCACCAGCTATGACAGCAACACCACAGCATTGCAGGGAGGTGAGAGATCCATGCATGCCAGTATATGCCTGGCAGGGGCTGCACATGGACTGAATGCGCAACTGTGATTGGGTACTCCGTGAGTCCTCCAGCAACCCCCCATGGCCCCCCACCTGCAGTGTGGATCACCTCATGTGGGCTTGAGGTACAGTCTCTCACAGCTGCTGTGCCATTGTGCCCCTATGTCCAGAAGGTGTGGGGGACTGTATGCCTCATGCATGTCTGTGGCCACCATGTCTTAGACACTGGCAGCTTTGGGGTCTGTGTGGGCCATGATATTGTACCTCCCAACGTGTGCCATGACTTGAGTGTTGTACCAGTGTGATGGCATGTGCCCTCCATGCACACATGCATGGGGGACAGTGGGCCGGTGTGCACATATGTTTATGGACTTGCTCGTCCTGTGTGTCTGTGGTACCATTGCATACTCACTGGTTGTTGTGCTCCCGCACCTGTGTTAGCAGCACACTGGAACTGGGGCTGGGATACACCATTGATGGTAGGGGATGGGTAATGTGTCAGCATGGGGCAATGGTTTAAGCTGTGGCACTGCATCTGGGGCTGCAGATCCAACTATGCACACCCACCATGCCCCCTGCAGGGGTGGCTGGAGCCTTAACTTTCTCACTCTTGTTTTCCCACAGACCATGGCCAAACCATCACATGCCATAGATTCTGAGGTTAGGGAGGCTCCATCTATCATTGCTACTGCAGATACATAGCAGGGGGATATGCGAGGACAGGAGCTACCCCTGAATGACCCCTCACTGCCCCCTACAGAAGACAGCCCTGGATTGGAGTTCCCAATCTCTGAGGACATGTCAGGCAGTGGGCCAGATGAAGTCAATCAGGAGCTTTAGAGGGAGGGGTTGAGGACCCTGCAGTGCACAGAGGCAATATGAGAAGAGCTGTATGACCTGTGGCAGAATCCTCAGGTCACCAATGAGCACCTGCAGGTGATGAACAGCAGGGAACACCGCTAACAGTAGGGCCAGTTGCGGCTTATGCATGAGATGGTGGCATATATGGCAACTATCACTGATGCATGTCAGCAGCAGGTGTCAACTCAGCAGGGTGTGGATAGTGGGCAAGGGCTTATGCTGGCAATGCCCTCTGGTTGGACTGCATCAGCTGAGACTGGCTACCACTCTAGGAATGATGCTCTGAACATGCTTTCAGACACAGCCCCTCTGCACCGCAATGTTTGTGTCACTAGGCACCCAGGGCAGGAGCATGGGCAGAGTGGTGGTGGTGGTGGGATGTGAGTACCGTGGTATGCATATGTTGTATTTAATAAAGGTATTACACTGCACTAGAAATTCTCCCATATCAGGCTGTTCCTAGTGACAATGTCCTATAAGGGCTGGCAGGAACATTGCTCATCATGGGACCTGTGGGTTGCCATCACCCAGATGCCCGGTGGATCAGACCTTACAGGCACACATGCATTTACCATTGGGGGTTGCACCACAGGCTCACATACACTGATCCCATCACGGCACATCAACATATATCCCTGTCCACTTACCGAGCAGCCAGGTGTCCCCAAGGCTTCCCCTTTCTGCAGTTTTTCCCAATCTAGACTGGCCTAGTATGTAGGCATCATAGCAGACACCTGTGGATTGGGCGCACACATCTGCGATGGCCATATCCGCATTCATCATCACCTACATGTTCATGGACATGTAGCTGTGGCAGTTACGGTATACCCTCTGCTCTTGTCGCGGTGCCCTCAGTGTCACAAGTCCCATCGATAACACTAGGACTGAGGGAAAGCCAGCCAGGTCATAGAATGCCTGCATTGTGTCCTGCCACTTCTGTGGCATTCTGGGGAAGGCAATGAGGTGTCCCAGCCTTCAGAGCAGGGTGCTGCTGAATCCATCAATGCAGTGGCTCGCTGCAGACTGCGTGCTGCCTGTTGTACCGATGACATGCTGGAAGCTGCCTATGGCTAGGAAACCAAGAGCTGTGGTGATGCATACCCCACTTGCAGTGCCTGGCTTTGGCTGGTGGCTGACTCTAGGTCATGACTCAGGATGCCGCACAGCTCCATGATGGTGGCATTGTCAAGTGGTACCACTAGTATACCTCTTCCTCTGTCAGCTGGAGGTAGCTTGTCCTAGGCCTGAACACCCTGGGTATGTGGTACTGACATTGGTGGCACTGGGCTGCTGCCTACTGCTGTCACAGCATATTTTGTCACCTCCTCTGCTGTGCTTGTGCCCGTCAGTGGTATCTCCATCTTTGGACCAACATGTGGTATCCCCACATTATATGGGTCTCTCCTAGTACATGGGTCTATCTCTTATACGGGTTCCCCAGTGTGCTAGTGTGCTAGGCATCCAAAACCCTGGCCTAGACTTGCACAGTATATGGGGTCTGGGGCCACTGCCCAACACCATGCAAAATCACTGTTCACCAGGTACGCCGCATCCACGCCCCCATCACACCCTGTTATGCCCTCATGGATATCCATTTAGTGGTATACATGTTTGTGCCATTTTTGAGGGCACCCATGTTGGGGATTCGCATTGTATGGTTATGGTGGTCACACATGAGTAAGTCATTTACGGCACACAAGAGCCGCCTATGGCTTCCAATGCTGGGCCCATAGTGTTTAGCTTGATCTGTAGCATGTAGAGAAACAGAAAGTGAAGCAAAACATGATGTATAGTGATAAGACAAAATTGTACAATGTAGTAGTTTTTTTCCTAATACAAGAGATGCTATTAAAGTTAGCAGGCCTGGGAATCTCTCACTTAAGGCCTTAAGTAGTACTGTTATTTATATCATTTTCTGTGTGTGTGTGTGTGTGTGTGTGTGTGTTTTCATTTCATTCCTTAGTGATGAATTTAGAGAATTGGAGCCAAAGAATCAAGGGAGGATTTTACTTTGTGCCCAGTCAGGTGCAACAATCATGTGCTACCTGTAAGAGTGTGCAAAGCATATCCAAGCAGATAGTGAACTGGATTGAACTCTAATTTTGCCAGCAGCATTCATGCTTAATGCAAATGCACTTAACACCACCACTTGGTGGTCACAATGTGCTCCACCCATTTCTCTACCCATTGTGTGCTAGGCAGATATTTTGTATTCACACTGTTAGTGTGACTCTGTGCATTATGGTTAGTGCACACTCAAACATGCATTAACAGTTAGCATAACTTAGGGGTATGTTTACTAAACTGCGATAACATCGCAGCGGCTATGTTATCGCGCGATAAGTAACGTTAACGTGCGATAATGTATCGCGCAATAACGTTACGTATCGCGCGATAGCATCCCCGGCAGCGTTAAGTACCGCAGAGGGTGGAGAGAGGGTGGAGAGAAGGGGTCAATAGGCGGGGAGTGGGCGGGAAGATGCTCCTGCTACACTAACGCTGTGAAATGAAGGGCCGAAAATTACCGTGAGTGAAAACATGGCGTTAGAGGCACAATTGCAGGAGAGAGAGCAGCAATGTACAGCAAAGGCAGGGAGACCAAGAAAAGTGATAGTAGTGCTACATGTTCAGCAACATCATATTGCCCAAGTACGAGAAGGCACTACGGTGAGGCTGCAAATGAGGTACAGGGGGCTGAAGGCGGGACATGCAGTGTGGCAGCTGGGGCACAGGGAGGTTTAGGCAGATGCCTAGGTGACACATAGGAATGTGGAAGCAGAAAACCAGCAGGACAGCAACTGACTAAGGGCAAACATGGCCACGAGTGTGTGTCCCACAGTGTCCCAGGAGATAGTACCCAGCAAGTACCCCAAAGGGCACATAACATTGGCAGGCGGTGCCGGGGGGAAGCGTTGATGTATATGCAGGCACCCCTACCCCATATCACGCACCATAGGCAGCTGCCTAGCGGCACACTGGATGGCCTGAGATGTGCACCACTAGCACCACCGGCACAAGGACATGTCAGCATGGTGGCAGAGGGCTGCTGGTGGCGGAGGGGGAAGTGGCTTCTGCCCACAGCAGACCACAGCCAAGCCCCATTTAGGTGGGTGCTGTCCACTGCAACAGACAAGGTCTGTCTGATGAACAGTCATGGTATCCCCAGGGAATGATCTGCCCCCATGACAACAGTTTGGTGCAATACACACAGCCAGTGTGTTCAGGGGCAAAAGGTCACAAGTTCAAGTCCCAGCTGTGGCTCCTGCCAACCTTGTCCCCATATTTTACCCAGTACTAAACCGTGGTAATAAAGACGGAACCTTTATTGCAGATAAAATAAACATGCCTGAAATGCCTATATTTTACCCTACAGAGCACAGACACCATAGACATGTGCAATCCCTAGAGCAGAGTTTCCCAACTGCAGTCCTGGAGGGCCAAACACCATTCAGATGTCATGCTGTCCCTAATAAATATGCCTGTGCTGCATTTGTATGCACCGCCCCCATTGTATGCAAATGTATCTCATGCATATTCATTAGGGACAGCATGAAAACCTGAATCGTGTTTGGCCCACCAGGACCGGAGTTGGGAACCTCTGCCCTAGAGCAGTGGCCAACAGGGGCACAAACACCCACACCCACACCCACAGGCACCACTATCCAAAGCCTCATGGAGAGTCAGGCTGTTGGGCCCTGCGCGGAGCAGCATCTCCCAATACTGGCACCTGCATACCTTAGCAATGCCACCCTAAACTTGGGAACACGTTACACATATATCAAAAGGTTGCTATGATTAATATCAGCTAACAAATCCTAAGTTAAACACGATTTGTTGATAGAGATTCATCATAGCAACCTTTCTGATATCTGTGGAGTGTGTTTCAGTTTTGGTTTCTGACAGTGTTTACCATTCCGGGGAGTGACCCCAACAGTATTGCATACCACAGCCATGTCTGCACTGTGCTCAGGACTGGTGTGGTGGCCAGGGCTGCCAAAAACCTCTATATTTGCACAATGCTGGCATAGGTGTGGGAGTGTGTATATGTCTATCCAGTGTGTTGTGGCTGCCTACACCTTACTGAGCCCACACTGCACTGTTTCCAGTGTTAGCCTGGCAATGTGCATAATGAGGAACAAGGCACTGTGGGCATGGCCTGGACAGGGTGGCCTGGGCAGTAAGCATCTGCACAGGGCATAGGACAATGGCTGGGACATTGTAGTGGCTGACCACCACCTGCACGGACAGGGTGGCCACAGCATGTCATGCTGGGAGGTCACTCTCACCCTGACTGAGCATTGACCATGGCATGGCTAGGTTCCTCCATAGTGCTATACAGTATTTCTCTCAAGTGATATTTATGGGTTCTCTTTTTTGGTGCCCAATCACTGATATACCTGCCTGTTGTGTGTGTTCACATCCTATTTTTGAGTGCACACAGTTTCTGCAGGAACATGCACTATGTACTAGCTAGCAGATTGTCTGCAGTTAGCATGCGCATGGCTGGAACACCTTACAGGGTGCAGTGGGTGGAGACTGACTGTGCCCTCTGCTGCTGCATCTCAGATAGTGGTGGGGGGGGGGGGGCAGCTGAGCTTTTCCAGCATTCTGCCTGTCTGCCAGTGCCTTATGTGATGCGTACAGATCTGCATTGATTGCCCTGTAGGGTGCCTGTTCCCCAGCAGGATTGGGGTTGCTGGTCCCCTCTTCTGCCACCATTGCAGAGATGTAGAATGTGGATCTGTTGGTGGGAGATCCTGTCCCCCCACCCTGAGCCACAGAGGGAAGCTTGGGTGGTGCTACATAATCCACTTTTGGGTCCGAACACTCCCCTTCACCTATAACATGTGACCATGGCACCCACACAGAATATGCACTATTCTGGGTGCATCATAGTCCACAAGGTCTAAACGTGACTGGGAAATACAGATGGACACAGGTGTATCCTAGGTGCGTCTGCAAGGATTATCTATCACACAATGGCACTGATGGGGACCTGCAGCATAGCCTATCTCAGCCAAGCCTGGTGCTGCGGACCTGGTGCTGGGCACCCCACCTCACCCTCAGGGTGAGCACAGGACCTGCACAATGTCACGGTCTGTAGTTACTCTGTGCCAGTAACACACATGGTCAGTTCCCCCTACCAGGCCGAGGTGCTATGGGGGTGTATACCCCATCTTGTGATCAGCTGTAGACTGCTGATCTGCATGTGCAGTGCATCATGGATACGGGTGGGTTTACCCTATCCTGGTAACCACAGCAGACAGTTTGTGTGGTGACCTGCAGCCTTTCTGTAGCCAGCCAGGAGTGTATTAGTAGCTATAGCATATATTGCTCCCTTGGATTGCTGCAGCCCAAATGCATGACTTTACATTTTTTAACATTAAATCCCAGCTGCAAATTCTAGACCATTCTTAAAGCTTAGCTAGATCCCGCCTCATGTTATCTACACCTTCCTGGGTGTCTACTGTATTGAAGATTTTGGTATCATCTACAAAGAGGCAAACTTTACCCGACAGCCCTTCTGCTATATCATTAACAAAGATGTTAAAAAGAATTGGACCAAGGACAGATCCCTGGGGCACACCACTGATAACTTCCTTCTCCTCAGAGTGAGCTCCATTTACCTGTACTCTTTGTTGCCTTCCACTCAACCAATTTCTAACCCAAGCAGTAACTTTAGGGTCCATTCCTAGGGTGTTCAGTTTGTTTATAAATTGCCTGTGAGGAACTGTGTCAAAGGCTTTACTGAAATCTTAATACACCACATCTAGGGCTCTCCCTCAGTCCAACTCCCTGGTCACCCAGTCAAAGAAATCAATCAGATTTGTCTGACAAGACCTGCCTCTGGTGAATCCATGCTGCCTCGGATCCTGTAATCTGCTGAACTCCAGAAACCTCACTATTTTCTCTTTCAGCAGTGTTTCCAATAACTTACTTACCACCGAAGTTAAACTAACCAGCCTGTAGTTTTCAACCACATCCTTACTTCCACTTTTGTGTAAAGGCATCACATGAGCCTCTCTCCAGTCCTTTAGCACCACTCCCGACTCCAACGAGGCATTGAAAAGGGTCAGTCAGTGGACCTGCTAGAACGTCCCCAAGTTCCCTTAGTATTCTAGGGCGTATCCCATCCGGTTCCATCGCTTACAATCTAGTCAAGACAAAACACAGAAGGTGTAAACAGGGATAAAATTAGGGGAAAGAAAAGGAGATCAGGTGAGTCAAGATTCAAAGCGAAGAGGTGAGTTTTCAACCTGGATTTGAAGAGGGCTAGAGAGGGTGCCTGGCGTACAGACACAGGTAGCTTGTTCCAGGTGTAAGGTGCAGCAAGATGAAAGGAGCGAAGTCTGGAGTTAGCAGTAAGAGAGAAGGTCACAGATAGAAGTAGTTTGCTAGAAGAGTGGAGTTCCCGAGAGGGGTTGTAAGGAGAGATAAGAGATGAAAGGTACTGAGGAGCCAAAGAGTGAATACATTTATAGGTCAGGAGGAGAAGTTTGAACTGGATGCGGATGAAGTGACTTGAAAAGAGAAGTAATGTGGGCATGGCGAGGCTGGCGAAAGATTAGTCGTGCAGCAGAGTGTTGAACAGATTGAAGGGGAGAGAGATGATTCAAAGGGAGACCAGCAAGGAGTAGGTTACAGTAGTCAAGACAAGAGGTGATTAAGGAGTGGATAAGCATTTCAGTAGTGTGTTCAGAAAGGAAGGGGCAGATTTTGTTAATGTTGTAGAGAAAGAAACGTCAGGTCTTAGCTACGAGCTGGATATGTGTGGAGAAAGAGAGAGAGGAGTCAAAGACAACCCCCAGATTGCAGGCCAAGGAAAAAAGAAGGATTACAGAGTTATCCACAGAGACTGAGAAAGGAGGAAGAGGAGGGGAGGTATTGGGGGGGGGGAAGATAAGAAGTTCAGTTTTGGCCATGTTCAATTTCAAGTGGTGGTGAGACATCCAGGCAACAATGTCAGAAAGGCAGGCAGAGATCCGGGTCTGGATTGCTGGAGAGATTTCAGGCGTAGAGAGGTAGATCTGGGAATCATCAGCATACAGATGGTACTGAAAGCCATGGGAAGAGATAAGCGCACCAATGGACTGGGTATAGAGAGAGAAAAGGAGCGGACCCAAAATGGATCCCTGGGGTACACCAACTGGGAGCGGGGTAGCAGAGGAGGAGGAGCCACCAGAACACACACTGAAAGAGCGATGGGAGAGGTAGAAGGAAAACCAGGATAGTAGGAGGAAAACCAGGATAGTACAGAGCCCCTAAAACCAAGCGAGAACAGGGTATCGAGGAGAAGGTTGTGGTCAACAGTGTCAAAAGCAGCAGAGAGGTCAAGAAGGATGAGGAAAGCGTAGAGGCCCTTGCATTTTGCCAGGAACAAGTCACTGGAGACTTTGGTAAGAGCCGTTTCAGTAGAGTGAAAAGGACGAAAGCTGGACTGTAAGGGATCCAGGAGGGCATGAGAGGAGAGGAAGTTGAGGCAGCAGCGGTCGACCGCACGTTCAAGTAGTTTAGATATGAAGGGAAGGAGACAGATGGGTCGATAGCTAGAATGACAGGTGGTATCAAGTGAGGGTTTTTTGAGGGGAGGTGTGACCACAGCATGCTTGAAGTCTGCAGGGAAAGTTGCAGTGGAGAGCAATAGGTTGAGAATATGAGAGATGGAAGGGACAACGGTGGAGGAGATGGGGCTTAGGAGATGGGTGGGGATAGGATCAGAGGAGCAGGTGGTGAGTTTGGAGGAAGAAAGAAGTTGTGCGGTTTCCTCTTCAGAGATCCCAGGAAAGGAAGAGAGAGTAGCAGAGGTGGGGGGGGGGGGAGAGTTGGGAGTGGAGGGGGGAGGAGGGGAAGTAGCTGACTTTGTGGAGGGTGATCTTGTGGATTTTGTCATGAAAATAGTCAGCTAGGGTTTGGGCAGGAAGGAAGGGAGGGACTAGAGGCGGAGGCACTTTGAAGAGAGAACTGAGAGTAGTAAAGAGACAGCGAGGATCAGAGGCAAGAGAGTTAGTCAGATGGACATAATAGTCTTGTTTGGCAAGAGCTATGGCTGACTGGAAAGAGACAAGCATGGATTTAAAGTATAGAAGGTCTGCACGGGAGCGGGATTTGAGCCAAACATGCTCAGCAGAACGGGCACAGGAACATAGATAGCGGGTAGTTGATGAAACCCAGGGCTGGGGTGTAGAATGTCTCACAGGATGTGGGATGGGCGGAGCAAGAGCATCCAGAGCTGAGAGAGTGCAGCATTATAGGAAGTTAGTGCCTCGTCAACAGACTTAGATGACATAGTGGAAGAAAGAGATGAAGAAATGGTGGAAGAGAGAGCCAAGGGATTAATACCATGAATATTTCTAAATAGGTTAGAGGAGACAGGATGAGGCTGAGACAGCAGGTGATGAAGATTAAAGCTTAAAAGGTGATGGTCAGATAAGGGTAGAACTGAGTTAGAGAAGTTCGAGGGTATGCAACTCGAGAAAAATATCAGGTCAAGGCAGTGGTAATGCTGGTGAGTGAGGGCAGTGGAACAAAGTTGGAGGTCAAATGAGGAGGTAAGGGAGAGGAGCTTTAAAGCATAAGGATCAGAGGGGTTATTGGCATGAATGTTAAAATCCCCAAGAATAAGAGTGGGGGAAGAGGAGTCCAGAAAGAAGTAAAGCCAAGAGTCAAAGTCAGTGAGGAAGGTAGAAGCAGATTTGTCAGGAGGACGATAAATAACAGGTACCCGGAGAGGAAGAGGAGTGAAAAGGCGGATGGAGTGGACTTCAAAGGAGAGAAAGGAGTGAGACTGAGAATGCAGGAGGGGTTGGAATTAGCAAGAGGGAGAAAGTAGAAGCCCAACACCACCACCATGGCCAGTGGGGCAAGGCGTGTGGGAGAACTGGTAGCCCCCATGACAGAAAGCAACAGTAGATGCAGTATCATCAGGGAGGAGCCAGATCTCAGAGCAAGAAGATGTAGAGCATTAGAGATAAAAATATCATGAGTAAAATCAAGTTTATAAGAGACAGAGTGTGCGTTCCACAAGGCACATGAGAAAGGGAGAGTGGAAGGGGAAAGGAGAGGGATATGGATAAGATTAGAGATGTTGCGTGAAGATCTCTTCTGAGAGTGAGACAGAAGTCTAGGGGGGCCAGGATTGGGGTTGATATCTCCGGATGAGAGAAGGAGAAGGAGTAGCAGAGTACGGGGTAGAGAGGAGACAATACGGTGGAAACGAGGGTGAGGTTGCCTTAGAGAGAGAGGAGATGGTTGAATGAGAGGGAGAGAGCAGTGAAGTTCAAGAGTTGATGATAGGGTAGAAGACAGTGTGGGGGAGGAAGTGAGGATGGCAAGAGTGGGACAAGGAGGGAAGGAGTGAAGGTGCTGGTAGGAGGGGAAACAGTTCGGGAGTATGAGGAAAAGGAAGACGATGTGATGTGGAGCCATAGAAGAAGAACAGAGAGGGGCTATGCAGCAGATGTTAACTTACAAGCAATGAGGTAGCAATGGATTATACAGGCTATGCAGCAGATGTTAGCTTACAAGCACTGTGAGGTAGCAAAGCAGGCTATGCAGCAGATGTTAACTTACAAGTAAAGAGGTAGCAATGGGTTCTGTTACTGGTTCTATGGCTGAATTGTTGTGATGGGCTTAGAGTCTGAAGAGGCAGTTCGTCACTGTGGAGCTCCACTGGATGTACGTATGGGCTGTAGCTCATATTGTGCGGCCTAAATGGTTTCAGTGGGTGGAGTGGGGAGGAGCGTTCCCTTCTGCTTCACTCTCCGATGCTGAGCAGTATAGTGGAGCCTTCGGTCCAGGCCTAAGGGCCACACCAAAGGGACCTCAGGTGTGGGCCCGCCGAGGGCAGGCTGGCCTTTAAAAGTTGCTGCTGGTACTGGATTGGGTCTTGGGGAGCCGATCGGGAGGAGCAAGATTTCCCGCTCTACTCCCTGATGTTGGAATGGCCCCCTGGGTGACTGGAGCTGCTGCAGCTGAGAGGAAGACGCTGCTTGCCAAGGAGTTCCCTCCCAACAAAGGAGCTGGTCTGAAGTCCCTCTCACTGCCCAGATGGGGCAGGAGCCTCTGAGCAGGAGATGGCTGCTCTTTCTCCCACTCAGTCACTCTACCCAAATCGGGGGAGCTGCACTGTGATGGCTGCTTGCTAAGGGGTTACCTCCTGATGGAAGAGCTGGTCTGAAGTCCCTCCCACGCCCCAATTGGGCAGAAGCCTCTGAGCAGAAGATGGCTGCTCTTTCTACCACTCAGGCACTCTACCCCCAGTATCCTAGTGACTAGCCCCCAAAACAGGGGGCACACATATAGATATCACCTATGTGGGAACATAGCCATACCATGGTCACTGTTTGGTCAGTGTGAGAGTGCCCTAACAGCAAGACATACTGTGGCCACCTTGTCCATGCAGGTGGTGGTTGGGCACTACAATGCCCCAGCCATTGCCCTACACCCTCTGCAGATGCATCCTGCCCAGTCCGCTCTGCCCAGGCCATACCCACAATACCTTTCTCCTCATTAGGCACATTTGCAGGCTAACACTGGTAATAGTGGGACATTGTGGACCCAGTGAGGTGTAGGCAGCCATGAAACAATGGATAGATATACACACAAACACCAATTGCAGCATTGTGCAAAGATAGGGGTGATTGGCAACCCTGCCCACCACACTGGTCTTGATCACAGTGCCGACATTGCGAGACTGTGCAGGAGGTAGTAGTAGTGTTCCGGTGGTGACTGCGGCTCCATGCTGGGGTCAACAGCCTGACTCTGCATGGAGCTTTGAATAGTGGAGCCTGTGTGAGTGGGTGTTTGCACCCCCTTTTGGCCACTGCTTTTGGGGATTGCACATGTTGATGTTGTATCTGCATTGTAGGGTAAAACATAAGGACATGCTCTGCAGGATACACAGCTGGGATCTGAACCTGTGACCCTCTACTATAAGATACACTGGCTGAGTGTACTGCACCACACAAGCACAGCAGTCCCTGGGGCTACCTTTACTTCACCTCAGCCAGACCTTTTCTGTTGCACTGCACACCACGTACTGGTACAGGGCATGGCCTGGTGCACTGCAGGCAGGTGCCACTGCCCCCTCCAGCACCAACACACTCCCTCCTGCCATGCTGCCTGGCCATATGCTGTCAGTGCTGGTAGAGCTCAGTCCCAGGCCATCCACTGTGCAGGTAGGCAGTTGCCTGGGGGCGGGGTCTGGGGTGGGGAGACATACATGGACATCCCCACATCCCCCCCATCACCACCTACCAATATTATGTCCCTTCCACATGGGGGAGGGATGGCTGGAGGGATACCAGGTCAGTGCCCTAGCAACTATTGGCTGGGGTGTACCAGGTAGATGTAAGTGGATTGTGTTTTGCCTTGGTCAGCTGCTGTCTTGCTGATTTCTGGTTTCTATGTTCCTATGT
Organism: Ichthyophis bannanicus; assembly: GCA_033557465.1. NCBI lineage: Eukaryota > Metazoa > Chordata > Amphibia > Gymnophiona > Ichthyophiidae > Ichthyophis > Ichthyophis bannanicus. Next base: position 539,046,444 of record CM066031.1, on the reverse strand, counting down.
GCCACCTAGGCAACAGCCTAGTCCACCCTGTGCCCCAGATGCCCCCACTACATGTCAAGCCTGCAGCCCCCTATGCCCCATTTGCACCATCGCCATAGTGGCCTTTCATACTTGGGCATTATGCTGTTGCTGCATATAGATCACTACTATCACTTTTCTTGGGCTCCCTGCCTATGTTGTACATTGCTGACGCTGAAATGGTTTCACCCTCCTGCATATTTGCATCTAAAGACAGGTTTTCAGTTCCCGTAATGTTCAGCCCTTCAGTACCCCGCGTTAGTGCTGCGGGAGTTTCTCCCCACCCACTCCCCGCCCATTGACCCCTTCTCTCCGCCCTCTCTCTGCCCTCTGTGGGATTTACCACGGATGGTGATGTTAACACACGTTAGATACCCTTAACGTGTGTTAACGTTACCTAACACGCGTTGACGTAGCCGCTGCTATGTTAACGTGGTTTAGTAAACATACCCCTAAATATTTCCAAGATAATCACAAATAGTTCTTCAGTAGCTCCTCAGATGGCTCCGAAGGGCCTCCAAATGGGAGTTCCCCTTTAGTCACACTTCTTCTGACACATGATCACCAGTCACATACTGCAGCACTCAAACACTTTTATACTCGTCGATGCCTCTGATGATGTCAGAGGCTGACAATAGGGTCACCACTGGGATGATTCCCAGACCAGTTCACACTCCAGGGGACACTCCTCTCTCCTTACCCTCTCTAGTGCTGGTGCTGTTCTTAGATCTTCCCTAGTGCCTGTTTTATAAAGTCAAATACACGCATAATTGACTGTAAATGGCAGAGAATGTGCCTTCAGGTGCAATGACTTTCACTATCCCCAGAGCTGGTGTAAATTAACCTGCCTATGTTTTCCAAGGTCTTGCATCAATTATAACATTCTATAATACATGCGTGTACTTCTACCCTGCCCCTATACTCCACCCAATCTCTACCCAAGTGTGCATACACTGCGAAAGTATGCACAATACAAACAACACATGTACATTTACGTTGGTCAGTATTTTATAAGATGTTGTTTATGTGTGTATGTGACCACTTGTACATGTAAATGACTAAAATATATTTAAGCTTACTGTTGGCACAAAAAAATTAGGTCTGTCCTTGTAAAATACCCTCATTATACCCAACAAACTTGCTATATAATGCAAACCATTACACAAAAAATAGAAAGTAAGCATGTAGACAGCACATATAGCTCTACATTTAAAAGGGGCATTGATTTAATTCTAAGTTATACCCAGTATATGCATCCACTTGTGTCTAATCCTGACTGGATGAGTCCAACCCTTTAAACATGGAATCATCAAATCAACTTTCCCTGAGTAAAAGATATTACCTAACAAGGAGATGGGAACACATCAAATCAGACATAGGAACAGAACTATACAGCAAAAAGGAATAAACCTAATATTCAATTGAAGTAGTAACCAGAATAAATTAAATGCAGGCCATAGTATATATCTCATTCCGTATACTCAAAGCTGCTATATGTATAAGCGATAACAATGAATTTATGTGCAGAGCATTCACTACACTGGTCTGATACATTCCGTTTAGGCTAGCTATTCAGCAGGCCTAAACTAAACCAATAACTTATCCAGAAAGCGTCTGAATATTGTCGCTATTTAGATAATCTTGCACTTTGTCTTCACTTTGGCCCTTTCTTATATAGATAATATCAAGCCATTTATATGGTTTTTTGAGCCCGTTGCAGTCCATATAAGGGCTGAAAATCCATGGATAGGGAAGTTACATGTTCACTGGCCATTGATCAACATATAACTTCTTTTTCTTATCAACCCGAATAAAGATATGAAATGTTTGAAAACACAGAACAGCCAGTAGCCATTTCACAAGTAACAGTCATTACCCGCCCACTATGACATGCATGCTTGCCAAACAGAAAAGGAGCACTAGACACATCACCAGAGTTGACATGCACACCTAGCATGTAAGAATAAATTTCCAAAGCCTCAAAAGGCTTTGAGGTGGTGCACAGAATAATAAAATATATAGAATTAATAACAATAAAATAATAAAAAATTAAAACAGCTATTCAACTATGGGGTATGTTTACTAAAGCGCGGTAAAGTAGCAGCGACAACGTTAACGCGCGGTAATGTTGCCAGATGCAACGTTAACACACGGTAATGTCTCCGGCCGTGGTAACCCTCCCAGAGGGTGGAGAGAGGGCGGAGAGAAGGGGGTCAATGGGCGGGAAGTGGGCGGGGAGAGGCCCCTGCTATACTAACGCAGGAACATGAAGGCCCGAAGATTACCACGAGTGAAAACCTGTTGATACATGCACATTTGCAGGAGAGAGAGACCATTTAAATGTCAGCAATGTAGAGCACAGACAGGGAGCCCAAAAACAGTGATAGTAGTGACCATTTGCAGCAATAGCATAGAGCCCAAGTAGGAAAGTGCACCATGGTGATGGTGCAAAGGGGGCTTAAGGCAGGACAAGCAGTGGGGGCAACTGGGGCACAGTGTGGACTAGGCAGTCGCCTAGGTGGCACATAGGAACACAGAAACTGGAAATCAGCATGACAGTGTCTGAGCAAGGTCAAAATACACAGCACTCTGTGTACCACAGTGTCCCATCCTGGGGACACGTACCCAGCAGGTACCCCAAATATCACACAGGAACCACAATGCCCGTAATGGGGCCAGCAATGTACATCTGGGGACCACTCTAAGAAGGGTCTATGGACCTTCCCCAGGATAAGTCACAAACTGTCCATAAACCCAGCAAAATGAACATCCATTATCACAGCCCGTGGTAAGGCGGTACAGAATGTGACCACACATTGGGTGAAATATGTGCATACCCAGTAGTCCATAATGGATACACTGGACCCACAGTGCATGCCCCAGCCCGACCACAGTCTAAAGTACCCCAAGGACTGTAAGATACATTGGGTGGACAGGCATGAGCTGGAAGGCAGAACAGATGTAACCCTAGAACTGGAGAGAGCACAGAGGAAGGACAATGGACAGGTAGTAAGGTGCCTCATCCTGTCTACTGTAGTTATTGTGCATGATGCGTGTCTGCTGCACTGCAATGCGTGTTGCGGTGTACGAGTGTTCTCCGCAATGCGTGTGTGATGCAACATACGTATGTCGTAATACTGCATCATAACGTAATGCGTATAATATAGCAGACACAATGGCCACTTGGTGGAACATATTTGCATTGTGCTTGTTGTGGTTGTTTGGGATAGTGGTTGCAAATGTGTGTTAAGCCACCATAGGTTGTGGGTTTGATTCCCACATGTTCCTTTTTCTTTTGTTCTGCTAACCTTACCTTACAATGGCTGAAGCTTTGTCACTTCTCCACACACTCTTCCTTCTCTTTACTGTGCACTACAGTGTGCCCTCCATGCAGCCTATCCATCACATATCAATTGTTACATATGGTCCCTTTCTTTGGGTTGTTTGGGTGGGCAGTTGGCTCAGTGGTTTGGTATTGGTGTTGGTGAGCTGTGTTTGGACTCTTCAGTGTACCATTTCAATTCTCACATACTCCTTTTTTGGGTCACTTCCCCATTTTTCCCTTGTACACACACCATCCACATGGCTTGCCCTTCAGACCAGCCCCTGACACCCTTTCAGTTTAATTTCTTTACTCTTCTGCATGCTGTTTTCACTGCACACCATTTCATGGTGTGTGTGCATGTATTTCTATGTGGCTTACGTCCCACTTACAGACTGCAATATCAGCTGCCTGTGGTCTACAGCCTTACACCTACGGCTCCATTTCTTATGTGGCACCATGTCTGCACATCCCTCAGTGTGTCTTCTACTGTCTGCGCGCCTTTGATTGCAACCCTTTTGGACATGCTGCTGCTTCCCATCAGCTGTGATATTAACGCGTGGTAATCCACGGTGCCCTGTACCGCACGTTACATGGCTAGAGCGCGTTATTGGACCAGGCTTGCCTTAATGCCGCACCGCCCACTTATTTATATGGGCATCTGTTACATTAGTGTGGCACTTATCGACGGTAACATTACCGCACTTTAGTAAACATACCCCTATAAGTCTTTTCAAACAGCCATGTCTGCCAAAGTTTGTGAAAAGGAAACAGATCTTCTGCCAAATTAAGATAAATAGGTAGTTTATTCCAGATTATAAATCCTTCACACAAAAAGGCTCAGTGTCTAGTGACCACCAATCTGGGAGTGGTCAGAACTACAGAAAGAGCCTGCTGTGAAGAATGCAGAGCTCTGGTAGGAATATATTGATCCAGTAGCTCTTTAAGATAAACTGGCGCCCTGTCATGCAATGACTTATAAATTCAAGTCAAAATTTTAAATTTGATTTGTTGCTGGACAGGGAACTAATGAAGGATCTTTAACACAGGCCAAGTATAATCATGTAATTTGATGTTAGTCAATAGTCATATTTGCTGAAGCTTTTGAGACTGAGAGAAAGAAAGATCAGCATAAAGTGCATTGCAATAATCTAACCGTGTTGTAAGCAAGCATGCATTATGTTGCTAAATTTACAGGGCCTAAGAATATCTCAGATATACTGGAAACACACCTTCATTACCAAACCTATTTGCTCAAGAAAGAAATCAAACCTCCCTAAAATTTCTGAGGGTGGAACAACTACACAATTTCTAGAAATGTGCTTTCGTTTTGAATGAAAGCGGCAATCTGGGTGCAAAGGGAAATGATGACATTTTCGCCATTTCCTGTTTCCTGGAAAGAGTGTGCACTATTGTTGGAAAGTGATACAATATGAAAAAAAAAATGAAAAAACTAAACTAAACTAAACAAAAACTTTTGGGGATTCACACTTCTAACAATTTCCTACTGTAATCTCTGAACCTTTTGGATGGCCTCAATCTATCTGGATAACTTGTCTGGGTAGCAGCTCAGTATCGCTGCTGTTGAGAAATGTCCTGGCTCTGCCCATGTTCCACGCACAGACTGCCCCAGCACTGTCTGGAGAGCAGTGGTCAGAGGAAAGGTTCAGCAGCACTATACAGATAGTGCTGCTGAATATCTCGCTGGTTAACAGGTGCTTTTCAACATCAGCCCCTAAGAAATTACATTACTGCTCACTTTCAATCTCCCAGGATTCGTTGGATGCATTTAAAATGTGCTAGAAAATGTGACCTGTCTTAGCTTCTTAGGCTGGCTGGGGAAGAAAGACTCAAACAGACTTAGGGTCGGTCTCAAATGAGTTGTGTAAAGAGATGTAGTTCAGAACCTTGGACTGAGAACTGTCACTTTAATCACTGCACAGAGTTGGGAGGGGATTGTAAAAAGGGTAAAGAACAGGCAATTGGGAACAAAAGCTTTTGGTTCCAAATGAACTGGAAACGCAAAAGGACAGGAGGAAATTGTTGAACCAAAAGAAAGAATGAACCCACAATTTTACATGCATCTTTTTCATGTAAACATCGCTTCTGAGAATGTCAAAGAGGCCTCTCAAGGACATGTTCTCGGTGTCCCAGTTTCTGTCTAGGAGCCCAGGCTATAGTTATGTGAACCTGAGGAAATACAGGAATAGATGCTGTGACCATCTCAATTCTCAGTGAAGCATTAAGCAGCAAAAGGTGACACAAGCATTTTTATATTGTATTTTACTGTATAATTCAAACTACTACTATAATTAGTCACAATTAGGAAAAAGCTAAGAAACAACCTAAAAATAAAAAAAGGCAAAATTAATATTTTATAGAAGTTGAAGCCTTTGTAGAGTAGCAAGTCCAGAAAATTAGACCTCACTTCTGTAAAATTCCTGAGTCTTCTCAGTTGTCAAATACTGGGAGATACTCGCTCCACATACAAGTTTTCTTTTCATTCTTTGTGACTATCAAGATAGTCAAGCCAGATTGAGGGGTACTTGGGTGTGACTTGCAAAGAGCAAGACATTCAAAGCTAAGCAATAGAGTCTGACAGCTGACAGGGTGGCTGGGATGGGGGCATGAGGCGTAAGGTTTACCTAGGATGCCAACACCTTCAACCAATTCTGAGACCGGCCCTGGATCTGGTGTGTCATAACGTCACACTGTCTGATACCTAAATTCAGACCAGCAGCCGAACCTTTGCTCTCAGCACCTCACAGCTACAAAAGACAGCAACAGCGTCTCTTATGTAAAGGAGCTCCTTGCTGAGAACATGTGTAGTCATGTAAATTGTCTTCCTAGCTAGAACTTGCGACTCGATGTGTAGGAATGAACAAACCGCAGGTAAGACACAGAGAGGTGGGACCTACTTTGCGCAGCACATGTATTGCGAAGAACACTTCCTCTTTCCTCCCCCCCCCCCCCCTTGAGTCCTTCTAACCTCTGTCTTATTCCCATGCTGCATGAAATGGAGAGAGGGTGCCTTGTTTATAAGCTTGCCTCTTATGCAGGCTGCTTGGCATGTCTGTAGATAGGCAACATAACGACGGTCATAGATAAATAAAATAAATAAATGGATTCTAAAACAAAACACATTGGAAGTTTGTTGTTACCAATATATGTGTCTTGACAGACCAATAATCCAAAAAATCTGACTGTGAAAAGCACGAGTCCTTTAGAGAAGAGAAGGACAATTTTTAATTAAGAATTAGAAGTGCCGCTGGAGATCATTGTCTCGTATTGTTCCTTCTGTGATAAAAGGGAAGTACTCAGGGAAATTATGGTGCATGAGACCACAACACCACTTTCCTATAAAATACAACAGAACAGCTCAAATGATTCAATGTATATAAATCCAGTCACTAATGTGAAAAGCTTAGCACCCTATTCATAAAAATTAAAGCTTTCCTCTCTTCCCACTGTACAACTCTCATCTACAACTTCCCTAACCCACAGCCACCAGAGCAGGCAGGGCAAAAAATAGGTGGTGTTTGTCAGGGAAGAGATTATTTTAGCTCATTATTTCTATCTCCCGCTTGCAAAAACAAAGAGAACAATTTTTAAAAATGCAAATGCACACGCCACCCCTGAGAAGCAAAGAGGCAGGTATTGAAACTCTTGCTTCAGCGCAGCAGCATATTTCAGTTCTCTGAACCTAAGTCCCATGGGTCAAATTGCAGGAAATATCAGAAATGCACTTAAGATGTAACTACCACAGCCACCAGCTGCCATCCTCTATTTCGGTATATGCACCTCTCCTCCATGGTGATCACAAAGAGACCAGGCCATGAAGCAATGTCTCCGCACACTTCTGATCATGAGCTCAGGAATCTAGCATTTACACAAGCAATATTAGCATTTTATCTCAATAACAAACATGCAGAAGGTAAAAAGAAACCCTGATATTAGAAAGCACTGCCCTGATGCAAAGAGGCTCTTTTCCCTCTGTCCTTCAACATGGGTTGTACAATGTTAAAAGTACTATGGTGTATTTTTTTTTCTTGCAGGGTGGCTGGGGGGAGGCTGTGCTGTTATCCACATTTTCATCTGAATGGGTATTAGCTTGGCTATAGATTGCTCTCTTAGAAAGATGGGACTTTTTCAATGGCATTTGGCACGCACACAGGCTCTCTGTGACACAAAGCAAAGGAAACGTGCGTGTGTGCATATGTTATTTTTTCTTTTATTTGTATATGAGGCCAAGACCATTATTAGTTGCACCAGAGCTATTCAGTCAAATAATTGACTGCATTTCAAAAATATTGCTGCTATACATTACTCTAGTTAGGTGGGTGCCTGATTACCAGAATGCATCAATATGCTTCATATAATAATGGCGACATTATGATTGGGCAGCAGAGTGTTTTTAATAAAGATCTGGGAATGCAATTACCTGTCATAGTAAATCATTCACTGAAAAAAATCCCATTCATTTCACATTAAATATGCTCTAAAAAAGACATTTCCATTTTTGGATTCAACTTTGGTGAGCCAAAGACTAAGAACTTCCTGGCACCTACCCTGCTATCTCCAACAAAGTTGAAGAACGGGGCGGGGCTGTGAGATCCCTCCATGGTCTACTGTAGCTCCTTTAGAGCCTAATTTACTAAGGCTGTTTGCCAATTACGGGGGTTATTCCATGCAGCATTTAGCAGGGATGTATGTCCAGTCTGGACATACATCCCCCACCAAATGCTTGGGGATGATTCCGAATCCAAAGCTCCTTGCACATACAGAGGAGATGTGAGGGGAGCTCTGGACGGGGGCAGGAGGGGGTGGGCCAGAGGAGGAGCATGGGTGGGGTGGAAGGGAACCTATGGCCCCGGATGTACAGGGCCAATTCCGGTTGCAGCCCTGTACATCCGTCATGGAGGACTTAGACAGGGGACTTATTCCACCTCAGAGGAGGAATAAGTCTCCCCAAAGAAGGAGATCAGCACCGGTGGGCCCCTCTGAAATGGTGAGGAGCACCAGGAGGTCCCTGCAGCCTGATCCCAGCCTTGACAGGCTCTTTCAGGGGTCAGGCGGCTGGAACAGCAGGTTTGTTCAGTGGTGGGGAACTGGGGTTCCTGCATGGTGTCCCGGTAACATGACTACAGGACACCACAACACCGAGGCTCCATGCAGGAGCACTGGCTGGGTTGGACGGGGCCGTGACTGTATGTTCGACTGCACAAAATTGGAGCCCATCTGGTCTGTCCAGGCCCTTTGCCCCAATTCTGCTCCCTCGGGAACGTCTAGCTCTTGTGAGTGCAGAATCAGGTGCAAATCTGGCCCGTCCAGATTTTGGACGTCTGGACGGGCCGGGCGTGCCCTGATCAGAATGGAGCCCATCATGTCTAAGGGAAATGAACACTTCAGAAATCAGCCCTTTAATACAGCATCATTGCCCGGTGTCTCCTTCTCTCTCATTCCCCCTCCCTGTCATCACACGGTCTTTCTCTCTCTCTCTCCTCAATTCTCCAACCATGTCATCATCCAGTCTGTCTCTCTCTCCCCCTCATTCTGCTACCCTGTCATCACCCAGTCTCTCTCTCTCTCTCTTCCCCTTCTCTCATTCTCTTATCCTGTCGTTACCCAATCTCTATCATCCCTCTTTCCTCACCAGTCTGCTTCCCTATTTCACCATCTTCTTCTTCCCTCAATTGGCCACACTCCCCCCAGCTAGTCCTCACAACCCAGGAAGCCAGTCAGCCAGTCAGCCACCCACCCCTGTAGCCAACTACATCCTCCCCAGCTGACCCTTACCACCTGAGAAGGCAATCAATCTCCCCTCTCCCTTCTCTCTATAAGTGGAGTAGCATCAGGGGCGATTCTACCATGAGGCTACCTGAGGCGATGGCCTCAGGTGGCACTCGGATGGGGGTGGCACTCAGATGCCAGCGGCACTCCAGCTCTGTTTTAATTTTAGATTTTGCAGCCTCTGGCCTGCCTCTGTTTTCCTGCTCAGGAAGGCAGAGGCAGACCAGAAGCTGCAAAATCTAAAATTAAAACAGAGCCGGAGTGCCATCACCGGACAAATCAGCCTGATTGCTTGCAGGAACTCTGCAAGCGATCAGGCTGATTCATCTGATGGTGGCGGCACTCTGGCTGTTTTCATTTTAAATGTTGCTGCCTCTGGCCTGCCTCTGCCTTCCTGCTGTTTTTTTTCTCACTGCAAGTATTCTTGAGGAAAAATAAAGTGGCGGGAAGGCAAAGGCAGGTCAGAGGTGGCAAAATCTAAAATAAAAACCACTGACGGATGATTATTTGCAGGAAGAGAGGTGCAGGTGGAGGGAAGGGGGACAGGAGGACAAGTGCTAGACAAAGGGGAGAGATAGGGGGGCAAAAGCTGGACAAAGGGGGGAGACAGGGGGATAAGTGCTAGACAAAGGGGAGAGATGGGGAAAATGCTGGACAAAGGGGAGAGACAGGGGGACAAGTGCTAGACAAAGGAGAGAGACAGGGGGGCAAATGCTGTAGAACAGCGGAGGGGGCAAGAAGACAAATGCTGGAGGGGGAAGCAGGGAGACAAATATTGGATGGGGGGAAGTAGGAAGACATGCTAGACAATGAGGGGGGGAAGACAGGAGGGCAAATGCTGGATAACACAAAGGGGAAGAAGAGTTGGGGGTGAAGGTTGAAAAGCGGTAGGTGGATGGCATAAAAAAGATGGAGATTGAGAACTGGATAGTAAGGAGTAGTGAAATCTGGGTGGCCAGAGAGAGAGAGAAATAAATGGAAGGAAGTTGAAAGAAAAAATAATATCCAAGATGGAAGGAAGTGAAAAAAGCAAAAGGAGAGAAAAGAAATGGCAGATGGAGTAGAGACCGTAGAAAGAGAGCTAAGAGAAGACAGAAGAAAGCAGAAGCCTCAGTTCAAGACCAGCATGATCAGAGTATAAAATAGTCAGACAACAAAGGTACAAAAAATAATTTTCTTTTCAAAAGAGTGACTGGACTTTGCACTATTTTTATATTTTACACAGTATAGGGAAATGAGTCTCTTTTATTTCTCTGGTATTGCATTGCATGCCGAGTCTGTCTTCTTGGGCTTTCAGTTTAATTTTTATCTACATATTTTTATTTTCACTTTAGGTTATCCTCACTTATTCTGTACTTGGTGAGGGTCTGTGTTCTGAGTGTGTAATTGAAGCTAGGAGTTCAGTTAACATGGAGTTTGTACGAAAGGACCTGTACTGTAGTAATTTGAATGTTTAGCTTTTCAATAGGTGTATGGATGTTCTAGGGCCTGCTATAGTATTTATAGTGCTGCTTTTATCTGGGTAGGCCTCTTGTTATATGAGTTTATGCTGGTATGATATGGTTGATTTGGCCTTGTAGATCATCGATGACTTTTGTAGGGTTTTGTATTAGTTCACAATATGCTTGGTACTGGAGAATGTTTGTTAGTGAGATGGCCAGAATCAGATTTTTTTTTTTAAATTAGATGCTGAGTTTTGTGGGTGGATGTCGTAGTTCTGCTCTGCACCCATTGTTGGGGGGGGGGGGGGGGTTTCTGTGAATGTAAAATATATGTTCAAAAAGAAAAAGCAACAACCATAACACAGTTTATAACTACAAAATAAAAATGAATTATTTAATTTGGTGTTATAAACTGTGCTGTGGTTCTTGCTCTCTCCTGAGGAGGCAAAATAAAAGGGTTCTATACATGCCCCCAAGGATGGAGGCAAAACCAGGACCCCAAGCACTGTGGTTCAAGGGCAGAACCATCAGGCTATAACTGTCAGTACTCCTAAGTAGCAGGAAAAGAGATAACATGGCAAGTCATAGGGGAGGCCCAGTGTGAATGGTAGAGGTGAAAAATGAATCAGTGCAGGCAGAAAGCAAACACAGGACCCCGAGCACTGTGGTTCAGGGCCAGAACCATCAGGATACAGCTGTCAGTATGCTCAAGAGCCTGGAGGTGAGGGAACATGTCCCTGTGCATGTACACCAAATGCAATGACCAGCTGCTGCTCCCTTCCCTCCCCAACATGGCATGGTAGGGCAATGTGCCACTGAGAGCAGATGGGGACACCGCACATGATGAACATATGCAGAGTGCCAGCAGAACCACCTCATAGAGTAGGCAGGTTTGTACTCTGACACGGGTGAATGATGAGGTGTGTCTGTACCCCACAGACATTTCTGGATCCTGCGTGACCCAAAGGCCTACCATGTGTGGTATCACTCAATCCATTGCACATGCCCGTGGCTGATATGGTGTATCCAGAAACAGTTGAAGTAGGAGCAGGATGAGTAGTCATGCTGCTGCCCTGTCTGAGCACCAAGCTGACGGGCCCCCCCAACACTGAGGATAGCCAACACATATAAGAGCAGACACTGCTGTGACATAGACTCCACAGAAACAGCAGACTCCCACCCCAGGCTCCCACAACACATTGTCCTGGCCCACACTGCCCCACCCACTGCAAAGATGGGATGTGCTGGATCACCCTGTGTGTGTGGCTGGCCCCCCAGAAACAGTCGTGAAGCTAACCATGATCTCCTTCTGCCACAGTGGCAGCACAATGGGAGGAGCACTCCTCACCCCTGTCCCCAGACGGTCCACCCCTGACACTGTGGAGGACACTGGTGTAGATACATATCCCAGCCCCAATGGGATCAGCAGCACGAACAACAGCGGGAGAAGCAGCAGTGCACAGCACAGAGTCCCATCCTCCTGTCCAGCCCAACACCATCTGCAGATAAAGAGGAGGATGATGAGGGGCCATCAGGGAAGGCAGCATTTTCCCCTCCACCCCCCCTGAAGGGGGCAGAGCTAATGGTAGTGGACAGGGAGGCCTATGCCCCACAGCACACCCTGGGGATAGTGTGCAGCAGGGCGGTGGTCAGGTCCCACAGGTGCCATGTGCAGAAGCCCTGGAGACAGGGGGTGACCTCTGGACAATTATCCTCCAGCCCCTGGTGGAGGGTGCATGTATCATGGTAGGGCAGATGGCTGGAGAGGCCCCATGGATAGTGACACAGAGTGGTGGTGAGGATAAGGTGTCTGTGTGTCAGCAGGGGGAGCATGTGTGAGTGGCAGGAGGGCGTTAGTGAAGGAGAGGGCTCAGATTGCATACAGGGTGAGCGTGTGGGAGTGTATAAGTGGCAGAAGAGTGGGAGTAAGGGTGTGTGGATGAAAGGGAGGCAGGATGTGGGTGCGGGCAAGGGTGGGTGGGCAGAGTGGATGTGGAATCTGAGCGGGGGTGTGGGGAGGGATGTGAAAGTGCAGCTGAAGGGAAATGCGGATAGTGAGGAGGCAGTAGGTGGCACAGGTTATGAAAGCTGGGGTTACCAGGAGGCAATGGCAATGCTGGGTCACATCAGTAATGAGGGTGGCAATGCCATCATCCATGTCCATGTGGGAGCAGGGTGCCCATTTTGGTGGGCCATGTAGCCTACCTCTATCCGAAGTGGGACCTGATGAGGGGGCCCAGGAGGCAGTCGGAGGCCCCAAGGACATGCTAGCCCTAGTCCATCTGGAGTGCATGCTGGCACGCAGACTTGCACAGCTGCGCAGGCCCTTCTCATACCTCTTGCACTATGTGGAGGGTCTTAGGAATGAGGTATGGGTCCTGAGGGGTGCGCTCAGGGGCCTGCACCTGCTGCTGGAAGTCCATCTGCAGCCCCACACTCTACCCCCCAATCACACAGCAGGCAGTCCTGCAGGTCACTGAGGGGGCCACACCATCTGGGAGGTGCCCAGAGGCAGCAGTAGCACTAAGCAGCATGGTCGGTACCAGTGTCTGCTGGTGCATTGACAGTCACAAGAGCGGACTGGCCACCAATGTTTATGGTCCTGTAGGTGGGACAAGGGTGGGGCTGGGTGCCAGGGGGCACATCTGTTGACCAGTGTGTGTATGCACTATTCACCCATAATCTCTGTCTGTCCCATGCATGTTGGTTGGAAAAATAAAGTGTTACGCAGTTCACCATGTGTTCCTTGTGTGCCTATGTGTCTGTCAGCAACGTGGCTCTGGCCACTAATGGCCCTGGACAGGGGGGATGATGCACTGCACACCACATGTAAATGGCTGCCAATTCATGTCTGAGGCATAAAGCAAGGTAGACTGGCCACCACAGTAGCAAAAGATGGTACAAACACCCAGGTGGTTTGGGGAGGGGCCACAAGGTTGGGGGAGCCATGAAGATGTGGCAGCAGCACAGCCAGTCACCCACAGGAGTGGTGCAGGCCAGGGCAGATGGATGGTGTCCTGCTAGGGGTACCATGTGTATGTGGCATGCCATGTGCCTCTACACACACACGCATTCACTGTTCAATGCATGCGCACACTAGACACAGTATGTTGGTGATTGTTTGCTGTGTAGATTGCCTTGATTGTAGGATAAGGCAGTATAGAAATCCGTTTAAATACAAATAAAAATAAATATGCCTGTCCCTTGCCCCCCATTGTAGCCTACAGGTGTCTTCCACCTGCAGCAGGCAATGGGTGGGTGCCAGACAGCCAAGGGATAGGTGGACCATGCAATGTATGCATCCCTGGTGCATCAGCCATGTGCAACATGCCTTGGATGCCCATGTCCAGACATAGAGGCACACACGCAGGGCAACATTGGTGAATGCCCCCAAACATATGTCACGCCATATGTGTGATCAGGGGGACACATTATGTGGCTGGGCAGTCACCGCATATGTCAGCAAAAAGAGTGGCAGGTTGGGACCTGAATCCACCACTCCTGGACCCATAGGCAGCCAAGATACCAGTAGGCCATGGTGGAGCACTGCTGTGAGCAATATCACAGATAGGCAATGTGTGTGATGCACAGGGGTATGGCCTGGACACACAGGCCATGTCTGGATGGTGCAGAAATGCCAAGGCCTGTGTCAGCTGCAGCACGTACCCCATCCCCTCCCCATTTGCTGGCATGTGCTTTGGTTGTTATGGGTGGGTTACATATTTACCAGGCTGTCAAGCAAAGTATGCCTGGACAAGGCTAGCATGCACCAACACACCCTGTCAGGATAATACACCAACCTGTGCATCTGCACTGGCGTCAGGCTCATCCCATCATCCATGGCTGGCTTGGACTCATCAGGCAGTGGCTGCCTGCACTGCAGGGTAAAGTTATGAAGCATGCAGCATGCCATAGCAATCTCACATACCTTGCCAGGACATGATTATTGGCATCCTTATAAACAATTCAAATCAGTTTTAACAGAAGAACCACATTCCCATTGCTGTAAAATTAGACGCACCTGTGATCAATTGTCAGTACTCACATGATTTGAATCAACCAATGAATGATGGCTCTGATATTTAAAATCGTCACATTTACTTCCTGTTCCATTTTCACAATGGTGAAGATGAGAGAGCTGCCTGAGACCATCAGAAAAGCCATTATCACCAAACATCAAAATTCAAAGGGTCATCTCCCAAGACCTTGGGATTCCTGTGTCTACAGTTTGCAATGTTATTAAGAAATTTTCTGCTCATGCAACTACCAGGACGTGGTGGGAAGAGGAAAATGAATCCAAGAAGTCTTCAAAGGTTAGTGTAAACTGTTGTAAAAACACCACGTAAATATCCAAAGAGCTTAAGGCTGACTTGGAGCAACCTGGAGTAGTGGCTTCAACCCACACCATATGCCACACACTAAAGAAAGAAAGACTTCATGGGTGAAGTCTAAGTAGGACCCCACTACTCAAAGACAGACTTAAAAAGGCACACCTGATCTTTGCCCAAATCCATCTTGAGTCCTTCTGGAAAATGTTCTAAGGACAGATGAAACCAAACTTGAGCTTCTTGGCAATGCAGACCAGGGATACATTTACAGGAGAAGAAGTGAAGCTTATAAGGAAAAAATGCCCTTCCTACAGTTAAATATGGTGAAGGTTCCATAATGTTGTGGGGCAGTTTTGCTGTCTCAGGAACTGGAGGCCTGGAATGCATTAAAAGAATCATGAAGTCAGAGGACTACCGAGATATTTTGGAGTGAAATGTGCTACCTAGTGTCAGAAAGCTAGATCTGTGTTGAAGGTCATGGATCCTCCAGCAGGATAATGACCCAAAACATACATCCAAAAGCACAAAAGAATGGTTAAAAAGGAAAAATTGACTCTTTTAAACTGCCCAGAAATGAGTCCTGATCTCAATTCAATCAAAAGTCTTTGGAAAGAGCTGAAATCTGCCATTGGTAAAATGAATCCTGGAAACATTCATGAGCTGGAACAAATTGCAGTTGAAGAATGGGAGAAACTATTTAAAGAGATGTACGAAACTTATAGATGGCTTCAAGAAACATTTGGAGGCTGTCATCACTGCCAAGGGTTGCAACCGAATATTAGTGAAGGGTGCCATTAATTCTGTCTAGGTCATATTTTGTTTTTTCTCAGAAATTACTATGTCTAAGTTGCACAGACATCTTTTTTTGTAGTTGTATACCTTTGAACATACTATTAAAATATTATGATGACATACAGTTGGAATATTTTCAATTATTTCTCAATAAATTGTACACAACATACCTAAAATGCAAGGGTGCCAATAACATTGACTACAACTGTATCTATTTTATCTAGGAGTGGAGGAGTGGCCTAGTAGTTGGGGCAAGGTACTTCAGGGGTTCAAATCCCACTAGAGGACAGCAACCTTGGGCCAGAAGGACTGGGGATTTTAGTCCCACAGGTGCTCCTTGTGGTCTTGGGCAAGCCAATTAACCCAGCATAGCCCATGTTCCCTGTAAAATAGTTATTTCCAAGTTATAAGGTCCTGTTCAATTTAATTTCAGCTTGTTCAATGTAAACCGCACTGATGCAGAATAGTGCAGTATATAAGAGAATGTAAATAAATCTACGCATGTCTCTATTTTGTTTATGTATGTGTATGTTTGTGTTTCTCTTGTCCTTGTGTGAGTGCTGGACTTGGTGCTTACCAATGGTGAAAGTGTTTCTGATGTTGTAGTGGGAGATCATTTTGCATCCAGTGATCACCAGATGGTGTGGTTCAGTATTAGGACTAGGGCTGTTAGAATCCATTCCAAGGTGAGGATCTTAGACTTTAGGAAGACTAACTTTGCGAAGATGGGCCAATACCTCAGGGAGTCGTTAATGGGATGGGAACAGCTGGGGGATGTAGAAAAACAGCGGGCAGAACTGAAAGGGGGTATTTTAATGGCAACCAACCTTTTTGTTAAAATGGTAAATAAAGGCAAAAGGAACAGGAGACCGCAATGGTTTTCGAAGGAAGTAGCTGAAAACGTGAAGAAAAAGAGGGAGGCCTTCATGAAATACAAGAGATCACAGAGAGAGGAAGACAGGCATCTGTATTTGGAAAAACTTAGAGAAGCTAACAAAGTAGTCAAGAAGGCAAAGATTCAAAAGGAGGAGGAAATAGCCAATGCAATAAAATGGGGGGATAAGACATTTTTCAGATATATTAGTGAGAAGAGGAAGGGCAAAAGTGGTATTGTCAGACTCAAGGGTGCAGGGGGGGAATATGTAGAAGCTGATAAGGATAAAGCGTAATTGCTTAACAAATATTTTTGTTCTGTGTTCACAGATGAAGAACCAGGAGCAGGACCTCAGAAAACACCCTCAAATAAGAACAGAAGCAAGGGACATCTTGAACAATTTTCAGAAGACTGTGTTCTTGAGAAACTAGCTCAACATAAAGTAGACAAAGCGATGGGACCAGATGGGATACACCCTAGAATACTGAGGGAACCTGGGGACGTTCTAGCAACTCCACTGACTGACCTTTTCAATGCCTCATTGGAGTCAGGAGTGGTGCCAAAGGACAGGAGAGAGGCTCATGTGGAGCCTTTACACAAAAGCGGAAGTAAGGATGTGGTTGAAAACTACAGGCCGGTTAGTTTAACTTCGGTAGTGAGTGTTGAAATCAACAGGCAGTGAGTAAATTATTGGAAACGCTGCTGAAAGAGAAAATAGTGAGGTTTCTGGAGTCCAGCGGATTACAGGATCCGAGGCAGCATGGATTCACCAGAAGCAGGTCTTGTCAGACAAATCTGATTGATTTCTTTGACTGGGTGACCAGGGAGTTGGACCGAGGGAGAGCTCTAGATGTGGTGAATTTAGATTTCAGTAAAGCCTTTGACACTGTTCCTCACAGGCGACTTATAAACAAACTGAGCACCCTAGGGATGGACCCTAAAGTTACTGCTTGGGTTAGAAATTGGTTGGGTGAGAGGCGGCAAAGAGTACAAGTAAATGGAGCTCACTCTGAGGAGAAGGATGTTACCAGTGGTGTGCCCCAGGGATCTGTCCTTGGTCCGATTCTTTTTAACATCTTTGTTAGTGATATAGCGGAAGGGCTGTCGAGTTAGGTTTGCCTCTTTGCAGATGATACCAAATTCTGCAATAGAGTAGACACCCAGGAAGGTGTAGATAACATGAGGAGGGATCTAGCTAAGCTTGAAGAATGGTCTAGAATTTGGCAACTGGGATTTAATGTTAAAAAATGCATTTGGGCTGCAGCAATCCAAGGGAGCAATACAGTATAGGAGGTGAAGTGCGGGACCTAGGTGTGGTTGTGTCTGATGATCTTAAAGTAGCTAAACAGGTAGAAAAGGCGATGGCAAAAGCTAGAAGGATGCTTGGGTGCATACGGAGAGGAATGTCTACTAGAAAAAAGGAGGTGATAATGCCTCTGTATACATCTTTGGTGCAACCTCATTTGGAGTATGGTGTGCAATTCTGGAGACCGCACCTTCAAAAGGATTTGAACAGGATGGAGTCGATGCAGAGGGTGGCTACTAAAATGATTAATGGGCTTCATTATAAAGCATATGAGGACAGACTTAAGGATCTTAATATGTACACCTTAGAGGAAAGGCGGGATAGAGGTGATATGATTGAGATGTTTAAATTCCTCCGTGGCATAAATGTTCAGGGAGAGAGCCTCTTTCAATTGAAAGCAAGTTCTGCTACAAGGGGACATGGGATGAGGGTGAAGGGAGATAGATTCAGGAGTGATATGCGGAAATATTTCTTTACAGAAAGAGTAGTGGATCCGTGGAATAGTCTCCCAGTGGAGGTGGTAGAGATGAGGACAGTAACTGAATTCAAAAAAGCATGGGACCAACACAGAGGATCTCTAAAGGTAAAAAGTGGACTGTTGTAGTTGTTGTTATGGAAGGACAGTCTAGATAGGCCATGTGGTCTTTTTCTGTCACCATGTTTCTATGTTTCTTTTTTTTTTTTTTTTTAATGCTTTATTTTCGTTTTATAACAACAAAGGAAAGGAAGACATACAGCTAAAAGACAGATACATACATAGAATATGATACATACACCAAAGTAAACCCCTGCCACCCCCCTCCCCCCTGCTTCTTCTCTAGAAACTAATCATTCCCGAAAACGGGCGTGTACTGACATTATTGTGGTACAAAACCTAACGGTGATCTGAGACATGATGAGTATACATTAAACAGACATGTCGGAGCAATGAGCAGATTGTACATAATCATTGAGCATCTGCCATTTAGACAAGCGAGAGTGAGTTTGGATATGGGGAATAGCTCTCCGAGGTATCTGCTCATATTTACTATATAAGCAGACGAGGTTCCACCATTCATTGGCAGTAATTCGAGAGCTATCCTTCCAATTCCTCGTGATTAAACAGATGGCTATACCCAGCATGAAATCAAGGAGAAAGCGACCCTTCTTAGGAAGAGAGGGGACCTCCGCCACTGAGTGGAGTCCCACAATCCTCCAAGAAAGAGGCTCGTGGAAGTGTAAGATGGATTGAATACGACCCCAGACCCGCCCCCAGTAAACCTGCAGTTGAGGACATTCATAAATAACATGAGCGAGGGTTCCCACAGCAGTATGGCAAGACCAACACTGGTCCCTAGCAGTTGTGTTCCATTTGGCTATTCTTTCTGGAGTATAAAAGCATCTATGTGCAAAAAAGAAGAGAGTTTGGGTAACAGAGGCAGATCGGGAAACCCGCACTACTTTGCTCCAGAAAACGCTCCATTGCACAGGGGTTAAAGTGGTTTGCAGTTCGCGTTCCCAGGCTTGTTGAGCTCTACAAGTAGCAGTATCGGTACCCTGACATAATAGTTTATAAAAGTTAGAGGCTACCCCATGTGTACTACTAATAGAGTGAATTAGTTCTAATAGCCCGTCCTCAGTAGGGGCAGAGGGCGGCAGGATTTGAGCACTTTTGAGGCAGTGTTGAAGCTGCATCAATTGAAAGTAATGTTTCGCTGGTAACGCAAATTCCTTTTGTAAATCAGAAAAGGTCTTCCAACGAGCTGCAGAGAAGAGTTGTTGGGGTGTCCAGATCCCCCTAGAGTACCAGGGTTTCCATGCGATCGTTTTATTTAGGACTTGAATTCTGGGGTTATTCCACAGCGGGAGTCCGTCCTGAGGACATACGTTTGGGCCCAGTGACAGAATGAGAGTGTTAAAGGCCGCAAGAGTATCGACAATCATTGGGGGATGGCGGGTGTCTACTTGATGGGACATACCGGGGAGATGGATCAACGGAATTGGGCTACTTAGCTCCTCTTCAATGTCAAGCCAAACTGGTCTGTTGTCTGTTGAGGCAGCTAGCCATCGGGCACCTTGTTTAAGTAGGAAGGCTTGATGATATCTAAGAAAATCAGGAAAGCGGGTACCCCCTAGTTCCTTCGTAGACTGTAGTTTTTGTTTAGCTACCCTTGGTGGTTTGCCCTGCCAGAGATAACGGACGAGAAGGCCCTCAATGTCTTTGTAGGTGTGTAGCGGGAGTAAGCAGGGCAGCATTTCTAAAATATAGTTCACTTTGGGGACTATCATCATTTTCACGGTTTCTAGGCGGCCCCACCATGTAAGGGATAAGGGAGACCAACGATTTGTGAGCTCACGGACTTTGGAGACTACCTCCTTGGCATTAAAACTAATAGTGTCTTCTAAAGGAGAACAGTAGTGGACCCCAAGATATTTCACCATGCGGGATTGCCAAAGGAAAGGAAAGGCTTGCATGTCAGCCTCATGTACCCAGCGGTTCAGTGGGAATGCTACGGATTTGGTCCAGTTTATTTTATAGCCCGATAATTGCGAGTATCCATCAATCAGGTCCAAGACAGCTGGGACCGAATCAAGGGACACGAAGAGCATAAGGTCATCTGCATATGCAGAGAGTTTAATCTCTCTGTGACTGAAGGGGACACCTCGAATACGTGCGGACTGTCTAATAAGGAGGGCGAGGGGTTCAAGAGCTAGATCAAAGAGCATTGGTGATAGGGGGCAACCTTGACGCGTGCCTCTTTGGAGATTAAAAGGCCGAGACTTAATGGCATTTACACAAATACTGGCAACGGGTTGAGAATACATGACTTGGAGGTATCGGAGGAAGCCCTCCCCAAAGCCATACCATCGGAGAACTGCAAATAAGAAGGGCCATTCTAGGCGATCAAAGGCTTTTTCAGCATCTAGAGAAAGACCCACCCATGGGTGGTCTAAATTGGCAGCACTGGATAGCACATGGCACAAGGTCCGAGCATTGTCAGCGGTGGAGCGGCCGGGTATAAAACCGCATTGGTCGGGATGGACTAAGGTGGCCATCCTGTCAGATAGCCGGGTGGCCAAAATCGTTGCGAAGATCTTATAATCGGCATTAAGTAGGGAGATTGGACGGTAGTTGGCGGTTAGCAGCGGGTCTCTGCCTTCTTTCTCAAAAACTACCACATTAGCTGCAGAAAAGGATCCCAAAGAGGATGCATCTACCGCAAGGGCAGTAAAGTAAAGTTTTAAGTAGGGAACTAAATCTGCACTGAACGTTCTGTAGAATTCTGTTGGGAGACCATCAGGCCCGGCGGCTCGACCCGAGGCTGTTCGTTTTAGGGCAGAATGGATCTCTGAAGTAGAGAAGGGTTCATCCAGCGCATCCCTATCAGCTTCAGAAAGGGTCGGCCGCTGAATACCAGAAAACAAGCGCTCGAAGGTCTCGGATGAGAACTCACATTCAGATTGATATAGACGGGTATAGAAATCCCGAAAGAGTTCTACGATATCGGAGTCTGTAGTCAGTATGCCCCCTCCCTGTGGGGCTCGAAGGGCCGCTACGCGTTTGGCTTCTTTTTGACCTTTCAAGGCGTTGGCTAAAAGTCGACCGGCTCGGTTGCTTTCACGGTAGTATGTCCCTTGTTGAAGTGCAATACTCTGAGAAGCTGCAGTTGAAAGGATTGCATTATATTGAAAACGGAGACGCTGTAAGCGAACTAAGACGCATGGATCAGTACGTGAAGTTAGAACTCGTTCGCCTGCTTTGATTTGTTGGTCTAGTATAAGGAGCTGCTGTTTGCGTTGTTTCCGCAGGTGAATTTGATAACTAGTGATCGTTGCACGAATGGCCGCTTTAAAACCCTCCCACCAAGCCCAATTTGCAGTGTCCTGGGGTAAATTAAAGTGAAAGTAATCTTGTATGGCTGCTCGAATGTCTAACTGGAACTCTGGTTGAGTTAATAGGGCTCTATCAAAGAACCAGGCCCCCGAATTCCCTTGGGGCGCAGTGGTGTGTAATTGAAAAGAAATAGCAGCGTGATCTGAGATATGTTGGGAGTGAATCTTTGCAGTGTCCACCTGAGGAACTAACAGTTTTGATATTAGAAAGAAATCTATGCGAGACTGGGATTTATGAGGGGAAGAGAAGAAGGTAAAGTCAAGCTCATTGGGGTGTAGTAACCTCCATAGATCGACTAAAGCAAGATCTTTGATCATAGAGGTAAGCGTAGTGTGACTCTTGGGGGGACCACTCGTCCTAGGCGGCTGTTTGTCAATCAGGGGATCAAGAACTAAATTGAAATCCCCCCCAATTATCAATGAAGTATTAGCAGAGGCCTGCGCAACCTGAGCAATGGTAGCAAAAAAGGCAGGGTCATCTACATTAGGAGCATAAAGGCATATACATGTAACTTCAAGGTTACCTATCTTGAGGTGAGCCCTGGACCATCTGCCTGCTGTATCTGAGCTAGTCGCAATAATAGTAGCATGCAGAGATTTCCTAACCAGTATGGCAACCCCACATTTCTTAGAAACAGCTGGGGAATAGGCGACCACCATGTAAGGTTTAATATTGAGTTTAAGAGTTTCCTTCGAATTTAAATGCGTTTCTTGGAGGAAAATCAGGTCCGCAGCTTCATGACTTAGATAGCTCAGGATTTTCTTCCGTTTTATCAGATTATTGATGCCTTTTACGTTCAATGATAAAATCTTACATGGTGCCATCAATCGGTAATAGACATTTTAGGTAAGGGCGCTTGAAAACATACAACATAAGCAGAATCTGTACAACAATGACATAATCACCGAGTATGCTGGCTAATACACCCCATATTGAAAAGCATGTACCAAAGTAACTTAGAGAAGAAGCAAAACCCCCAATGAATATGGCGACCCTATGTCTGCGGGAGGAGGCCCTAGAGAGGAGAATAGAGACATGAAAAAAGGAAAAGAAACACCAGAGTCCATAATTAATACTGTCTCTGATATTCATCGAGGCTACTCTGGGTAGATGGAGTCGGGTCACAAATATCATCAAAATAAGGCAACAAACCGCCCTCGACAGACTCTTTGCTGAACCGTGGCAAATCCAAGATGGCAGGTACAGCGGATATGAGAACACTGGTAGGAATACTCTGGAAGTCAGCGCATCAAGTCGGCTTCTTTAGCATCCAAAAACTCCGCTAGTAGATCAGGGTCCTCAAATGTTCTTGTCTGATTGTGAAGCGTGACTCGGAGCTTGGCCGGGTACATCAGGCCATAGCGTGCTTGTAATTGTTGAAGCCTCGGCCGGAATTCCAGAAAGCGCTTTCGGCGATCAACCGTGGGTTTAGCCAAGTCAGGATAGAAGGAGATCTTGTGGCTCTCAAACTCCATATGGCCCTTTGCCCGAGAGGCGCTGAGAATTTGCTCCACATGTTGATATCTCAAAAGTCGAAAGATGATAGGCCGCGGGGTCTTCCTGTTGAGCGTTATGTTTGTGGGTACACGATGAGCGCGATCGATCTCCAATTCTTTGGTAAAGGTGATTTGGAGCAGAGAAGGGAGGATTTTATATAAAAACTCCTTCATGTCTCCCGATTCCGCTCCCTCCGGTATGCCCACTAGTCGTAGGTTGTTGCGGCGCGCTCTATTATTGCCATCTTCCACTTCTTTTTGCAAGGCCCGCACCTGACGTTCAACTTTGTCGAGTTTGGACAGCCGGACCACATGGGAGTCTAATATGCTCTCCATTTTGTCCTGACGCGAGGAGAGCCCCTCTAGCCTGCCTTGCAATACACCAAGATCTTCCCGCAGCGCTCGGAGTGCTTCCCCGTTTGACTGCACGAGGTCTTTAACCCCTCTGATCTCTGCGAGGATTTCCTGCTGCATTTCGGGGCCCTCACGTAGAGCCAGCCCCTTCTGCGGGGACGGGGGTTCAGTTTTGGAGCGTTTGCCGTGAGAAGCCGCTGGAGATCCAAATTCCAGGCGCGTAGGTTTGGTCCCCGCCATCTCACCAATGTGCCCCGGTAAGATCAGAGCAGAAATTCAAGTATGTCCGGTGTTAATGCAGGATTCTGAGTAGGCCTCTCGGGAGCCTCAGCGTTATGCGACCATCCCGCTGGACATCGGGCTCCGCCTCCCATGTTTCTATGTTTCTATGTTTCTATGAGTATGCTTCTGAATGTGTGCATGTGTGTTTATATTTTGCTTGAGTGTGTGTGTGTGTGTGTGTGTGCATGCGTGCCCGTGTCTGTGGTTGTACCTGTGTATGTTCTCTTAGGCTTCCTTGGCTAGTATCATGATCTATGTACAGTAGATGTCTGGGTTATGCTGAATCTTAGTAAGACATGGCATGAACCGGAAAACGGCATAGATCATGCCTTTGTATGCGTGTGGGGGGGGTGGAGGAGGTATGTATATTTGTTCCGTGAGTATCTTCAATTCAGAGAATAGAAGGGAGTGGCTGGTTGAAAGGAACAATTCCTTTTCCTGTGTGTCAGCGTTTGCATGCTTCAGAAACTGTAATTGCTTCTTTCATAGAAATGTATTGGGCCTTTATTGGGTGGGGGGGGGGGGCTTTATTTCTCTGGAGCCCAAAATCTGATTTGGCCCATGTTTCCTTTTCACCAGTTTTTCTCCCATACCCAATTTGGTCTGTTCTGTTAAATCTTTGGAGAATTATTTGGCCCTCAGACAGACAGACATTTTTAACTTCGTATGTATAGTTTTTTCACAATATTCCATTGAGTTAAAAATTGAAATTACATTTCAACCGTTACATTTTTTGAAATGAGTACCAAATGTGGGCTAGAAATCAAAATTTGTGCAGTTGAAATTTTTTAGACTGCTTTTTCCTATTTCCATGAATTTATTAAAGGGATGCAATTAGGGTAGGAGATTTTACATTTGTCATTCCTTTCTTGTTTTGACTCCAACATTCTGGAGGATGTGATGCTGGTGTTCTGGGTCCTGGAGGCAACTAGTGCTAGTAACGTCGGCTTCTTCTCCTTGCAGCACCTGCCAATGCTTCTTCCTCCCATGAGGTTCGATGAGCTGTTTGAACTGCGCATGCAGCACTGCTACAGAGCTTAGACACCTCTGTGAATTGCAGGGAGAGGATGCATAGGCACATGCTGCAGCAGAAAGAAGTCGGAAGCACCAGAAAGGGCAGGGGTCCCGAGAGAATAGGGTTTGTGTGCACAAACACTCATGCTCTTGCAGAAGGTTGCCCCTTCAGCTCAGTCCAGCCATCATAGTGGAAGCTCTCAGCTGGTTGCCAGTGGCTAAATTTAGAACCTAATAAGCCTGATTCTAAATCTCATTACTAAGTTTTGCCTTTGAACGATAGCTGATGTTTCCTCCATCAGGGACTTTAAGCATCCCTTGTCCTTCGTAGCATCCCTTGTCCTGGCTAACCCCCAAAATAGAACCCAGTCTCTAATATGTCCAAACTTACTGAATTTATTTGAAGCCTACTCTTTGAAATTTTCTGAGAAATACAATGTCTATCATGAATTTTATAGGAAACATTTGGAAACCATCTAATTTTTTATTATGAGTGCTTTGGCAAAAATAAATATAGGTATTTAGAGTGCTGTCAAAATACTGAAAGATAGAAATGTGCCTAAACATTGAGAGAAAACAGCACAATTCAAAGAATGATGACTTGCTTAGAAAAAAATGACTTCTTTTTTCTTTGTGCCAATCTGTCATTTGCTGCTGCTAGTGATGTGAAAAAATAGAGTCTTTTTAATGTGCCTAAATATTTGTGAGAAATTCCACCATGGCTGCGATTTGCTTCTCAATCATTACGTAAATCATAAATTGCCCTTTGATTCTCCTTTTCTCTTTGGTACTGTAAATAGGAGTAAGATCTGTCCAGTGTGCTAGTTTGTCTGCGATGTTACAAAGGAAGAGAGAGAAGGATCTTGCTACCTCTTTATAGCAGTACGATAGCTACCATTACTACCCAAACATCGACTATAACCACCTAACCAGTACTGCAAGATCAGGGCTATACTGTTACTATGATAGGGGTTAGTGGTCTATGCTCAGGGTCCTGAGGGACTACACTCCACTAGCATCACCATACACTATTGTTTTTCTATTTTTTGCATCATGTTTCCTGTATGTCTGTCTGATGCTAAGCTCTGAGGAGTAGCGATGGCCAATTAAGAGGTCAATATTTAAAGAAGTGGCACACATTATCAAGGATGCGGTGGAGGCCGCTGGAATTACAATCCACACAAATCCCCATCAATTTACTGTTAGATCAAACACAATCTATTATTTTCAATTTATCAGACCATTCTCTTTCAGATGAAGAAACTCAAGTTCTACAAAAGGGACTTTCTTTTGTTCCCACTCAATTGTATGATTTTTTTTACAATTTTTTTCGACGAGTACAGGTGGTGTGGTATTTTTCCCAACATGAATCGGTGTCATCTACATCAAAACTACCCATCTGCTTGACTTAGACTCCTCCGGGTTTGATTGATAATAATATTCTAGCTTTCAAATGAGTGGTGTTATATGATGTTACCCATATGACACTATGGGAACCGTCCTAATGTTACTGGCGCTAGTTGCAGCATTAATGTGAGGAATGCCATATAAGGTAGTGAGCGTTCCGGCGACAAGGTAGCAATGAATCTGCATCGCGCAATAGAGGGTGTCTTGGCTCGTTAACGCACGTTAACCATAAGTCCATGCCAGCGCTGTACTAGAAGCTATAGAGATGTAGCCCACTGGTTACTGCAATGACTGTGGCAGCAGAGGTCATGAGTTCAATCCCACAGTGGTGTTATTTAACAAGGCTGTCTGAAGGATATCCTTTTCATTTAAATCAGTGCTGCCAGCAAAAACACCCTCACAGTGCCGTAACCTAAGGTGCCTTATAGGGTGCCCTATAAGGCGCCCTATAGGGCACATTATAAAGTGCCCTGTCCACCAAGGCACCTTATAATGTGGTTTATAGGGTGCCTTATGAGGCACCTTAGTTAACGGCACTTTGAGGGTGTTTTTGCTGGCAGCACTGATTTAAATTAAAAGGGCAGTCAATGCAGATCTGTATTTCACATAGGGCAGTGGCAGAAGGCCTGGAAAGGCTCAGCTGTTCCCAGCTTTATTTTGCAAATGTGCATAATGAGGAGCAGAGGATTGTGGGTATGGCCTGAAACAGAGTGGATTGGCCAGGATGTGTCTGCCTCAGCAGTAGGGACAATGGCTGAGACATCATAGTGCCCATTTGACACGTGCATTGCCTGGGTGGCCACAGCATGTCACTTTCACTGTTTCTTTTCAGAAACTTTCCTTTGTTGGTGCTAAGCGCCATTTTGGGCATTAGGCCCCATTTTTCCAAAATCATGGAAAAGCCAACTAGTGGTTTTAAAAAATGTACTAAGTGTGGCGGTACCATTTCCATCATTGACACCCATGATTGGTGTCTAAAATGTTTAGGACCTGATCATTCTCCAACTGAATGTCTCTCCTGCATGGGGATGACTAAAAGAGGAAGACAGAACCGGGCCGCAAAGCTCGGTACCCTCTTTTCTTCAGATGCCAGATCCATTGCATCGACATCATCAAGGGCCTCTTCTTCCTCCAATGGATCTCAGGTAACTAAACACAAAAGCCGGTCCTCAAAGGGTAGCTCTCCTGCTAAGCATCGAGAGGCCATTGGCATTGCCCTTGAGGGAACGACACCAGCAAAACAGCCCCAGCGGGAGGCTTCGGTTTCCAAAGCATCGATGGGGCTTCAGGATGTTCTCGAGGCTTCAACCTCGCAAGAACTACCTATGCCATGCTCAGGGGTTCCAGCCGTTCTTACCAGTACCAACACCCAGGCATCGGCAGCGTCGATAGACCAGAGATTTCTTGCTATCTAACGCAGTATCGCAGCTCTTCTCTCAGCTGCGGTACCGGTGGTCCCAAGGGCACCGGTGCCGACATCGACACCGATGTCAGTACCGACACCGGTACCGATGCCAACGATGCCGGTACCAATGGTACTGACCCCGATGGTAATTCTTTCCATTCCACCTCCGGCTGGAGTGGATAAAGTGGTACCGGGTCACCTCGGTACCGACTTCGATCGGTACCGGGATCGTGCTTTGCAGGAGCATCGGAGTCAGGAATACTTTGAGCCCTCCGATTCCAAAGACTCTGACAATTCTGCTGGCACTAGAGGGTTTCTCTTAAAAGATCCCTCTTCTTCCCAACGCAGAATGTCACCTCCAGAGGACATGTCATTTCAGGATTTCATCCGTGATATGGCTAAAAGTCTTTCAATCACAGTAGCTCCTGAAGAGGAATGCAGAGCAAAGGAATTGGAAATCCTCCAATATCCTAAAGCTCCTAAGGAGGCAGCTACTCTGCCTATCCATGAAATTCTGCATAACTTGATGCTCAGAATGTGGGAGACACCTCTGACTACTTCTCCTCACTCTAGGAGACTTGATACTATGTATTGAGTCCCACTATGTCCTGGATTTCAGAAAACTCAGCTGTCACACCATTCAATGGTAGTGGAGTCAGCCATGCGTAGGATGAAAAGTGCTAAAAGACATGCATCCAATCCTCCAGGTCGTGAATGCAGGACTCTGGATGCTTTTGGATGCAGAACTTTTCAAGCTTCCATGCTTTCAGCTAGGATCAGCTCATATATCCTATATATGGGAATGTTCCTCAAAGAAATCACAGGAGACTTGGAACTTATGAGCCCATTTCTCCCAGATGATTAGAAACAAGACTTCCTTACTCTGGTTAAGTATGCTCAGGATGTCTCCAAGTTTGTCAATCGTGCAGCATTTGACTGTTTCGAATGCATCAGCAGAACTTCTGCTATTGCCATTGTGCACGACGCATTGCCTGGCTACAGGCATCAGACTTGGAGACTTGGGTACAGGACAAGTTGGGCAACATTCCTTGCACGGGAGAAAATCTCTTCGGCAAGAACTGGCAGGAGAAGGCTAATGAGTTAGATGCTGACAATTCTACCTTAGATAGATTGTCAAAGTCTACAGCCACTCCAGCCAAAAGAAAGCCTCATAAAAAACCCTCTTTTAGCAAAAAGAGGAAGTTTTATCCTTCCTATAACCATCAGACTCAAGCTCCAGGTCAGTTTGCCCAAAAGGGACAAACTAGACAACAAAAGAAACCAAAAGGCCCGAGAGCCCAACCAGCTCTCCAGGTTCAGTCCCCTCAAGGGCTTTGACTCCTTCCTAGAGAGCTTTGCCTTCCTGCCTTTGAGGGGTCCTCAACCCCTCAATATTCCTGGCAGGTTATGCCACTTTGTCAACAGATGGCATCAGATAACAGCAGAAGATTGGACTTTGTCCATTGTAGGGGAGGGGTACAAACTTCATTTTCACAGCTTACCCCCTCCTACAATTCTAAAGCAGTTCAATTCACAAACCTCTGCAGACAATCTGCTAGATCACGAGGTCTCCACACCTCTTGCCCAAGGGGCAATAGAGGAAGTACCCATTCTTCAACAGGATGCAGGGTTCTACTCCCCCTATTTTCTTATCCCAAAGAAAACAGGGGGACACAGACCCATTCTAGACCTCAGAGAATTGAACAAATATCTGTTATGAGAAAAATTCAAGATGATTTCTCTGGGAACTCTTCTGCCATCCCTTCAAAGCCAGGACTGGCTTTGCTCTCTAGACTTAAAGGATGCATGCACTCACATTCTTATCCATCCAGATCACAGGAAATTTTTATGTTTCCTTTTCATGGGAAGACATTTCCAGTATAGGGTTCTTCCTTTTGGTCTGACTTCAGCACCAAGGGTATTCATTTATTTATTTATTACAGGCTCTTATATACTGTACTATTTAGCATCAGCGCGGTTTACAATATAACAATAGACCAGAACAACAAGCTGTTTGGTTTTACATAGAACAGGTACGAGAACTTGGATAAACATGGGGAAATTGTTAACTGAGACTATTTACATATGTATTTACATGTATATACAGCAGGATTTATTCTTAGATTGAGTTGGGTCCTGTGGAACAGGTGTTCAAAAAGGGGATGGCTGGTCTGGTAATATTGGGGGAATAGGTGGGATTTGAGTGCCTTTCTGAAAAGAGTTAGATCGGTGATAGCCCGAATCTCCGGTGGTAAGGTGTTCCAGCACTTAGGGGCATAGAAGCTGAAAGCTCTGTTAGACGTCGCTATTGAGCATTTTGTTGCTGCCTTAGGGATTGCTAGCGCGTTTGTAGATATCGTTCTCATGAAATTCATGAAATGCATGGCAGTAGTAGCTGCATTTCTACGAACTCTGGGGATTTTTGTCTTCCCTTACTTAGACGACTGGCTCATCCGAGCCTCCACAGTGACAGAGGCCAGTACTGCACTGTCTCGTACAATGCGAATCCTCCAATACTTGGGATTGGTAATAAACTTCCTTAAATCTCAACTAGTTCCTTCCCAATGCCTAGAATTCATAGGAGCCTGTCTGGATACCAGACAGGCAAGGGCTTTCCTTCCACAAGCCCGGTGTCTTCGCATAATGCAGTTAGCTTCCCAAGCAGCAGGCAAATCCTCCCTCACTGCTCAGGAGCTACTGCAGTTACTGGGACACATGGCATCCACAGTTCATGTAGTCCCATATGCTCGCCTCCACATGCGAGCAGCTCAGTGGACCCTCTCCACACAGTGGACACTGGCCACGGGTCATTTGTCGGACAAAATAACAACCTCTCAACGACTAATTTTGTCCCTCCAATAGTGGCAATCATTAGAAAATCTGACAGTAGGGTCTCCTTTCCATCAACCCCTCTTTGAGGCCACTCTAACAACAGATGCATCATAGGTGGGTTGGGGAGCACACCTGAATCATCTTTCTACCCAGGGCACCTGGACTCCACAGGAGGTTGGTTTACACATAAACCTCCTGGAGTTAAGAGCAATTTATTTAGCTCTTTGAGTGTTCCACGCCCAGCTCAGCTACAAGACAGTCCTAGTCCAGACGGACAATCAGGTAGCCATGTACTATGTGAACAAGCAGAGCAGGACAGGCAACAAAGCTATACGACTATGGGCCCTCACCAGAGAGCATCAAATTCACCTTCTAGTGGTATATCTTTCAGGCATTCAAAACCTTTGGGCAGACAAACTCAGTCGAGTACTGCTACCTCACGAGTGGTCACTCCACCTAGACCAGGTGGCAAAGATATTTCATCTCTGGGGCACTCCAGACATAGACCTCTTTGCAAGTCCACTGAATGCCAAACTTCCCCGGTTCTGTTACAGAATTCTGGTGCACAACTGTCAGGCAAGGGATGCCTTCCTCCTTCACTGGAGTCAGGACTTCCTTTATGCCTTCCCACCCATTCCCCTCATCCCCAAGACACTCTTCAAACTTCAGAGAGACAGGGGTCGCATGATTCTCATAGCACCACAATGGCCACGCCAAACGTGGTATTCCCTGCTTCTTCATCTCTCTCAAGCAGCACCTCTGGAGTTAGGGCATGCTCCAGATCTCCTTTCCCAGGAGAACGGGACGTTATGGCACCCGAATCCCCAGTCCCTGCACCTCACGGCCTGGTTGTTGAAGGCTTAGACTTCCAGGATTTCAACCTGTCCCAGCAGGTAAAAGATATCCTTCAGGCTTCTAGGAAACTTTCCACAAGAAGATCTTATGCCTTCAAGTAGAAACATTTTACTATATGGTGCTCCAAAAAGGGATTAAACCCCCTGGTCATACCCTTAGAATCAATACTAGAGTATCTCCTTCACATCGAATTCTGGGCTAAAGACCAATTCGGTAAGATTCCATCTTAGTGCCATTGCAGCTTCTTATAAGCCTCTAAATGGACAACCAATTTCCTCTCATCCACTCCTATCGAGATTTATGAGAGGCCTTTTATTAACTAAACCTCCCATCAAGCCACCACCGGTAGCATGGGATCTAAATCAAGTTCTCGGGCAGCTCATGAAGCCGCCTTTTGAGCCTTTAGCCACTACAGCCCTTAAGCTTTTGACTTGGAAAGTCATCTTCCTGATTGCAATCAAGTGCAACGTTATGCACCTAGGGAAGAACAACCCAAACTATGGTTACACAATGCAAGGTTCCACATTAGGAACCACCACCCAGGAAAAAGATTTAGGCGTCATTGTGGATAACATGTTAAAACCCTCGGCCCAGTGTGCAGCGGCAGCCAAGAGAGCAAATAGAATGCTAGGTATCATAAGGAAAGGAATGGAAAATAAAACAGAAGATATTATAATGCCTCTATATCGTTCCATGGTGAGACCACACCTTGAATATTTTGTGCAATTCTGGTCGCCGTATCTTAAAAAGGATATAGAGTTGTGGCAGGTGTAGGCCCGTGATCCACTTTGTCTGATATAAGCAAGCGAGCTTAGCTAGCTTGACCTGTAAGTGAAGCTAGTGGAGAGGCCTATGGGAATTGCACATCCCCCAATCTGCTCCTGTAGAGCAAGGACATAGCAAGAGTATTGAACTAGCTTAGATAAGCAGAACTGGAAGATGGAAAAATACAGAAAAATATGTTTAAAAGTCACTGATAAGAAAAGTACATCTGCAAGGGATTTAATTAGGACTGCTGACAGATGAGTTGCAGAGCCCTGCTCCCCTACACGCACAAATTGGCTCAATGGCCTTGGAAGTATGAAAGTAACAAGTTGATGAACTGGCCATTGTAATTGGGACTAGAAGGGGGGTAAGCAGGTGCTGAGCCCACTGAAGGAACATAATTGGATAATCATATCAGTACCGGGACCAATAGAAGGGGTACGGGAGGTACGGGAGAGTACCGGGACCAATGAAATGTTTTTCTATACCTAGAATGGAGTAAAAGTCTATAAAAGTTGTTGTATTGCCAGAAAACTTTGCTCAGCCATTTTGAAATTGACTTTGCTTGAGACTTGTGCACAAATAAATGATTTGGACCTTCTGAACAGACTCCTGGTATTATTGGTTTGTCTGCGCTCTGCTGCTACATATTCTTGGTGCGTTGGCCGGGAAGTTGTGGAATCAGAGTGTATATAGGGCAATATACCACGACTTTCCGCCTCTATAGGCTTGGTCCTGCCGGGATCGCGCCCTTCCGACGGGGGCTACTCCCTGGCGCCGCCGGTCTCTTGCATCGGAGGGAGCTGGTCGGACCTCGGCGGGTGTCGAGCCCGGCTGGAGCCAACGCCTCGAACCCGAGTGAGGGGAGTCCGAGGTCCAACTCATGCGCCTGCTTGGGAAGTTTGAGGACCGGATCCGGTGAGTAGAGTTTTGATTTGTTATGTCTAGACAGATAAGAAAGAGCAGTGCTGCCATTTGAACTTGGAATTTGGAAATTGGTAAGAGAGCCTGATCACCTCTCAAAGACGGGCCGAGTAACCCCGCATGAGTATTCGCAGGGCGAAACCCCCATCTTTTTGTATTTTGGAAATTGAATAAGACTAGTCAGAATAGATAGAAAGAAATGCATTCTGGGATACGTTGCTAGCATGATTGTGTGAATGAAGTGTGGATGAGAGGTCTGGCAGCACGGACCAAGTGAAGGCGGACCCCTGAGTAGTGCATTTCCTGACCGGGCGACCGCGTTCAGGTCGCGAAAAAGGGGAAGCGATTGTCGTCTTGTCTTGTTATTTGTTCTCCTTATACGTTTCCAGGGCCATGAGGACCCCTTACCCACGGTCCGCCCTCCTTTTCCCTTTTGTCTGTTGTTGCGCGCACACATCAAAATGGGAGGGGCGGGGTCTACTAGGAACACTCCATTAGAATGTATGATCGCACATTTTAAAGAGGGATATTCTGGAGATTATGGTATTAAAATGACAGCAGCTCGTTTACAAATTTTGTGTACTAGGGAGTGGCCCGATTTAGACCCTACCTGGCCCCGAGAGGGAACTTTTAATGTAGAAATTATTCAGTTAGTACACCGTAGAGTGCGGATAGCGCACCCCGATCAGTACCCCTATATAGATTCCTGGTTAAGTATTTGTGAAGATCCGCCCCCTTGGGCGCGGCGCTGTTATGAAGAACAGTGCAGAATAATGTTAGCTAAGACAGATTGTAGTCAGAAAACAGAACAGCCTAGAACGAAAGGGCAGGATAAGAAGTCCAGGAAGAAGCCCATCCTGGTAGATCCTGATTCCCCAGAAATGATTCCCCGACAGCCTCGAACCCCAGGCCTAGTAAGAGCTGCCCGGCGTCCCGCCCCAGAAACCCCGAGACAGTCAAGACGGGACCCCACCCCAGAGCTATTACCTGAAGAACAGGAAGAAGAGTCCCCTTTGTTTGAAGATGAATCGTCCGGGACAGAAAAAGGAGAGTCAGATACAGAAATAGAGCAATTAGAAACTGAAACTTCCATAAGTGATACTGACAGTGTAAAAATGGTAGCTAGCGCTAGTTTGCCAGTGAAAAGCACATCCAAAGTGAAACATGTAGAAAAGAAGAAGGTGACCCCTGACAAGACAGTTACGAAAATATCCCTTAGATCCCAAAAGATATCTACTGCCAAGATGATGCCCTTACGGCAAGTCCCAGGGGTGCCCGTAAAGAATGATAATGATGAGGTGGTAGCGGGACCCCTGAGTTATGTGTATGTCCCTTTCTCCACAACTGATTTGTTAAATTGGAGGACACATTATGCCTCCTATACTGATAAACCCTTAGAACTTACAGAGTTAGTGAATACTATTATGGAAACTCACCAACCCACTTGGGCAGATTGCCGCCAGCTCCTGACCACTCTATTCACGACAGAGGAGCGAGCACGAATTAGAAAAGCAGCTATTGATTGGCTGGCGGATAACCCTGTAGCTCCGGGACCGGGACCATCGGGAAGCGGCCCAGAGAGAATTCCCGAATGAAGACCCCCGATGGGATCCAAATACAGAGCAAGGATCCACAGCCCTAGCCCGTTTTCGCCAAGGCTTCTTACAAGGTCTGAAAAGGGGGGGCCAGAAAGCTATGAACCTTTCCAAAGTTGCAGGAGTTATCCAAGGAATAGATGAGAGCCCTGCAGAATTTCATGAAAGATTAACTGAAGCATACAGAATGTACACTCCCTATGATCCCGAGGCACCAGGAAGTTTATGTATGGTGAATTCTGCTTTTGTAAACCAATCTCAACCAGACATTAGACGTAAATTACAAAAATTAGAAGGGTTTGCGGGCATGAATACAACACAGTTACTGGAAGTCGCTCATAAAGTGTATGTGAATCGTGATAATGAAAGGCAGAGAGAATGTGATCGAAAGATGAAGAAGAAAGCTGATTTTTTGGCTGCGGCCATAGTTGAACAGAAGAGGGGAGGTATCCCTAGTCTACGGAGCAGAGGAAGGGGGCGGGGCCGAGGTGGAGGCCGGCCCCAGCAGCTAGGCGTAAACCAATGCGCCTATTGCAGAGAAGAAGGACATTGGAGAGATGCATGCCCGCAACTCAAAGACGCCCAGCAGGATGACGAAAACAATCATCAGTGGCGAGAAGAAAGACGAAGCCGTCCCCAAAACCGTGGAGGAGCCAATCGAGAAGAATTCCAGCGAGAAAGAGGAGGAGCTATCCAAGCATTGACTACGACAATCCATGATGAAAATGACGTGGACTAGGACAGACCGGGCTCCGAGTTTGCTTTAGGTCTCCAGGAGCCTATGGTCAGAATACAAATAGGAGACCAAGTTATGAACTTTATGGTTGATACTGGAGCAGAACATTCAGTAATAGACAAGAAGATAGCCCCATTTTCTACAAAAGCAGTCACCATTATAGGAGCAACTGGTGCCAAAGCTACAAAATCTTTTCTTCAGAATCGTATATGCAGTCTAGGAGGACAGCAAATAACTCATCAATTCCTTTACATGCCCGAATGTCCAGTGCCACTACTGGGACGAGATATGCTAGCCAAACTTCAAGCACAAATATCTTTCTCTGAAAAAGGAGAAATGCAAATGACAGTAAATCCCCAAGTCAAACCAGCAGGAATAATGCTGCTGACAGTTCCCCGAGAAGAAGAATGGAGGTATTACATTGATGACTCTGTCCAAGACACTTATTTCGAACAAACTTTAAAGAACATTCATGCACCACCTGGAGTATGGGCAGAAGGCAGTCCTCCAGGCCTAGCCAAACATATAGCCCCAGTAATTGTAACCCTTAAGCCTAGTGCTACACCAGTACACGTCAAACAGTACCCTCTCCCAAGAGCTGCAATTGAAGGCATTCATCACCACTTGCAAAGATTACTCGAATATGGCCTATTAAAAGTATGTCAATCCCCATGGAACACTCCACTTTTGCCAGTAAAGAAACCTGGGACAAATGATTACCGCCCAGTGCAAGACCTAAGGAGAGTGAATGATGCAGTTGAAACTATACATCCAGTTGTACCCAATCCTTACACTCTTCTAGGACTGATACCTGCTGAAGCTACCCATTTCACTGTACTAGATCTAAAAGATGCATTCTTTTGCATAAGATTAGCCCCTGTAAGTCAAATATTGTTTGCATTCGAATGGCAGGACCCCATCTCTGGAAGAGGGGGCCAACTCACATGGACACGATTACCCCAAGGATTCAAAAATTCGCCTACCATCTTTAGTGCTGCATTGAATCAAGACCTTTCAAGCTATCCAGTGGCCCCGGGGAAGAGAGTGCTTCTCCAATACGTGGACGATCTGCTGATAGCTGCCGTATCAGAAAGTGAATGTATACAAGCCACCAAAGACCTCTTGCAGTTACTAGATGAAGCTGGATATAAAGTTTCCAGAGCAAAAGCACAACTATGCCAAAAAGAAGTGAAATACTTGGGTTTTCGTATAACCCAAGGAAGCCGAAGATTAGGCAGAGAAAGAAAAGAAGCAGTATGCAGAATTCCAACCCCAACAACCAGAAAGCAAGTCAGAGCCTTTCTGGGAGCGGCAGGATATTGCCGAATTTGGATACCCAACTTTGCCCAAATTGCCAAACCACTGTATGAAGCCACAAAAGGAGAGGAAAAGTCGCCACTGGAGTGGGGACTTGAGCAGGATACAGCCTTCAAGAAGTTAAAGGAAGAATTGATGTCATCACCAGCACTTGGACTACCAGATGTTCACAAGCCTTTCCACTTGTTTGTACATGAAGCACAAGGAAATGCCTTAGGCATGTTGACTCAGAAATTGGGAAATTGGGAGCGACCTGTAGCATATCTATCGAAACAGTTGGACACTGTGGCCAAAGGATGGCCACCATGCCTGAGAGCAGTTGCAGCTACAGCATTATTAGTGAGTGAAGCAGACAAGCTCACATTAGGACAGAACATACGAGTCACTGTGCCACATGCAGTCCTTGCCCTCATGGAACAAAAAGCAAATTATTGGCTCACCAATTCCCGAATGTTGAAATACCAGAGCATGTTATGTGAAAACCCACAGATACAACTGGAAGTGAGTCATGCCTTGAATCCAGCCACCTTGATACCCATTAGTGAAGAACTCCCAGAACATGACTGTATCGAAGTCATGGACACTGTATTCTCCAGTCGACCTGACCTGACAGATGTGCCCATAGACAATCCTGACCAAGTCTATTATGTTGATGGGAGTAGTCTCATCCTCAGTGGACGACGCTGTGCTGGATATGCAGTTGTCACTCAACATGAAGTAGTTGAGTCATCAGCTTTAGCCTCAGGCACATCAGCTCAGAAAGCCGAATTGATAGCACTCACCAGAGCATTATTATTAGGAGCGAAACTTGTGCTAAATGTATATACAGATTCCAAATATGCCTTCACTACTCTACATGCCCATGGAGCTCTCTATAAAGAACGAGGGCTCATCACATCCGGAGGAAAGTCAGTCAAGTATGGTCCCGAGATACTGATGTTACTTGATGCAGTTTGGGCCCCAACTCGTGTAGCTGTCATGCATTGCAGAGGACATCAAGCAGGAAAAGGAGAAGTTGCCCAAGGAAATAGGTTTGCAGATGCCTCAGCACGACAAGCAGCTATGACGGGACAAATTACACCACAAGCTATGCCAATGCAAGCAGCATTGTTTCCAGTACCTCTGAATTTATGGACACCACGATATACCACCAAAGAATTAGATTACTATTGTAACAAGGAAGATGGAGTACTGAAAGATGGATGGATTGAGCTGCCACCAGCAGAGGGCAGTCAACCCCCTGGACGAATCGTAATTCCTGAACTGTTAGGACCATCTTTTGTCAAAGTTTTTCACGAAGCCACCCACTATGGGAAAAGTGCTATGGAAAAAGCACTCAGACCACATTTTTACATTACTCTATTGACAACCATATCAGCTTCAGTAGCACGTCAATGTCTAACTTGTGCCAAAAATAATGCCAAGCAAGGCCTTATAACGGCACCCCGAGTTCAGTCAGGAGGTGTAACCCCCATGCACAACCTCCAAATTGATTTTACTGAAATGCCAAGAGCCAATGGATATCATTACCTATTAGTATTAGTCTGTACTTTCTCTGGGTGGGTAGAAGCCTTCCCGACCAGAACTGAGAAAGCCCGAGAAGTCACCAAAGTTTTAATGAGAGAGATTGTCCCTAGGTATGGAATTCCAGCAGTAATAGGGTCAGACAATGGACCCTCATTTGTCTCCCAGATTACTCAACAGTTAGCAAAAGCTTTGCAGATACAATGGAAGCTCCACACTGCATACAGACCCCAGAGTTCAGGGAAAGTTGAGCGAATGAATCCAACCCTAAAAGCCCAAATGTCTAAGCTTTGTCAGGAGACACACCTAAAGTGGCCCCAAGTGCTCCCAATTGCTTTACTCAGAATACGCTCAGCTCCTGTAAAATCAACAGGATTTTCCCCTTTTGAAGTTCTGTATGGTAAACCCCCACCAATAGTGCAGGGAATTAAAGGAAGTTTAGCCCAAATTGGTTCAGAAATAACCAGGCAAGAACTCCTAGCTCTTAGTTTTGTTCTGCAGACTCTCCATGCGTGGATCCAAGACCAGTTGCCTATCAACTTGACGGAACCTCTACATCCCTACCAGCCTGGTACCTCGGTGTGGATCAAAGATTGGAAGAAGACACCGTTGGAACCCCATTGGAAGGGACCATACACCGTCATCCTGTCTACCCCAACTGCAGTAAAGGTAGCAGAAATCGACACCTGGATCCACCACAGCAGAGTCAAGCCCGCCGCTGATCCTGAACCTGAGCAGTGGACAGCAGAGCAGCATCTTGATGCACCCTTGCGAGTTACTCTGAGACGGCAACCAGCAACTTAGACACTTTGTCACAGTGCCTTGCAGTAGCCAAGTCTTTCGAAGAGGATTGCTGTTTTCCATGCAGCAACAGTTTTGTTTCAACGAACTCAATCTGTGTGTGATTTTGCACACTACTTTGATACTACATTAATTAACCATACTTCAAAAACCAACTGAAATTGCTAAGTTGGTTGAGGTGTGATGGACAACTTGAGGATCTTCAATCAACACTCAGCACCCGTTGAATTGCTTCATTAGCGAACGGGACGAAGAAAAAGAACGTCGTGGTCAAGATTTGCAAGCTGAGGATTCAGAAGAACTCCAATCAACATGTATCTTTACTTTTGCTTTGCCCTGGTTGCCTGCTTTGGAGGTTTTGAACTGACTTATGCTTTACCTCCATGCACTGCTTGCATTACTTCTACTCGAACTGGACTAAAAGTAACTCAGACTTTGATTTACCATTCTTATTATACCTGCACTGGAAAAGTGACTCGGTGTATTTATAACACCACTGAACTAAATGTTTGCACCAATGGTAAATCTAGAGTATGCTATAATCCGCATCAGAATCCATCCTATTACACGTTGGAAATACGATGGAAGGATGCAGATGGACCCATAATAACTGCTACGCCACCACTTAAAGACATTACTAGACCTGTTGTTTTGAATTTTGATGCATGTAATGTCATAAACAGAGATAGTCGCTCCACCTGTGGTACCTGGGAAAAAGCGTATCGGGATGACCATAAGTATATGTGCCCAGAAGGTGCCATAGGATGGAGAAAGTGTACAGGTAAAAAGGAACCAGGCTATAGTACTGCCCCTGAAGCAGATTACTATTGCCCGGATTGGGAATGTGTTTTTTATGCTACATGGAATAAGGGTATAGTTGACGAAAAGATAGATAAACGAATGGCCACTTTAACCAAGTCGACAACAAATGATAAATGTCAGAAAGATGCTTGTAACCCCTTACACTTGCAGATACACAATCCTAATGCATGGAAACAAGGATACAAGTTTGGTTTACGTATTGCTGGTGGAGCAGTAGATCCGGGAGCCATTGTGTATATCAGATTGAATACCCAAGCCCACAAGTCATCTAAATATCATATCCATAATACCTTCTATGAGGCCATGCATGTAAATAAGTTTGAAATCCCTCACCCTTCTCAGAATTTATTTTTAGAATTAGCTGGAGCAGTAGTATCTAGTCTTAAAATCTCAAATTGTTATTTCTGTGGCGGAACCCAAATGGGAGACCAGTGGCCATGGGAAGCTCAAGAACTAAATTATTCTCTGACTTACAATCAGACTGAATTACACAAGACTACTAGCGAATGGGTGTTAGCGCACTCAATTGTTGGACGTCTTTGCTATACCAGAACTGGACCTCAGTTCACCCAACAGGTAGGACAGCTGGTCTGTCTCAGCCAGAAATTCTATAATGCCACTACCAAAAAGACGTCATGGTGGTCAGGAATCAAACACCCTGAACCTCCTAACCCATTAGCCAGATTTCCTGAACTTGCTGATTTATGGACTAATCTTGCCAAGACCCATGTCTGGCAAGCCCCACCAGGCCTATATTGGATCTGTGGAAACCGAGCGTATGCACGACTCCCGCCACAATGGGGAGGAGCATGTGTCTTAGGGACCATCAGACCTTCCTTCTTTCTTTTAAACACTGAACATGGAGAACAATTAGGATACCCAGTATATACTACCCACCGACACAAAAGAGCCTTGAGACAGAAGAGATCACCCCTCCAGGTAGGCAAGTGGGAGAAGTGGCAGGGTGATGATTGGCCGCCAGAAAGAATCATTGAGTATTATGGACCTGCCACTTGGAATGATGATGGAATGTATGGATATCGAACCCCAGTCTATATGATTAATCGTATTATTCGCTTACAAGCAGTAGTTGAAATAATAACCAATGAAACTAGCCAAGCTCTCACACTTTTAGCTAGACAAAGCACTCAGATGCGCACTGCTATATATCAGAATCGCTTAGCACTTGATTATTTGTTAGCAGCTGAAGGAGGAGTATGTGGTAAGCTGAATTTAACTAATTGTTGTTTGAAAATAGATGATAAGGGTCAAGTAGTTAAAGAAATTGCTAAAGATATGCAAAGACATGCTTATGTGCCAGTGCAAACTTGGCACTCATTGAAATTCCCTAAATGGTTTGCTAACCTTTTCTCATGGCTGGGAGGATTTAAAACTTTCCTTATATTAGTACTAATACTTGTTGCTGTTATTTTGTTATTACCATGTTTAATCCCATGTTGTATGCGTTCTATTCATAATGCTATCGAAAGTACAGTAGAGCGGAAGACCGCAACTAAGATTATGGCCTTGTACCAACCACGACCTCCTACAGGTAGATGAAATTCTATGATTACAACATAACTATTTTGAAGTGATTTAATTCTCACACCTTATTAAGCAATAGGGTGAGATTAATCAAAGGGGGGAATGTGGCAGGTGTAGGCCTGTGATCCACTTTGTCTGATATAAGCAAGCGAGCTTAGCTAGCTTGACCTGTAAGTGAAGCTAGTGGAGAGGCCTATGGGAATTGCACATCCCCCAATCTGCTCCTGTAGAGCAAGGACATAGCAAGAGTATTGAACTAGCTTAGATAAGCAGAACTGGAAGATGGAAAAATACAGAAAAATATGTTTAAAAGTCACTGATAAGAAAAGTACATCTGCAAGGGATTTAATTAGGACTGCTGACAGATGAGTTGCAGAGCCCTGCTCCCCTACACGCACAAATTGGCTCAATGGCCTTGGAAGTATGAAAGTAACAAGTTGATGAACTGGCCATTGTAATTGGGACTAGAAGGGGGGTAAGCAGATGCTGAGCCCACTGAAGGAACATAATTGGATAATCATATCAGTACCGGGACCAATAGAAAGGGTACGGGAGAGTACCGGGACCAATGAAATGTTTTTCTATACCTAGAATGGAGTAAAAGTCTATAAAAGTTGTTGTATTGCCAGAAAACTTTGCTCAGCCATTTTGAAATTGACTTTGCTTGAGACTTGTGCACAAATAAATGATTTGGACCTTCTGAACAGACTCCTGGTATTATTGGTTTGTCTGCGCTCTGCTGCTACAAGTTATTAGGAAAGGTTCAGAGAAGAGCCACCAAAATGGTAAAGGGGATGGAAGGATACTCCTATGAAGAAAGGCTAAAAAGGTTAGGGCTCTTTAACCTGGAAAAGAGACGGCTGAGGGGAGATATGATAGAAGTCTATAAATTAATGAACAGAGTGGAACGGGTAAACGTAGATCGATTGTTTACGTTATCAGAATATAGAAAGACTAGGGGACATGCAATGAAGCTACAGGGTAAACTATTTAAGACTAATAAAAAAATATTTTTTCACTCAACGTGTAATCAAACTCTGGAATTTGTTACCGGAGGATGTAGTAAAGGCTGTTAGTGTAGCTGGGTTTAAAAAAGGTTTGGACAAGTTCCTGGAGGAAAGGTCCATAAACCATTATTAAGAAGGGGCCCAGGATATTAATGCTTGACCCAGTACAAGCACTGCGGAACCTGTGTCTTTTGGGGAAACTGCTAGGTACGTATGACCTAGATTGGCCACTGTTGGAAACAGGATACTGGGCTTGATGGACCTTGGTCTGACCCAGTATGGCATATCTTATGTTCTTATGTTCACCTCTGCCCGTCGCATTAGTGAATTGCAAGCTTTAGTGGCTGATCCTCCTTATACTAGATTTCATCATGATAAGGTTGTTCTTCGAACTCACCCACACTTTATGCCAAAGGTGGTTTCACCTTTTCATTTAAACCAATCAATTTATCTTCCTGTATTTTTTCCGAGGCCTCACGCCTCTAATGCAGAAAAAAACCTTCATACTTTGGATTGTAAAAGGGCCTTAGCCTTTTACATTCAAAGAACACAGCAACATAGAAAGTCGTCGCAACTTTTTATAGCTTTTGACCCTAGTCATTTGGGACTTCCAGTCTCCAAAAGAACTTTATCTAAATGGATTGCCCAATGCATATCCTTTACTTATGAGAGTAAGGGTCTTCCTTTTCAGGACCAGTCACAGCTCACAATGTGAGAACCATGGCAGCTTCTATGGCTAATCTCCACTCTGTGTCTATCAATGACATTTGTCGAGCAGCCACCTGGGCTTCGGTACACACCTTCACAGCCCACTACTGCCTAGATAAAGCCTCCCGTCAGGATGCCTTCTTTGGCCAAGCTGTTCTTCAAAATCTCTTTCAAACCTAAACCAACTCCTACCCACCAACCCTGGTGGGATGTCAGAGATCCATGGGAGGAAGGATTCTCACCTTCGATGGTGGCACCTTCCTGGGGATATCTCCCTGGCATCTTCAGCTAGGGAGTCCCCATATGTAAGGACTACATTCCTGCTTGTTCCTGGAGATAGCGTAGTTACTCACCTGTAGGAGGTGATCTCCGGGTACAACAGGAATTTAGTCCTCACAACCCACCCACCTCCCCTAGGTATTGTCTCTCTCTCTCTTTGTCTCTTTCCTCTCTCCCTTTGTCTCTTTCCTCTCTCCCTCTATCCTTTCACTGAGCTACAAACTTAACTGAAGAGGGACAGTTGGAAAGGCGGGAAGGCAGCGCGCATGTGCTGAGGGATGCTCCCAAAAGCGTTCCTATTGGACGCTGGGGAGCGTTCCTGCGCAGGCTCTGTCGGTACCAACAATACCCATATGTGAGGACTAAATTCCTGCTGTTCCCGGAGATCACCTGTTACAGGTGAGTAACTACGTTTATTCTTCCTGTATAGAGCTCCTACTGTTTATAGTACTCTACGCAATCAACCTCACAACCTCACACCACTCACGCACACGTACCTCAATGTATCACTGCATGCACACCCCACACACCCTCCCACTTGATTTGTTTGCTGTGTAATCCACTTTGATTTTAGGATAAAGTAGTCTATAAATCTGTTTAAATACATAAAATAAATA
Source organism: Ichthyophis bannanicus (assembly GCA_033557465.1). Taxonomy (NCBI): domain Eukaryota; kingdom Metazoa; phylum Chordata; class Amphibia; order Gymnophiona; family Ichthyophiidae; genus Ichthyophis; species Ichthyophis bannanicus. The sequence goes on along the minus strand of CM066031.1, from coordinate 539,002,413 downwards.
AATAGATGGTTTGGGCAGCAGTTGTTGCTGGTCTACTTACTGTAGTTGTAGCAGTGTTCCATGTAGACCAAAAAGCCCCCACTGTATTTGGTTTCCATGGCAGTAGCTTTGTAAAGGTGGACACCATTATGCAGTGTTCTAGGAGGGTCCCTGTCCAACTAGTGCAAGACACAGGGCCCAGTTATAGCTGGCACCTACAGCATGCTGCAGTTATGCAGGAAACAAGATAACTAGCATAACGCACTGCAGCCAATACCTGCCACACACTGGCAGTGATGTGGATCTGCAGCAGATAGTATCTTTAGCAGTGCAAGTTCTGAAGGCTCACCTAGTCAGCCAGGTTTTCAGGATTATCAATTACCACAATGAATATGCATGAGAGATCTGTGTACAGTAGATCACTTTTATATGGAAATCCATCTTATGCATGTGGCAGTCCTGAAAATATGACGCTTGAGGTGTGGTTGAGAAGCATTGATCTAGTCTGCCCAATAAGATAATTAGGCTACAACTGCTAGGCAGTGCAGGATACCCCCATGCTTTTGTTTTGCAATGTAACTGTCACATCATGCTAATTATTTACCCCCAATATCTTTTTTACTGCTGTTCTGAGCTGGAGCATTCAATGCTTGGTTTCCGTTCTCTTGCCATTTGTGGATCCTTGGTGCAGATCCTGTGCCTGTTTGAATTCCACCGTTATTTTGGTCTCCTCTACCTCCTCTGGAAGAGCATTCTAAGCACCCATCACCCTTTTCTGTGAAAACCTTTTTCCATTTTTTGATATTGCTTCTGAATCCAGCTCCTTGCAGCCTCATACCATCACCTCTAATTCAAAATCTTCCTTTTCTTTTCAGAATGTTCATTGGTAAATTAATATCTTTCAAATATTTAAACATCTCTATCATCTCTCTAATGTCCCCCCTCTCCTTTCAGACAGGGGAGGCTCATGACAAAATGCTGACTGAGGTGAGAGATGAGCTGGCTCCCTCCTTCCTAAGCACTCAAAAAGGAGAGACCGCCTCAGAGTTCTAGTCAGGAAGCAAAGGAATGGGGTCCCCTCACTCAGAACATCAGTCGGATGGTTGCCTCAAGAAAAAAGAAAGTGACATATTCCTAGACTATACAGGGGGAAAGGAAATGGAAAGAAACTAGATTTAGCATGCACTTTTCTTAGAAGCTCAAGGAGAGTTACAATCAAGTGCAGTAGGTATTTTTCTGTCCCCACAGGACTTACAAGCTAGGGGTCCTTTTACTAAAGTGCATTAGGATTTTGCACCTAATACGTGTTTAGTGTAAAACCTAACATGCATTAAGTGCAAAACCTCCATGGTAACTGTTGGGGGTGTGGTCAGCATCTTCCCAACAGTTAATGCATGGATGAGTACCCTAACACACAACGGTTGAGGTGGTCTTAGGTGAATCCACACTAATGGCAACATTGACAGTTAAAGGCACATTTTACAAAGGACGTCCAAATGCAATCTGTGACTTCAAAGCCAGAACATCTGAAAAAAAGCAGACATGTCGAAGTTCAGGCACAATTTCAGAAACGTTGACATGCCTAATATGGATGTCTATGGAAACATCCACATAGACATCCCCAGAATAGCATTTCAGAACAAAGACCTCTAATAGCCCAATGGTTAAAGTAGTGGGTTAGGAGCAGCATAGTCAAGTTTCAAATCCCTGTAGGGGAATTTGTGATTTTAGGCTATTTGCTTAATTCACCATCTTCTCTACATCCTTTGGATGTTTTAAAGCAGCAACAAGCACTTTCCTGATGCCTGTTCGTCCCTGGAGCAGGTCTAATCATGGGCATGCCTGTAGAGGTCCCCAACATTTCTGAAATCAAACTGGAATGGCTAAGTTCATTGCACCTCTCCAGACACACCTCCACCATGCCTTCTGCCTACTTAGACATCTCTGGTGCGGAGACGACTCTAAGCATCATTGGTAAAAGGGCTCCGGAGATATTGTTGTGATTTTGACATCCACCTTCACATCTTTGGATGTCCAAATCACAACTAAGACTTTTGAAATAATCCCCTTAGTTCAAGATAAGCCCGCCTGCACTCACTGCAATGTGCTCACCACACCCAATTTCTACCCCTACCCTACACATCCAGCACCTATAGCAGTTACCGCATGCAAAAATGCTTAACGCAGTTTTGTAAAGAGGCCCCTAAGTTTGTACCTGAGGCAATGGAGGTTAAATGACTTGCCCAAGATCACAAGCAGCAAAATTATAGCATTGTAATTATGTAGCCTGGGAATCTAATACAAAATATACAAACTGCTGGCACTGAACAATGGAACAGCATGAAATGAAATGTAAATATATATTCTGCAAAAACAAAGAAGATATAAAATACTCACACACCAAGGAAAAGAAAAAACAAGAATCATAGCATGGAGGCCAATTCTTTGTGTGTATCTCTTGCCTGTCTGGCTGGTCAAAATCAAGATGTGCTCCGGTGTACCCGATTCTGATCCCGCAGAAGCTAGATGTACCCGTGGGATCAGAATCAGGTCTACTGGCCTGGATGTGCACGCTGTGTCCCAATTCTGGCCACCCAAATGTCCAAGCAATTCCCCAGCTAGCCCAGCCTGGCTGTTGCCATGCCACTGTGGCTCCATGCAGTAGTTGCAATCCCCGAAAGCGATGGAAAAGTTATTTTCCCCACAGCCTGACCCCTGATTGGGCCGCTATGGGAACGTTTTACACCCTTTCACCTATTTGGCAGGCCCTGGATCTGACTTCCTCCTCTGTCTAGGGGAACTTATTCCACCTCCAAGCTGGAATAAGTCCCCCGTAGAAATGGCCAACCTCGGACATACAGGTCTGGCCTCGGAATCGGCTCTGTGCATCCGAGTCATGGCGCAGTCCACAGCCCAACCTCACTCTGCCTGCGCCCTGCCCCATCCCACCCACAGAGCTCCCTGCACAGTTCAGATCTACATACGGGGAACTCTATTTCCTGGATGCAAGTCAGGCATTTAGCGGGTCTGGACATTGAGATTGGACATCCAGTCCCGCTAGTTTCAGTTCAGAATAGACCCCATAGTGTATAATACCAACATAACGTTATTATAACTAATTTTATTTTGGTGTTATAAACTGTGTTATTGTTCTCACTTTTTCATTTTGAACATATATATTCTGCATTCAAAAACATCCCTTTCCCAGTAATGGCTGCAGAACAGAACTAGGACATTTTCCCATAGAACTCAACATACAAAAAATAATTTCTGATTCTAGTGTCAGTTCAGTAACAGCAAAATTCACCCTAATAAGAACTGGGCATATTGTGAAGTAATTCAAAACTCTACAAAAAACACTCACGGTCCATACAGATAAACATAAGAGCATTCATTTAAAAAATGCACTGAAGGAGCCTATTTAGAAAAGAGCAGCACCATAAATATTGCAGTGGGCCCTATATTATCCACACATCTATTTGAAAAGTGAATAAACTGGATTTCTACAATACAGATGTAGTACATCCTTAGGCAGCAACATCAGGCAAACAGGCTGACATTCGGGCCTAGATTCCTGGAGAGATCTCTGGTATAGAGAGGTAAAACTGAGAGTCATCAGTATCAAGAAGGTATCAAAACCCATGGGAGAAGATCAGGGCACCAAGGGAATGAGTATATAGAGAGAGAAGAGGTCCCAAGAAAGCCCTGAGATGCACCGACTGAAGTGGAATAGCAGTAGAGCAGTATCAATAGAGCATGCACTAAAAGTGCAATGGGAGAGATAAGAAGAAAACCAAGACAGAACAGAGCCCTGAAATTCAAGTAAGAACAGGATATTGAGATGGTGATAGTCAAAAGTTTGAAGCAGAAGATAGGTTAAGAAGGATGAAGATCAAGTAAATGACCTTGGATTTGGCCAGGAACAGGTCACTGGACACTTTGGCAATGGCCAGTTCTGTAGAATGTAGAGGATGAAAGCCAGACTGCAGTGGATCCATGATATCTTGAGAGGAAAGGCTTAAAAGGTTAGGGCTCTCCAGCTTGGAGAAGAGACAGCTGAGGGGAGATACCATAGAGGGAGAGGAATACTCAGAGCAGTTAATGCAGTTAGCAGACCTGATAACCATGTTAATCAGACTGAACAAGAAATTCATCAGCACATAGTTGATTTGTGCTGCTGAATATCCGCTACTAATACCTCTAGACGCCCGAAATGCTAACCGCTTAGAATCAGGATATTCCCGGGACGGCACCAAAGATAACCAGGCAACGGTGATATTCAGCTGCTCATGAATATTGCTGCTGCCCAGTTAGCTGTGGCACTATCTAGCCAACCCAGCTATTCAATGTCGATGGTTGGATATGGCTCCAACATTGAATATCCAGGTCTTTATTAAAGCAGCAATGGCCAGCTGCTTTTATGGCTTTGGCGACCTTCACTGAATTTCAGCCCCAAGATGTATAAAATAATGAGCAGATTAGAATGAGTAAACCTTAGTCGGTTGTTTACTCCTTCAAGAAGTATAAAGACTAGAGGAAATATGTAATGAAGCTACAAAGTAGATTTAAGACTAATCGTAGAAATATATTTTCACTCAACATGCAATTAAGCTCTGGAATTCATTGTCAGAGGATATAGTAAAAGCTGTTGGTTAGCTGGGATTTAAAAAGGTTTGGACAAATTCTTGGAGGAAATTCCACAAATCATCATTAAAGTAGACCTGGGAAATCCAAAGGCTAAGCAGCATGGAATGTGTCTATCTTTTGGGATCTTGCCAGTTACTTATGACCTGGATTGGCCACTACTGGAAACAGAATACTGGGCTTGACAGACCATTTTTCTGAACATGTAGCAAATCTTACATTATTATCTTATCAGTTGTCTACCAAGTGAAGTATAACCTGAGTCTGTGGAGGATCTTACACTGTGACATAGAAATATATGGGCCGATATTCAAAAGGGCCTGCTAACTGGATAGGCTCCAGTGAGCCCAATATTCAGCAGCTCTATCCAAAAAGTGTCGCTAAATATTTCCTCTGACCTCTGCAGCACTCTCTAGATAGTGTCAGGGTGATCCAGAGCAGGGCTGTGAAGGAGCTGACACTTATCTGGATAGTGGCAATTTTCTGCCAAAATTAGGACAGGAAAAAAAGCTGTTCTAACTGTATGTGGACTGGCTATCCGGAGTTTGACTGAAAGTTACTGCTATCTGGGTCGCCATTGCTGCTGGCCACATAATCCAGATATTCAGTGGCAACCGCCATCCAGATAGTGTTGCTGAATATCTAGATTTTCTTTACCCATGGCAGCCGGTATTTAAAAAAATGCTGACCACTGCGGACTCAATATTTGCCCAATAGAAAATTATGGCAAATAAAGAGAATACAGCTAATCCTGTCTGCCTAGCTAAAGCCATTGCAGAGCTCTACAATTCCTTCCTCTCCCATAGAGATTCTCTGTGCTTGTCCCATGCTTTCTTGAATTCATATAGAGACCTCATCTTCATCATCTCTGCTAGGAGACTGTTCTATGCAATCATTGCCCTTTCCATAAAGAAATATTTCCTCAGATTACTCCTAAGTCTATCCCTTACCACATTCATTCTTTGCTCCCTTATTTTAGTGTTTCCTCTCAGTTGAGAGTCCCGCCTTCAGAGGAATGTAAATGTCTCTATGATAACTCTTCTCTTCCATTTTTCTTTTTTAATTCTGTCCCGATATGCTTTATTAGGATGACCACTGACATTTTTAGTAAACATAGAAACATAGAAAAATGACGATAGAAAAAGACCACATGACCTATCTAGTCTGTCCTTCCATATCAACAACTACAACAGTCCCCCTTTTTCCTTTAGAGATCCTCTGTGTTTGTCCCATGCTGTTCTGAATTCAGATACTGTCCTCATCTCTACCACCTCCACTGGGAAACTATTCCATGGATCCACCACTCTTTCCGTAAAGAAATATTTCCGCATATCACTCCTAAATCTATCCCCTATAGAGAGCCACCCTCAGGACCATCTCCATCTTCTTTTATCTTTTTGAAGATGAGGTCTTCAGAATTGCACACAATAACTCCAAATGAGGTCTCACCAGGGCTGGCGCTACCATTAGGTGAACTAGGCAGTCGCCTCAAAAGTCAGCCCTCCCAGGCACCCATTGCTGCTGCTGTCAACCCCCTCTGGAACCAACAGCAGTGACAATAGTTGCAAACAACCCTGTATTGCTTACCTTCAAGCTCCAGAGCTGTGGGGCTATTTGCTTCCACCCCTCTCTGACTCTCAATGCCAACGTCCTGTTTGCACAGGAAGTTGGCATGAGGCTTCAGATAGTGGTGGAAGGAAATAACCTCACAGCACTGAAGCTTGAAAGTAAACTCCACAGGGCTATTTGTGGCTATTGCTGCTGCTGCTGGTCCTGGAGAAGGGTGATAGCGATGGTAGTGGGGGCTGCAGGGGTGGGTATAGGGATGTGGTTCGCCTAGGGCATCTCATCTTCTTGCGCCAGCTCTGAGTCTCACAAGAAACTTATACAGATGTACTCTTCTTTTTCCTGATGGCCATTTCTCTCCCTATGCACCCAAGTATCCTTCTGACTTTTTCATCACCTTTTCTAACTGTTTAGCCTCCTTAAGATCATCAGGTACAAACATCCCTAGTTCCAATTCTTTTTTCATGTATAGAAGTATTTCACCCCAATACTATACCACTCCCTGAAGATTTTGCAGCCAAGATGCATGACCTTACATGTTTTAGCATTAAATCTTAGCCGTCAAATTCTAGATCATTCTTCAAGCTTCGCTAGTTCTTTCTTTATATTATTCACCCTTCCAGAGTATCTACCCAAATGCAAAGTTTGGCATCATCCACAAACAGGCAAACCTTACCCAACAGCCCTTCTGCAATATTGTCTACAAAAATGTTAAAATGAGCCAGACCAACAACCAATCCCTGTGGCAAACCACTGGCAATGTTCTTTTCCCCAGAGTGAGCTGCATTTATTTATTTATTTATTCATTTTTATATACTGCTCCATCTTGAAATCAGCGCAGTTGACACAGAACAATAACAACGGTTTACATTTAACTTTAACTATAACCAAGTTCTAGAAGATAGAGCTACATTAAATTATAACATAGTGATACTGCTGTAATGTAACAGGTGCTTATAACATTTAATTAGATTTTATATATTATAGTTCACTTGACATTTGTCGAGTTTGAAGCAGCCTACAGTATATTTCCAAAGTATTCTTGGAATAGGTGAGTCTTTAACTCCTTTCCGAAGCTACTAAGGTCACTGCAAGATTTTGCCTTATTTGGAAGCTTGCTCCAGAGGCTTGGTGCATATAATGAGAATGTTCTGAAACAAGTCGATTGGTTGCTTTTAGTTTTAATGGCTGGGATAGTGAAAGTGTTCTGGGGTCTTCTGTATTATGGTTTGGAGGTAGTTCAATGAAAGGTTGTGTGAAATTGTAAACGTTATCATTAGGATTTTGTATTTTATATGATTGGCCAGGGGTAACCAGCATAGTTGTTTTAGTATGGGCATTATATGCTCTGATCTTGCGGCTTCATGTAGATTTTGGGCAGCTATGTTCTGTGTCAGCTGAAGGGTACTGTATGTAGTGATTGCTTTGATAGGCCATTCCATTATTCTTTGTTGCTTCCCACTTAGCCAGTTTAGGACATAACATAAGAACATAAGATATGCCATACTGGGTCAGACCAAGGTCCATCAAGACCAGTATCCTGTTTCCAACAGTGGCCAATCTAGGTCATATGTACCTAGCAGTTTCCCCAAAAGACACAGGTTCCGCAATGCTTGTACTGGGTCAAGCATTGATATCCTGGGTTTCTTCTTAATAATGGTTTATGGACCTTTCCTCCAGGAACTTGTCCAAACCTTTTTTAAACCCAGCTACACTAACAGCCTTTACTACATCCTCCGGTAACAAACTTCAGAGTTTGATTACACGTTGAGTGAAAAAATATTTTCTTTTATTAGTCTTAAATAGTTTACCCTGTAGCTTCATTGCATGTCCCCTAGTCTTTCTATATTCTGATAACGTAAACAATCGATCTACGTTTACCCGTTCCACTCCGTTCATTAATTTATAGACTTCTATCATATCTCCCCTCAGCCATCTCTTTTCCAGGTTAAAGAGCCCTAACCTTTTTAGCCTTTCTTCATAGGAGTATCCTTCCATCCCCTTTACCATTTTGGTGGCTCTTCTCTGAACCTTTTCTAATAACTCTATATCCTTTTTAAGATACGGTGACCAGAATTGCACACAATATTCAAGGTGCAGTCTCACCATGGAACGATATAGAGGCATTATAATTTCTCTTGTTTTATTTTCCATTCCTTTTCTTATGATACCTAGCATTCTATTTGCTCTCTTGGCTGCCACTGCACACTGGGCTGAGGGTTTTAACATGTTATCCACAATGACGCCTAAATCTTTTTCCTGAGTGGTGGTTCCTAATGTGGAACCTTGCATTGTGTAACCATAGTTTGGGTTGTTCTTCCCTAGGTGCATAACTTTGCACTTGTCCATATTAAATTTCATCTGCCATTTTGATGCCCAGTCTTCTAATATATCAAGATCCTCTTGCAATTTTCCACAATCCTCTTGGGTTTTAACAACTTTAAATAGTTTTGTGTCATCTTTGATAACCCAAAACTATTTAAAGTTGTTAAAACCCAAGAGGACTGTGGAAAATTGCAAGAGGATCTTTCTAATCTAGGCAGTCACTTTAGGATTCACCCCATGATTGCACAGTTTATTTATCTCATCTATGTGGAAGTGTGCCAAAAGCTTTTCTGAAAATATTTGGCATATTTAGCACTCTCCCTTGATACAACTATCTGGTCACCCAGTCAAAAAAAATTGATCAGATTGGTCTGATAAAATCTACCTCTAGTAAAACCATGCTGCCTTGAATCCGGCAATTCATTGTATTCCAGAACTTGTGCCATACGCTGTTTTAGCAGAGTTTCCATTAATTTACACACCACAGAGGTCAGACTAACTGGCCCGTATTTACTACTACTACTGAACATTTGTATAGCACTACTAACCTCCTCCTTACTTCGTGAAGAGGGCCCACATCCACCCTACTTCAGTCCTTCAGAACCATGTCTGACTTTAAAGAAGCACTGAAAATGTCAAACAGTGGAGCCACCAAAACCTCTAAGTTCCTTCAATACCCTCAGATTTTGATCCATAAAACCAAGCTGTATTTTTGCTCCTCGGAACAGGAGATCATCTGGATGAATTTTCATCTCTTGAGGCCATCTTTCTAATGTGGAAACATTTCTGCATGTGACTTTGTCTCATTGATATTTCTAACCTAACCATCAACTTCAAGTTCTGTTCCAAATGATCTCACACAAACAAGTGGCATAGCAAGGGGGAGGCCTTGTGGATTTCAGACCACTTTTGGCTCAAGCTCCCCCTCATGGATTCCAGACCAATTTTGGCCAAACTACACAATTGCTATCTCTTGCCACTGAGGCTTCAGTTTTGTGGCTGGCAGAACAACTGGAGTTCAGCAGCAGCAGTCCTTTAGTTGAGACAAGAAGGAAATTTACAGCTTCAGCACATGCACTTCAGGCCTGCCACAGCACCTCCCACTCTTTGACTCAGATCTCAGAGTGAGAATGATAGTGGCAGGCCTTTAACACACATGTAATGAGGGCCCCACATTTCTATTTTTTCTTAGCTAATGGACTAGCATGAGCTACAACCATTCTGCCTGCTTTAGGACATAAGCCTCAGCTACAAGTGGAAGGGAAAGAGAACGAGGAGATGCTGGAAGACTGGGTAGGGCTAGGAGGATGCTGAGCTAAGGCAGGAAGAGAGGGGATGAAGAGATGCTGAACTACTAGGGGAGGTGAAGAAGAGAGAGGGGAAGATGCTAAAAGTTGGAAGGAATATACACAGTTTTTATATGATAAAGATCAAGTGGACCAACAGCCGTTTCAACCTGTACCTTATGATCGGGAACCATTGGTGATGAAAGAAGAAGTTGAAGCAGCATTGAAAGCCTTATCAAAGAACAAAGCACCAGGCATTGATAGCATTCCCATAGAAGTATTACAGCAATCTAATGCAGCTGTTACCGTACTTACAAGGCTCTGCCAAGAAATATGGAAGACAACATCATGGCCAACTGAATGGAAAAGATCTGTGTTTAGACCAATACTAAAGAAAGGTGATCCAACTAACTGTGGAAATTATCGCACAATTGCTTTGATCGCACATGCCAACAAGATTCTACTGAATCTTATTCAAAAGAAACTACAACCATACCTGGAACAAGAACTACCTAAAATGCAAGCAGGGTTCAGGAAAGGGCGAGGAACGAGAGACATCATTGCGGATGTGAGATGGATCCTTGAAAAGACTAAAGAATACCAAAAGGATATCTATTTGTGCTTTATTGACTATAGCAAGGCTTTTGACTGTGTAAACCCTGAGAAACTCTGGTCCAAATTAAGAAGCATTGGTAAACCAGAACACCTGATCATACTCTTGCACAATCTGTACATTGATCAAGAAGCAACAGTTCGAACATGGAAGAACAGAATGGTTTAAAATAAGCAAAGGTGTAAGACAAGGCTGCATACTTTCCCCCTACCTGTTTAATTTATATGCAGAACAAATCATCAGAGAAGCAGGATTGTAAGAAGACAACAGAGGTGTGAAGATTGGTGGAAGACTCATCAACAACCTTCACTATGCTGATGATACCACATTACTGGCTGAAAGTGAAGATGATCTGAAACATTTGCTTCTCACAATCAAAGAACATACCGTAGTCTCAAAATGGGCCTGCACCTTAATGTAAAGAAGACAAAGATCATGACAACTAGCATAATCAACAGGTTCATCGCTGAAGGAGAAGAAATTGAAATCGTGAACAACTTTAACCTACTTGGATCAACTATCAATAAAGAAGCAACAAGCAGTCAAGAAATCAGACGACGCATTGCTCTTGGCAGAATGGTTATGAAAGACATAGATACGTTTCTCAAGAGCAGAGCTGTCTCGCTCCATACAAAGATTTGACTTGTTCAAGCCATGGTATTTTCAATAACATCATATGGATGTGAAATCTGGACAGTGAAAAAGATAGACAGGAAGAAAATTGATGTTTTGAATTATGGTGCTGGCGGTGAATACTGTGTATACCATGGACTGCCCGAAGAACAAACCAGTCAGTACTAGAGGAGATCAAACCTAAGCTTTCTTTAGAAGCTCAGATAACAAGACTTCGACTTTCATACTTTGGACACATCATGCAAAGAGAGAGATCATTAGAAAAAGACATTATGCTTGGCAAGATAGAAGGTCAACACAAAAGAGGAAGGCCAGCAATGAGATGGATTGATACAATAACAGCAGCTACGGGTATCAGTCTGTCAACAATGAGCCGCCTGACTCAAGACTGAACACAATTTAGGATAGGTATCCAGAGGGTCGCCATGAGTCGACTCTGACTCAACGGCACTTAACAACACCAATAACAACTAGACTATGGAGGAGAGAAGAAGTGGGGAGGTGCTAAACTGCAGTGGGAGAGGGGGGAGAAGAAAAAAAAAGAGTTGCTGGACCATGAGTAGGGAAAGGAGAAGAGAGAAAGGAGAGATGCTAGAACATGATTGGGAGAACAGGAAAATACTGGACTATGGGAGGGGTGCACTAGATTGACAGAGAGGAGAGCCTAGACTATGGGGAGAAAATAGAGAACAGGGAGATGCTGGAACATTGAGGATGGTGGCCAAGTAGATGATGGAAAACAAGAGGTGATGTTGAATTATGGGAGAAGAGAGGGGCCAGGCAAATTTAGTAGGTGTGTGGGAAAAGAGAAGAGAAGGGCAGATGGCCATAATGGAGTGATTGAATGAATTCTTTGCTTCAGCCTTTACTGAAGAAGATGTAGGGAATTTACCCATTCCTGAAATGGTATTTAAGGGTGATATATCGGAAGAATTGGAATAAATATTGATAAATCGGGAAAGATGTATTACAAGTACTTGATAAACTGAAGAGTAGAAATCACCTGGACCAGATGGTATACATCCAAGAGTGTTGAGAGAACTGAAATATGAGATTGCAGACCTACTATTTGTAATCTTTGAACTATCATTAAAATCATCTATAGTACTGGAAGATTGGAAAATGACTAATAAAATGCCAGTTTGTAATGCATGCTTCTGGATAATCCCGCACCACGTATTTAGCAATCAACTCTGATGCTTGAATTTTGTATTCTGTTATATCACAAATTCTGCAGAGTCTTAAAAATTGACTTTTGGCAACCCCATTTTCAACTTATATGGATGATGACTTTTAAGCATTAGTAAATTGTTTGATTCTACTGTTTTCTGATATATATCAGTTGCTAGTCCTTTATCCTGTTTTTAATTAATCCATCCAGAAAGGAAATCTTCTCTTGGTTATATTCACTCTGAATTTCAAGTTGGTCACACTATTTAACCAATGTATGAAACTTATCAAAAACTGTTGAGAATCTACCCAAATACAGTACATATCATCCAAATATCTGACCTATATTTGCACAAACTGCATCCAGTCAGATGGACAGAGAAATTTCTTCTCAAAATCTGCTTCAAATAATGTAGCTACAGTGGGGACGATAGTTGCCCCCATATCAATTCAAAATATTGATGATAAAACTCTTGATTATAACAGAAATAATTATTACACATAACTAATTCCATCATATCCATAATATACTGTAGCTTTTAGGGATTCTTGGAATAAGTATATCTTCCCAATCCATTCCTCCTGTCCTGCACCAATGTGAAACCACCTGTCGCTATTCCATATTGGTATACAAGGAATTGTCACCAGCCAGCAATAATTTAATAGTATCTAATATATGTAATACTTGGGTAGTAGACTTCAAATAGGATGTAGCCCCTGATGCTAAAGGATTTAAAACTACATCTACGAACAGAGATAATGGTTCTAGAATGGACATTCCGCTCGCTACTGTAGGGCATCCTGGTGTTGCACTACAGGACTTATGAATTTTTGGGACTACATATAAAATTGAAAATAGCAGATTCTGAATTACCAAAAAATCCCATTTTCTACTAATCAAATATCCTCATTGATGTCCTATTGTGAGTTGAAATTGGATCCTCCTGTAACATTCCAAATTATTTTGTATCATGCAACTGTCAATAGATCGCTTGGAAATAGTGTTGATGAGATTGTATAACAACTGCTGTCCCCTTATCAGCCCTTCATATAACTATATTTTCATTCTGGACTAGTTCTAGTAAACCTTTCCATTGACCTTTTGTCATATTCTTCCACATTGGTACATATTATTTTTACATCATTTATACTTCTTGTATCCTTTCTGGATGTGTTAATTAAAAAACAGGATAGACTAGTAACTATTCGTATATCAGAAACCAGTAGAACAGAACAATTTAGTAATATTTAAAAGCCATCACCAATATAAGTTGAAGATGGGGTTTCCTAACAGTCAATTTTTAAGATTCTGCAGGATTTGTGATATGACAAAAGAATACAAAATTCAAGCATCAAGTTGATTGCTAAATATTTGGTGTGGAGTTATCCAGAATCATGCATTAAGCAAACTTATAAAAGAGCATTTTATGCACAATGAAATTGGCTATTGGCTTATAAACTCAGACCTGAAGAAGATCCCAATCTATGTGGTTCCATTCTCTCAGAGCACAGAGTCACAGCAATACTGCAGAAACATTGGCGTATTTGGACAACTCATGATTGTTTCAATCAATGTCCCATCATCGCTAACATGAGGGGTAAGAATATTGGTGACATGCTTCAATGACCTGCCATATGGATACAATCTCAACAACAAAATGAAGAAAGAAAGGAGCATTCTCCTAGGACAAGCAGGATGAGTCAGCCACAATAGGTGTCGTCATCCGATGGCGCTGAGACGGAAGTACTACTCTCTATAGCTCAGAAGGGCTTTGCCCTTCTGAGCATGGGCCACCCAGGCCACCCGCCCCCCGGGTCCGCCCCTAGCCAGCCACTCTTCATTCTTCCGCCTTGCCAACAAGACAGATTTTCTACACTCTCTTCATCAGACATCTAATTTGACGAAAACAGCAATTTCAGCAATTTTGCAAAGACAGAAACTCCAATTAACCTCCATTATGCCCAAACCCGGTTTTAAAAAATGTCCTACCTGCTCCAGAAAGATGAACTCCACGGACACCCATGCCTGTTGCTTGAGATGCCTTGGAGTCTCACACAGGGTGGAGGACTGTACTCACTGTGCAAGAATGTCCCCCCATGCCAGGAAATTCAGAAAACATGCCCTCTGGGATCTTCTTCAAGAGGTAGGAACTTCAGCGCTGCAAGCTCCTGCTGACCATGCTGCTGCTGACCACGTGGCCACCCATTCTGCCCCTGATGCTCTTCCGATGCAGCCAACCTCCTCCGCAGCTCCAGATGTGCCCTCCTTGGCCTCCATCCGCAGCTGTGAGGCTCCTGCCTCCCACTCCGGGTTTCTGACTCTTCCTGCAGCTTCTTCTCAGCCAATGGCTTCCCCGGAACCCCCTCTGCAGACAACGTGGGAGCTCCAGGGCATGCAGGCAGCCATCTTGCCTTCCTTCTCCTCCTCCAGCTCTGCCCCCCAATGGCGCCATTGGTCGGCGCCATGGCAATGAGTCCTCCCCTGACTCCGCCCCGTGGCACCATTGGATGGCGCCATGGCAACGGGACTGCATCACGGACTGCATCACCAGGCAGCTCAGGACACTCCCCCCTGCACTGGCAAGCCTCTCTGTCAGCACAGAGACACCCACGCCAATGTAGCAGAGGTTCAGGAAGACAGCACAGGCACAGGAGGAGGCACTCAAAGGGCAGTTCTCTCAGCAGCAGCCCAGCCCCAAAGAGACATCACAGACATCGCAGGCACAGAAGCAGCAGCAGCAGCTCCAGCAGCAGACATGCTCACAAGAGGTACTACAGGCATAGGAGCAGGGACAAGCCAGATCCTCCCACAGACACATCTATGCACCCTCCAGCAGCCCCTCCTATGGTCTTCCCCCCTCCTCTGACTCAAAACCCAGGGAGGGTGGGGAGACCGCCATCCAGACCCCAACACTGCTTGAGGCACAGGACAAAGTTCAACGCCCAGACTTAACGCAGATTTCAAACTTTCTCGCCAGCCTCTTTGACCAATGGGCAAAAAAATCAAGCACCTACCTCTACTTCATCGGACCCGAAGGTCCCTAGATCACTAGCCGTGTCCACAGAGCCTATACCTACAGAGGCGGCTCCCCTGCCCTCCTGTAACGCTGCTGTCCCAACTGACCCTGGGCCACCTATGACTGCGGAAACCTCGGGGCTCGATTTAGTGCCCGCACCGGCAGATCCTGCCACCAGCATCCCAGAGGACTTCACTTATCCCAGATTTCTCCGCAAACTGGCATCAGCTATGGACCTCCCTACTACTGGACAGTCCTCAGACCAGCGTCCAGAAACCCAAGCAGCGTGGAAATTTCTCGAGACCCCGAAAGCCCCTGCAATGATTCCGGTGCATCCCCTACTGCAGGAGAACCTCCTCCAGCTTTGGCAAAGCCCCAGCTCGGGACCCCCCTCTACGCGCAAACTGGACTTAAAATACCAAGTCCAGTCCTCTCCAGGATTCGACAAGACCCAACTCTCACACCAATCCATCATGGTGGAGTCTGCCCTTAAGCACTCAAAGCCCACGCGGACACATTCCAACAACCCCCCAGGCAGAGATCTTAAGCTTCTCGACGATTTTGGCAAGAAGACTTTCCAAGGTGCCATGCTCAGCGCAAGAATCTCTGCTCACCAACTACAGCACGCCCTCTACCAGGACTTCCTCCTAGAGCACTTGAAAGACATCATCTCAGCCCTGCCACAGGACAGTCAGCCTTCCACCAATACCTCTTTAGCAGACCTACAGGAATGCACGAAGCACCAAGTGTGAGCATCCTTTGATTCCTTTGATGCGGCCGCACGCACAGCTGGGACTGCTATCTCTGCCTGCAGACTCACCTGGCTCCAGGACTCCGGTCTCAGAGAAGATACCCATGACCGCATCGCTGACTCCCCTTGTACTGGCGACTCTCTGTTTGGAGACAGAGTCAATGATACCTTCTCCACTATAAAGGACAACTGTACCACACTTCAGACCCTCACTGACGAGGGCCATGAGCGCAACAACCGCATGAGCTCCTACCAGCAGAGACAGTAACACACTTGAAAACGGCAATACACTACGTACCGGAAGTGGCAACAGCCACAGTACAAGTCACAACAGCAACATTCCTCCTACTGCAATAAGCCCCGCCAGCGCGACCGGAGACAACAAAAGGCCACCCAAGCTGGGCCAATGAAACAAAGCCAGCCTTTTTGACAAACAATGCACAGCCTGCCCCCCCCCCCCGGGGGGCTGGCTCACCACCTTCCTCCCGGCATGGGAGTCCATCACGACAGACAAGTGGGTACTACAAATAATCAGGAGCGGGTACCACATCAGGTTCCACTCTACTCCATGCCAACGAAAAAACCCCCAAGAGAGGGCGGACCCCGCATTGCCCACAAGTCTGCCTCAAGAAATATCCTCCCTCTTGACTTCCAAAGCAATCAAGCCTGTGCCACCGGAGGAAATTCACACTGGCTTCTACTCCAGATACTTTATGGTTCCCAAGAAGTCGGGTGGTTCGCGCCCCATCCTCGACCTGCGCAAACTCAAGAAATTCATAGTCAAGGAAAAGTTCCGTATGCATTCCTTTGGGTCCATCCTTCCCCTCATCCAGAAGGGGGAGAAGCTTTCATCCCTGGACCAAATGGACACCTACACCCACATCAGCATCCACAAGGACCACCGCAAGTTCCTCCACTTCGAGATCCAGGGGAGACACTTCCAGTACAAGGTCCTCCCCGTAGGCCTCTCTCTGGCACTAAGAGTTTTCACCAAATGTGTCATTGTGGCAGCTGCTCACCTACGCAAACAGGGCATATGCGTCTTCCCATACCTGGACGACTGGCTGATTTCAGCGCCATCCCTACGGGAAGCCACAACGTCGATGCGGTGGACCATCGCCCTCCTGTCATCTCTGGGCTTCCTGATCGACTACCAAAAGTCGCACCTGTGACCCATGCAACGTCTCGAGTTCATCGGAGCTATAATAGACACCAAAACCTCAAGGGCATTTCTGCCTCCCCCTCAAAGGGACACCATCATCCGCCTAATAAAACAAGTCTCGGAGACAGATCACACGCATGCGAGGACACTCCTATGCCTTCTGGGACACATGGCAGCCTCTACCCAGGTCATACTCCTGGCGAAGCTACACATGTGCCACTTACAATGGCAACTGAGGTCATACTGGAACCAGCACTCGCAGTCCCTCAGCTCCTCCCTCCACATGAACACTGCAGTCAAAGCGTCCCTCCTCTGGTGGACCCGCAAGAAGAACCTGGCACAGGGACGCCCACTACGGCAGCCCCCAACTCAGCTGTCCATAACCACGGATGCCTCCCCGTCCGGCTGGGGGGCACACTGCCTTCATCTCCGCACCCAGGGAGCATGGACGGTATGGGAGCGGAATCAACACATCAACCGCCTGGACCTCAGGGCAATCCGACATGCCCTTCAGGCCTTCCGGAGTCAGACCCACGGAAAACACATCCTCCTTCGGATGGACAACCAGGTGGCCATGTTATATATCAACAAACAGGGGGGTACAGGCTCACGTGCGCTCTGCAGGGAAGCTCTGAAGATCTGGATCTTTGCTCTGCACAACCGGTGCCACAGCCAGGATTCTTACCTTACAGGGCTCCAGAACGAGCTAGCAGACTGCCTCAGCCGACAGCTCAACCCACACGAATGGGCACTCAACGGCCAAGTGACCCTCACCATCTTCCAGTGGTGGGGTCAACCGCAGATAGACCTTTTTGCCATTGAAGAGAACACCAAATGCAACCTTTTCTGCTCAAAACAGCCGTCCCCCCACAGCACCACCCCAGATGCATTCGACATGTTCTGGGGGGACTGGTCACTGGTGTATGCCTTCCCGCCGTTTCCACTGATACCACTGACCCTGCAATGGATCATTTCGGACAGGGCACAGGCCATTCTCATAGCCCCCTTCTGGCCCTGCCAGGGATGGTTTCCGCTCCTCAGCCACTTGGCACGGGAAGCACCTCTTCACCTTCCCCTACGGCTGGACCTCATCTCTCAGGACGATGGCAACACCCTGCACCCCAATCTACAGACCCTGTCCTTGGCAGCATGGAGGCTGAACGGGTCACTCTAACACCGCTCCACCTCCCGCCGGAGGTTGTGCAGGTGGTGCTTGCAGCATGCCGTCCATCTACTAGAAAGTCATACGGCTTGAAGTGGTGATGCTTCTCCTCCTGGTGCTCCGCCCTGCAGCTCAATCCTTTCTCCTGCCCCATGTCGTAGGTGCTGCAATGTCTGACAGAACTCACCCAGAAGGGTCTGCAACCTCAGTCAGTACAAGTTCACCTGGCCGCGATCGCAGCTTTTCATGACCACTGCAATGACACTTCCATCGCGGCCCAACCCATCGTTGCTTGATTCATGAGAGGACTCACCAACCTGTACCCTCCGCGCAAGGACCCAATCCCCCACTGGGACCTCAACGCCATCCTCGGCCAACTCACGCTTCCCCCTTTTGAGCCCTTGACTACAGCGTACATAAAACATGTCTCATGGAAAACTCTGTTCCTGGTTGCCATCACATCAGCCCGACGAATCAATGAGTTGCAAGCATTGGTGACACACCCACCCTACACACAGATCACCAACGACAGAGCCACTCTCCGGACGCATCCCAAATTTGTGCCGAAGGTGGTCTTGGACTTTCACATGAACCAGTCCATACAGCTACCTAGCTTCCTTCCAGAACCCCACTCCACTGCAGAGGAATAGAGACTACACACATTGGATTGCGTCAGAGCTCTCCGCATCTACCTCCAATGGACTGCGCCCCACCGCTTGGGCACACAGCTCTTCGTCTCCTATGACCCCAACAAACCCGGGCGTCTTGTCTCCAAATGGACCCTGTCCCTCTGGATCTCAGCCTGCATCGCCTTCTGCCTTGGGCGGGCAGGAGCTGAGTCTGCACCTCCAGTCAACGCGCACCAGCTATGGGCAATGGCCTCCTCCATTGCCAATCTGAGATCCGTCCCAGTCGCGGATATCTGCAAAGCTGCCACTTGCTGATCACCCCATATGTTTCAGAGACACTACTGCCGCGACCTCTCCAGTGAAGACCTTGCTTTTGGTCGGGCAGTCTTGACCTCGGCGGACCGGCGCTGCCTGTAACATGGTCCAATCCACATCTGTGGTTGTGATTCCCCACAGTACCTGCACTGATGTTTGCTCTGTTACTGCACTGCGTGCACAGCTACTTGCACTGTGTTTTGCACATTGTTCTGCACCTTGTTTTGCATATTTGCACTGTTTACACCAGGGGTCCCCAAACCTGTCCTGGAGGGCAGCAATCCTGGCAGGTTTTTGGGATAGCCCTAATGAATATGCATGAGATATATATGCATTAGAGATATTCTCCCAACCTGAGTGGTTTGTGGCCCTCCAGTACTGGATTGGGAGACCCCTGCCTTACACCTCTGTCATTTAAGATTGTGAGTGCACAAGGTACAGATGTCCTAGACATCAAAAGGGTAGATAGCCTTTGTCACATTCCTCCTTGCTTCTCACCACCACCAAAATGTTGTCTATTAGACAGCTTTTTGGTGGTGGTGAGAATCGAGGAGCAATGTGACAAATTCTGGATTGGGAGACCCCTGCCTTACATCTCTGTCATTTAAGATTGTGAGTGCACAAGGTACAGATGTCCTAGACATCAAAAGGGCAGACAGACTGTCACATTCCCTCTCGCTTCTCACCACCACCAAAATGTTGTCTATTAGACAACGTTTTGGTGGTGGTGAGAATCGAGGAGCAATGTGACAAAGTCTGTCTACCCTTTTGATGTCTAGGACATCTGTACCTTGCGCACTCACAATCTTAAATGACAGAGGTGTAAGGCAGGGGTCTCCCAATCCAGTACTGGAGGGCCACAAACTAGTCAGGTTGGGAGGATATCTCTAATGCATATATATCTCATGCATATTCATTAGGGCTATCCCAAAAACCTGCCAGGATTGCGGCCCTCCAGGACAGGTTTGGGGACCCCTGGTTTACACTGTTACTTGCACTTTATTTTGCACATTGTTCTGCACCTTGTTTTCCATATTTGCACTGTTGAACCTGTTTACATTGTAATTGCACTGTGTTTTGCATACTGACTATTGCCCTCTGTGCATGGGCAACCGCCAACTTTAGTAAAGCAGGCATATTGTTCTTGGTCTCTGCCTGGTCTCCTTCTTGATCTCCCTTGCACCATAGCTCCACATAGCTAGGGAGGCACCTATTGTGGCTGACTCATCCTGCTTGTCCTAGGAGAAAATAAGGTTACTTACCTGTAACAGGAGTTCTCCATGGACAGCAGAATAAGTCAGCCACACATCCCACCCTCCTCCCCTGCAAGGTACCGGTCTAAATCCCACGGGTGCACGCCCCTAGCAGTTGACAGCTAGTAACTCAGTGGCTGGCTAGGGGCGGACCCAGGGGGGTGGCCTGGGTGGCCTATAGAGAGCAGTACTTCTGTCTCGGCACCGTCGGATGATGACACCTATTGTGGCTGACTTATCCTGCTGTCCACGGAGAACTCCTGTTACAGGTAAGTAACCTCGGTTTATAGCTATGAAAGCTGTGAAATATGTTCACAGATGATTCAAGGAGAGCAATGGACATGTCCTGTTAACCAGAAGGTTATCAGAAGTAAGATGACTTCAACATGCAGTATTACTTTATGTACCCCTGTCAGGAAATATACATGGGATATACAAAGAGAGCAATAAAAGTGAGATTAAGAGAATATCATTCCCAAATACATACAAAGAATGAATCTGCTCCAATGGTACAACATTGCCTTGAGATGGAACACACTTTTTAAAAAGCTCCAGCAGAGTTATAGATGTGATTTCCCTGTATTGGAGAGATGACAGGGAGGCATGGTTGAACTATAAAAAACAATTCTGGATATATTTCACGAATACAGCACAACCATATGGCTTAAATATGGAAATAGAATGGCATTCCTTACTATGATGGGTTGTAATTAATTCAAAAGGATGATTCTTTATTATGATAGCTTAGTTTAAAAGAAGTTCAAAAGACTTGTGTCTTTTTTCATATAAAAAAGTTATTGTGCTTTTAAATAACATGGCGTTTAAGATATCATCACAAGTTTTCAAAATAAACTCCGCTCTTATTTTGGAGAGTGAGTCAGAACAAATCCAAAGAGATTATGGGGTATATTTACTAAACTGCGGTAATGTCATTCGCGTTAGGTTCCGCGGTAAAGGTACAGATGCCCATATAAAGGCATGGGTGGTGCATCGTTACAGCAAGCCGTATCAGCTATCGCATGTTACAAGGCACCTTAGACTAACGCGCGTTACAAGGCACCTTATAAGGCGCCTTGTTCAGAGCCTTGTAAGGTGCCTCATAAGGCGCCCTATAGGGCTCTTTAGGCTAAGTGCCATATTAGGCACCCCTGGACAAGGCACCGTAGAAGGCATCCTGGGCTATGGAACCATAGGTTAAGGTGGCCTAACAAGGTTACGGTGCCCTAGGTTAGTGTTCCCTAAGGGCTGCAAGGTGTCTCAGCATGACATGCATGACCTGTGAGGAACAGAGACAGATGTAGCCCTAACACTAGATAGAGCACTCAGGAAAGACAATGAACAGGTGAGTGAAGGAGGGAGAGCTGGGAGCCGCTGGACCTGCCATATCTGTGGGCATCCCATGTGGCTGCCAGTACTGATGACAAACATGGTTGGGGCAACTGTACCACAGCACAGGGTGTTGGCAATGTAAAGTACTGGAAAGACAGTTAGTGGCAGACGATGGGAATACGTGTCCCCCAGTGGAGGCGGATGTGGCAAGATAGTTACAGTGATGGGTGGACAGAGGTGTGGTGGTGCCATGCAGATCAGGCACAGGCGAGGCAAGCATGAAGAGGGCAGCCTGCACAGGCAGACAGGACTCTACACAGCTGACAGACGCAGCTAGACAGACCGAGGGAATGTTGGCAATTGTGGCGAGGGTATTATGGGCTGGCAGCACAAATTTGCAAAAATATGACTGTTACAGGCATGCACACTATTTGAGTAGGACAGGCATGAGAGGAGGGAACAATGAGGAATTGAACCCATGAACACTGCCGAGAATGGCATTGCATTAACCAGTAGGCTATACCTCCATGGTGTATGTCACAGCAATGGCTGGGTACAGAAGGACTGCAGGTCACCACACAAACTGTCTGCTCTGAGTGCCAGGATAGGGTAACCCCACCAGTACCCATGATGCAATGCACATGTTGAATAGCTGTCTACAGCTGATCAGCAAATGGGGTCTGCACCTCTCCGGTACCTCAGCTTGGAAAGATGAACTGACAGTGCATGATACTGGCACAGAGTAGCTACAGACCATGCCATTGTGCAGGTTCTGTGTTCCCACTGAGGGATAGGATGGGTGCCCATCACTAAGTCTGCAATACATGTGGTGATTGAGATAGGCTCTGCTATACATCCCAATCACTACCAGTGTGTGACAGGTGTTCCTTGCAGTGCAGCTGAAGGTAATTTGGTGTCCATCTGTATCCTGCAGTCACATGTGGCCCTCTGGGACCAGACACCATTAAGATTAGTGTGTACACTGTGTTAGGGTCTGGCTGACAGGGGCACCTGTTATCAGGGCAGGGGGGTTTCCAGATTTGCCTGAGGTTTGTGTAGCCATGCCTTTATAGGTCAAAGTGGTATACACTACATACCCCTAAGGGCTCACATCACCCTTTTTGTAGGTAAAGGACAGGTGCCCCAGCCACCATGAAGCAATCTCCATCCAGCTGGTATAAAACAACCCGCCATGGTTTGTGGGTCAGAGCCAAACCTGTGACTGGGGCAGACCTGCAACAATGTTGGGGTTAGCTCTGGAAAACCCCCAACTACTTCACACCACTGTCTGCCAGTCACCAGCAGACAGCAAAGTCAGACTGCACCTTTTAGATGTTCTAACCATACACAGTCTAACTGCAGATAGTCCACTAGCCAGTCCATAATGCATGAGCGCAGAAGAACTATGTGTACCAAGCAGGCATCTCAGTGATTGGGGCCCCAGCACTGGGATCACAAAAGTATCACTAGAAGCAGATACTGTGGAGCGCTATGTGGGAACCTAGACATGCCATGGTCACTGCTCGGTTAGAGTGAGTGCCCTCCCAGCATGACATGCTGTGGTCACCCTGTCCATGCAGGCGGTGGTTGGGCACTACAGTGTCCCAGCCATTGCCCCACACCCTGTGAAGATGCATCCTGGCCAATCCGCCCTGTCCAGGGCATACCCACAACACCTTGCTCCTCATTTTGCACATATTCAGGCTAACGCTGGTAACAGTGGGACATTTTGGGCCCAGAGAGGGGTGGGCAGCCACAAAACAATGGATAGACATACACACACACACACACACTCCTATTGCAGCATTGTGCAAAGATAGCGGTGGTTGGCAACCCTGCCCGCCACACTGGTCCTGATCACAGTTCCGACATTGCTAAACTGTGCAGGAGGTAGTAGTAGTGCTCTGGTGATAACTGCAGCTCAATGCCGGGGCCAACAGCCTGACTCTCCATGCATCTTTGGATTGTGAAGCCTGTGTGAGTGGGTGTTTGTACTCCTGTTCGCCTCTGCTTTGGGCTTTGCACATGTTGCTGATGTATCTGCATTGTAGGGTAAAATATGAGGACATGCTCTGCAAGAACTACATCTGGGATTTGAACCTGTGATCTTCTGTGTCTGGACACACTGGCTGGGTGTACTGCACCACACTGTTGCCACAGATGCATGGTAATCCCTGGGGCTACCTGTACTTTTCCTCATCCAGACCTTTTATGTTGCACTGCACACCACGTACTGGTACAGGGCATGGCCTAGGTCCACTGCGGGCAGGTGCCACTGCCCCCTCCTGCACAGGCACACACCTCCCTGCCATGCTGACATGACCATATGCTGTTGGTGCTGGTAGTGCAGAGTTACAGACCATCCACTGTGTGGGTAGGTGGTCGTCTAGGGAGTGGGGTCTGGGGCAGGGGGCATACATGAGCATCCTCACATCCCCCCATCACCACCTACCAATAGTATGTCCCTTCTGCTTGGGGGAGGGTTGGATGGGGGGATGTTAGGTCGGTACCCTGGCAACTGTTAGATCGGATGGACCAGGTAGATGTAGGTGGATTGTGTTTGGCCTTTGTCAGCTGTCATGCTGATTTCTGGTTTCTATGTTCCTATGTTCCACCTAGGCGCCCGCCTAGTCCACCCTGTGCCACAGCTGCCCCCACTACATGTCCCTCCTGCAGCCCCCTATGCCCCATTTGCACCATCGCCATAGTGGCCTTTCATACTTGGGCACTATGCTGTTGCTGAAAATGGAGCACTACTATCACGTTTCTTGGTCTCCCTGCCTATGCTGTACATTGCTGACACTTAAATGGTTTCTCTCTCCTGCAAATGTGCATCTAACGGCAGGTTTTCATTCGCGGTAGGATTCAGCCCTTCAGTTCAGCGCGTTAGTGTGCAGGGAGCCTCTCCCCACCCACTCCCCGCCCATTGACCCCTTCTCTCCGCCCTCTCTCCACCCTCTACGGTGTTTTCCGTGGCCGGGAACGCTAACGCTCGTTAGCATGCTTTAACGTTACAGACCGCGCGTTAACATTACCTAATGATCGTTAACGTTACCTAACGCGCGGTCTGTAACGTTACCGCAGTTTAGTAAACATACCCCTATATGTCAGTAGATGTAAAGAGAGGAAGATTAAAATTAAGATAAAAGAATAATGCTGCCACTATTCAGATAAGTAAAAAAAAAATTCATTTGTGGCCAGATGCGGAACTTGTGGATATAGAAGTTCGAAATATGACGTTATGTTGGGAGAAACAATGAATATATGAGTTAAGAGGAGGAAATGTCTATCAGCATGAAGGTTGCATTTTAAAGAATTTATAATTAGAAATTTAATATAGAAACATAGAAACATGATGACAGAAAAAGACCACATGGCCCATCTAGTTTATCCTTCCATATCAGCCACATAGAAACATAGAAACATGATGACAGTAAAAGGACCAAAAGGGTAAGGGTTTTAGCATAGTGCATGGATGCTTTTTTGAAAAAATGTTTGACAAAAATATTATTTTCTGTTAGTAAATGTTTTTGTGGCTGAATTTGCTAAAAGCGGGGAATTGACGAGAATAACATTTAATGAAAGGATTTTCCCCATTAGCTGATCTATTAGTGGAAATTTCTTGTAATATAGCTTGAGTAAGGAGATGAGTGCCACTGTTAGTACTATAGTTTTTGTTTCTGCCATTATCTGTATTTTGATTCCAGTGTTGATTCCGAAGTGTTCTAGGAAAACGTGAATTTTGAACCTCCTGCGAAAATCAGATATTGTATATAGTTCTTATTTCAACAGGAAGTGCATATAATGAGAAGGCTTGTTTACGTGTGGCTTGACTGCTTTCTGCCTTTAGAGTTAGAATGGTGAGTGTGTTTTGAGTGTTATTTATTTATCAGACTTTTTATTCCACTTTAGTCAAAGCAATTTTACATTGTAATTTAAATTTGGCAATTTACATTAAACACTGACATTGATAACTTGGGGGCATGTTTACTAAACATTCCTAACGTGCGGGGCCGTGCTAGTGTGCCTGTGCCATATAAAAAGTGGGCAGTTCAGGCAGAAAATAGAAAAAAAACGGTAGTAAGCAACCGGACGTGTGTGCGTCGCGCTAATGTGCGGGGGTCGACATTAGCGCGTGGAAAGGCAAAGTGGCGCGCTGCTGAGTATACAAAACAACAGAGCCGTGGTACAACGGTGAAGACACTGACCAATGGTGCAGGGGCCATGGGTTCAATCCCCCAGTGTGCGCAACGACAAAGGTCAGCTGAGGCAGTAACTGTAATGAGTAACATTGTTCTAGGAGGCAAATTAATTTGGAACGGCATAAGGCGGCGCACAGTTATTTTTGGGCGGCAGAAGGCGGCGCACAGTGCTTTTTGGGCGGCATAAGGCGGCGCGCTGATAGGCACAAGGCAGCGCGCTGATGCACAAGCACAGGAACAGAGCCACAGCACAATGGTTAAAACACTGACCAATGGTGCAGGGATCAGGGGTTCAACTCCTCACAATGCCCAGTGAAAAATGCCTGCTGAGGCAGTATGTATTATGTTGTGGAGTGCTGTAGGAGGCTGTATAATTTTATTTTGTTATCACTACTAGCAAACGCACTCTCCCAGCATGTTAACATACGGCGGCCCATAAGGCACATGTTACAGTGCACTGTTCGCCAAGGCACCCTTGAATGACCCCTATAGGGCAGCATGTATGTTGCGACACAGGATAATGTATAGTGCACCCTATAGGGATGGCAACCATAAGGTGGCCTACAGGGCGCCCTATGAAGCACCCTCAGAGGCACCTAATGGGTATAGTAAGCTGAGGGTGGTCTTGCCGGCATAGACATATGTACAGTAAATAAAAATAAAGCTGTGGACAGCCCTACCAAAGGGCCCCACTGTGGGTTTGAACCCATGACCTCTGGCTGCACAGGCAGTGATGTAACCATTGCGCTACAGCTCCATAGCTGTAAGCAGGCCCCTGGCTGGCTGCAGATAGCCTACACGTCACCTCACAGACAGTCTGCTGGTGTCAACAGGATAGGGTTAGGCCACCCGTACCCATGATGCACTGCACATGCAAATTAGCTGTCCGCAGATGGACACAAGATGGGGAATGCACCCCCACAGCACCTCGGCCCTGTTGGGGGAAGTGACCGGGTGCACCCACACAGCACCTTGGCCTAGTAGGGGGCACTGACCGGGTGTTTTACTGGCACAGAGTAGCCACACACCGTTACATCGTGCGGGTACTGTGCTCACCCTGAGTGTGCAATGAGGTGGCCAGGACCAGGTCAACAACACCTGCCATGGCTGATGGAGGCCAAGCGGGCGTTCCAAAGCAGTGTTAATGTGTAAGATAGCTAGTTTCTGCACAAACACCATGGATATCCCTGTCTGCCGCCATCAGGCGGCCACCCCCCCCCCCCCGTGGCAAACATGGTCCCCATCAAGGGATCCACACTCTACCTCCCTGCAAAGGTGGCAGTAGAGGGCAACATCAACCCCAGTCCTGCTGAGGAACACCGCCACCCCCCCCCCCCCCGAGGCAGGCAGCTCCATACACAGCCATAACACAATAGCAGACAGACATAAGCCCAGGGTATGGTAAGCTGCACTCCACCACCAGATATTCCCCTGCAGCAAGCCAACAGCCACTGCACCCTGCAAGCCATTATAGCAAGACATTTACCAGCTACAAACAGTCTGCTGGTTAGTCCATAGTGCATGTTCCCAATGGAGATGCATGCACCCAGAACTGGGCTGTCTGCATACACAGCAAGCAGATAGATCAGTGACTAGGCCCCAAAGAGAAACCCATATCTATCACATGAGAGAACTACTATAACAGCACTATGGGGGGGGCCTAGCCATGCTGTGGTCACTGCACAGTCAGGGTGAGCGTGATCCCCCAGAAGGACATGCTTTGGCCACCCTGTCTGTGTAGGTGGTGGCCGGACACTACAATATCCCAGCCAATGTCCCTGCCAGGGCCCTATGCCCAGTGCAGATGCATCCTGGCCACGCCACCCTGCCCTGGCTATACCCATGGTACCTTGCACCTCATTATGCACATTGACTGGCCAATACTGGCAACAGTGCTGGCAGTGCGGGCTGTTGAAGGGGCTTGCAGCCAACACCCACTGTATAGACAGACACACACTTCCACACCTCTGCCATCATGGTGCTACGATTGAGGGGGTAAGTAGCCTTGCCCACCAAACCGGTCCTGAGCACGGCAAGGCATGGATATGGTACGCATTACAGCTGGTGGTCACTCCCCAGGGTGGTAAGCACCGTCAGAGGCCAGGCCTGGAGCATGCCCCGCAAACACCTAACAGATTGTTTGGATGGGGTCAACTAGCAGTATGTACGTAACGTATGGATAACTGCCTGCCTGTGCTCCTAGCAAACGTCTCCGAGCTGTGTACCGTATACCTCAGGTGTAGGGTGACATTGGTAAGTTATGCAAGTGCTCGTTTTGGGTGCTGCATGCACGGTCCACTGTTCTGCCTTTCCAGGAGACATTGGCCAATGGGGCCTGTGGGTGTGGGTGTGTCTGCCCTTGATGGCTGCTGCTTTACGGCACAGATTCCCAACTCCAGTCCAGGTTTGCATCACACTGTTCGGGTGTTCCTGCTATCCCTCATGAATATGCATGGGCTACATCTACATGCCATGGGGGTGGTGCATAGATATACAGCACAGGCATTTGTATGAGTGTCAGCATGGAACCTGACTGGTGTGTGGCCCACCAGGACTGCATTTGGGTGATTCTGCTCTAGGTACTGCCCCTGTTCATGGTGTCTGTGCTCAGTGGGGTAAAAGATAGATGTCTTACCATTGCATATGTCCCCGCCATGAAAGGTGTGTCCTTACTATCACTGTTTAGTTGTGGGAAAAATATGTGGGCAGGATTGGCAGTAGCCCCAGCTGGGCTTTGAACCTGTGACCTTCTGTTCTTGTATGTACTGTCTGTGTGCACTGCACCACTGTGTAGCCACAGATTGGTTGGATTCCCTGGACTGTCCATGACTGTGGATCCGGCAGGACCTGTCTGTTGCAGTGGACTGTGCCAGCCTGCACATGGCTAGGCCTCTGTCTTCTGTGGTTAGCAGCCA
This sequence comes from Ichthyophis bannanicus, assembly GCA_033557465.1. Lineage (NCBI taxonomy): Eukaryota > Metazoa > Chordata > Amphibia > Gymnophiona > Ichthyophiidae > Ichthyophis > Ichthyophis bannanicus. The sequence continues at coordinate 538,973,462 of CM066031.1, read as the reverse complement.
CTGCCCCCTGCACCACATGTACTTGTCCGCCAACATGCTGGCATGAACTTCTCTCAGAAAAAGCAGTTGACCTGATTGCAATGTGGCAGTATGGGACTGCATTTGGGGGACTTGGCTGTAGGTAATGCCCATTGTTGTGGTGTGTGTGCGGTGTTGGGTAAAATATGGGTGTTTTCCCCATGCATACAGGGGTGTCTGCGCTATCTTTATTTAGTGGTGGGTAAAATATAGGGACTGGGCTGGCAGGTGCCCCAGCTGGGTTTTGAACCTCTGGCCTCTGGTCCTAGAGGTAATGACTCTGTCCGCTGTACCACACTTTGGCCACAGAGACAGTGTAGCCCCTGGAGGCAGTAAGCCTGGCAGGATGGAGTCACAAACCCTGCTCTACGCAATTCTACTGTGGGCATATGCACCCTGTCTGGTGACAAACGTGCACATAAACCCCGGAAATGACCACGGGAAATGTGGGACAAAATATCACCACGCTGGGCAACAGTGATATTAATGGGCAACCATAGCAAACACTCCCAGGAAAGCTCCAAAACGTGGAAATGTTTTTTGGAAGAGTCTCCTCTCAGTAGACCCTTCCAAAATTCATTTCTTTTTTCTGGAGCTTTGCTGGGTGTGATTTCTGTATTTGCCCATCACTATAACTGTTCCCCAGCTGAATTACTATTTTTAATAGTTCTGTTGTGGTCATTTTCTATTTTTATTTTCACTTTTGTGCTGTGCACATATATCACACTGCTCACGTTTTGCTGGTTTCCCCGGTTTTCCTGTACATTGCTGACGGAAATGGTTTCTCTTCCCTTTAAATGCTTTCTAACACCGCGAGTGAAACACTCGCGGTAGTTTTTACATGCAAATTCGGGCCCGATACTGTGCGGGGAGCCTCTCCCCTCCCACTCTCCACCCATTGACCCCGTCCCTCCGCCCCTCCGGAGCCTTCCTCCGCCCTCCTTTCGCCGTTCCACGCCTCTATCGGACATTTGCGGGCCCGCACTTGTACGGGGCCCGTTAGTGAGCCGCGTACCTGTGCGGGGGTGACATGCACGTGTGCGGGGCATTTAAACGCGTTTCTGCGCGTTTCAGTGCCGCGTTGCCGTGCGCTATTTTGCGGCGCGCTATTTTGCGGATTTTAGTAAACATGCCCCTTGGATTCTTCTGAGGGCATGGAGGGTTAAGTGACTTGCCCAAGGCCACAATGGGTGCTAGTGGGAATCAAACCCTGGTCTCTTGGCTCCCAAGCCAGTGCTCCAATGTCTTTTTGTTTGGCTACTACATAAAAATATATTAAAAACATGCTAAGGAGTCAGACACAACAGGAGCATATAGCAATAAAAAGAAAATATAAAAAACAGCAATTTAAATACACAAAATTAGGGATGTGCATTCATTTGAAAGGCCTTGGAAAATGAAAACAATATTTCCCATATCATTTCTTGTCATTTTTAACTTGAAGCAACAGAAAAATGCCTGAAAAAACCCTATTCCCAATAGTGTACACTATTGATGATTTTGCCTTCAAAAATGAAAAAAAAAATTAAAATCCTGTAAATGACAAGGGAAACTAAATAGAACAAAGTTTTTGTCCTGCACAATCTGACAAATAATTGCATTACTAGGGAAAAGGAAAAATCTGAAAAAAACTTAATAAAAACATAGGACCCACGATATAGCCCAAAATAAGCACAAATCCAAAACCCACCACAATTAGATTGAGATGCATCTTTACGCTCCTATTCAATAAAGTAAAGTACTACATATTTCACTTTATAAAGCAGGCCACATTTATGGTCACGGCAATGTGCATTGACTGTGTGAGAGTTTACAAAATTACCCTCCACATGTTTAGCTTAGATGGTTCAAGTTATACATGAATATTCAACCATGCTACCGAAATGGATAGCATCTCTGACTATGAGTGTCATTTCAAAAGTCTCAGTCAGAATTTAGACATCTAAGAACATGTATGCAGATGGCCAGATCACAGAGACATCCCCAGAGACATTTTATAAATGGCTTTTAAAGACATCTCTGGGTCCAAGTAGACGGGGGGCATGGTGGAGAAGCACCTGGATTCATGCAATGCACTATCTGAAAAACATCCAGAGGGAGTAGAGAAGAAAGTATTCCCTCATCCCCAGTACTCAGCACAATTTCAGTGATAACAGCAATAAGATTTGAACCACAACTGCCCTGTTCCTAGCCTACTGCACTAACCAGCTAGTATTGCTAGCTACAGGAATACTATTCTGAGGATGCCTATGTAGCATTTCCCCCTTTCTACCCTTCCCCCCCCCCCACACCCCCACACACACAGATGTCCATATAGGGCACATCCACGTTTGTGAAATTGTGCCTGAACTTGGATATGCCTGGGAATTTTTCAGACTTTCTGGCTTGGCTGTCCCAGACCGCAATTGGACATAATTTGTAAAATGCCACCTTATATATGTGTGGTATGAAAAATGTCTCTGCTAGATGTTTCAAAGTATTAATCGACTGCATGACTGAATATCAATCTCTGCGTATCTTTCCATATTAGCAAAAAAAAAAAATCTGAAAATATCCTTAGCAAACTATTATGGTCCATATAACCAAGATTATGCACATTCTGTACCAGGAAGATAGACAAAGGACTGCCTACCATTTAGCACTTCCAGTACGGCACTAAGTAAGATCCTAAGTAATGAAATTCATTGTACAAGTAAGCAGTGAGCAAAAGAGATGGAAATAAAGAAGGCCTCTTCCTACTAGCCTGACTGGGCTGAGGTTTCTTTGCATAAAATTACTTAGCGCTCTACCCCCTGCCAAAGTGCACCGCCTACAAGTGACACAGCTTGACTCTGTTCCTCCTACACAGTTTCCAGCCATCAGTCTCTGAGATCCTGCATGTTGTTCGAAACAGTAAAACACTTTGCACAGCATGCATTTTTTAGCAGATGTAAAGAAATTAATTGCTAGTATTATTATCTTTTCAAAACATACATTATTTACTACTTTTTGCTCAAAACCTTCTGTCATTCTTCCTGTAAACCTTAAAGGTATTTGAAATCCTTTCCGCTTTGCTAGTAAAAATATATTTTGAGCTGAGAACAGTTAACGCTGGTCCATTCTCCTTTCCAAGTACCGATGGCTTCACTTTACCCACATCCTATAGTTTTTGTTAGCATAATCTTTTTCAGCAACCGGACAAGCAACGACTGTTGTATAGTCTATTTTTAAGTACTGATTATCTAAATGCTCTCTCTAGTATGTATACATTTATGTAGCCAGATTCTGTTTCTTTTTTTTTTCTAACGTAATGCACATTCGCTTTTTCTCCTTCGGTACAAAACTATCCAAACATTGTTTCTTCAGGTTTCAAAAATTATGATAAAGACAGAAAGAACTGGCTTTATCACTACAAGTGTGGTAAAAAAAAATGAAGACAGAGAAACCTTAGTAGTGTACTGACTGCACACACTACATAAGTAATTTTATAGAGTCATTCCAGTGCATATGTAGCCAAATATGCCCATAATGGCCTCTTATAAAACACCAACCGACAGTGACGAAAGTTATAATGGGGGGTCCCGGAGCAAAATTTTGCTGAGGGCCCACCTATTGTCACTCCCCCCCCCCTCCAGTGGCGGCAGCCCCACGCAGCCAACTTATATTTGTTTGCCGCACTGCCTCCTTTCCAAGCTCGGAGGTGTTCCTCCTAGGTCGAAGTCTCACAGCTAACAGTCCGGCCTGGAATGGAGGCAGTGTGACAACCAAAAAAAAGTAAGTTGCCTTATCAAGCACTATATATGGCGAAAGGATCCTCAGTGCCTCAGATGGAGGAGTTCTTGGGGGATCTTCCGTTGCCCAGCCTCTCCCCGCAACAGACTGCGCAGTTGGAGCAGTCTATTTCGCTGAAGGAAATCTTGCAGTGCATACAAGGTGCTTTCTCTGGAAGGGCTCTGGGACTAGATGGGTATAGGGTTGCCAACTGGCTCCAGATGCGCCCGACAGGCTTGATCCAGTCCTGCGTTTACTCCATTGCATGCAGGGACATGTAGTTCTGATTTCCCCATTGCACTACATAAGAAAAGCAAGACTACAAGTCCCTGCATGCAATGGGGTAAACACAGGACTGGATCAAGCCTGTCGGGCGCATCTGGAGCCAGTTGGCAACCCTAGATGGGTACGGTGCAGAATTTTATAAGATCTTGCAAGAGGGGGTGGCCCCCGCATTGTTGGCAGTGTACGGAGAGCAGGTCGAGCGTGGCGAGATGAGGTGGGGTAATAACAAGGCACATATTATTTTAATCCCTAAGCCTGGCAAGGACCCCTTGTTAGCGGCATTGTACCAGACAATCTCATTAATAAACTTTGATTTAAAACTTTTGGCTAAGATTCTGGCGAAGAGGCTGGCCCCTATGTTGGCAGACCTGATCCATGAATCACAAGTGGGATTCGTGTGAGGGAGGTATGCTGCTAGGAATTTGCATAAGATTATTGCCTCCATTGAATGGGCACGTGAACAACAGGTGGAATCCATGTTGGTGAGCTTTGATGCCGAGAAGGCATTCGATCGGGTAGAATGGGACTATTTGTTCCATCTCCTCCCAAAGTATGGGATAGGGGACTATTATGCTTGGATGATTCGGCTATTTTATGCTCACCCAAGGGCTGCGGTGACTGTCAACGGGGTGATCTCGGGTGAAATTGAGGTGGGTCGGGGGACCAGGCAGGGGAGTCCTCTTTCTCCTTTGTTGTTTGTCCTTTCGTTGGATCCCTTGATACATAAACTGGAGAGTTGTAGGGAGGTTCCTGGGATAAAGATTGGCAGAGCGGCATTTAAGATAGCTGCGTTTGCAGATGATATGTTGGTTCATTTGAGCTCGCCCCAGAGGGCTTTGCTTAGGACCTTGGAGGAGTTTGCCAGTTTTAGAGACTTTTTGGGATTGCGGATAAATAAGGAGAAGTCTGAGGCTTTAGATATGCTGGGGGTGTGGGAAGCAAAGTGGGGACCATCTTTTCCATTTAGATGGGCTGGGGAGGATTTTGCTTATCTCGGTATTCAGCTGACTTGGGATCCGAGGCAATTATATCAGTGTAATTATAATAAGGTATTAAGGCAGGTGAGATCTAGACTGAGGGATTGGAATCTCTTGCCGTTGTCTTTGTTGGGGCGGGTGGTAGCATACTGTATGGTGCTGTTTCTGAAGCTGTTGTATGTACTACAGATGCTACCGGTGAGTCTTATCTGTAAGGACATCCGTCTTTTCGAGGGAGCGTTAAGGGAATATTTATGGAGGGACCATAGACCGCGATTGGCTTTGGCGAGGATGAGAGGGCTGTGGAAGTGTGGGGAGTTGGGCCTTCCGGATATTGCTAGTTATGCTCAGGCATGTCAGCTTCGGCATTTGGGGGATTGGTTGGGGTATACAAATCGGTATACGCCGAGGAGACTAGAGGAGGCTTATGTTGCACCGTGGTTGTTGCTGGCGGTGTTGCACTCTGAATATGCACAATTGCTGCAGAGATTAAAGGGCAGTTTTTGGTAACACCGATTCGGAAAATATAGCGGCTGCTATGTCAGCGCTGTTTTTTTTCCCCAACGGTGTCAAGTTGGTTGCGGGGGAACGTGCAATTTATTCCGGGTACAGAGAGCTCAGTGTTCCGCACATGGAGGATGCAGGGATTGTGCAATCTAAGGCATGTGGTGGATGAGTCAGGAAAATATAAGTCCTTGGAAAGTCTACAGAGTATGTTTGGGAGGAGTGGAGGACAGGTGTTTGATTATATTCAGCTTCGTCACTATGTAGCATCATTGCCACGGGAATATTTGACAGCGGAAAAGGCAGCAATAAAATTACATTTTTTTGACTTGGCAGAACAACAACACCAGTCAGTGGCCGCATATCATGTCAGGTTTTTTAGTGGGGGGGGTTTCCTCAGATTTCTCTTGCATAGAACACAAGTGGTCGGAGGAGCTGGGGGTCACAGTTAGACCGGGGGAAGTACTGGAGGCGGTTAAGCAGATTCCGAAGCTCCTGCAATCCGCCAAGCAAAGGGAGATTCAGTACCACACGGTTTGCAGGACACACTATTCACCTTATAGGGTGAAGAGAAGTGGCTTGACTCAAGATGCATGCTGCCCAAAATGTCAGATAGAAAAGGCAGGGTTAACTCATATGTGGTGGTCGTGTAAGGTGACCCAGAGGTTCTGGCGGCAAGTGCAGTCGTACACTAGTAGTGTTATTGGTCAGAGGGTGGAATGGATGGCAGTTCTGATACTATTTGACAAACTGGATTCCCCTCTTCCTAAGGGTAAAGGGAATAGACTTTTTGTAAGAAAGGCATGTGCACTGGGTAAGCTACCCATTCTCCGGAGAGAGAAGGAGGCCCCTTCCTTCTGGGAATGGTGGAATAGTCTCCATCAGGTCATGCTTATGGAGCGACTGGCAGCCAGAGAGCACCCGGGGCAGTGGGACGAGATTTTTCAAATTTGGGAAAAGTATATTTGCACACTTGTGCCGAGAGCACGGAACGTGCTTGTATCACTCTGATGGGTTGAGGGGATCACGAGGGGGGCCCCCACGATCACCTTGCTGGAAGAGGATGGGTTCTTAATGATGGTATATATGGTCCTTGTGTGGCAGGTAGTCTCAGAACCGTGGGGGTAAAGGGGGGGTAGGTTGGGGTTCTGGAAAAATGTAAAAAATTATATGCTGGTATAATGTCTGTGTTTGAAGGTTTGGTGCGCGGTGTAAGTGTCCCCACCGCGGCCAAGATGTTGTAATGCATAATAAAGATTGTTATAAAAAAAAAAAGTAAGTTGCCGTGCTGCTGTGTGGCCTCTTCCTGTCCAGGCTCCTACTTCAGTGAAATGTACTTTGCTGCCAACCGGTGTAAAAGTATGTAATATGGCATCAAGGTGTGTACTTTGCTGGTGGGCATACATATGGCCGGAGTTTGAACGAAGTGTGGATGAAGCACATAAGTACACATATAGTTTATAAAATACTATAATGTATATGCATTTTTGAAAAATATGGGCGTGGACGTTTACATCATGTCTAGAGCTGCTATAAATACCCACACCTGCACTGTATGTATGCATTATGCCCTTAAGCGATGATTTTATAAAGACAAGCAAGCACCTAACTGCTTCTATAAAATAGACTTAACATAGGTGCCTTAAAAAGTGCTTAATTAGGCGCCTCTTTATAAAATACCCTCTATAGGCTCCAGCAAGTAATGTTTTCATAGCCTACTGTCAAGGTTTTCAAAAGGCAACCTCAGTATATTAAAGTGCATTTCTCCTTGGTTAAAATGTCATGCATTTTGAGAGGACTGCGATCTTACTGGGCTTTTTTACTGCCGTGGAGCATCACGTCTGAGGGGGAAACGCTAGTGGGGGGGGGGGGGGTATCTGCTCAGGCACAGTGCCAGCAACCCCTTCCCTCCCAGTGACGTTGGCTGTTTGAGATCCCCAGGCTCTATATCACCTGGCTTGCACTGCTGTAAGTTGGAGGACTGAGATCTTACCAGGCTGTTTTACTGCCATAGAGCATTGCACCTGAGGGGGTAACGCTAGTGGGAGGGGGGAGGGGGGGTGTCTGTTCAGGCACAAAGCCAGCAACCCCTTCCTTCCTGGTGATTTCAACTGCCTGAGGCTCCCGGGCTCTATATCATCTGGGTCTGAGATCCTCTAGTCTAGACCATTGTCCAAAGGGGCAGGCTACATCCCTTTGGCACCCCTTCAGCGCACAGTCGGTGTCAGTTGGCATTGGTGAGCCTGGGGATTTTCGTTGGCTGGATGGTGTGATTGGCAGAAGCAGGTACTGTATAGTTTATTCAGCTTAAAGCCATGGGGAAGCAGAAGGCTAAGTCTGCTGGCAAGATGGACTCTGTGGCTCAAGCCCTGGTGCAAACTGTGGGCCCTTTGGATAAACATGTTCTTTCTCAAGTGAGTCAGCAGCCCTCGCCTGAAGGAATATTCCTCAGTTCGGCAGATCAGACCCCTCCACCTTTCCCTCACCCTCAGTTGTCCTCAACCTTAACAGGCAGGTCTCTGGAGCTTCTGATGCCATCTTTCAAACCAGGACTGGTTCCGGTTACAGTTGTTTTGCAAGAGGACATTCAGGGCTTCACTGAACCAACACATGACTACTTTGAAGGATCTTTGGATGGCTATAGTGAAGATGGATTCCAAGCTTTCCAATACTGTGGTGTTTCTCTGTGGGTTTTCTTAGGAGACCTCACAAAAGCTCCAGGAATCTGACTCTACACTTCAGATGACAGATGATTCTGTGGCTAAATTAGATAGTCAGCTACAGTTAGTGCAGCAGGCTAATGTATCTGCTATTAAGGATTCTCTGGTAATACATTACAAGTTAGAGGCCCTGGAAAATTCTTCTAGGGCCAATTTACGTTTTCTTAATTTTCCAATCACTCATCTATTGTCACCTGATATTTTACTTGCAAAATATTTCAAGAAAATTTTATTGCTTATTAATGTTATTGCTATTCAAAAGTTTTATTATTTACCTGGTCAGGGCTTCCTGGGGTGGAAGAATTGGATGTCTTATCCCCCAGTGTTAGTCAAAATTTGACTAACCTTTTGGAGGACTCATCAGATAATATTTCCAAAAGAGCTTCTTTATTGGTGTCCTTTGTTTTTTCTGTGGGTAAGATGAGAGTCCTAAAATTGTTCTTCAAACATAAAGTTTTGTGGGCAAAAGTTGAATGTGTTCCCAGATGTTTTAAAGGACACTCAACTTAGGCAGAAACAATTTTTGGCTCTCAAATCAAGGGTGTTGCAGATTGGTGCGATTTTGTTTTTTGCAGTTCCCATGCAAATGTGTGGTCACTTTGCAAGGGAATTTGTATTTCTTTTTTGATGTACCACAGTTGGAAACTTTTCTGGTGAATAAGTCGCAGTTGGCAGGGTCCAGTTAATTTTTTGTCAGCCTAAGTTATGGGTGGTCACCCCCTTTGACCTCTTATTGTTAAAGATTTATTTCTTGTGATTTATCTCTTTTTTTTCCCTTGATATGGGCTGAGGTTTCATTCTATTTTTTGTGTATTTTTTTAGTGACTTAAGTGGATCGTCTTAGGCAACATGTCCTTGTTTTCTTAATTGTAATTTGTAAATTGTAAATGCTCAATAAAAAAAAAGTCATGCATTTTAACTGAACTAAGACTGTGTGCAGTGTTTCATACAAAATTAGAAGCCTCATATCAAAGCAACTGCTTTGGACTTTCATAAATAAGAGCTGCAGCCATGGGGTTGCTTTCTCTATGTTGATATATATCCAGGGAGGCAGAAAAGCAAGGTCAGTGCCCAGCTGGCACCAGCAGCTCTAGACAAAAATATTTGTGGCCAAAGGAGGGATGAATGAAGCACCAAGAGGGATAAGTCAGTTCAGAGTTGCAGGCAAGGCGCCGGTTTGGTGCTCTTCCTCTTGCATCCGTTTCAAAAATAAGATATTAAAACTTGAGTTTAACGTATTTTTATACCTTTTATTGATATATGAAAATTGTCTTGCTATTACTGCATGTAGTATGGATGTTACTCATTTAAACCAGCAAAAATGATCAATATGTAACACTTTGGGGCATGTTTACTAAAATCCGCAAAATAGCGCGCCGCAAAATAGCGCACGGCAACGCGGCACTGAAACGCGCAGAAACGCGTTTAAACGCCCTGCACACGTGCGTGTCACCCCCGCACAGGTACGCGGCTCACTAACGGGCCCCGTACAAGTGCGAGCCCGCAAATGTCCGATAGAGGCGTGGAACGGCGAAAGGAGGGCGGAGGAAGGCTCCGGAGGGGCGGAGGGACGGGGTCAATGGGTGGAGAGTGGGAGGGGAGAGGCTCCCCGCACAGTATCGGGCCCGAATTTGCATGTAAAAACTACCGCGAGCATTTAAAGGGAAGAGAAACCATTTCCGTCAGCAATGTACAGGAAAACCGGGGAAACCAGCAAAACGTGAGCAGTGTGATACATGTGCACAGCACAAAAGTGAAAATAAAAATAGAAAATGACCACAACAGAACTATTAAAAATAGTAATTCAGCTGGGGAACAGTTATAGTGATGGGCAAATACAGAAATCACACCCAGCAAAGCTCCAGAAAAAAGAAATGAAGTTTGGAAGGGTCTACTGAGAGGAGACGTTTCCAAAAAACATTTCCACGTTTTGGAGCTTTCCTGGGAGTGTTTGCTATGGTTGCCCATTAATATCACTGTTGCCCAGCGTGGTGATATTTTGTCCCACATTTCCCGTGGACATTTCCGGGGTTTATGTGCACGTTTGTCACCAGACAGGGTGCATATGCCCACAGTAGAATTGCATAGAGCAGGGTTTGTGACTCCATCCTGCCAGGCTTACTGCCTCCAGGGGCTGCACTGTCTCTGTGGCCAAAGTGTGGTACAGCGGACAGAGTCATTACCTCTAGGACCAGAGGGCAGAGGTTCAAAACCCAGCTGGGGCACCTGCCAGCCCAGTCCCTATATTTTACCCACCACTAAATAAAGATAGCGCAGACACCCCTTTATGCATGGGGAAAACACCCATATTTTACCCAACACCGCACACACACCACAACAATGGGCATTACCTACAGCCAAGTCCCCCAAATGCAGTCCCATACTGCCACATTGCAATCAGGTCAACTGCTTTTTCTGAGAAAAGTTCATGCCAGCATGTTGGCGGACAAGTACATGTGGTGCAGGGGGCAGTGGCTGCTAACCACAGAAGACAGAGGCCTAGCCATGTGCAGGCTGGCACAGTCCACTGCAACAGACAGGTCCTGCCGGATCCACAGTCATGGACAGTCCAGGGAATCCAACCAATCTGTGGCTACACAGTGCTGCAGTGCACACAGACAGTGCATACAAGAACAGAAGGTCACAGGTTCAAAGCCCAGCTGGGGCTACTGCCAATCCTGCCCACATATTTTTCCCACAACTAAACAGTGATAGTAAGGACACACCTTTCATGGCGGGGACATATGCAATGGTAAGACATCTATCTTTTACCCCACTGAGCACAGACACCAGGAACAGGGGCAGTACCTAGAGCAGAATCACCCAAATGCAGTCCTGGTGGGCCACACACCAGTCAGGTTCCATGCTGACACTCATACAAATGCCTGTGCTGTATATCTATGCACCACCCCCATGGCATGTAGATGTAGCCCATGCATATTCATGAGGGATAGCAGGAAAACCCGAACAGTGTGATGCAAACCTGGACTGGAGTTGGGAATCTGTGCCGTAAAGCAGCAGCCATCAAGGGCAGACACACCCACACCCACAGGCCCCATTGGCCAATGTCTCCTGGAAAGGCAGAACATTGGACCGTGCATGCAGCACCCAAAACGAGCACTTGCATAACTTACCAATGTCACCCTACACCTGAGGTATACGGTACACAGCTCGGAGACGTTTGCTAGGAGCACAGGCAGGCAGTTATCCATACGTTACGTACATACTGCTAGTTGACCCCATCCAAACAATCTGTTAGGTGTTTGCGGGGCATGCTCCAGGCCTGGCCTCTGACGGTGCTTACCACCCTGGGGAGTGACCACCAGCTGTAATGCGTACCATATCCATGCCTTGCCGTGCTCAGGACCGGTTTGGTGGGCAAGGCTACTTACCCCCTCAATCGTAGCACCATGATGGCAGAGGTGTGGAAGTGTGTGTCTGTCTATACAGTGGGTGTTGGCTGCAAGCCCCTTCAACAGCCCGCACTGCCAGCACTGTTGCCAGTATTGGCCAGTCAATGTGCATAATGAGGTGCAAGGTACCATGGGTATAGCCAGGGCAGGGTGGCGTGGCCAGGATGCATCTGCACTGGGCATAGGGCCCTGGCAGGGACATTGGCTGGGATATTGTAGTGTCCGGCCACCACCTACACAGACAGGGTGGCCAAAGCATGTCCTTCTGGGGGATCACGCTCACCCTGACTGTGCAGTGACCACAGCATGGCTAGGCCCCCCCCCCATAGTGCTGTATAGTAGTTCTCTCATGTGATAGATATGGGTTTTTCTTTGGGGCCCAGTCACTGATCTATCTGCTTGCTGTGTATGCAGACAGCCCAGTTCTGGGTGCATGCATCTCCATTGGGAACATGCACTATGGACTAACCAGCAGACTGGTTGTAGCTGGTAAATGTCTTGCTATAATGGCTTGCAGGGTGCAGTGGCTGTTGGCTTGCTGCAGGGGAATATCTGGTGGTGGAGTGCAGCTTACCATACACTGGGCTTATGTCTGTCTGCTGTTGTGTTATGGCTGTGTATGGAGCTGCCTGCCTGGGGGGTGGTGGTGTTCCTCAGCAGGACTGGGGTTGATGTTGCCCTCTACTGCCACCTTTGCAGGGAGTTAGAGTGTGGATCCCTTGATGGGGACCATGTTTGCCACGGGGGGGGTGCGCCTGATGGCAGCAGACAGGGATATCCATGGTGTTTGTGCAGAAACTAGCTATCTTACACATTAACACTGCTTTGGAACGCCCGCTTGGCCTCCATCAGCCATGGCAGGTGTTGTTGACCTGGTCCTGGCCACCTCATTGCACACTCAGGGTGAGCACAGTACCCGCACGATGTAACGGTGTGTGGCTACTCTGTGCCAGTAAAACACCCGGTCAGTGCCCCCTACTAGGCCAAGGTGCTGTGTGGGTGCACCCGGTCACTTCCCCCAACAGGGCCGAGGTGCTGTGGGGGTGCATTCCCCATCTTGTGTCCATCTGCGGACAGCTAATTTGCATGTGCAGTGCATCATGGGTACGGGTGGCCTAACCCTATCCTGTTGACACCAGCAGACTGTCTGTGAGGTGACGTGTAGGCTATCTGCAGCCAGCCAGGGGCCTCCTTACAGCTATGGAGCTGTAGTGCAATGGTTACATCACTGCCTGTGCAGCCAGAGGTCATGGGTTCAAACCCACAGTGGGGCCCTTTGGTAGGGCTGTCCACAGCTTTATTTTTATTTACTGTACATATGTCTATGCCGGCAAGACCACCCTCAGCTTACTATACCCATTAGGTGCCTCTGAGGGTGCTTCATAGGGCGCCCTGTAGGCCACCTTATGGTTGCCATCCCTATAGGGTGCACTATACATTATCCTGTGTCGCAACATACATGCTGCCCTATAGGGGTCATTCAAGGGTGCCTTGGTGAACAGTGCACTGTAACATGTGCCTTATGGGCCGCCGTATGTTAACATGCTGGGAGAGTGCGTTTGCTAGTAGTGATAACAAAATAAAATTATACAGCCTCCTACAGCACTCCACAACATAATATGTACTGCCTCAGCAGGCATTTTTCACTGGGCATTGTGAGGAGTTGAACCCCTGATCCCTGCACCATTGGTCAGTGTTTTAACCATTGGGCTGTGGCTCTGTTCCTGTGATTGTGCATCAGCGCGCTGCCTTGCGCCTATCAGCGCGCCGCCTTCTGCCGCCCAAGGGGACCAGTGCGCCGCCTTCTGCTGCCCAAAAATAACTGTGCGCCGCCTTCTGCCGCCCAAAAATAACTGTGCGCCGCCTTATGCCGTTCCAAATTATTTTCCTCCTAAAACAATGTTAATCATTACAGTTACTGCCTCAGCTGACCTTTGTCGTTGCGCACACTGGGGGATTGAACCCATGGCCCCTGCACCATTGGTCAGTGTCTTCACCGTTGTACCACGGCTCTGTTGTTTTGTATACTCAGCAGCGCGCCACTTTGCCTTTCCACGCGCTAATGTCGACCCCCGCACATTAGCGCGACGCACACACGTCCGGTTGCTTACTACCGTTTTTTTTCTATTTTCTGCCTGAACCGCCCACTCCTTATATGGCACAGGCACACTAGCACGGCCCCGCACGTTAGGAATGTTTAGTAAACATGCCCCTTTGTGTCCTCCTTTCTGCTTCTCCGTCATTCCTTCTGTATAACTCTCTCATCTTCTTTCTCCGGCTTTGTGCATCTCTCCCTCAAGCGCATCAGCTTCTCTTCTTACTAGTAATGTTTCTTTATCCTCTGCCAGTGTTAATTTCCTTTAAAAAAAAGTGCTGTTTGGGGTCAGTAGCAGCCTCCTCCTTCTACTTCAGGTACAATGAGGAAAAGGAAGAAAGTTCAGAATAGTTTCAGGTAGGGAATAAAAGCTTCTGGGTCAGTGATGTGGCAGAAAATAACTACTGTACATTGCCCATCTGAGTCACACTGTGGCACCTGATTTTTCATCAACTCACATGGGCCATCCAGATGGTTCTTCCCATCCTCCTTCCTCTAGCTGTGGCCACAACCATAACTTATCTTTTCTGAAGCAGCACTGCCTGTCACCACTCATCATTCTCTTCCTCCCTTTGAAATCTTGTCTCTTTCCTCACCTCATTCACACTCTGTTCTCTCTTCAATCCATTGTTCATTTTCTCTCTCGTCTCTTCCTTTACTTTCCCTTTCTCTATCATTTGTTTCCTTTCTGTCCTCCATTTACCATGTTTGCTTTCTTTCCCCTTCTTTTCTCTGATTAAGAAGGGAGCCTAGAGAGTTCCTGCATCACAATGGTAATGATCTCCAGAGCCGCCAGGAAGTCTTTCTTTGAACTCTGGCTCTTCTCCCACCTCCTATGGCCTGTTGGTTTTTCCTGACCAGAAGAGCCAATGGGTTGCAGAAAGCGGTAGACGCTGCACTGCACAAGAGAAACATTTACTGCATGTTTTCATAGTGTTCACACCATTTTGTAAACAGAGCCTTAAATGAAAGCTTTTTTGGCTCTCAGGATAAGCGTTTTTTAATAGTATTTAATGATATTGTATATGGGACCAAAGAGGAGACAGTACATTTTTCAGAAGGGAAAGCCTGCACTTTGCCTTGCCCCCCACCCTTCCCTTAATTCTCAGTGACGCCTGTGACAATTGGATTGGATGATTTTGGTTATTCTGTTAATAAAGCTGTGGAGGCTGATTCCAAAATATGCACGCCTGGGCTGTGGGGATGCCCAGAACCTGCACAGGGCCAAGTTGGACCCAATTCCACAACTGTGGGAGCTATATGATTTCGGAATCGGACAGATAGATGGCCCAGCGTGTACCCGATTCCATGGCAGGAGTCGTCATGGAGGCTGCCCGCCCAGACTGCACAGTGCTCCAACTGGTGTGCGGGTGCAGTGGCGTCTCATTGCCATGGCATCAACACGTCCAGCCAGAGTCACTGAATGCCCCAAGTGAGAGTGGCCCTGGCACAATGCTGTCCGATCCTCAGTGGGGGCCCCCAAGACCTGGATTGGGTGGCGGTTGCTGTACCATGGCATTTCGATGAGGTTGGGGGGCTGCAGCCCATGAACACTGCAGTGCCTGGCACTTAAGCCACCAGGCGTCCATCTCAATGCTGGGGGGCATATACAGGCCTATCCTGAATAGCCTCTGTGCATCCCGGCGCCTGGCTACACCCCCCGCTCTACCCCAGTCCCGCCCCTCCCACCAACATCCAGCGCTCCCCGCACAAATGCTCAGTATGTGTAGAGAGTGCTGGCAGCAGAATCGGGCCCAGGATCCGTGCACAGGTTGGATATCCAGCCCGCACCTCCAACCCTGCTATTCGCGCCTTGGAAGGCCCCCCATAGTGTACTGTATAGCTAGAAAAAGGTTTTGAATAATGTTCTCATTTAAATAAAATGACCAACTTTCTAATTTATCTATCAATATAAGTTCTTTCTTTACAGCATTTAACTGTTCATATTACAAAAAAATGTCCTCTTTCTTTAAAGGCTTATGTGGTGTAGATTTGGCTTGTCTTTGTCATTTTTGGGGGAAGAAAGGCCATTTAATAAATGAAAAAGAACTACTAAAAACCAATCAGAATTAAAAAGAACATCTTTGTGCTCAGCCCTTAGTGATAATAGGCGAAAGTCCTTCTAGATTTTCTCAGATCTAAACTATCATATGTGAATCAGGAAAGGGTAATTTGGATAGCTGTAATACTGAGAGCTGCCAAATGAGACAGGTTTAGGAGGGAGACTTTAATCCATTCATGTTTCAGAACTAGCATCCCGTTTTTAATGTATGTTTTGCATGAAGCGAGAACACCTATTATCTAAGCTTCTTCCATCTGTCTGTCTGTCTGTCCATCAATTCACATATTTGTTTGCACATGCACAATGGACATAGTCACGGAGGGGTGGCCAGCTGAAGATGCAGTGATAGTCCAACAAAATGAATCATCTGGGCAACAGGGAGGCCAGAAGATATGACTACTCAGCAGTAGCAGCTGAAGCTCTCCCTGCATTTTCTCTGGTTGGCAGTGTGGTGGTGGGGAAGCTTCACCATGTGAAAAAACAGCAGACCAGTAACAGTGGGAGCAAGGGTTGAAGCCCCCTATCCTGCCCGACTGGTGGAGACTCAAGGTTGTGCAGCAGCATTGATCTGTCTGGGGTTAATTCTGCTAAACACAGAGATGTGATGGGCAAAGGTAACAGCAAGCTGGGATGGAGGGGTAAAAAGGAGAGGGAGAGGAAGAGAAAAAAAGAGAGGTGTAGGGAAGGGCAGGGAGGAGAACAATGGGAGAGAATATGAGTAGGGAAGAAGAAAAAGTATACAGACCAAGTATACAGTATGTACATTCACATACCCACACACACAGCCCTGCATGTGCACATATGTAAACCCCTAGCACATGCCCCCTCACAGACCCCATACCACCTCCACGCACCCCACTCCACATACCTCCACCCCTACTAAACACTCTTCCACTCCATATCCCCTCTATCCCCACACACTCCACTATCAACCTACCATCCCACTTTCTCCAGCACTCTATTCTCCCTGCTTGCTCTACATTCCAACTCCCTTACATACTTCATTCCCTCTACTGTACAGTACTACAGATTCCTCTTGCACACAAGCTTTACACATACCCATACCCCACACAGATATCCCCATTTACGTATATATGAGAGACACACACATCCCCACACATACATATACCTACACTGTCTCAATAGAGACAAACATACTTAATCACATACATACTCACCTTTTATACACCTCCTACTATACACACATGTCTGTATACTTCTTACCTGTACAGTGAGATACATTTCCTCACCAAGTCTCTCATGTAGACAAACCTGTCTGCAAACAGAGGAAAGGTAAAACTGCCTCTGTAAGTGTGCACTTTTCAACTTGTTCTGTGTGAGATTGGTACTATAATTAGCAAAATGTATTTGGAAGGAGGGTTAAAAAGCCTGTGCTAACATATTAGTTTCCTTCAGAAATGGCAGTTTGACATTTCAAGATACTGAGGGCTCATCTTGTCGGAGAGGTTATCAACATTAGAATAATTAAATGGAATGCAATGTATATTGTGATACACCTCTGTCTATCAGTTAATTTGGAGAGTGGCATGTATTTTGGAGTCACATCAAAATAACGCCTTTCATAGGGGGCATCTCAAGATAGCATATTGTGGAAGCATTTGTGGCTAGTTCTGTTCCCTACCCATTTCTTTGAGCGCCTGAGTAGATTATTTTTCCTTAAGGCCACTTCTTCCTTTATATGGAAAAGGAGAGTGAAGCTGCAGTCAAGTTCGGGCATCGTTCCGGTAGTGATCAGCATGGATGGATCAGCATGTCACTGCAACACCACACACACCCCTAATAGTTCTGCTGTGGCTAGAGGTGTTGTTGACCCTCTTGTGGAGCTTTCTCATACATTAAACTCTGATGGTGCTTCTCCTTGACCTCATCCATTGATGTACAAGTCTGGCACCAGTGATGAGATATCTCAGATGAGAGTGCTGATGCCAAGAGACCAGATAAGAAAAGGGCCAAGCAACAAGAATGATTAAAGTCTAAGTCACAAAAATTGGTCCTCTATTTCCAAGAGGTGCATAGAGAGGGTAGAATGGGCCCAGAGGGTCAGAAGGTTCTTATACCCAATGTGATTTCTTTTGTTACTGAAGGTGTGACAGGGGGAAATCCTAAAAAGGTTTCCCTTGAAGGCATATGGCAAGTGAAATCATGTACTGAGCTCTCGTTGTGCGGGTTTCTATTTAAAGTATCTGCTTTCTTGATGGAGACTGTATTCAAGCCAGAGGAGCAGGAAGCCAGACTGAATGGGTTGGAACAGCTGCTGAACTCACTAGGTGCTATGAAAAGCCTAGTCAGCAGATGGAGTTGGCCCATAATCGGGCAGTAGGGATCCCTGGAACCGGATCAGTGGGGATAGGCAGGCAGGCAGAGGTCAGCGGGGTGGTGCAAGGTGCAGCAGAGGATAAAGGGCGAGGGAAAAGTGGTCAGGCCCCCTTTCAGAAGGTGCGAGAGATTGAAACCGCAGAAATCCCCATTGCCGGCAAGGGAGGCCAACCGTAGGCAAGAGAGGGGGTGCTGCTTCAAGGAAGCCGTGAGGTAACGCTTCAGAGGCCGAGGCATTCATGTCAGTGACAAGAAAAGCCTATGAGTGCTCTGGCGGCGGGCTGCACTTGTTCTGCAGGCATAAAGCTTTGGCAGCCAGTAAAGGTCTGGGGTGGCAGTTGCTGCAGTGATAGTAGCAGCTGTGGGGCAGGTTTTTCTGATTGAATCATCTGCTGCCAGTGGGGGCCGTATGATTCATTAGCATCAGGAATTGGATGTGGCTGCGGTATGCACTTGAGGCCGCTGAAGTAGTTGATCTGGCCACCCTCCGTAACAAACAGCATGACCAAGGGGAGGGCGGAGGGCCAGATCGAATGAGGGAGGGCTCGCTGGCTGCTGAGAGGGAGTATTGTGGCCACAAACTTATCGTCAGGGACCCGGGGAATCTGTTCAGCGTGCAGAGACAGCAGCATATCAGCAGGTAGCAGAAAGGGCTGTTTGTTAATTTAAAAAGAAAGACATAAGAGAAGGAAGAAAACAAAGAGAGGCTTTTTCCCCAACCGTGCTCTTCTGGCCATAGCAGAACAGGAGGCAGAGCCCAAGTGACATCATCGGGAGCTTTAAAGGGATAGCAGCATGGCACCAGGAAAAGCAAACAAGGAAAACAAGAGGCAAAGACAAGGTAGTAAGGAAAAAAGGAAAAAAGAAAAAACTTTGAGGGAGATGAGCATGGCGAGAAAGGGAAGAAGTGGTGGACTTCAAGTATAACACATCAGAATCGCAGGATGGAGCTGAACAGTGATGTGGTGGCACAGCAGAAAATGCATGAAAAGTGGAAGAAGCATAGCGGTAAGAACAGTTGAGCCAGGAAAAAGACAGACAAGAGAAGCAGGAACAGCAGAACCAAGACAAAACTTCATGATGGAAAGAGATCATGTCTGCATGGAGGGTCGAGTCACAGTCTGGTAGGCAGTTATGTAAGCAGCTTAAATGCACAGGATCCAGTGGAACGAAGCAGCAGAAATTCAGAAAACATTTGATCCGGGACTCGGTGAACAGGGTGAGAGCCATGGCCATGGACCACGGAGTGACAGGCATGCAGGATCTCGTAAGTATCCTGGAGGATTCTTGAGGCACGCCACAGGATCAGCTGAGCACAGTAGTGTTTCAGATGCTCCCATGTACAGATGGCAGACTGGTACCACCCAATGGAGGGGTGAGTATGGAGCTATCACATGTGATGTGGGGAACACTGGGGGGGGGGGGGGCCAACGGAAGTGGATAACATTGGAGTGTTGGGTGTTTCAAGAGGAGGAGAGGATATGGACATGGGGGGTAGTAAGGGATTTAAGGGTACAGAAAACATGGGGTCCATAAGGGGGGGAGGACATGGTCAGGGGCAGGGCCGGATTTAGCTAGAGTGAGGCCCTACGCCAAGAAAAATTGTGCCCCCCCCCCATGTCCCCGTGCAGTCCTGGGCCCCCCCCCCCGTGTCCCCCCCCCCCCCGTGCCTCCGTGCAGTCCTGGCCCGGGAATGCTGGGAAAGGTTAAAGGGCAACCTTTAACCTTTCCCAGCATTCGCGGCTTCACAGAAACAGCCGCCAGCGTGAAGGAAAAGGCTCTTCACGCTGGCGGCTGTACAGAGGGAGCCGGGGCCTCGCGCGGGCTTCCCCGGCTCCCTCTAAAGCCCTCCGGTGGGCCCAGGGCGGCCCAAGGGGGGTGCGGGGCCATGTGCGGAGACTCGGTGCGGGGCCTCATTTGCATAAGGTGTCTCATTTGCATAAATATTTGCATAATGTTACCATACACCAGAGCTACTCAATTCCAGTCCTGGTGGTCCACAATCCTGCAGGTTTTCGGGATATCCCTAATAAATATGCATGAGATATATATGCATTGGAGGTATCCTGCCAACCTGACTGGTTTGTGGCCCTCCAGGGCTGGATTTGGAGACCCCTGCTTTACATCTCTGTCATTTAAGATTGTGAGTGAACAAGGTACAGATATCCTAGACATCAAAAGGGTAGATAGAATGTGTCACATTCCTCCTCGATTCTCACCACCACCAAAAAGTTGTCTAATAGATAATATTTTGGTGGTGGTGAGAAGCAAGGAGGAATGTGACAAATGCTATCTAACTTTTTTGATGTCTTGGACATCTGCACCTTGCCCACTCACAATCGTAAATGACAGAGATGTAAGGCAGGGGTCTCCAAATCCAGCACTAACTTTTAGTAAACATGCCTCTTAATGAGTATATGGATAAAGAAAGACTAAAAGGTTTCTACATTA
Source organism: Ichthyophis bannanicus (assembly GCA_033557465.1). NCBI lineage: Eukaryota > Metazoa > Chordata > Amphibia > Gymnophiona > Ichthyophiidae > Ichthyophis > Ichthyophis bannanicus. The sequence continues at coordinate 538,952,850 of CM066031.1, read as the reverse complement.
CTATAATCCAGTACCAACCGCCAGGCACATTAGGAACTACTACAAACACTGCCCATTTAGAACCCATAGCAAACCCGCCATATCCTAACAGCACTACCAGGACTCACAAAGCACCATACCCTAACTATCAAAAGGCAACACTGCAAATATTAAACCAATACATTTCAGAGAACAACAATACATGACCTACTGGGGAAAGAACAAGTGGCAATGTCAAATAGGAATTATATAAACAGAATACCTCAGCTCAGTTACACATGCACAACATAGACCATCACCAAACAAGGAATCACAATTTAGAAACAGGAAGACAATAATTAAACTGGGAACCCCAAAAGCCAAACTTGGAATATACAACAACACTGTAGAAATAAAACTATAAATTAATTTCCTCTTGTACTAAACAAAGCGCAAAAATTAATGATGCACATTTCCCAGAGCTGACATATTCCAGTTAATAAATTCAAAATAAAGAGATATTTTTCTACCTTTTGTGCATTTTTTTTCAGTTGCAATTGTTCCAGCCACTTTCTTCTGGTTTCTTCGTGTCTTCTGCTAACTCTCCATCTGCTGTCCATTTGTCCTTTCTTCTGTCTTCTTGTTTTTTTTTTTCCATTCTCTCTCTACATCTGCTTTAACATACTAATCTTTCTCCTTTTGCTCTTTCCTCATTCCTATTTCATCTACTCAAAATTTACCCCTCCATCCTCAATCCCCACTTACTCTCCCAATACCCGGCCAATTGTAGATTTTTTATCCCTCCCACACAAAATATTTTTCCCCTCTCCATTTTACTCTCCCAGCCCCATCCCATTCTAATCCTCCCCCAACACCAGCTCCCTTCTAGTTCCAGCCTCACCCAGCATCCATTCCCTTCTAGTCCCTGCATCAGCCCATTTCCAGTCCTAGCCCCCCATTAGCCCATTTCCAGTCCTAGCCCCTCCCATCAACCCAATACCAGTCCTAGCCCCCCATCAACCCACTTCCAGTCCTAACCCCCCATCACCCCATTTTCAGTTTAAGCCCCCCCTATAACCCATTACCAGTCCTAACCCCCCATCAGCCCACTTCCAGTCCTAACCCCCCATCAGCCCACTTCCAGTCCTAACCCCCATCAACCCATTTCCAGTCAGCCCCCCATAGCCCATTGCCAGTCCTAACCCCCCCCCCATCAGCCCACAGTCCATTACCAGTCCTAACCCCATCAGCCCACCTGAAGTCCTAACCCCTCCCCATCAGCCCAGTTCCTGTCCTAGCCCCCCCCCATAGTCCATTATCAGTCCTAACCCCCCATAGCCCATTACATGACAGCCCCCATCAGCCAAAAGCACATTACACGTCTTAACCCCCCCCATAGCCCATTGCCAGTCCTAACCCCCCCATCAGCCCACAGACCATTACCAGTCCTAACCCCATCAGCCCACCTCAAGTCCTAACCCCTTCCCATCAGCCCATTTCCTGTCCTAGCCCCCCATAGCCCATTACCAGTCCTAACCCCCCCAACAGCCCACAGCCCATTACCAGTCCTAACTCCATCAGCCCACCTCCAGTCTTAATCCCCCAGCCCATTTCCATTCCTAGCAACCCCCCCATACCATTACCAGTCCTAGCCCCCCATAGCCCACTCCCAGTCCTAATCCCACCAGCCCATTTCCAGTCCTAATCCCCATCACCCAATTCTTAGTTTAAGCCCCCCCCATAGCCCATTACCAGTCCTAAGCCCCCATCAACCCACTTCCCGTCCTAATCCCATCAGCCCCTATAGACTTAGCTCCCCCATAGCCCATAGCCCCCCCCATAGCCCATCACCACTCCTTACCCGCCCATAGCCCTTTACCAGTCCTAACCCCCCCAACAGCCCACAGCCATTACCACTCCTAACCCCCCCCAGCCCATCACCAGTCCTAACCCCCCCAGCAGCCCACAGCCATTACCACTCCTAACCCCCCCAGCCCATCACCACTTCTAACCCCCCCAACAGCCCACAGCCATTACCACTCCTACCCCCCCGGCCCATCACCTGTCCTAACCCCCCCAACAGCCCACAGCCATTACCACTCCTAACCCCCCCAGCCCATCACCAGTCCTAACCCCCCCAGCCCACCCCAGCCCAGCGAATTTTTTTTTACAAAAAAAGCTGTCGCTGCCTCTGCCGGGGCCGGGGCCGCGGCGGCAGAATCGAGTGTGCCGCGGGGCCCCCCCTGCCCAGCAGAGCCTGCCCTCCCCGGTATCACCTCTCTCAGCTGCCTCCCTCCAGTCACACGCGCCGGCTTTCAGAGCGCGAGGGAAGAGTTTTTCCCTCGCTGCTCTGTTTAAGCCCGCGGGGGCTGATGGGACTTCCCATCAGCCCCCGCGGGCTTAACAGAGCAGCGAGGGAGAAACTCACCTCGCGCTCTGAAAGCCGGCGCGTGTGACTGGAGGGAGGCAGCTGAGACTCGAGAGGTGATACCGGGGAGGGCAGGCCAGGCTCTGCTGGGCAGGGGGGGCCCCGCGGCACACTCGATTCTGCCGCGGCGGCCCCGGCAGAGGCAGCGACAGCTTTTTTTTTTTTTTTTAAATTTTAATGATGGATCAGAATGTTTTTTGCGCGGGGCCCCCTGAAACGCGGGGCCCTGTGCAAAAAACATTCCCGGTGGGCCCTTGCCAGCTGTGGGCCCTACGCCACGGCGTACGTGGCGTATAGGCAAATCTGGCCCTGGTCAGGGGGGTGAAGAGGCTACAGCAGCACAACAGGAATGAGGGATAGAGAAATGGTGGAAGGGGACAAGCAGCTGGGTATTATGGGTTTGTTGCAGAAGCTCATACAGATAGTTGCAAGAAATAATGTAGGCCAAAAAAGAACCCAAAGAGGGAGCACAAAGGCACCAGGCCTTCAAGAAGTGGATGGGGTCTTGGTCTGTGAAGAATAACCAATGGAGTATATTTGTATTGCTAGTTCATTGTTATTGTTGTTGTTGAGTACCATCGAGTCAGTGTCGACTCATGGCACCCTCTGGATAGTTGGCCTAAACTGTGTTCAGTCGTCAGTCAGGTGGCTCATTGTTGATAAAGTGGCATCCATAGTCACTGTTATTGTATCAATCCAACTCATTACTGGCCTTCCTCTTTTACATTGACCTTCTACTTTGCCAAGGATTATGTCTTTCTCTAACAATCTCTCTCTTAGCATGATTTTATTTTATTTTATTGATTTTATTTAAAGTCTCTTCTATACCGCACTATTCAGCATCAGCGCGGTTTACATTGAACAAAGAATTTACACATTTCCGATGGTACTTTGTGTTTACATTTGAACAGGAAGAAATAACTTGGATAACAGGGGTAACTATTTACAAATTAAGACAGGTAACTATTTACAAATTAAGACAGAATCATGTCCAAAGTATGAAAGTCAAAGTCTTGTCATCTGAGCTTCTAAGAAAAGCTTAGTTTGATCTCCTCTAGTACTCACTGATTTGTTCTTTGGGCAGTCTATGATATACATGGTATTCATCGCCATAATTCAACATAAGAACATAAGATATGCCATACTGGGTCAGACCAAGGTCCATCAAGCCAATCTAGGTCATACGTACCTAGCAGTTTCCCCAAGGGACACAGGTTCCACAATGCTTGTATTGGTTCAAGCATTGATATCCTGGGACCCTTCTTAATAATGGTTTATGGACCTTTCCTCCAGGAACTTGTCCAAACCTTTTTTAAACCCAGCTACACTAACAGCCTTTACTACATCCTCCGGTAACAAATTCCAGAGTTTGATTACACGTTGAGTGAAAAAATATTTTCTTTTATTAGTCTTAAATAGTTTACCCCGAAGCTTCAAGGCATGTCCCCTAGTCTTTCTATATTCTGATAAGGTAAACAATCGATCTACGTTTACCCGTTCCACTCCGTTCATTAATTTATAGACTTCTATCATATCTATTTATTTATTTAACATCTTTTATATACCGCACTATTCATAATCAGCGCGGTTTACATAGAACAAAAAAAACATCAGACAGAATACAATTATCTGAGTATTTTACATATAACATGAACAATAACTTGGGTAACCGGGGTAATTATTTACAACAAATATCTCCCCTCAGCCGTCTCTTTTCCAGGTTAAAGAGCTCTAACCTTTTTAGCCTTTCTTCATAGGAGTATCCTTCCATCCCCTTTACCATTTTGGTGGCTCTTCTCTGAACCTTTTCTAAAATCGCTATATCCTTTTTAAGATACGGCGACCAGAATTGCACACAATATTCAAGGTGCGGTCTCACCATGGAACGATATAGAGGCATTATAATATCTTTTGTTTTATTTTCCATTCCTTTCCTTATCATACCTAGCATTCTATTTGCTCTCTTGGCTGCCGCTGCACACTGGGCCAAGGGTTTTAACATGGTATCCACAATGACGCCTAAATCTTTTTCCTGGGTGGTGGTTCCTAATGTGGAACCTTGCATCGTGTAACCATAGTATGGGTTGTTCTTCCCTAGGTGCATAACTTTGCACTTGTCCACATTAAATTTCATCTGCCATTTTGATGCCCAGTCTTCCAATTTATCAAGATCCTCTTGCAATTTTCCACAATCTTCTTGGGTTTTAACAACTTTAAATAGTTTTGTGTCATCTGCAAATTTGATAACCTCACTCGTTATTCCACTTTCCAGGTCATTTATGAATATGTCAAAAGCAGCGGACCCAGCACAGATCCCTGGGGTACACCACTATTCACCTTTCTCCATTGGGAAAATTGGCCATTTAGCCCTACCCTCTGCTTTCTATATTTTAACCAGTTCCTGATCCACAATAGTACACTGCCTCCTATCCCATGACTCTTTAGTTTTGCCAAAAGTCTCTGATGAGGGACCTTGTCAAAGGCTTTCTGAAAGTCCAGATACACAATATCAACTGACTCACCTTTGTCCACCTGATTATTCACTCCTTCAAAAAAACATAACAGATTAGTAAGACAAGATCTTCCTTGTCTAAAGCCATGTTGGCTGTCTCCCATTAGGTCATGACTATCTACATGCTGAGTAATTTTATTCTTTATGATGGTTTCTACCATTTTTCCCGGTACTGATGTCAGGCTCACCGGTCCGTAGTTTCCCGGATCACCCCTGGAACTCTTTTTAAAAATTGGTGTTACATTGGCGATCCTCCAATCTTCAGGTATTAGAGATGATTTTAATGATATTTCACAGATTACTAATAGCAGGTCTGCAATCTCATATTTTAGTTCTTTCAACACCCTTGGATGTATACCATCCGGCCCAGGTGATTTGCTACTCTTCAGTTTATCTAATAGTTGTAATACATTTTCCCGATGTATCGATATTTCCTTCAATTCTTCCGCACCTTTAAATATCACTTCAGTCATGGGTAACATCCCTACATCTTCCTCAGTAAAGACCGAAGCAAAGAATTCATTCAATCTCTCCGCTATTGCCTTGTCGCCTCTTAGTGCTCCTTTAACCCCTTTATCATCTAATGGACCAACTGACTCTCTCACAGGTTTTTTCTACGAATGTACTTGAAAAGGTCTTTACTTCGCGTTTTTGCTTCCACAGCCAGCTTCTTCTCAAATTCTCCCTTTGCCTGCCTTATCAATGCCTTGCATTAGACTTGCCAGTGCTTGTGCTGTTTCCAGGTTTCGTCATTTGGCTTTTTTTTTCCATTTCCTGAAAGATGCTTTTTTGGCAACAACAGCCTCTCTGACCTCACCTTTAAACCATGCTGGCAGTTTTTTGGACTTCCTTCCACTTTTCTTAAAGCGTGGAATACAGTTGGTCTGGGCTTCCATGATAGTATTTTTCAACAACAGCCAAGCCTGATGTACGTCTTTAACCTTTGCAACTGCTCCTTTTAGTTTTTTCTTAACTGTTTTCCTCATTTTATCATAGTCTCCCTTTTGAAAGTTAAAAGGTAGTACTGTGGATTTCCTTACTATCCCTCCTCCACTAATTAAATCAAAGGCGATCATGCTATGATCGCTATTGCCAAGTGGCCCCAACAACCTTATCTCTTGCACTAGATCTGGTGTTCCACTAAGGACTAGGTCTAATATGGCTTCCCCTCTGGTCGGTTCATGAACCAGCTGCTCCAAGAAGCAGTCATTTATTTCATCTAGGAACTTTATCTCCCTAGCATGTCCTGACGTGACACTGACCCAGTCGATACCGGGGTAGTTGAAATCACCCATTATTATTACTGCACTGTAACTTTTGTTAGCTTCCTTGATTTCTTTGAGCATTTCATCATCCATTTGGTCATTCTGGCAAGGCGCTCGATAGTACACCCCCACTGCCATTGCCTTCCCCCTTTTACATGGAATTTCAATCCATATAGATTCTACAGCAGATTTTGTTTCCTGAAAAACTTTAATCCTTTCTGACTCAATGCCCTCTCTAACATAGAGAGCAACCCAGCCACCAATTTGATCAGCTCTATCATTACGATATAGTTTGTACCCAGGTATCACAGTGTCCCACTGGTTGTCCTCCTTCCACCATGTCTCTGATATTCCAATCATATCTAACCTTTCATTTAGTGCTATATATTCTAACTCTCCCATCTTATTTTTTAGACTTCTAGCATTTGCATACAAGCATTTTAGAGAATGTATTTTATTCATATTAATTTGGCTATTGGTAGACATGGGTAATTTGGGATCTTTAAGCTCAGTCTGCTCCATACTTGAGGGCATTTGGGCTACTTTACTCTTTTGTGGAACCTCTCTGCTTTTGGTAGTATCCTTCAAAGATAAATTCTTCCGAACCATCCGCTCTTGGGCGACTGTCGGCTTTCCCCTAATATCTAGTTTAAAAGCTGCTCTATCTCCTTTTTAAAGGTTAATGCCAGCAGCCTGGTTCCATCCCGGTTAAGGTGAAGTCCATCCCTTCGGAAGAGCCCCTCCTTTCCCCTGAATGTTCCCCAGTTCCTAACAAATCCAAACCCCTCATCTCTGCACCATTGTCTCATCCACGCATTGAGACTCCGGAGCTCTGCCTGCCTTTTGGGTCCTGCGCGTGGAACAGGAAGCATTTCGGAGAACGCTACCCTGGAAGTTCTGGATTTCAACTTCCTACCTAAAAGCCTAAATTTAGCCTCCAGAACCTCCCTACCACATTTTCCTGTGTCATTGGTACCAACATGTACCAAGACAGCAGACTCCTCCCCAGCACTATCTAAGACCTTATCTAGGTGGCGCATGAGGTCCGCTACCTTCGCACCAGGCAGGCATGTTACCAGGCGATCCTCACGTCCACCAGCCACCCAGCTATCTACATGCCTAATGATCGAATCCCCATCTATAATGGCTGTCCTAACCCTTCCCTCATGGGCACATGGCCCTGGAGAAACGTCCTCGGTGCGAGAGGGTTTTACATCACTTGGAGGACAGGTCCTAGTTACAGGATCACTTCCTGCCACACCAGGGTGATGCTCTCCTGTCACGTGACCTCTCTCCTCCATGGCAACAGGGATGCTGCCAGACTGGAGGTGGGACTTCAGGACTATATCCCTGTAGGTCTCGTCTATGTACCTCTCTGTCTGTCTTATGCTTTCCAAGTCAGCTACTTTAGCCTCTAGAGAACGGACTCGTTCCCTGAGAGCAAAGAGCTCCTTGCACCTAGTGCACACGTAAGACCTCTCACCAATTGGGAGAAAATCATACATGTGACACTCAATGCAAAAGACTGGAAAGCCCCCATCCTGCTGCTGGACTGCTGTCTGCATCTTAGTTTTAAGTTTGTGTTTAGATCTAAGTTCTTTACTTACTAAGGGTTGCTATGGATATTTATACTAATAAAACTGTACCTAATACGTGTAATATACCTTGTTCACCTGAAGCCTAACTAATCTCAGGTCCTTAGTGTATGACTGATTTGGGTAATGAGCTTCACCTGAGAGCACCTCCTGTCCTTTAAGATGTGTAAGTACCTATAAAGCTACGATTATCCCAGGGGTGGGTGGGTGTGAGGAGGGAGGGAGGGAAATAACACTTATTAAAAGAGGGCTGCTACACGGTAGCCTTGTTTTGTGCTGCTGAGGTAAGCTATATTCTGATTTGATTTAAATTATAGCTCTTAGCTGCTGCTAGGCTCTAACCTCTTATGAAATTTAAACTACAAGCTCTCTGCTGGGTTCTAAATTTAACCAGAAAGCTCTCTTCTGTGTTTTAAATTTAAGCTAAAAGTACTTTTCTGATGCTAGGCCCTGAGTGACTATTAAATTTAGACTACAAGCTCTCTGCTGGGTTCCAAATGTAACCAGAAAGCTCTCTTCTGTGTTTTAAATTTAAACTAAAAGTACTTTGCTGTTACTAGGCCCTGAGTGACTATTAAATTTAAACTACAAGCTCTCTGCTGGGTATGAAATGTAACCAGAAAGTTCTCCTCTGTGTTTTTTATATTTAAACTTAAACTGCTGCTACTAACTAGGCCCTGACTGATTTAACAAAAAATAGTGGGTTCACAGATTAATTAGCTTTAATACAAAGAATTCCTTTTAGAAAATTACCAGAAGTATATACTCACAGTTGCAGATCTCTCTCCAGAAGTAACAGTCCCTTTTTCTACTCCTTCAAAGGCATCAATTTTCTTCCTATATTTTTCACTGTCCAACTTTTCCATCTATATGATGTTATTGAAAATACCATGGCTTGGACAAGTTGAATCTTTCTATGGCCAGAGATATCTCTGCTCTTGAGAATCTTGTCTAGGTCCTTCATAGCCATTCTGCCAAGAGCAATGCATCGTCAAATTTCTTGACTGCTTGTTGTTTCTTTATTGTTGATCCAATTTCTTCTCCATCAATGATAAACTTATTGATTTTGCCAGGTGTCAGGATCTTTGTCTTCTTAACGTTAAGGTGCAGGCTCATTTTAAGACTATGTTCTTTGATCTTGAGAAACAAATGTTTCAGATTGTCTTCACTTTCAGTCAGTAATGTGATATCATCAGCATGAATGCACAAACTGTTGGGGTAAATGCAAACTTGGTCAGCAAAAAGGTAGACGGCATACCAAAAACCATAGAGAATTGGTGTGCTGCCTTCTGGATATTAGCAAGCATGGTTGGGGAGAAGCACCCTGAGTAATGACGGGGCCTTTTTAAGTACCAGGACAGCATATGCAAAGCATATAGAGTTCATGGGGAAACTGCATGGTTAGATTATGAACAGTTCCACAGGAATATGTCGGGGAATAAAGAACTCAGCTGGGATATGAAGGACGTTGATTTGTGAATTAGGCTAATGAGCCAGGGACAAAGAGAGAACAGAACAGGCATGGGTAGTCAGACGCAATGGCCCGGCAGACAGCCGTGGCACACCCGATCCTTTTGGGGGGAGGGGAGGTGGAGACAGGAGAACAGGTATATGAGACAGCAGCAGGACAGTGGATACACCTCAGGGTAGCCAGAAAGGAGTCTGTAGACTAAACAACAATGGCTCTTGCAGATTTAACACCAAGTATAAGTAGAAACATAGAAACATGACAGCTGAAAAAGATCATATCTAGTCTGCCCTTCCATATCAACTACAATAGTCCCCTTTTTACCTTTAGAGATAATCTGTGTTTGACCCATGCTTTTTTTAATTCAGATGCTGTCCTCATGTCCACCATCTCCACTGGGAGACTATTCCACGTATCTACCACTCTTTCCATAAAGAAATATTTCCGCATATTACTCCTGAGCCTATCCCCTTTCACTCTCATCCTATGTCCCCTTGTAGCGAGCTTGTCTTCAATTGAAAGAGACCCTCCTGTGCATTTATGCCACAGAGGTATTTAAAGGTCTCTATCATATCGCTCCTATCCCACCTTTCCTTTAAAGTATACATATTAAGATCTTTCAGTCTGTCCTCATATGCTTCATAACGAAGACCTCTAACCTTTTTACTATTCACACTCTGCACCGATTCCAACCTGCTTATATCCTTTTGAAGGTACGGTCTCCAGAATTGCACGCAATATTCCAAATGAGGTTGCACCAGAGATTTATACAGAGGCACTATCACCTCCTTTCTTCTGCTGGCTATTCCTCTCCCTATACACCCAAGTGTCCTTCTGGCTTTTGCAATCACCTTTTCTACATGTTTAGCTACTTTAAGATTGCCAGACACAATTCTGCCAAGTTCCCACTCTTCTTTTGTGGACAAAAGTACCTCACCCCCTACCAGGGCCGTACCGAGTGTAAATCGCGCCCTGTGTGACCTGCACATCAGGCGCGACCCCCCCTTCCTGCGGTGGGAGAGAAGAGGCGCACTCGATGTGCAAGTCGCCAGCATGCTAATCAGATCGGTCCGTCCCCACCACTAAATCCAAGTCAGCCTCTTCCATTAAGGCCTCAACATCTGAAATCTGATTTCCCATGCTGCAGGCATTTATACACACTGCTTTCCAGATGTTGCCCCTATTACCCATTTCTACAGAATACAGAATAGATTGTCATGCTGTAAGGTCTTGTGTGCATCAGTGATGCTGAGAGCTAAACTATCGGTAGTTTAACTACTGGCAGGGTCTCCTAAGATGGACAGGTCTCAGCTGAGGTGCCAGACCAAGACAAACCACCCATCTGGGCAGCAGCAGAATGGGATAGTGTTGACGGTGGAGGATCACATTTCTGTGACAATGGCAACAACACCAAACTTAAACTGCGTGGAAGAAAGGCCCGGCAATCTGCTTCTGTATCTTGCCAAGAAAATCCAATGGATAGTTACAACAAAACTAATTGTGCTATAGTGCTGGAAGATGAGACCCCCAGGTCGGAAGCACTCAACTAGCTACTGGGGAAGAGCTAAAGACTTCTCAGAGTAAAGCCAGCATTTATGATGTGGTTGTATCAAAGCCCTCGGGACGTCTGACTGCTGATGTAGCTGCGCATGAAATGAGAGTCAGAAGCTGTAAAGATATCTTACGCATTGGAACATGGAATGTATGAAGCATGAACCAAGGGAAGTTGGAGGTGGTCAAGAATGAAATGGAACGTGTACAACTTGATCTGTTGGGTGTCAGCGAACTGAAATGGACTGGCATCGGGCACTTTGCATCAGATGTAAATATGTACATACATGTGAAATCACTGTCTTGCAATCAAGTGTAAACCTGTAATCTGAGTGTTGTGTCCTGTACTGAATCATTATGTATAGAAACATAGAAACATAGAAATATGACGACAGAAAAAGACCACATGGCCTATCTAGTCTGTCCTTCCATAACAACTACAACAGTCCACTTTTTGCCTTTAGAGATCCTCTGTGTTGGTCCCATGCTTTCTTGAATTCAGTTACTGTCCTCATCTCTACCACCTCCACTGGGAGACTATTCCACGGATCCACTACTCTTTCCGTAAAGAAATATTTCCGCATATCACTCCTGAATCTATCTCCCTTCACCCTCATCCCATGTCCCCTCGTAGCAGAACTTGCTTTCAATTGAAAGAGGCTCTCTCCCTGAACATTTATGCCACGGAGGTATTTAAACATCTCAATCATATCACCTCTATCCCGCCTTTCCTCTAAGGTGTACATATTAAGATCCTTAAGTCTGTCCTCATATGCTTTATAATGAAGCCCATTAATCATTTTGGTAGCAACCCTCTGCACCGACTCCATCCTGTTCACATCCTTTTGAAGGTGCGGTCTCCAGAATTGCACACCATACTCCAAATGAGGTCGCACCAAAGACTTATACAGAGGCATTATCACCTCCTTTTTTCTGCTAGCCATTCCTCTCCGTATGCACCCAAGCATCCTTCTAGCTTTTGCTGTCGCCTTTTCCACCTGTTTAGCTACTTTAAGATCATCAGACACAACCATGCCTAGGTCCCGCTCTTCTTTAGTGGACAAAAGTACTTCACCTCCTATACTGTATTGCTCCCTTGGATTGCTGCAGCCCAAATGCATGACCTTACATTTTTTAACATTAAATCCCAGCTGCCAAATTCTAGACCATTCTTCAAGCTTAGCTAGATCCCTCCTCATGTTATCTACCCCTTCCTGGGTGTCTACTCTATTGCAGATTTTGGTATCATCCGCAAAGAGGCAAACCTTACCCGACAGCCCTTCCGCTATATCACTAACAAAGATGTTAAAAAGAATCGGACCAAGGACAGATCCCTGGGGCACACCACTGGTAACATCCTTCTCCTCAGAGTGAGCTCCATTTACTTGTACTCTTTGTTGCCTCCCACCCAACCAATTTCTAACCCAAGCAGTAACTTTAGGGTCCATCCCTAGGGTGCTCAGTTTGTTTATAAGTCGCCTGTGAGGAACAGTGTCAAAGGCTTTACGGAAATCTAAATACACCACATCTAGAGCTCTCCCTCGGTCCAACTCCCTGGTCACCCAGTCAAAAAAATCAATCAGATTTGTCTGACAAGACCTGCCTCTGGTGAATCCATGCTGCCTCGGATCCTGTAATCCGCTGGACTCCAGAAACCTCACTATTTTCTCTTTCAGCAGCGTTTCCAATAATTTACTCACCACCGAAGTTAAACTAACCGGCCTGTAGTTTTCAACCACATCCTTACTTCCGCTTTTGTGTAAAGGCACCACATGAGCCTCTCTCCAGTCCTTTGGCACCACTCCTGACTCCATGGCCTGTACAACCATACTGTTATGTATAGCTGGTCGCTGGAAGTAGCGGGATATAAATGTACACTAAATAAATAAATGAATAAATAAAATGATCACATGGTCTACTATGCTGGAAATGAAAGACAAAGGAGAATGGTGCTGCATTTATAATAAAGAAGAAACTTGCAAGAACTGTAATGAAATACAATGCAGTCAGCGAACACTTAATCTCTATTCGTCTACAAGGAATGCCCATCAACACAACTATAATTCAAATATATGCCCCAACAACAACAGCAGAAGAGAATGAAATTGAAGAGTTCTATGAACAAGTACAAGCTGAAATTGACAGAACATGCAAACAGGATATCCTGATAGTTATGGGTGACTGGAACGCAAACGTTGGCAACAGAGAAGAATGCAAAGTAGTTGGACAATATGGACTTGGCAACAGAAATGAAGCTGGAGAAAGACTGATAGAATTCTGCAAGACCAATGATCTATTAATCTCAAACACCTTCTTCCATCAACACAAGCGGCGACTGTACACATGGACTTCACCCAATGGATTGTATAAAAATCAAATTGACTACATCTGTGGAAGTCAACGATGGAAAAGTTCTATAACATCAACAAAGACAAAACCTGAAGATGACTGTGGTACAGATCATCAACTACTAGTATGCAAACTCAAGCTAAAGTTGAAAAAGAGCAAACCACTCATGAATGCAGCAAAATATGACCTTGAGAATATACCACTGGAATTTAAAGACTGCCTGCAAAATCGATTTGCTGCTTTAGATACAAATGACAGAGCTCCAGAAGAGTTATGGAATGACATCAAGAAAGTTGTGTTGGAAGAAAGTGAGAAGTCTCTACAAAAGGTGAAAAAGCAAAAACAGCCAAAATGGATGACGGAAGAAACTCTGAAAATTGCCCAGAAATGCAGAGAAGCTAAAGCCAGAGGAGAAAGAAAGACAATAACAGAACTCAGAGATTTCCAATGTGCAGCAAGACAGGACAAGGAAAAGTACTACAATGACACATGCAAGGAAATAGAAGCAGAAACTATTAGAGGAAGAACAAGATCGGCTTTCCTAAAGCTACAAGAGTTAAAAAAAAAGTTCCAGCCTCGAATTAGAATGTTACAAGATGCTCAAGTTTCTATGTTGAATGATGCTGAGAAGATCAAGAACAGGTGGAAGGAAAATACAGAGTTTTTATATGATAAAGATCAAGTGGACCAACAGCCGTTTCAACCTCTACCTTATGATCGGGAACCATTGATGATGAAAGAAGTTAAAGCAGCATTGAAAGCCTTATCAAAGAACAAAGCACCAGGCATTGATGGCATTCCTATAGAAGTATTGCAGCAATCTGATGCAGCTGTTACCATACTTACAAGGCTCTGCCAAGAAATATGGAAGACAACATCATGGCTAACTGACTGGAAAAGATCTGTGTTTATACCAATACTAAAGAAAGGTGATCCAACTGACTGTGGAAATTATCGCACAATCGCTCTCATCCCACATGCCAGCAAGATTCTACTGAAGATTATTCAAAAGAGACTATAACCACACCTGGAACAAGAACTACCTGAAGGGCAAGCAGGGTTCAGGAAAGGGCGAGGAACGAGAGACATCATTGCGGATCTGAGATGGATCCTTGAAAAGACTAAAGAATACCAAAAGGATATCTATTTGTGCTTTGTCAACTATAGCAAGGCATTTGACTGTGTAAACCATGAGAAACTCTGGGCCACATTAAGAAGCATGGGTATACCAGAACTCCTGATCGTACTCTTGCACAATCTGTACATTGATCAAGAAGCAGCAGTTCGAACGGAACAAGGAGAAACAGAATGGTTTAAAATAAGCAAAGGTGTAAGACAAGGTTGCATACTTTCCCCCTACCTGTTTAATGCAGAACAAATCATCAGAGAAGCAGAATTGTATGAAGACAACAGAGATGTGAAGATTGGTGGAAGACTCATCAACAACCTTCGCTATGCTGATGATACCACATTACTGGCTGAAAGTGAAGATGATCTGAAACATTTGCTTCTCACAATCAAAGAACTTAGGGGTATGTTTACTAAAGTGCGATAAACGTAGCTAATGCACGTTGTATGACGTTAACGACCGTAAGTGCCGTATAACGCGCGTACCGACGCGCTAACGACCGTTAACGTAATACTACGCGCGTTAAGCATAGTTAACGATCGTAAAGTCCCGCGGCGCGTTAAAACAGCGCAGAAGGTGGAGAGTGGGCGGAGAGAAGGGGTCAATGGGCGGAGAGTGGGCGGGGAGAGGCTCCCCTCACACTAACGCACTGAATTCCTGAGCTCAATTCCAACGCGAATGAAAACCTGTCGTTAAAGGCATTTAAAGGGAAGAGAAACCATTTACGTCAGCAATGTACCGAAAAACCGGGGAAACCTACAAAATATGAGCAGTGTGATACATGTGCACAGAACAAAATTTCACATAAAACGTTAAAAATGACCACAAGAAACATTTTAAAAAGCATAATTCAGCTGGGCAACAGTGATAGCAATGGGCAACAAGGAACAACACTCCCTGGAAAGCACCAAATAAAAAAGAAATGATGTGTGGAAGGGTCTACGCTCCGCAGACCCTTTCAAAGATCATTTCATTGTAATGGAGCTGTCCTGGGAGTGTTGTGTAATGTTGCCCAATGATATCATTGTTGCCCAGCTTGGTTATGGGTGTGTGCCCCTTTTTTGAGGTCTTTTCTGAGGTTTATGTGCACCTTTGTCTGCATACAAGGTAAATGAGGCCACAGTAAACCTGTTGCAGAGCAGGGTTTCTGACTCGTCAGGCCGGTTTAACTAACTCCAGGGACTGCACTGTCTCTGTGGCCACAGTGTGGTGCAACAGACACAGCCAGTGCCTGTAAGACCAGAGGGTCACAGGTTCAAATCCCAGCTGGGGCTACTGCCAACCCAGTCTCCATAGTTTTACCTACCACTAAACAGTGATAGTAAAGACACTCCTTTATTGCAGAGAACATACGCATGGCCTATATTTTACCACACCAAACACAGACACCAGAAACAGGCACATTACCTAAAGCAGAGTCCCGCAAATGCAGTCCTGGAGGGCCTCACACCATTCCGGCTTCATGCTGCCTCTAATAAAGATGCCTGTGCTGCATAGCTATGCACCACCCCATGGTATGCAGATGTAGCTCATGCATATTTATGAGGGACAGCATGAAAACCCAAACAGTGTTTGGAACACCAGGACTGGAGTTGGGGAACTCTGCCGTAAAGCAGCAGCCAACAGGGCCACACACCCACCCACAGGCCCCATTGGCCAATGCCTCCTGGAGAGGCAAGACATTGGGCCCTGCCTGTATCTCCCAATACTAGCAGTTGCATACCTTAGCAATGCCACCCTACACCTGGGTATATGGTACAGAGCTATCAAACATTTCCTATGATAACTGGCAGATATAAATTCCTACGTTAAGCACATTTTGCTCATTGAGCTCCACCATAACAATCATTCTGATGTCTGCGGTGTGTGCTGGAGGTCTGGTCTCTGACAGTGTTCACCACCCTGGGGAGTGACCCCCCAACAGCCTTGTGTACCATATCCATGCCTGTACTATGCCCATGACTGGTGTGGTGGGTATGGCTGCTGACCACCTCTATAGTAGCACAATGCTGGAATAGGTGTGGGGGTGGCTGTCTGTCTATCCAGTGTGTGGTGGCTGCAAACACCTTCCACAGTCCACACTGCCAGCAATGTTGCCAGTATTGGGCTGCCAATGTGCATAATGAGGAGCAAGGTACCATGGGTATAGGCCGGACAGGGTGGCCTGGCCAGGGTGCATCTGCACAGGGCATAGGGCAGTGACAGGCACATTGTAGTGCCCGGTCACCACCTACTCAGACAGGGTGACCTCAGTATATCCTGCTGAGAGATCACTCTCACCCTGACTGTGCAGTGACCACCGCATGGCTAGGCACTCCCATGGCACTATCTAGCATTTCTCTTATGTGATAAATATGGGTTTCCTTTTGGGGCTCAGTCACTGATGTATCTGCTTGCTGTGTATGCTGACATTCCAGTTCTGGGTGCAGGCATCTCCACTGGGCACTAGCAGATTGTTTGCAGCTGGTAGGTGTGATGGAGTGGCTTGCAGGGTGCAGTGGCTGATGGCTTGCACCAGCGGAATATCAGATAGTGGTGGGGTGCAGCATACCATTTCCAGGCATAATGTCTGTTTGTTATTGTGTTATGGCTGTGTACAGAGCTGCATTGACTGCCCTGTGGGGTGTCTGTTCCTCAGTAGGACTAGGGTTAATGTTCCCCTCTACTGCCACCTTTGCAGGGAGGTAGACTGTGGATCTTTTGATGGGGGACCCTGTTTGCCACCCTCAGCCCTGGGGGGGGGGGGTGCTACACCTGACTAAAACAGACAGAGATGTCCAAGGTGTTCCTGCAGAAACTACCTATCTCACACAGTAATACTGCTTTGGACCTGCACCATGGCTTCTTTCAGTCATGGACGGTGCTGTGGACCTAGTGCTGGGCGCCTCACTGCACCCTCAGGGTGAGCACAGTACCCGCACAATGTGACGGTGTGTAGCTACTCTGTGCCAGTACAACACACGGTCAGTACCCCCTATCAGGCCGAGGTGCTGTGGGGGTGCACATGGTCAGTTCCCCCTACCAGGCCGAGGTGCTGTGGGGGTGCATTCCCCATGGTGTGTATCTGTGGACAGCTGATTTGCATGTGCAGTGCATCATGGGTGTGACTGGCACAATCCAACCCTGTGAAACTCCAGCACCTGCTCACAGGCTCTGATAAACCATAGGCCATCACACGTACATCTGTTAGCATAATGCATAGGTGCAAGACACCCTACAGAGTCTGTAATATAAGATGCCCACACTGGTAAAAAAACACACGTACCCACGCATGCTTGTACACGTGCAGCTACGCACGTACCAACGCACGCAGCCTCGCACGCACCAACGTACGTGGCTAGGCCACTCCGAGGGTGTGTTTCTGACACCAATACTCAACGTAAAGAAAAACATGCCTCCTCATTCCCTCTGTAATGTACAGGGTGATGCCTGGGACAGCCTTCTGCGTTAGGCACACTGGGGACTCGAACCCATGCTGCCTGTAACAGCGGTCAGTACCGTAACCATAGTGCTACAGCTCTGTTTCAGTGCTTTGTGTCTGTACGTCTTCTTACGATTAATGCGCATTAACGCGCCACGGCGCCCAGTAACGCTCGTTAATTTTTTGAACGCGCGTTAGTGGTGACGCTGTACCGCTCATGTCCTTATTTGGGGTTTCTGTCACTACCGCGGCTCCTAACGCGAATTGCACTAACGCAGTTTAGTAAACATACCCCATAGTCTCAAAATGGGCCTGCACCTTAATGTAAAGAAGACAAAGATCATGACAACTGGCATAATCAACAGGTTCATCGTTGAAGGAGAAGAAATTGAAATCGTGAACAACTTTAACCTGCTTAGATCAACTACCTCGTATCAATAAAGAAGCAACAAGCAGTCAAGAAATCAGACGACGCATTGCTCTTGGCAGAATGGCTATGAAAGACCTAGATAAGATTCTCAAGAGCAGAGATGTCTCTCTCCATACAAAGATTCGACTTGTTCAAGCCATGGTATTTTCAATAACATCATATGGATGTGAAAGCTGGACAGTGAAAAAGATAGACAGGAAGAAAATTGATGCCTTTGAATTATGGTGCTGGCGGCGAATATTGTGTATACCATGGACTGCCCAAAGAACAAACCAGTCGGTACTAGAGGAGATCAAACCTAAGCTTTCTTTAGAAGCTCAGATGACAAGACTTCGACTTTCATACTTTGGACACATCATGCGAAGAGAGAGATCATTAGAGAAAGACATCATGCTTGGCAAGATAGAAGGTCAGCGCAAAAGAGGAAGGCCAGCAATGAGATGGATCGATACAATAACAGCAGCTACGGGTACCAGTCTGTCAACAATGAGCCGCCTGACTGAAGACCAAACACAATTTAGGATAGTTATCCAGAGGGTCGCCATGAGTCGACTCCGACTCGACGGCACTTAACAACAACAACACAGAATACAGACACAATGCACTATATGCAGGGAGAGGCACTCCCAAGCCAGATTCGGTAAGAGACAAGGGGGGAGCAACAATGCTTTTAGGGAAAAAGAGGGTTTGGGGCAGGCCACAATGCCAATAAGGTCAGAAGCCCTATAGAGGAATTTAATGGGTTACAACAGACAGAAAGGTGATTGTCTAATTCAATGTTTTTCAAGTGGTTTCTTCATCCCTTATAAAGGCTCTCCTGGGCCCTGGGAGGCTGACAACTTAAAATTAGCAATGTAGAGGAAGGGGTTAGGGCAGGAAAAAATAAATAAAGAGCAGTTCTTGGGTAGAGTAGCTGATCCATTTGAGCGCAGCCTATGCTCAGTTTGATACTTTCCCATTGGACCCGGTCATGATGAAGGAGCCAGGGGAATATGGGCTCAAACCTGTCATACCTGGATGGCATTTCAGTCAATGATTACCTGTACCAGTCCCTTTGCTCTGTTTTATGCCTTGGTGGACCAAGCGCTCAACCTAGTGAGGGCCCATGGTCAGGGAGCATGGTCGGCAAAGACAGATATTGTATCAGCTTTTCGGCTGGTACACCCAGACAGTTTCCATCTCTTGGAGTTCCGGTTTGATGGTCTCTGCTACTTCGACAAGTGCCTCCCCATGGGTTGCTCAGTATCATGTGCTTATTTTTAGGAGTTTAACATGGCCCTTCAATGGATAGTGGAAAAGAAAATAGGGAAGGACAAGATGATTCATTACTTAGAAGATTTCTTGCTAATAGACAGTGTTTGACAGAACTGCTATAGTGACCTGGGCATCTTTCAGCGTAAGGAAGCTGAGCTGGGCATCCCACTGACAGAGAATAAGATGGAAAGGCCCACGCAATGCTTTTCCTTCCTAGAGATCGAAATCGACATGCTCAAAATTGTTACCAGACTTCCGGCGGTGAAGATGTCAGCTCTTAGAGATGCAGTGCGGATAGTGGGCACAGCTAAGAAGATCACTTTAAAATAAATGCAGTCCTTGATCAGCCACCTGAATTTCACCTGCAGAGTGATGCCTATGGGCCAGGCATTCATACGAAGGCTAGTCAATGCCACCGTGGGGGTACAGAGGAGTTATCACTTTATCAGGGTGAACTCCACTATCAAGGAAGACCTAGTCATATGGTAGGAGTTCCTGAAGGTACACAATGGGAAGAATATTTGAAGGGAGAGGCTCACTAGTAACAGAGAGATGGAATTATTTATAGAAGCAGCATGCAGTATAGGTTTTGTGATTTATTTCAAGGGGCGGTGGTGCCAGAAGAGATGGCCTGGCTGAATTGCACAGACAAGAAATGCCGAGAGATATTACATTCCTAAAAATGTTCCCGATAGTGGTAATGCTGGAGTTATGGAAGATCGACTTTAAGAATAGAAGACTAGTCTTCTGGTTGGATAATATGTCAGTAGTTTATGCAAGAAAGAGCAAAGGTGGGAAAAGTAATGAAGTTGATCAGAAGAATGGTGTTACTGAGTCTCGAACTGAATGTTTTTATCACAGCTAGACATGTTCCCGGTGAGTCTAATGAGATCGCTGATGCGCTTTCTCATTTTCAGTTGTACCATTTCAGGTGGCTTGCCCTGGTGACAAACATGCTGGATGAGATGTGAAGCATTGGATCGTGAATGCCAGCAGAATTCTGAGTATGTCTTTGTTGAAGAGCTCCAGGAAGTTGTACATGAGAGCATGGACCAGACTGCAAGACTTTGTGAAACGCAAGGGTTTTGGCTTGGAGCAAGGGATGAATTGGGAGTAGCTGCTGGATTTTGTCATCTGGCTACGGGATGAAAGGGTGCAGCTTTGACTTGCCAAGCTGATATTGGCTGGTGGTCATTCTTTTTGAAGCTAGAAGGGAAAAGAGTTGTGAAGAAATTGATGGAAGGCTGGGCGAGAAAAACCCACCAGGCCCGAATACAAGAAAACCGGTCACGTTGCAAATGTTGAGAGAGGTAATGGTCAAAGTGGCTGAAGTTGTGCGGGATGAGTATAAAGAGAAACTCTTTAAGTTGTCCTTTCTGACCATGTTTTTCGGTGCCTTCATGATAAGCGAGGTAATCCGTCGGTCCATGGTGGACACAATGAGAGCTGCCCTGAGGGTGAAGGATATAACTAAAGGGTGGGGGGGGGGGCGGACAAGACTGGGATATTCCTGTGGAGATCAAACATGGATCAGAAAGGAGTGGATAGAATGGTGTGATTAAACTTGAACAGGGTCAGGGACCTCTGTACAGTGCACACCATGGGCGAATATCTGAAAGTCCGCCAACAAGTGGTGGAGGGCACAAAGACGGCAGCTTCCTATCCCAGTTTCAGTTCACAGCCATGTGGCATAGGGCTCTGGGGGTGGTTGGGTACAAATGGGAGGGCCTAATTCTGCATTCCTTTAGGAACGGGGCTGTTACCACAGTCCATAAGCTGAGTTCTGGAGCTAAGCAGCTCTAGGAAATCGGGAAGTGAACATCAGACAGATACAAATCTTATATTAGAACCTAAAAGGATCAGGTGCTTAATGATGCTGCCTTTCATCTCATTTTCCAGGTGTAAGGAGAACCACAATCTGGATAGTTGGGTACTCATTCATCTTCTGAGGCCAGGAGAAGAGCAATACACAGTTGTTATGACAAGCAGTTAGGTTTCCTCATGGACACCATAACAATACAGTGGCTGGAGAAGCTAAGGATGCTTTGGGACCAGCTGAGGCCTGCTCTCGATAATAGAGGTAAATGCAGTTGGCTCTCAGACTTCATTTTGCTGCACTTGGGCAGCAATGATTTGGTTTCCACAAAGGGAAATGACCTAATCATCAAAATGAAAAAAGACTTGACCTGGATTCACACCAAGCTGGGGGCAGGCATCTTTTGGTCCCAGATTCTCCCCCGCCACAAGTGGGCAGGAGCCAGAAGGCTACAAGGAATTAAGAAGAGCAGGAAGAAGCTAAACACAGAGGTAGAAAATATTATCAGAGGTCTGGGGTGGTGATGGTAAAACACAAGGGCATCTTGGCAGGGGGCTGCAACTTTATATAAAGGGGATGGGATTCATCTGAATGACATCAGGCTAGATATTTTTAATGCAGGCCTGAGGAAAACTGTTGGATTGGCGCTCATGGTGGCATGAGTTGAGCCATAGCTCTCCTGGTAGTAGGACCTCATCAACAAGGGAGGGGGTACCATAAATTTGAGGGTATAGGTGCAAAGGAAATAAGAGTGCCTAGGCCTCAATGGAGTTAGAACAAAAAAGAGCTCAGGTACCAGTTTCGGGATGCCTGGACCCAAAAGGGCTTAGGTACCAAGTATGGGGGGTGCTAGGGATCAGTTAATGCAGGGGCCAATAGAAAATTTGGGGCCACCCAAGCAGGTTCTTCAACACAGAGCGGTTGGTGGACAAAGGACAATGCCTCGGCCACGGTGCGAGCCGAGGCAAAGGTGGGACTCAAGAAACCAAGAAAAATGGTAGTAGGGTATGGTCTTGCTTAAGCCTAAAGGATTCTTAAAATAATCAACTGAAGTTGTTCCTGTTAATTCAATGTTATTAGTGGGTTGATTTTGTGATGTTGTTGATGTATTTTAATTGCAAGCTGTAGCCTATTTATCCCACTAATAAAGGTGGTCTATGCAATGAGTGGTTTTGTGTTGTGGGAAATGGGATGAGAGGAGAGAGGGGAGGAAGCGTGGGGGGGGGGGGGCTGTAAAGAAGGAATAGGAGCCCCGAGAACCCAATGCAGCATGCACTGGTTATGCAATGCCTAGTTAACAGAGAGTATTGGCCCATAACTGGGAGGCTGTGCGGTTGGAGGACTTCCTGAATCGGATAGTGGGCAGGGATGAGGATGGGGAGGAAACAGGATCAGCGAGGATAGGGAGGCAGGCAAAGGTCAACATGGTGGGGTGAGGGGCAGCGGAGGTTAAAGGGCAAGGGAAAAGCAGTCAGGCCCCCTTTTGGAAGCTGTGAAACCCACCCTCCTCACCCATGGCAGAAGGGCAGCAGGTCAGGGTAGGAAGGATGTCACTGCTGTTAGGGAAGATGGGGGGGCAAGACCTCATTGACAGGGGAGGGGATACCATCAATTTGGGGGCCTAGATGCAAAGGAAATAAGGGTTCCTAGGCCCGGATGAAGTTAGAGCAAAAAAGGGCTCAGGTACCAGTTTTGAGGTGCCTGAGACCATAATGGGGAGGTCAGCTATGAAGTACAGAGGTACCTGGCTTGGTTAATGCAGGGTTAAACACAAACCAAAAGAAGAGAGCACCTATTTGCAGGGAACCTCAGGGACACAAAGATCAAGAGGTATGGTGGTCACATGCACTTTATTAATAAAGAATCGCCCCTACACAAAGAGCAAGAGGTATGGTGGTCACATGTGCTTTATTAATAAAGAATCACCCCTACACAAAGAGCAAGAGGTATGGTGGTCACATGTGCTTTATTAATAAAGAATCACCCCTACACAAAGAGCAAGAGCTATGGTGGTCACATGTGCTTTATTAATAAAGAATCACCCCTACACAAAGAGCAAGAGGTATGGTGGTCACATGCGCTTTATTAATAAAGAATCACCCCTACACAAAGAGCAAGAGGTATGGTGGTCACATGCGCTTTATTAATAAAGAATCACCCCTACACAAAGAGCAAGAGGTATGGTGGTCACATGTGCTTTATTAATAAAGAATCACCCCTACACAAAGAGCAAGAGGTATGGTGGTCACATGTGCTTTATTAATAAAGAATCGCCCCACGTTTTTGAGGGCGATTCTTTATTAATAAAGCGCATGTGACCACCATACCTCTTGCTCTTTGGTTAATGCAGGGGCCAGCGGAAATTTGAAGCCACTTAAGCAGGTTCACCAACAAAGAGCCGTTAGTGGATGAAGGACAATACTTCAGGGAATTGACTGATAATCACATTAGATCTGACATTATGATACTGTTCCTCATGGGTGGTTTATTCAGACTAGAAACTTTGGGACAAGTGCTGTCATGGGTACATTCCTTTTCCTTTTTTGAGGAGCATACTCAGGTAGTATCTTTGGATTGTAGGATTCCTATGCTATCCCCGCTGTTATTCCATATTTACACGGCACCCCTGGATCAACTATTAGACTGGCAAGGGATAGAATATCACCTGCATACTGCTGATATAAGTCAGGATTAGCAACACACTGCTGTGAAGTGGGATTTTAGAAAGGCTGTCTAGGAGGAACCTGGGATGTCCAGGGCATCACGGCCAAAATTCTGGGGGAGTAGCTGCAGTGAAGGGAGGCACAGATAAGTTCCTTCTGAAATTGCACCATCTCCCCTATGAAAGACGCACATCCCCACAACCAGGTCTGAAGATGGGCATGTGCAATTAATAAGGCCAGGTACTTGCATGGTTGCAGGCCATTTCAGAAATGTGGACATCCCTGAAATGCACGGCCACAGGAGCAGGTACATGCCATTCGAGGTGTTTCAGAACAGGGGCATCTATGCTACGTATGTTACAGGCATATCCCAGCCGGTCATTTCAGACCTGCAGCTATGCGGCGGTGGGGCAGTAAAATGAATGGACTATTAGTTAACATGCAGGGGTTTTTTGACCTGGTGAAATAAATTGTAGCAGTGAAAGAACATTTCACTCTTCCCCCTGCAAGTGTCCCTTGCCATGAAATGAGCACTTTTTTTGAAACTTTTATTCATGGTCAGGAGCAGGTATAAGTATAGACGCATCAACATCCAGGGCCAGACATGCTTGGGTCATTCTGTAATCATGCAATAACGTGCATCTCTGATGCACTGCCCAGATCATGCCTCCACCACACCCAGGTGCTCCATGGACAAGCTTGCACCAGGACCATCTATATAGTCAGCTTTCTAAAATGGCTTTGGGAACATCTCTGTGATTTTCATATCTGAATGCCCATTTCAGACATCCAACATGAATAGAGCTTGCAAAATGACCCCCTATTGAATGAAGGAAATTGCTACTGTGGGTCTTCTTATGTATGTTTCTCCTATTTTTTATTGTAAGTCATTCTAGAGTCATAATTGTAAGCAGGATATCAAGAACTAGTGAATAAATAAATAAATATAATTGATTTTGCTGTCACTATACGTGAGGTGGTAACGGGAGCTGTTATTTACAATGCAAAATTTCAGCATCTATTGTTCCATTACTTATACTGGTTTTTGTTTGTTTGTTTCTTTCATATTTATGATGTGTTTTTTCCCTTCTATTTGGGGGCTTTTATGCATTGTGCTTTGATGATTTCCTCCTGTTTTTTTTATTTAAAAAAAAGAATGTTCATATAATTAAAGCTGTATTTCTTTATATATTTTTCTTAAACATCTATCTAATGTAAACTCCACAGGTGGTGAATGTCTATATATTATTTATGATTTTCTTTTCTTGTGAAGTTAGTGCTATAGCCAATTGCACTGAATACATAAAAGTGTCACTTACCCTTTAAGATAACACAGATAACTGCAGTACAAGCTTAGTACCGAAATGCTAAGATATATTAGTTCTGCTCTAGAGGTGTCACCTCCAAGGAAATGATGGTAGTGCATTCTCAAAGTCTGTTTAATTTGTGGCCTCCCTGCTGAACATGCCAATTACTGCAAATTGTTATGGTGGTTCTAGTGGTGTGAAGTGGACCTTTGTCCACTGGGAACTTGACTGCAACAACCATCTCATTTTAAATAAGTGAACACATCTTACACATAGCAAAAGCTGATCCTGAATTATACTGTAAAACTCTCTATCACTATGCCAACCTACTGGGTTATCCTTTAGGTTAGGTTAGGTTTGTAGAACAAATATTAGTGGTTAATGCATGAATATGTGTCCTTCCACTATAGCATACATTAAGAGACCCTACTAACAATATTGGGGTCACACATTAAATAGCAAAAATGCATGTTAATGCATTAACGCAGGTTAGAAAAACTAGCTCTGTGAGTCACTCATGGTATCCACTATAAGAAGTGCCTTCTAAAAGGTGAAAATATGTTTCTATTAATTGAATGCAAAGAGATTATGAATGACCATTCTTTTCAACCTAAACAAGTTACAGGATAAATATATAACAAATTATAGGATAAATGTGACATGTTGATTGACTTCTCAATCAAGAGAATGGGAAAGGAGGATACTGTTCTTTGGGACAGGTCATTGCATGAATAGATGACAGTTTCTTTTCAATGGGCAATATTAAGAGACTAGCAACGAACAGAGAATTAGCTGGCTGACATTTTGTTTTAAACTTGTGATGGCTTCTTGCAAACTTGCTTTCATACAATCCTAAATTGGCATTCCCGGTATTCACAACTTCATAAAGCCATCTATGAAATTCTCAGGTTTTCAGAGGGACCAGAGAATAGTTATTTGTTATCTGTTGCAATGCAACAACCAGCCACAATATATATGGCATAGACAGTGATGTGCTGGAAGGATTTCTTATATATCCCATGTATAAGTATTGAAGGAAAACAAAGAGGGTCCAATATTCAAATAGACTTGTACGTTTAATGGCTGATTCTAAAGGGGCCATTTTAAAAGTCTTAGGGGTATGTTTACTAAACTGCGTTAGTGCAATTCGCGTTAGGAGCCGCGGTAGTGAAAGAAACCCCAAATAAGGACATGGGCGGTACATCGTTACCACTACCGTGCGTTAGAAAAATTAACGAGCGTTACCGGGCGCCGTGCCGCATTACTGCGCGTTAATCGTAAGAAGACGTACAGACACAAAGCACTGAAACAGAGCTGTAGCACAATGGTTACGGTACTGAAAGCTGTTATAGGCAGCATGGGTTTGAGCCCCCAGTGTGCCTACCACAAAAGGCTGTCTCAGGCATCATCCTGTACATTACAGAAGGAAAGAGGAGGCATGTACTGGGTCTGTACTGGGTCCCCTACTTTTTGACATATTCATAAATGACCTGGAAAAAGGAACAACTAGTGAGGTTATCAAATTTGCAGATGACACAAAACTGTTTAAAGTTGTTAAAACCCAAGAGGATTGTGGAAAACTGCAGGAGGATCTGGATAAATTGGAAGACTGGGCATCCAAATGGCAGATGAAATTTAATGTGGACAAGTGCAAAGTTATGCACCTAGGAAAGAACAACCCACACTATAGTTACACGATGCAAGGCTCCACATTAGAAACCACCACCCAGGAAAAAGATTTAGGAGTCATCGTGGATAACATGTTAAAACCCTCCGCCCAGTGTGCAGCGGCGGCCAAGAAAGCAAATAGAATGCTAGGTATCATAAGGAAAGGGATGGAGAATAAAACAAAGGATATTATAATGCCTCTGTATCGCTCCATGGTACGACCGCACCTTGAATATTGTGTGCAATTCTGGTCACCGTATCTTAAAAAGGACATAGAGTTATTAGAAAAAGTACAGAGAAGAGCCACCAAATTGGTGAAGGGGATGGAAGGCTACTCCTATGAAGAGAGGCTAAAAAGGTTAGGGCTCTTTAACCTGGAAAAGAGACGGCTGAGGGGAGATATGATAGAGGTGTATAAATTAATGAATGGAGTGGAACGGATAAACGTGGATCAATTGTTTACGCTATCAGAATATAGAAGGACTAGGGGACATGTAATGAAGCTACAGGGTAAACTATTTAAGACAAATAAGAGAAAATATTTCTTCACTCAACGTGTAATCAAACTCTGGAATCTGTTACCGGAGGATGTAGTAAGGGCTGTTAGTATAGCTGGGTTTAAAAAAGGTTTGGACAAGTTCCTGGAGGAAAGGTCCATAAACCACTATTAAAAAGGGACCCAGGATATCAATGCTTGACCTAGTACAAGCACTGCGGAACCTGTGTCTTTTGGGGAAACTGCTAGGTACGTATGACCTAGATTGGCCACTGTTGGAAACAGGATACTGGGCTTGATGGACCTCGGTCTGACCCAGTATGGCATTTCTTATGTTCTTATGTTCTTATGTTTTTCGCTACGCTGAGTACTGGTGTCAGAAAAACACCCTCGGAGTGTGCCTAGCCACGTACGTTGGTGCGTGCATTGGTACGTGCGTAGCCACGTGCGTAGCTGCGCACGTACATTCGTGCGTGGGTACGTGTGTTTCTACGTGCGTGGGTACGTGTTTGTTTACGTGCGTGGGTACGTGTGTTTTTACCAGTGTGGGCATCTTACAGACTTTGTAGGGTGTCCTGCACCTATGCATTATGCTAACAGATGTACGTGTGATGGCCTATGGTTTAGCAGAGCCTGTGAGCAGGTGCTGGTGTTTCACAGGGTTGGATTGGGCCAGTCACACCCATGATGCACTGCACATGCAAATCAGCTGTCCACAGGTACACACCATGGGGAATGCACCCCCACAGCACCTCGGCCTGGTAGGGGGAACTGACCATGTGCACCCCCACAGCACCTCGGCCTGATAGGGGGTACCGACCGTGTGTTGCACTGGCACAGAGTAGCTACACACCGTCACATTGTGCGAGTACTGTGCTCACCCTGAGGGTGCAGTGAGGCGCCCAGCACTAGGTCCACAGCACCGTCCATGGCTGAAAGAGACCATGGTGCAGGTCCAAAGCAGTGTTACTGTGTGAGATAGGTAGTTTCTGCAGGAACACCTTGGACATCTATGTCTGTTTCAGTCAGGTGTAACCCCCATGCACCACCACACCCCTTCCCCCAGGGCTGAGGGTGGCAAACAGGGTCTCCTATCAAAAAATCCACAGTCTACCTCCCTGCAACAGTGGCAGTAGAGGGGAACATGAACCCTAGTCCTGCTGGGGAACAGACACCCCACAGGGCACTCAATGCAGCTCTGTACACAGCCATAACACAATAGCAGACAGACATTAGGCCTGGATGTGGTATACTGCAACCCACCACTATCTGATATTCTCCTGGTGCAAGCCATCAGCCACTGCACCCTGCAAGCCACTCCATCACAACACCTACCAGCTGCAAACAGCCTGCTAGTGCCCAGTGGAGATGCCTGCACCCAGAACTGGTATGTCAGCATACACAGCAAGCAGATACATCAGTGACTGAGCCCCAAAAGGAAACCCATATTTATCACATGAGAGAACTATTAGATAGCACTATGGGAGTGCCTAGCCATGCTGTGGTCACTGCACAGTCAGGGTGAGAGTGATCTCTCAGCAGGATATACTGAGGTCACCCTGTCTGTGTAGGTGGTGGCCGGGCACTACAATGTGCCTGTCACTGCCCTATGCCCTGTGCAGATGCACCCTGGCCAAGCCACCCTGTCTGGCCTATACCCATGGTACCTTGCTCCTCATTATGCACATTGGCAGCCCAATACTGGCAACAGTGCTGGCAGTGTGGGCTGTTGAAGGTGTTTGCAGCCACCACACACTGGATAGACAGACAGCCACCCCCACACCTATGCTAGCATTGTGCTACTATAGAGGTGGTCAGCAGCCATACCCACCACTCCAGTCCTGGGCATAGTACAGGCATGGATATGGTACACAAGACTGTTGGGGGGTCACTCCCCAGGGTGGTGAACACTGTCAGAGACCAGACCTGCAGCACACACCGCAGACATCAGAATGATTGTTATGGTGGAGCTCAATGAGCAAAATGTGCTTAACGTAGGAATTGATATCTGCCAGTTATCAGAGGAAACGTTTGATAGCTGTGTACCAGATACCCAGGTGTAGGGTGGCATTGCTAAGGTATGCAACTGCTAGTATTGGCAGATACAGGCAGGGCCCAATGTCTTGCCTCTCCAGCTGGCATTGGCCAATGGGGCCTGTGGGTGGGTGTGTGGCCCTGTTTGCTGCTGCTTTACGGCAGAGTTCCCCAACTCCAGTCCTGGTGTCCCAAACACTGTTCGGGTTTTCATGCTGTCCCTCATAAATATGCATGAGCTACATCTGCATACCATGGGGGTGGTGCATAGCTATGCAGCACAGGCATCTTTATTAGAGGCAGCATGACACTGGAATGGTGTGGGGCCCTCCAGGACTGCATTTGCGGGACTCTGCTTTAGGTAATGTGCCTGTTTCTGGTGTCTGTGTTTGGTGTGGTAAAATGTAGGCCTTGCGTATGTTCTCTGCACTAAAGGAGTGTCTTTACTATCACTGTTTAGTGGTGGGTAAAACTATGGGGAGTGGGTTGGCAGGAGCCCCAGCTGGGATTTGAACCTGTGACTCTCTGGTCTTACAGGCACTGGCTGTGTCTGTTGCACCACACTGTGGCCACAGTGACAGTGCAGTCCCTGGAGTTAGTTAAACCGGCCTGACGAGTCAGAAACCCTGCTCTGCAACAGGTTTACTGTGGCCTCATTTACCTTGTATGCAGACAAAGGTGCACATAAACCTCAGAAAAGACCTCACAAAAGGGGCACACACCCATAACCAAGCTGGGCAACAATGATATCATTGGGAAACATTACACCACAAGCCCAGGACAGCTCCATTACAATGTAATGCTCTTTGAAAGGGTCTGCGGAGCGTAGACCCTTCCACACATCATTTCCTTTTATTTTGGTGCTTTCCATGGAGTGTTGTTCCTTGTTGCCCATTGCTATCACTGTTGCCCAGCTGAATTCTGCTTTTTAAAATGTTTTTTGTGGTCATTTTTAACGTTTTATGTGAAATTTTGTTCTGTGCACATGTATCACACTGCTCACGTTTGTGGGATTCCCCGGTTTTTCTGTACATTGCTGACGTAAATGGTTTCTCCTCCCTTTAAATGCCTTTAACGACAGGTTTTCATTCGCGTTGGAATTGAGCTCTGAAATACAGCGCGTTAGTATGAGGAGAGCCTCTCCCCGCCCACTCTCCGCCCATTGACCCCTTCTCTCCGCCCACTCTCCACCTTCTGCGCTGTTTTAACGCGCCGCGGAGGTTTACGATCGTTAACTACGGTTAACGCGTGTAGTATGACGTTAACGGTCGTTAGCGCGTCGGTACGCACGTTATACGGCACTTACGGTCGTTAACATCGTATAACGCGCGTTAGTCACGTTTAACGCACTTTAGTAAACATCCCCCTTAGTCATGATTTGGATGTCCAAATCACAGAGATGTCTCCAGAGCCATTTTACAAATGATGTTTACAGATGTCTCCAGTGTAATGACGTCTAAGTAGACAAGGGGGCGTGGTGTAAGCGTGTCTGGAGACGTGCAATGAACTTAGACATCCCCATTTGATTTCAGAAACCACGCCTGGACTTGCATATGTCTGCTTTTTTTTCAGACATTCTAGCTTTGACATCCCAGATTGCACTTGGATGTCCTTTGTAAAATGTACAAATCCTCTAACAGTGGATTTTCAATTGCACCATCTGCATTGTGTCAAGGCAGAGCTAAAGTGGAAAAAAGCAGTCTTAAATTAAATCATTTAACTATATGGATAGCAACTGAACTTCTTTATTAGGGTGGTGCATAGGGGCTACATATGTGCATGAATGGCTTTTTAGAAAATATTGACCAGTGTGAAAGTACATGCATTGGCATGAATCTTTATCTTTATTGTTTCTTGATATACCACCCTAGGCAGCTAAGGCATCAGAACGGTGTACAAATGTTTAAAAAAAACCAGCAAAATGAAGGAAAAGAAAAGGAACACCATTAATGGACAGGAAAGGTAACATACAGAAGAGAATAGAAGGAGAGGAGAGAGTAATCAGGAAAGAGAAGAAGACAGATCATAGGCGAGTTGAAATAGGTGAGTTTTGAGGAGGGATTTAAACTGAGGTAGGGAGGGCTCTGCACGTAGGGAGGGAGGTAGGGAATTCCATAGTATGGGGGCAAGAAAGAAGAAAGCAGAGTGTCGTGTCTGTTTCAGGTGCGCTCGTGAAACAGAGGGAAGAGCCAGTGGGTATGAAGGGAACGGAAGATACAATGAGGGATATGAAAACGAAGAAGATCAGCTAAATACTGGTGTGCTATGGTGAGTACTTTATAGTCAATGTGGTCTTTTATGGGAAGCCAGTGAAGGCAGATGAGGGTGGGTGTAATGTGATCATGGTGAGAGGAGTATGTCAGGGCCCTAGGTGCTGTATTTTGAACAAGATGAAGATGGTGTATTTGGGGGAGACCTGCAAATGCACTGTTGCAATAATCCAGTCTGGAAATCACTAGTGAAAGCAGAAGGGTAGTGAAGGAGTGCATGTCTAGGGAAGGACAAAGGGCACAGATCTGACGCAGAAAAAAAGAAAGACCGCTGGACCAGAGTGGAAAAGTGGTCATGGAATGTTAGGGAGGAGTCTAGGATGACACCCAGATAGTGCAAAGAAGAAACTAAGGGAATCGGAGAGTGGGAAAGAAGTGGAGCTATTGAAGGCTGGGGGGTAGTGAGAGCAAACCATATGGCAGCGCACTTGGAGGGGTTGAGGTGCAGGTGATTGCTAAAAAGCCAATCAGAGACAACAGACAGATAGGTGTGCATAGGAGTCAGATTGGGACAATGTGGATCAGTGTGATAAAGAAGTCAGATATCGTTGGCGTAAAAATATGTCGAGATACCAAATTGTTGGATTAACAATGTGAGGGGGGCCAGGAAAATATCAAAAAGGAGGGGGACCAGGACCGAACCCTAAGAAACACTGGAAGCTAAAGGGAGAGAGGGGGGAGGAGGCTGTACCACATAGTACAGAAAAACAGCGAGAGGATAGAAAGGATTGAAACCAACAAAGTACAATATCCTGTAGCCCACAGTCCGAGAAGCAAGAAAGCAAGAATGTGTGATCCACTAAGTCGAAAGCTGAGGAAAGGTCTAGGGAAACTGCAAGGGAGATGTTACTATGGTCATGTGCTGTGTGGATTTCATTAAGTAGGGATGATATGATGGTCCCTGTACTGTGTTCGAGGCAAAAACTGGATTGACAAGGGTGTAGAAAGTGAACAGAGTCAAGATGGGAAGACAGCTGCACAAAGACTAGTTTTTCAAGAATTTAAGACAGAAACGGGAGGTTTGAGATGGGGTGCCAGTTAGCAAGAACGTCAGGGATAAGAGAGGGCTTCTTAAGGATGGGATGAATAAGGGCATGTTTCCACTGAGAGGGAAAGATGCCTGAGGTGACACTGGAATTGAAAATGGTGAGTACATAGGGAAGGAGGGATAGGGAAGGTTCCGAGATCCATGCTGAGGGTATGGGGTCGATAGGACACATGGTCTTATGGGAAGAGCCTTTAGCAGGGTGGATGCAGTGATGGGAGAGAAGGAGTTCCAGGAGAGGGAAAAGGAGAGTATTGAGGAAGGATGGGGGGAAGGGGACATGGAATCTTGACCAGGACTGATGGGCGATAGTAAGGACTCTACTGTGTGGGAACAAGCGAGGAGGAATGTAGAACGCAAGGCGGTGATCTTATCAATGAAGTAGTTAGCAAGGCGGGAGGGGTCGGGCAAAGGGTGGGAAGGAAGAGTTGTAGGATTAGCGTGTGGCAAGGATAGAGCGTGGAAGATAGAATACAGCTGCCTGGAAGAGTTTGTAGCAGATGAAATAGCAGAGGTATAGTACACCCTCCTGGCTGCGCAGACTCTTACTTTGTAACAGTGCCAGCAGTGATGGTAGTGTGACAGACTTGCAGGGGTAGGCTGAGAGCGCCAGAGACATTCAGCTCTGCGCATTTGAGCCCAAGGGAGAAGAAGATTGGCCATAAATCAGGGGTTGTGGCGGGATAGGTAATGGGAGTGGCAGGACTCAAGGGGAGCCAGGCAGTCCAAGTAATTTCTAAGTGTAGAATGCCAGGACTGTACCTGAGAGTCAGTAGGGAGAGATTTAAAGTCAGGGAGAAATAAGGTGTCACCAGAGGGGAACTGCAGCAGAGTTAGGGGTGATGTGACGCGACAGGGAGACGAGCTGGGAGGGAAGTGGCGTTTGAGAGGGGCCAATTGGATGAGATAAAGAGAAAAACATGCAGTAATGGTCAGTCCAAGGAAGAGGCAAGGTTGAGATTAGAGAAGGGACCAGAAGCAAAGTGGAGGAGGTAAGAAGAAGATCGAGAGTATGTCCCGCAGTATGTGTGGGAGAGGAGATGTGTTGGTGGAGGGAGAGGTCAAAGAGAAGGAAGATGAAGGCCTTATCCCTGGGCCGTGTGGGTGAGTCAACATGGGAGTTTAGATTGCCCAAAATTGTGAGATGCGCATAGGTTGAAGTAAGCTTCGAGATAGTAAGGAGAAGGGAGTCCTAGAGACCAGGCTGTATCGAAGGGGGAACATAGAGGAGGAGGTAATAGCTTGGTGGAGTGAAGTTTAACCGCAAGAACAAGTAGCGAGGGCTTGTAGGCATATTCAAAGGTGCAGTCTGAATGCACTGAGGGCAGAGTTTGCAAGTACATATGTTAATTATGTTGAGGCTTATTCCATTCAGGCCATTCAGCCCCCTGTGTGGCCGATCAGAAGCGGGATGCACAGAGGTAAACCCGATTCTGATCCCACAGGGGATAGTGCCCATGGGATTAGGGTTGCCAATTGGCTCCAGATGCACCTGACAGGCTTGATCCAGTCTTGGGTTTACCCCATTCCATGCAGTGACTTATATTTTACCTTTTCTTATGGAGTACAATGGAGAAATCAGAACTATATATCCCTGCATGCAATGAGGTAAACCCAGGACTGGATCCAACCTGTTGGGCACTTCTGGAGCCAGTTGGCAACCCTACACATGATCAAAATCCGTTTTACAGCCTGGATGTGCAGGCCTGGCCCCGATTCTGATCGGCCTGCATGCCCAGCCACATGCCCGGCTACCTCAGCCAGGCTCCTGAATGGAGCTGCAGTGCTATGGCGCCCCGTTACCATGGCATCATGGCTCCATTTAGGAGCTGCGATCCCCTACTGCAGAAAACAAACCTCTTTGCCCACAGCCCAACCCCCAATCCAGCCTTTCATGGCCAGGGTTGGGCTGCGGGGAACCTCCTGCGCCCCCTTACCTGCTTCCAGTGGCCCGGCTCAGGGATCCCACGAGGTCCAGGGGGACTTATTCCACCTTCCACTATTCGTGGGAGAGAATGACCCCCGAAATGTCTTAGTTTCCATACATACTTGTGAACTATACATGCATTCATTTACATCAGCTCTTGAGGAAGTAAACTGTCTGCACTTGAATTTAAGGCTGCAATTAAACATACCTCCTCTAGGGTACAAACAGAACAAAATCCACCACCGTTCCCACAAAGAATCAAACAGCCCAGGAACAAATGGATCACAGTGGCCTCTGGTAGGTTGTGACCTGTAACATCAAAATATATCCCTGCATAATGCCTTCTCTGCTTTGGAAAATGAGGGTGCCCAATCCATGGAAATTGAAATACCCTTAAATGAGAAAGTTAATTTCCAATCTACTGATAATGCACCAAATATGAAGAAAAAAATCACAAAACAGAAAACTACTACTACTTGGAGATTCCATCATCAGAGGCACTAACTTGGGAACATAGTTCAAAGGAGAGAAGATGTACAAATGCCTCTCAGGCTCTTCAGCCAGCAGGAATACAAACCAAATTGTTAGTATAGTTAGTGCAGAAAGCCAAAATTGATGTATCCACTTGGGTACAAATGACCCAGCTAGAAACAGTGCCTCTGAAGTTCAAAGGGACTTCCAAACTCTGAGAAAGAAACTCAAACCCATTGTTAACACTATAGTATTCTCAGAAGTTCTAACTGTTTTTGGTAAGGGGGCAAAAAGGCTGCATCGCATAAACAACTTTAATACATGAGGTCAAACCTGGTGCAAACAAGAAGGATTTAGGTATATAGGTGACAGGGGAAACAGATGGATCACAAGAGACTATACTGTGCTGATGGACTCCATCTCTCGCAGTGAAAAATTCAGACAGCATTTAAACTAGGGAAAGGGGGTGACGGATGGAGAAGGGCAAGGTCAGGACATCGCTCTCAGCAAAAGCATAAAAACATTGAAAACAGCCACACTTTTAAACCACATATAATGACAATAGGAAGAGGCGTGTAGAACAAAATCCATGCAAAATACAGGCAAGCCAGTCAAGAAATGCTGGAAAGCAATGAGCACAAATGCTCGAAGCCTAGTCCACAAAGTTCCTGACCTGGAAGCCCTAATGGTGGAAATGAACTTGGACATTGTGGCCATTACAGAAGCATGGTTTAACAAGTCACATGAATGGAATAGTAGCATAGTAACATAGTAAATGACGGCAGATAAAGACCAGTATGGTCCATCTAGTCTGCCCAGTAAGGTGGTAAGAGTAGGTGCATCTGCCAAAATTGTTTTTCCTAGAAGGCACACTTATTTCTGCTCATCAAAAACTCATTTTCTAGTTTGGTAAAGAGTGCTGAAATAGACAAGAAATAACTTCCTGGACCAGCAGTCTAGAGATAGCTAAG
Organism: Ichthyophis bannanicus; assembly: GCA_033557465.1. NCBI lineage: Eukaryota > Metazoa > Chordata > Amphibia > Gymnophiona > Ichthyophiidae > Ichthyophis > Ichthyophis bannanicus. The sequence goes on along the minus strand of CM066031.1, from coordinate 538,916,822 downwards.
TCAAAGATGGCTATAATTTGTTTAGGAGAAACAGAGATGGCAGAAAAGGCAGAGAAATAACCCTATATGGCAAAAGCAATATTAAAGCTGCTGAAATGCAGGGGACATGTGGAAAAGAAGACGCGCTGTGGATTGTGTTGGAAAGAGGAGATAGCACTATCATCCATGCTGGTGTAGTCTACAGGCCTCCAACTCAAACCGAAGAAATGGATAGAGACTTGATTATTGATATTGCAAAGGTAGCCATGAAGGGGGAAGTGATCATATTGGATGACTTTAATCTACCTGATGTGAATTGGAGTATTCCTTCTGAAAATATGGAAAGAAGTAAAAAAATTGTGGATACCTTCCAAGATCCATTGCTTAGAAAAATGGCGACTGCTCCAACCAGGGAAGGTTCTATGCTGGATTTAGTACTCACCAACAGAGAAAGTGTGTCGAATGTCGGGGTGGGTGCCCATGTGAGCAGCAATCATCACACGGTGTGGTTTGAGATAAAAGCCAAGGCAGAGTCCCCTCACAGCAAGCTCAAAGTCCTAGACTTCAAAAACGCTGACTTCAGAAAGATGGCCAAGTGCCTGAAGGAGGAGTTGGCAGGGTGGGAGGAGGTAAGGGAAGTGAAACGTGTAGGTCAACCCTATTTGTTGAGATATAACAGATACCCATAGAATCATTCACATGATTGTTGTGGGCAAACACAACCCAGGGAAGTAGGTCCACTAGTATGGGCCATTCTAGTACTTGGGCAACCTTGGGGCCCATATCAAAACCTTTCATAAATTGTTTATTCTAGAAGGCACACTTATTTCTGCTCATCAAAACTCATTTTTCTAGTTTGGTAAAGAGTTAGTGCTGGAATAGACAAGAAATAACTTTCTGGACCAACAGTCTATAGATAGCTAAGTCAGAAGAGATCAAAATATCAAAGATATCATTGACAAAGGCTTAGAAGACAGCTGGAGCATTACAAATGCCAAATGCAATCATGGTGTACTCATAATGGCCGTATGTTGTATTGAAGGCAGCCTTCCATTCATCACTCTGTCTGATCCAAATAAGATTATAGGCTCCATAAAGATCCAATGGTAAAAATCCATGGCACCATGGAGTCTGGTTAAACAATTCCAAGATCAATGGCAAGAGAAGGAAAGCGATTTTGAATGTGGCTAACAACTTTTTTTCAGGAGTAGCACAAAGCAAGCCACATTCAGGTAGAAAAGACATTTTCCTATTACTTGAACAACATACAATCTAAGTTTGTATTAGAGGCAATGGAGGACTCAATGACTTCCCCAAGATCACAAGGAGTAATAGTGGGATTCAAAGTGGACTCCTCTGTTTCTCAGCCCACTGCCCTAATCATTAGACTACTTCTTCACTTCACCCAGATGCACCTCTCCTTAAGAGTAATTTTATTAAAGACTTGATAAATCAATGTAGGGTCTGAGAGAATCATAATTATTTTACACAGAAGAGAACCTCAGAACAGTGTGGGACTTGGATGGATAAAGCCTTGTGTTAGCTTTTCCTTGATATATCCTGACATGGCCTTAATTTCTGGTACAAATAGGGCCCGAATCCGACATGAACGTGTTACCCTCTGTGCGCCTGGTCAGAATCTCATGACCAGGCCGGTATGTGCAGGCTAGAACCCCGATTCAGTCCGGCCTACATGTACAGGCCTTGCCTGGAAAGCTCAATCAGGGCTGTTCAATGGAGCCGTGGAGCCATGGCATCTGGTTGCCATGGCACTGCAGCTCCATTGAAAAGCCGCGATTCTCGGTTCCCTGCAGCCCAACACCTAATCTGGCCTTCTAAGGTCAGGGTCAGACTGCGGGGAATGTCCCCTGTCCCCCCCACCTGCCCCGAGCCTGCTGTCTCACACCGACTAGGGGAACTAATTTCACCTCGAAGGTGGAATATGTTCCCCATTCAAACCACTGGCCCTGGACGTACAGGGCTGACATTGGAATCAGCCCTGTATGTCCAGGGCTGACGACTTCCCACCCTAAGGCCACCCCTGATCCGCCCCTTTCTCGCCCCATCTACCTTCCCCGTACAACACATGGGGAGGGTAGACGGGATTGGAAAAGGGCCTGAATAGCAGGGATGGACAATTATCAATCCGTGCCTCAGAATGACCCTGATAGTGGATACTTATGACCAAAAGGTGGTATCATGCCAGGTAGAAGTGCAATAGTACAATAGTATTTATGATGTTTGGGTAGCATCTCAGTATGTTTCTTGGTCTAAACATCAACAAATGAGTGGTGTTCTTCTAGGAGGCCTGGAGGCACCTCAGTAGTGGAGGCTGAGAGCATTAGATACATGGGTCTGAAGTCTGGCATACAGGAGTCAAAACAAGAAGGAGACCAGAAAATAATCTGCCATTTTTTCCAGTCAATAAAGAAGTTATGTCCCAGAAGCCATGATAACTCTAACAAGACAATGGAACCAGGTTATTCATTTGCTTTAGAGATATTCCATACAGACAAATAAAATCACAGCTTATATTCCAGCAGCCCCTGAATCGATGAGGGTCGATTTCTCTACATGATTATTGAATCAATTCAGGGTGACAAAAACTGAGATGCATTGAGCTATGTGGTTCAAAGGTATGGTGACCAAATTCAAAGGGTGTCTTTGTATGGTCTTATAAGAACATAAGAAATGCCATACTGGCAGGGGCAGCTCAAGGCAATCTGCTGCCTGAGGCGAAGGATGAGATAGAACCCCATCCCCCCATAGAGTGGGAGGGGGGCACCTTCTCAAACCTCAGTCAGGGACTGAACCAAACCAAAAAGCTAATTATATAATATGGAGGAAATGCAAGATGTTTGCACACCAAGTAACTAAAAGAATGAGCGAGAACCACAGCACACTTTATAAAACTAAATTATAGCTCATTTTTATTTTATTATAAACTGTGTTATGGTTCTTGCTTTTTCTTTTTGAATATATATTTTGCACCCACAGAATCCCTTCCCTCAGCAGTGGGTGCAGAGCAGAACTAGAACATTCACCCACAGAACTCAATATCTTAAAAAAAAATCTGATTCTAGTCATCTCACTAACAAATATTCTCCAGTACCAGGAATATTGGAAACTAATATAAAACCTTACAAAAGTCACCAAAGATCTACAAGGCCAAATCTACCATACCATTACCAGCATAAACCTCCAAAACTCATACAAAAAAAGCAGCACTATAAATACTGCAGCAGGCCCTAGAACATCTAACACCTATTTGAAAAGCTGAACAAGGCAAATTGCTACAGTACAGATCCCTTCGCACAGATTTCATGTTAACAGAACACACAGACTTGGTCACACACTAGGCACACAGATACTCGCCAAGTACAGAATAAGTGATCACAACCTAAAGTAAAAATAAAATATTTAGAGAAAAATTAAACTGAAACCCTAAGAAGCCAGACTCTGCATGCAGTGCAACACCAGATAAGAGATGCAGTATCCCATACTGTGTAAACTATAAAAAATAGCACAAAGTCCAATCACTAAATTAAAAATGAAATTATTTTTTTCTACCTTTGTTGTCTGACCATTTTATTCTCTGGTCATGCTGGTCCTGATCTGAGGCTTCTGCTTTCCTGTCTTCTCTTAGCACTCTGCCATTTTTCTTATCTTTTCTTTTGTTTTCTTTACTTCCTTCCTTCAGCCTATTTCCAGTCCCAATGACCCTCCCCACGTGTCAGCTCTCTTCCAGTCCTAGTGCCCCCTCTCTGCCAGCCTCCTCCCTATTACCCAGCCACCTATCAGACCCATCCCCAGATGTCAGCTCCCTCCAGTCCCATCCCCAGGTGTCAGCTCCCTTCTATCCCCCTCTTTCCCACCATGCCAGTTCCCTTCCAGCCATCTCCTTCCCCTCTCTCAGTTCCCTTTCAGCAATCTCTTTCCCCTCTCTCAGTTCCCTTCAGCCATCTCCTTCAACTCTCTCAGTTCCCTTTCAGCCATCTCTTTCTCCTCTCTCAGTTCCCTTTCAGCCATCTCTTTCCCCTCTCTCAGTTCCCTTCAGCCAAAATATGATTCTAGCACCACTGTAAATAGCCCACCCTGTATATAGCTCAAACAAATCAAGCACCCAACACATCCCTCACACAACTAAGTTTTATCCTCACTGCATGTACAACACACACACTTTACCTGATTGCTTGCTGTGATACCACCTTGATTATTAAGATAAGGCGGTTTAGAAATACTGTTAAATAAATAAATAAATAAATAAATCTCCTTCAACTCTCTCAGTTCCCTTTCAGCCATCTCTTTCCCCTCTCTCAGTTCCCTTCAGCCATCTCCTTCAACTCTCTCAGTTCCCTTTCAGCCATCTCTTTCCCCTCTCTCAGTTCCCTTCAGCCATCTCCTTATCTGCCTTATCTTTGTAATATAGTTTGTACCCAGGTATCAAGTGTCCCCTTGGTTGTCCTTCTTCCACTAGGTCTCTGAGATGCCAATCATATCTAACCTTTCATTTAGTGCTATATATTCCAGCTCTCCCATCTTATTTTTTAGACTTCTAGCATTTGCATACAGACATTTTAGAAATTATATTTTATTCATATCAATATGATTATCAGTTGATAGGTGCAATTTGGAATCTTTCAGCTCTGTACTTAAGGGCATCTTGGTTACTTTTATCTTTATTAGAACCTCTCTGTCGGGATGCCTGAACTTCCCTCTTTTGCTAGTATCCTTCAAGGATACATCCTTCTGAACCATGCACTCTTAGGCAACTGCTGACTTTCCCCTTTATTTAGTTTAAAAGCTGCTCTATCTCCTTTTTAAAAGTTAATGCTAGCAGCCTGGTTCTATCCCAGTTAAGGTGGAGCCCATCCTTTCAGAAAAGCTCCTCCCTTACTCAGAATGTTGCCCAGTTCCTATCAAATTCAAACCCCTTTTTTTTGCACCATCTTCTTATCCATGTATTGAGACTCTGGAGCTCTGCCTGCCTTTTGGGTCCTGTGAATAGAATGGTAAACCTTTTAGAGAATCCTAACTTGGAAGTTCTGGATTTCAGCTTCCTACATAAAAGCCTAAATTTGGCTTCCAGAACCTCCCTACCATACTTTCCTATGTCATCGGTACCAACATGTACCAAGACAGCAGACTCCTCCTCAGTACTATCTAAAACCTTGTCTAGGTGGTGTATGAAGTCCACTACCTTCGCACCAAGCAGGCATATTACCAGGCGATCCACATGTCCACCAGCCACCCAGCTATTTACATGCTTAGTGGTTGAATCACCAACTATAAAGGCCATCCTAAACCTTCCATCATGGGTACAGGGCCCTAGAGAAACCTCCTCAGTGCAAGATGGTTTTACAACTCCTAGCAGACAGGTTCCATCCACAGGATCACTTCCTGATGCACCAAGGTGATGCTCTCCTTTCATGTGACCTCTCTCCTCCATGGCAATTGAGAGGCTGCCAGACTGGGGGTGAGACTTCAGTACTATGTCCTCGCAGGTCTCATCTTTGTACCTCTCTGTCTTCCTTATGTCCTCCAAGTCTGCTATTCTAGCCACCAGAAATTGGACTCGTTCCCTAAGGGCAAAGAGCTCCTTGCACCTATTGCACACATAAGACTCCTCACCAATTGGGAGAAAATCATACATGGGTCTCAGGAGACATGATGCAGCAAAATATCCTTGGCCTGCACAATAAAGACACAGATCCTGCCTTCTTCTCCAGTCTTTTTCTGTGGAGAGCAATTTTAATCCCCATATGAGCCATCTCCATAGGCTCCTTTGCCAGTAAAAGGCAATCAGACAGCCAGACAATGATAGTCCTGGTGTTCCAAGAGAGCAGCTGGAGTTCAGACTGACATTCCTGGATACACTTGTAAAGGCGTAAACATATGGATAAAAGTGTGTCCAATTCCAAGAATGTCTTGATCTGGCTAGAGAGGCTGTTACATAAAGCTGCACAATTATATCATTGGAACCAATTTAATTCTTGTAATTTCTTGATATATTATAATGACTTGTGATTGGCTAATATATTACAATTCTGGATTTATTTCTGTGATGATAACCAATCAATTATGTACTCTAGGCAGTGGTTCAGTTTCTGAATAGCTTGTACTGGATCCTTCATTACTGATAGAAATAGCTGGATGTCATCTGCAAGTAGGTACATAAAGGGAAGTGCAAAAACAGGAGCAACCACAATGCTGCATAATAGAGAATTAAATTCTTTCTAAACTATATTGAAAAAGACTAGGGTTTAAGATCATGATGGTATGTCCACACTTTGCCCTTTGAGCTATCAATGAATATAGGGGTATGTTTACTAAACTCCGAAATTGTGCGGGGCCGCGGTAGTGTGCCTGTGCCATATAAGGAGTGGGCGGTTCAGGCAGAGAAAAGAAAAAAAACAGGAGAAAGCGACTGTACTTGTGCGCGTCGCGCTAATGTGCGGGGTCCACATTAGCGCGTGGGAAGGCTAAGCAGCACGCTGCTGGGCCCAGAAAAGAACAGAGCCGTAGTACAATGGTGAAGACACTGACCAATGATGCAGGGGCCATGGTTTCAATCCCCCATTGTGCGCAACAAAAGCTGTTGTCTGAGGCAATAACTGTAATGGGTTAAAGTGCTGTAGGAGGCATATTAATTTTGTGCGGCATAAGGCGGCGCACTGTTAATTTTGGGCGACATTAGGCGGTGCGCTGTTAGGTGTGGGCGTCATAAGGCGTAGCACTGTAAATAGTGGGCATTAGGCGGCGCGCTGTTAAGTTTGTGCGGTTTGGGCGGCAGAAGGCGGTGCGCTGCTACGTCATGAAGGCCTAAGGCAGTGCGGCAATGTCCAAACACAGGAATAGAGCCACAGCACAATAGTTAAGACACTGACCAATGGTGCAGGGATCAGGGGTTCAATCCCTCACAGTGCCCAGTGAACAAGGCTGGCTGAGGCATAACATATTATGGGGATGAGTGTTGTAGGAGGCATATTAGTTCTATTTTATTTATCAGTACTAGCAAACTCACTCTCAAAGCATAAGGCGGCCCATACGGCACATGTTAAAGTTCACTGTCCGCCAAGGCACCCTAGAATGTCCCCTATAGGTCACCATATATGTTGCGTCACAGAATAATGTATAGTGCACCTTATATGGACGGCAACCATAAGGTGCCCTATAGGGCGCCCTATAAAGCACCCTCAGTGGCACCTTTTGGGTACAGTACGCTGCGGGTGTTTTTGCTGGCATCAACATATGTACATTAAATAAAAAAAACTTTGGACAACCCTAGCAAATTATGCCACTGTGGATTTGAACCCATGACTTCTGGCTTCTCAGGTAGTGATGTAACCATTGGGCTACAGCTCTATAGCTGCCAGCAAGCCCCTGGCTGGCTGCAGAGAGCCTGCATGTCACCACACAGACAGTCTGCTGTGGTAGCCAGGATAGGGTTAGGCCACCCGTACCCATGATGCACTGCACATGCAAATCAGCTGTCCACAGATGAACACAAGATGGGGAATGCACCCCAACAGCTCCCCGGCGTGGTAGGGGGAAGTGGCCGTGTGCACCCACACAGCACCTCGGCCTGGTAGGGGGTACTGACCGGGTGTTTTACTGGCACAGAGTAGCTACACACCATCACATTGTGCGGGTACTGTGCTCACCCTGAGGGTGTGAAGAGGCGCCCAGGACCACAACACCCTCCATGGATGAAAGAGGCCATGCCAGAGCTCCACAGCAGTATTAATCTGTGAGATAGGTAGTTTCTGCAGAAACACCTTGGATATCATTTTCTGTCTCAGTCAGGGGAACCCCTTATGGACACCTAGGTGGGCTATGTACCACCACCCAAGGTTGAAAAACAGGGTCTCCTATCAACAGGTCCACATTCTATCTCTCTGCAATGGTGGCAGTAAAGTGGACCATCAACCCCGGTCCTGCTGGGGAACAGACACCGTACAGGGCAGTCAAAGCAGCTCTACACACCTCCATAACACAATATCAGACAGACATTAGGCCTGGATATGCTAAGCTGCACCCCACCACTATCTGATATTCTCCTGCAGCAAGCCTTCAGCCGCTGCACCCTGCAAGGCGCTCCATCACGACACAGACCAGCTGAAAACAGTCTGCTAGCTAGTCCTGGTAGAAATGCATGCACCCAGAACTGGGATGACAGTACACACCAGCAGATAAGTCAGTGACTAGGCCCCAAAAGTAAACCCATACATAGCACATGAGAGAAATATTATATAACACTATGGGGGTGCCTAGATATGCTATGGTCACTGCACAGTCAGGGTGAGAGTGATCCCCCAGCAGGACAGAAAGAGGTCACCCTGTCTGTGTAGGTGGTGGCCAGCCACGACAATGTCCCAGGCAGTGCCCTATGCCCTGTGCAGATGCATCCTGGCCAGCCCACCCTGTCTGAGCTATACCCATGGTACCTTGCTGCTCATTATGCACATTGGCAGGCCAATAATGGCAACAGTGCTGGCAGTGTGGGTTGTGGAAGGTGTTTGCAGCCAACACACACTGTATAGACCAGGGGTGGGCAATCTCGGTCCTGGAGGGCCGCAGACCAGTCAGATTGGCAGGATATCTGTAATGCATATATATCGCATGCTTATTTATTAGGGATATCCCGAAAACCTGACTGGTCTGCGGCCCTCCAGGACCGAGATTGCCCACCCCTGGTATAGACAGACACACACTCCCACACGTATGCCAGCATTGTGCTACTATAGAGGAGTTTATCAACCTTGCCCACCACACCAGTCCTGGGCACAGCACAGGCATGGATATGGTACGCAATACTGTTGGGGGTCACTCCCCAGGGTGGTGACCACTGTCAGAGGCCAGACCTGAAGCACACACCGCAGACATCCGAAAGATTGTTATGATGGAGCTCAAAGAGCAAACTGTGCTTAACGTAGGAATGTCTATCTGCCAGTACTCATAGCAAACGTTTGAGAGCTGTGTACCGTATACCCAGGTGTAGGGTGGCATTGCTAAGGTATGCAGGTGCTAGTATTGGGAGATGCACGCAGGGTCCAATGTCCTGCCTCTCCAGGAGGCATTGGCCAATGGGGCCTGTGGGTGTGGGTGTGTCTGCCCCTGTTGGCTGCTGCTTTACGGCAGAGGTTCCCAACTCCAGTCCTGGTGTGCCTAACACTGTTCGGGTTTTCCTGCTGTCCCTTATGAATATGCATGAGCTACATATACATGCCATGGGGATGGTGCATAGATATGCAGCACAGGCATTTGTATTAGAGGCAGCATGGAACCTGAATGGTGTGTGGTCCTCCAGGACTGCATTTCGGAGACTCTGCTCTAGGTAATGCCCCTGTTCATGGTGTCTGTGCTCGGTGTGGTAAAAGATAGGCGTATTACCAATGCGTATGCCCTCAGCAATAAAGGTTTGTCCTTACTATCACGGTTTAGTTGTGGGAAAAATATGTGGACAGGATTGGCAGTAGCCCCAGCTGGGCTTTGAACCTGTGACCTTCTGTTCTTGCACACACTGTCTGTGTGCACTGCACCACCGTGTTGCCACAGATTGGCTGAATTCCCTGGGAGGTCCATGACTGTACATCCGACAGGGCCTGTCTGTTGCAGTGGACGGTGCCATCCTGCACATGGCTAGGCCACTGTCTTCTGTGGCTAGCAGCCACTGCCCCTCCACCACCTGTACCCTTCCGCCAACATGCTGGCATGTCCTTATCGTAGTAAAACCATATGACCTGATTGAGTTGTGGCACTCCAGGCCTGCATTTGGGGGACTCGGCTGTAGGTAATGCCCATTGTTATGGTGTGTGAGCGGTGTAGGGTAAAATATGGGTGTTTGCAAAATACTTATGTTCTCTGCAATAAAGGAGTGTCTTTACTATCTCTGTTTAGTGGTGGGTAAAATATGGGGACAGGGCTGGCAGGTGCCTCAGCTTGGATTTGAACCTGTGGTTCTCTGGTACTAGAGATACTGGCTCTGTCCGCTGCACCACACTGTGGCCACAGATACAGTGCAGTCCCTGGAGATAGGAAACCTGGCAAGAAGGAGTCGGAAGCCATGCTCTGCACATTTTTACTGTGGGCTCGTTCACCTTGTCTGGGGACAAAAGTGCAAATACACCACGAAAATGCCTGCAAAAAAAGGGGGGAAAAAGATAGCCAAGCTGGGCAACAGTGTTATTAATGGGCAACCATACAAAACACTCCAAGGAAAGCTCCAATAGCAAGAAATGATTTTTGGAAGGGTCTCCACTCCGTAGACCCTTCCAAAATTCATTTCTAATTTTATGGAGCTTTCCAGGGAGTGTTTTTTGTTGTTGCCCATTAATATCACTGCTTCCCAGTTGAATTACTATTTTTAATATTTTTGTTGTGGTCATTTTCGCTTTTTATTTGCACTTTTGTTCTGTGCACATGTATCACACTGCTCACGTTTTGTAGGTTTCCCCGGTTTTCCTGTACATTGCTGACGGAAATGGTTTCTCTTCCCTTTAAATGCCCTCTACCGCGAGTGTTTCACTCGCGGTATTTTTTACTTGTATATTCGGCCCCGTAAATGTGCGAGGGGCCTCTCCCCTCCCCTTCCCCGCCCATTGCAGCCGTCTCTCCGTCCCTCGGGAGCCTTCCTCCGCCCTCCGTTAGCCTTTCCACGCCTCTATCGGACATTTGCGGGCCCGTACTTGTGTGGGGCCCGTTAGTGTGCCGCGCACGTGTGCGGGGCGCTTAAGAGCACTTAAGTGCTGCTTTCCTTGCGCTATTGCGCGGATGCGCAATTGTGCGGTGTTTAGTAAACATACCCCATAGTCTGTTTTGTAGGGTTTAACTCCTTTTTCTTTAATCTGCAAAAAGGCATTCCATCCCAAAGTTCCTTATCATAGCAGCCAATGGTGCCACATAAATGTTGAACAACAGAGGAGACAATATTGATCACTGGGGTACACCCCAATGAAGGGGTCTTACTGTTGCAAATTTCCCTTGCCACAATACCCTCTTATGGTAACCTTTTAAAAAGGAGGACATCTACTGTATGCCAAGAAAGAACCACTAGGCCTGTATTGGATAGTTGTCTTCATAGGAGAACATGATCAACAGCATCAAACATAAAGGATACATCCAATGAAAACCAATGTAACATTGGTCCTTTATCTATTCATATATGAATGGTCTGCATACATTGATTTGTATGGAAATCTGATTAACCTGTAATATAGTAAATGATGGCAGATACATTCAAGCATTATCTTTCTACTCTGCCCAGTAAGATGACTAAAGCTGTACCTGACACTCTATGCAGATTGTCCCACTCTATGCCTTTGTTTAGGGTTGTGCCTGTTTGATATCTATCCAAAATGTTATAGGTAACTGCATGCATGTAATTTTTTCTCACAGTACAATAGTTAGTTTCCTCAAGATAATTTTCAAAGTGAAATCATGCACATATTTTTGCTTTGAATGTCACCCCATGCTACCAATAAAGTAAAAAATAAACACATATACTTTTCACTAATATAGGAAGAAATTACCCACAAAACAAGATTTAAAATTGTGTTTGATTTTTTATTCTGCCTTTTGATGTAACGAGCATGTTAATGTGCTTGGCCAAATGGAGAAACCTCTTTGAGAAGATTCTAACAATGATTAGTTGTAATTAATTCCACTCTCTGTGCATTTTCTGTTGCTGTTTATTTGTGTAAAATAATGGGAGCCATTGCTGGCCTGGCCATAGAGTATATAAAGTAAGCAAGGATGAATAGAACCATATTAGCAGAATGTTTTCCCTAGTTGGTACAGAAGGATTGAACTTCTTTAAAGGACACTGTAGCATGTAATGCAATGTCAGTCTGTCATTAAGCAAGGTGTCAGGCCTTAGATAAAAGGCTTGATTCTGTGTCTATCGGGGAAAAAAAGCTTAGCGAATCAAGTCCAAAGTCTTTGGGATCCTGTATGCCTATGTTCACTCACTTTCACAGATTCTCTCCTAAGGTGAAGTCATGTGACAGCCTATTCTAAACCTAGTTCTGTTGTAGAGACTACATAGGCATGGCTGCATTATATCTGACATTACAGGGGATAGAAAACTTACACAGAGCTACATTGATGGAAAAAAAACAAAACATAGATATTGTCTAATGTGATCATGTCACGCTACTTGTAAATCACTCCCAGTGTAATATAACTTTAAATAAATAAATAAAAGACTATTCTCTTTAGTCAAATCTCTTAAATTTTAGCTGTAAATGAAAGAGTACAATTAGATTTTGAATCAATGTCACATTGCAGATTTGACAATCAGATCCAAACAATCTGCAGGCTTATGTAATTATTCCCTTAGCACAAGCAAAAGTGCTTGCCAAACCAGAAGGGCAATGGACTGAAAGATTAGAATGGGTAGCAAAGGGTCTGAGAGAAATATGAGAAGACTGCCAGTGAATGGGGCAGGGAAAGCATGAAAAGAAAGATGTGGGTGTCAGTTATCGGTAAGGGGTCTGGGAGTCCATAATTGGAGGCAGAATCATGCTTAAGTACATAGGTTTATACTCGTGTCATGTGACTAACAATAATTCTGTATGTATTCAAAAGCCCTTATCTGGATAACTACAGTATGGAGGCTGTCTGGATAAGGGCGCTCAGACAGATATTCAGCGGCCCTATTTGGAGAGCACCAAGGAAGTCTGGGAGCAGAGTGGAGCTGGCCACTCTCCAGATAATTGCTGCCATTATTGAGATGGTGGAGATTTTCATCTGCTCTCTGGATAATTTATCCGGAAAGCCTAAGCCAGAAAAAAGGCTGTCCTAAGCTGAGGTCTGGATAGATTGTGTATTTAGTGGCCCACTAAATATCAGTCCCCTATTTTCGAAGATCATTATAATCATTTGGGACATACCATTACAATTTTTACAGAAGATTTTTGACAAGTAAAAGTATCCCATGACTCTAGCATTTTAGTAATTTTATTGTATAAATTTATACATAACTTAATTATTAGTTTACAAAAACTTACATGAGTTTATCTTGATTAATTGTTGTATGTAAATCAAACGTGATAACCTGATTAATTGTTTATAGGTATTCTGGCAATTGCATTAATTCATTTCACAGCAATAAAAATTAATTTACACACAAGCTCTCCTGATCATTATCTTAATTAATTTTTAGTTGATTATTATAATTAGTCAGAAATTATTCTTCGGTACTGAACTGGTATGTATACTTCAAGTCACCTTCTCTGTTGACATTCTCGACCATAAAGAAGGTAAATAATAATCTATTGGTTGTATAAGTTGATAAAATGTTTGGGGAGCATTTTCAAAGGGATTTATGTGGTTTACAGATCTGCAAACCATATAAATCCTGCTAACCTGGTTAAACACTATGTTTTGACACAAAAACAGCAACAATGTTCTTTACTGCTATAATATAGTGCACTATGGCATAATTGTGTGCCCTTTTGTGCATTAGGGTGCACTATTGTGCAATGAGAAGCACTATTAAAAAAATGATACAAATATGCCCCCCCCCCCCATGAAACATAATATTTTTCCTTGCACACTCGTATTTAACACCTCTTCACTATCTGGTTAGCAGTAGGGGATTCTGGGGGCAGAATGGGGATGGCACCGCTGACATCCATTCAGCAACAATTTTCAGCTGTTAACTGGATAGTAAAAGTGCTCAAAGTCGCCCTTGATTGGGAAGAAAGGCCTGGCAATCTACTTCTGGCCACACTTCCAAGAAAACCCAGGAGAAGCTGGGTCACCAGGAGTCAGCATTGATTCAAAGGCATATTTTCTTTTCTTTCTTCCTTTTGAAAAACTACTCAGTGCATCCAGAAACAAATTAAAAAGTAGGTAACAACAACACAAATTTTGTAAAAAGGGTTCCTTTCCATTTTTGTAGCCGTTTGCTTAGTTATCATTGTCATGACCATAAAGGGTCATATTTATTTTATTTATTTATTTTATTTATAGTCTCTTTTATACCGTGCTATTCGATATCAGTGCGGTTTACATGCAACAAACGCATTTATACGGGCAGAGATCTACACCGTATTTACAAATAACAGGTGATTCAACTTGGATAACCAGGGTATAAGAAACTTAAGAACATAAGATATGCCATACTGGGTCAAAACCAAGTTCCATCGAGCCCAGTATCCTGTTTCCAACAGTGGCCAATCTAGGTTACAAGTACCTAGCAGTTTCCCAAAAGACACAGGTTCCACAATGCTTGTATTGGAGCAAGCAGTGGATTTCCCGAGTCCCCTTTAATAATGGTTTATGGACCTTTCCTCCAGGAACTTGTCCAAACCTTTTTTAAACCCAACTACACTAACAGCTTTTACTTCATCCTCCGATAACGAATTATAGAGTTTGATTATGCGTTAAGTGAAAAAATATTTTCTGTTATTACACTTAAATGGGTTATATTGTAGCTTCATTGCATATCCCCTAGTCTTTCTATATTTTGATGGCATAAAAACAATCGATCTGCATTTATCTGTTTCACTCCATTCATTAAGCTTTGCATAAACAAGATAAAACAGAAAAACAAAAAAGTTCTAGAAGGATAAGATTGATTGAAAAATATAATCAAATGTAATATACTGTACTCTATCCAGAAAACCAATAAGAAATAAAAGAACATTGTTTATTTATTTAAACAGTTATGGGCCTATGTACTCTACTAGTAGTTGTTTAAAGTGTCTTTAAGTACTGTCAGACGGCTGCCTGGGTGAGAGTCTTCACAGTCTTGGCAAGTGCATATATCTATATGATTTGCAAGGGATTGTGGGCAATGTAGTTCATTCACACCAGACACAGCTGCTGACAATAATTTAGTTGTGCTCAAGTGTTAAAGCCAATAAGATATTTATTTATGGGGCTATTTCTCCCAACACAGATATGCTTGGTAGCACATAAATCAGGTTACTTGCTTCCAGTGTTTAACTTTAAAAAACAAAATCAAAATCAGGAAAACAACATTCAAACTTGTCAGGCATTAGCTAATGTTTTCTTAGCATATATCAAACAACAAACGAAAAGCCACAAAGAAAGAAAAAAACTGTTCTTTTCAGGTTAACTTCTGATAACTTCCCACATAGATTCAGAAGTGATTCTCTCCTAGCTCACAAGCAATTAGGTAAGGCTCAATTGCTAGCAGTTATCCAGCTGAAAACCCTTTAGCTGGCTTGCTTTCTACTGTGTGGGTCAAATCCTGCTTCAGGAGCTTTTCTGAGTAGATTAAAGAACAAGTTTGTATTTCTTTGTGATGGTTGCTGTACTTTATAGCAGAAAATCACCAAAGGAGTTTGGACAGAGAGCAGTCCATATAAACACATTCTTCATCTGCAATCATTCCCCCTTCTTCAACAAGCATGGGTTCAATATCATGGATTGGCACAGATGAATCTCTCAATGGAGCACTTTCAGGAGAATACTTGTTTCCCTGCTGTCTTTCAAGGTTATAGCTAGGGCATAGATCAGTGTTCATACCTGAGCTTCCATTGCTGTTAGAGTTCCTCTCTATATAGCCTGGCCAATATGTAGTCCAGTTCTTATATCCAGCCTTCCAATCCAGATCCCTGGACACTGGATCTCTCTTCACATACCTTCTGGCACGGGTCTTAGGGTCCCTTCCACTTGCAGCCGTCTCTCTCAAAGGTACCGTCTGGAGATTCCTAGCTCTGCAGCACCATTCCTCTGGCTTTCCCCAGTCCAATGGTGTATGCTGGCCCTTGGAATGCCTCCCAGTATACGTACTGCTCTGGACTCTTCTAGACCTCTCAAAGGCTTTTCTCTTCCTTCTTCCAAAGGGTTTCTTTCCCTCTCTGTCCGTCTGGTTTGACTTCTGCTTCTGATGATCCTCCTGATGATGAAGATGATCAAGCTCAAGCTGATTCTCAGGATAATTCTCTGTAGAATAAACTCTACCTTTATTCTGCTTAGATGAGTGCTCCTCCCTAACACAGCGCTGAATCAGGCCCTGCCCTTTGAGATGAGTGCTTAGGGATTACCTCATAGCCCTCCTGATTGAACACACGTTTCCCCACTTCAGCTCTTCTAATGGCTGTTGGAAACCTGGTGCATTCTGGGACTGGTAGTCTTTTATGGGAAAATTCTGTTTTCTTATTTCTACCAGAACTGCTTGTTCAGAGTTACTTCACCTTTTCTATAGCTCCTTCCTGAGCTATGATAAGCTTCCTTATCACATACCCCCCTGCTTAAGTTATTACGGACTGGTGTCACTGGTGAAACTTCTTCTCTACAGTCCGTAATATGGGAAAGGGCATCCGCATTCTTGTGTAACTTCCCAGCACGATGTTCAACTTGAAAATCAAATGCCTGTAAGGCCATGTACCAGCGTGTCAACCTGGCATTGTGGTTCTTCATTTGCTGCAACCACTTAAGTGGGGCATGGTCTGTGACCAACTGGAACTTTCTCCCTGTAAGGTAAAACCTTAACGCCTCCACTGACCACTTAATAGCTAAACATTCTTTTTCTATTGTGGAATACTTTTGTTCAGCCGGTGACAACTTCCTGCTCAGGTACATCACAGGATGCTCCTCCCCTTCATGACACTGGGATAGAACCGCTCCTAGCCCTACATCCGATGCATCGGTTTGAACCAGAAAAGGTTTCTTGAAGTCCACCCCTTTCAGTACCGGTCCTGTACACAATTTTCCTTTTAGGACTGAAAAAGCTTTTTCAGCTTCAGGTGTCCACTTTAGCTGGTTTGGACAATTCTTCCGCAGCATATCCGTGAAAATTGCACTTTTCTCTGCAAATTGCGGTATAAATCTGCGGTAGTATCCAATAAGTCCCAAGAAACTTCTTAGTTGTTTCTTTTTTGTTGGAGGAGGAAATTTCCTGATGCTATCTACTTTACTCATTAGAGGTTTAATTTTTCCTCTTCCCACTAGGTGGCCCAGGTATTTTACCTCCCTATTTGCAAAGGCACACTTCTTCGGGTTTAAAGTGATTCCCGCTTGCTTCATGGAGCACAAGACTGCCCTGATCCTCTTTAGATGCTCCGCCCAGGTGTTACTATGGATTATGACATCATCCATATATGCAAAAGCATAATTTTGGTGGGGTCGAAGTACCTGATCCACTAACCTTTGGCAGGTAGCCGCTGCTCCATGCAGTCCGAAAGGCATCCTCTTGAACTGGAAAAGGCCAACGGGGGTGCTGAACGCAGTCTTCGGCTTCGACTCCCGGGTGAGAGGGATTTGCCAATATCCTTTTGTCATATCAAGGGTGGTTAAGTATTGAGCCTGTCCCAGCTGGTCCAACAGCTCCTCAATTCTTGGCATTGGATATGCATCAAAAACTGATATGGCGTTTACCTGCCGGAAGTCAATACAAAATCTTAAAGATCCATCAGGCTTCAGCACCAGGACTATGGGGCTATTCCAGGGACTCTTTGACTCCTCTATTACTCCCATGTCCAACATCTCCTGGACTTGTGCCACTACTTCCTGTCTCTTGGCTTCAGGCAAGCGGTATGGCCTTTGACGAACTAATTTCCCCGGTGGAGTTATTATTTCATGGGCAACCAAATGTGTCTCCCCAGGTATGGGTGTCAACACATCTGGAAACTCTTTGAGCAATTTCCTAATTTCTTCCTGTTGTACCACTGTCAGGTCCTCCCCTATTTGGGGCTCTGATTTTTCTTTACAATCAGATACCTGGGGTCCCAAATCTTCCTCTTCATTCACCTCCCTCTCTCGGGCACAGGTGGCAGCTAGACTTTTAACCCCTTTGACGTCAGTAGAACCAAAGCCTTTGGTTCCACGCTCAGAATTTTCCAGGGATGTGACCTCCTCCACAGGTCGAAAACCCAGCCTCTCACAGATCAATTGGGCAATTCTGTCTCCTGTCTTCACGTGATAATCATTCTGTCCAAAGTTAAATAACAGAACTTTAATATTGCCCCTGTAATAGGGATCACTTGGTTTGCAGCTTGTCGTGCTGTGAGGGCTTCCGTGCATCAGTGATGCTGAGAGCTAAACTATCGGTAGTTTAACTACTGGCAGGGTCTCCCAAGATGGACAGGTCTCAGCTGAGGTGCCAGACGAAGACAAACCACCCATCTGGGCAGCAGCAGAATGGGATAGTGTTGACGGCGGAGGATCACATTTCTGTGACAACGGCAACAACACCAAACTTAAACTGCGCGGAAGGAAGGCCCGGCAATCTACTTCTGTATCTTGCCATGAAAACCCAATGGATAGTTACAACAAAACAAATTGTGCTATGGTGCTGGAAGATGAGACTCCCAGGTCAGAAGGCACTCAACTAGCTACTGGGGAAGAGCTGAAGACTTTTCAGAGTAAAGCCAGCATTTATGATGTGGTTGGATCAAAGTCCTCGGGAAGTCTGACTGCTGATGTAGCTGCGCATGAAATGAGAGTCAGAAGCTGTAAAGATGTCTTACACATTGGAACATGGAACGTACGAAGCATGAACCAAGGGAAGTTGGAGGTGGTCAAGAATGAAATGGAACGTGTACAACTTGATCTGTTGGGTGTCAGCGAACTGAAATGGACTGGCATCGGGCACTTTGCATCAGATGATCACATGGTCTACTATGCTGGAAATGAAAGACAAAGAAGAAATGGTGTTGCATTTATAATAAAGAAGAAACTTGCAAGAACTGTAATGAAATACAATGCAGTCAGCGAACGCTTAATCTCTATTCGTCTACGAGGAATGCCTATCAACACAACTATAATTCAAGTATATGCCCCAACAACAGCTGCAGAAGTGAATGAAATTGAAGAGTTCTATGAACAAGTACAAGCTGAAATTGACAGAACATGCAAACAGGATATCCTGATAGTCATGGGTGACTGGAACGCAAAAGTTGGCAACAAAGAAGAAGGCAAAGTAGTTGGAAAATATGGACTTGGCAACAGAAATGAAGCTGGAGAAAGATTGATAGAATTCTGCAAGACCAATGATCTATTCATCTCAAACACCTTCTTCCAGCAACACAAGCGGCGACTGTACACATGGACTTCACCCAATGGATTGTATAAAAATCAAATTGACTACATCTGTGGAAGTCAACGATGGAAAAGCTCTGTAACATCAACAAAGACAAAACCTGGAGCTGACTGTGGTACAGATCATCAACTACTAGTATGCAAACTCAAGCTAAAGTTGAAAAAGAGCAAACCACTCATGAATGCAGCAAAATATGACCTTGAGAATATACCACTGGAATTTAAAGACTGCATGCAAAATCGATTTGCTGCTTTAGATACAAATGACAGAGCTCCGGAAGAGTTATGGAATGACGTCAAGAAGGTTGTGCTGGAAGAAAGCGAGAAGTCTCTACAAAAGGTGAAAAAGCAAAAACGGCCAAAATGGATGACGGAAGAAACTCTGAAAATTGCCCAGAAACGCAGAGAAGCTAAAGCCAAAGGAGAAAGACAATCTCAGAACTCAACAGTGGGGGTGTACTATCGACCGCCTGGCCAGAATGAACAAATGGATGATGAAATGCTGAAAGAAATCAAGGAAGCTAACAAAAGTTACAGCGCAGTAATAATAATGGGTGATTTCAATTACCCCGGTATGGACTGGGTCAGTGTCATGGCAGGACATGCTAGGGAGATAAAGTTCCTAGATGACATAAATGACTGCTTCTTGGAGCAGCTGGTTCATGAACCGACCAGAGGGGAAGCCATATTAGACCTACTCCTTAGTGGAACACCAGATCTAGTGCAAGAGATAAGGGTGTTGGGGCCACTTGGCAATAGTGATCATAGCATGATCGCCTTTGATTTAATTAGTGGAGGAGGGATAGTACGGAAATCCACAGTACTACCTTTTAACTTTCGAAAGGGAGACTATGATAAAATGAGGAAAATAGTTAAGAAAAAACTAAAAGGAGCAGTTGCAAAGGTTAAAGACTTACATCAAGCTTGGGTGTTGTTGAAAAATACTATCTTGGAAGCCCAGACCAGCTGTATTCCACGCTTTAAGAAAAGTGGAAGGAAGTCCAAAAGCTACCAGCATGGTTTAAAGGTGAGGTCAGAGAGGCTGTTGTTGCCAAAAAAGCATCTTTCAGGAAATGGAAAAAAGAGTCAAACGACAAAACCTGGAAACAGCACAAGCACTGGCAGGTCAAATGCAAGGCATTGATAAAGAAGGCAAAGGGAGAATTTGAGAAGAAGCTTGCTGCGGAAGCAAAAACGCGAAATAAAGATTTTTTCAAGTAAATTCGTAGCAAAAAACCTGTGAGAGAGTCGGTTGGACCATTAGATGATAGAGGAGTTAAAGGGGCACTAAGAGGCGACAAGGCGATAGTGGAGAGACTGCATGAATTCTTTGCTTCGGTCTTTACTGAGGAAGATATAGGGATGTTACCCATGACTGAAGAGGTATTTAAAGGTGCAGAAGAATTGAAGGAAATATCGATACATCGGGAAGATGTATTACAACTACTAGATAAACTGAAGAGTAGCAAATCACCTGGGCCGGATGGTATACATCCAAGGGTGTTGAAAGAACTGAAATATGAGATTGCAGACCTGCTATTAGTAATCTGTGAACTATCATTAAAATCATCTCTAATACCTGAAGATTGGAGGATCGCCAATGTAACACCAATTTTTAAAAAGGGTTCCAGGGGTGATCCGGGAAACTACAGACCGGTGAGCCTCACGTCAGTACCGGGAAAAATGATAGAAACCATCATAAAGAATAAAATTACTCAGCATGTAGATAGTCATGGCCTAATGGGAGACAGCCGACATGGCTTTATACAAGGAAGATCTTGTCTTACTAATCTGTTATGTTTTTTTGAAAGTGTGAATAAACATGTTGATATAGTGTATAGTGTAGTGAGTCGGTTGATATAGTGTATCTGGACTTTCAGAAAGCCTTTGACAATGTCCCTCATCAGAGACTTTTGGCAAAACTAAAGAGTCATGGGATAGGAGGCAGTGTACTACTGTGGATCAGGAACTGGTTAAAAGATAGAAAGCAGAGGGCTGGGCTGAATGGCCAATTTTACCAATGGAGAAAGGTGAATAGTGGTGTACCCCAGGGATCTGTGCTGGGTAAGCTGCTTTTTGACATATTCATAAATGACCTGGAAAGTGGAATAACGAGTAAGGTTATCAAATTTGCAGATGACACAAAACTATTTAAAGTTGTTGAAATCCCAAGAGGATTGTGGAAAATTGCAAGAGGATCTTGATAAATTGAAAGACTGGGCATCAAAATGGCAGATGAAATTTAATGTGGACAAGTGCAAAGTTATGCACCTAGGGAAGAACAACCCAAACTATGGTTACACAATGCAAGGTTCCACATTAGGAACCACCACCCAGGAAAAAGATTTAGGCGTCATTGTGGATAACATGTTAAAACCCTCGGCCCAGTGTGCAGTGGCAGCCAAGAGAATAGAATGCTAGGTATCATAAGGAAAGGAATGGAAAATAAAACAAAAGATATTATAATGCCTCTATACCGTTCCATGGTGAGACCGCACCTTGAATATTGTGTGCAATTCTGGTCACCCTATCTTAAAAAGGATATAGCGTTATTAGAAAAGGTTCAGAGAAGAGCCACCAAAATGGTAAAGGGGATGGAAGGATACTCCTATGAGGAAAGGCTAAAAAGGTTAGGGCTCTTTAACCTGGAAAAGAGACGGCTGAGGGGAGATATGATAGAAGTCTATAAATTAATGAACGGAGTGGAACGGGTAAAAGTAGATCGATTGTTTACATTATCAGAATATAGAAAGACTAGGGGACATGCAATGAAGCTACAGTGTAAACTATTTAAGACTAATAAAAGAAAATATTTTTTCACTCAACGTGTAATCAAACTCTGGAATTTGTTACCAGAGGATGTAGTAAAGGCTGTTAGTGTAGCTGGGTTTAAAAAAGGTTTGGACAAGTTCCTGGAGGAAAGGTCCATAAACCATTATTAAGAAGGGACCCAGGATATCAATGCTTGACCCAGTACAAGCATTGCGGAACCTGTGTCTTTTGGGGAAACTGCTAGGTACGTATGACCTAGATTGGCCACTGTTGGAAACAGGATACTGGGCTTGATGGACCTTGGTCTAACCCAGTATGGCATATCTTATGTTCTTTATGTTAGTATAAACATGCTTCGGTTATTCTTGCATTGGTTATCTCTTAAAACACTCTTTAAAATGCTAAATATGGACCTTTACCAGGTTCACATCAACCTAAACTAACTTTACAATTCCCCAAAGAATGCACAATCTTGCTGTGCTACAAAAGTAAGCTTTTCAATTACTATGACTTTCTGGCTATGATATCTGTTTCCCACATATCTGAATGAATGTACCTGCTCCAACCCACACCTAGCAAAAGAACCTGGGCTCTTGGGATTCAATCTCTTCACACAAAGCAATGGGAAAGAGAGAAGTAATATTAAGTAATAAAACAATTCACACACAGAAAATTATGTTAAAAACACAGTACTCTTAAGGCTTTAAGGGGAGGGGCCTACAGTCCTGCAAACATGAGCAGTTCCTGTAAATCCCCTTCATCCCAGATATATCACCACTCTCGCAGCTTGCATAGATCCTGGACTGGGTAAGGATGTAGGCCTCATGGCACAATCTGGGGAACATTAGCACAACATCAGTCATGCTTCCCAGTGCCTGGCACAGCTGATATATGGCTGCCATATCACAGTAGAACCTTGTGACACAGCAGTCATCCGAAAGGTCTAGGTACTGGCCAGGCAGTCATGTCCTCCCTGAATTGCAGATCAGCATACCGGATCATCATGTGCAACCCTCAAACCACACACATACACACTCTCACTTGTGGGGACGAATTGTAGGACAGTGCAGAAATTTTTCTAAGTCCAGGCCTTCTTCCTTGTCTCTAGCATGAATAAAAGGCATATCTCCGGGAAAGGCCAGACATGTACAACATAGCTTTTGAAAATACGCTGTACACATCTCCATGGTTGGCTACACCCCTGTTCTGCCCCCTCAGGGATGCCTACGGACATCCCCATGCAAGTGAGATAAATGTGTGCGAGCGCCATGTACCGGAATACATTCGTAGACATTTTTGGCACATAAACATCCCTGGCGCATGTCCAAACACTTATTCGTCTTCTACAAACTATAAGGTTGTATGTAGCGAGCCAATCAGAGACCATATTGAAGCATTCTATAATGATGGAAAGGTCATGGCTGTCTATGGAGAAATGGGTGTTAAGATGTCATCGGCATAAATGTGATAGAGGATATTGAAGGGCTGTATTATATCACAGAGACGGCTATATGTAGATGTTGAATAGCAGGGCCAAGAGGGATGAGCCCTGCAGGACTCCTTGAGTTTGCTGTAAAGTGTTCGATGATTGCGTTCCAATGCATATTTGTTGCTGGCAACCAGTCAAGTAGGATCTACACCAATTGAGGGCTGTATTCGGAATCCCTTTTTGCTGTAAGCTGTCGAGTAGAAGACTTATGGCTGAACATATCAAAGGCAGAGGCAATGTTCATGAAAATTAGGATGAAACCTTGCCTTTTCTTATCCAACCTGGTGTGGAGTCTATCTAAGAGAGTCACTAGAAGGGTTTCAACTCCATGTTGCTGGCAGAACCCATGTTGTTGTGGATCAAGAGGGGCATGGGAGTCAATGTGGTCCTGGATTTGTTGCTGGACAATCTTTTCTAATATCTTGGTCAGGAAGGGGAGGCTGGATATGGGTCTGTAGGAGTTGATGTCCAAGGGGTCCAGTTTGTTGCTTTTTAAGCAGTGGTCTGGTGGAGGCGATTTTCAAGGGCAGTGGGAGAACACCTGTAGACAGGGAGAGGTGTATGATTTTGGGAATAGTTGCACTTAGTTCAGCTCTTGCTTGCTTAATCCAGAATGCTGGGCATGGATCAGCTGGGGAAGTGGTGGTATTAATTCCACAATTGATTTTCTCTATTTGTTGAGTAGAGTATGGGTAAAATGCATCAAGTACTGGTATGAGTGCGTCACCTGTAAGGGGGTAGTATATGAGAGGATCTTCAGCTTCAGGCATCTCTGAGTGAGATCTCGTCAAATTCATCTTGTTTTGGAAGTGTGAGGCAAAAGTATCTGAGCTGGGGTTATTCGTCAGAAGGTTATTAGACGCGTCCTTTGTCTGGGTTTTAATTAGACTGAAGAGCTCTCGGGGCTTGTTAAGAGAGCGCATAGGTGTGTTGGAATGGTATTCCTTTCTTTTGAGGTTGACTGCTCTATAGGTTTTCCTGTAGCTTGTTCAAGTAGGCCACTTGGTCGAGGTCATGCCTAGAGTGTCGCCAGCGTCACTCAAGCTTTCTAAGATGTAATAATGATTCATGCAGATCGGAAGTGAGCTATACGGCTGCATGGTTCTTACTGGTAGGCTTAGTGGAGGGTGGTAGGAGTGATGTACTTGCAAGTGTGTTCTTCCATATGTCAATTAGCTTAACCAGATCATTGATATCAGAGTTGAGATTCTGAAGAGTGTCCTTGAGGGAAGTTTCTTTGTTGAAGTGTCTGAAGTGGCAGAAGGCTGGGGGATTGGATTTGGAGGGCAGTTGTTCTTCTTCTGAGTCCATAGATATGTGGAAGAGTATGGTGTTATGATCAGACCAGGGGACAGGGAGGATAAGCAGTGGGCCTGGCTGCTCGTACTGTGGTGGGTGGAGGATCAAAGATGACGTCCAGGGTATTACCTCTTAAGTGGGTGGGTGAGTGTATTAGCTGATGATAATCCAGTGCTGTCATTGCATCAAGGAAGACAGTGGAGTGCTTGGAAGGAAGTGCTGGGAGATTGAAAGCCAGAATGATTTGTTTTGGGAATTCCGGTTGCAGACTAGGTCAAGGATTGTGGGTAACTTGTCAGCGCAAGAAGATGGTGAGTGATAGAAGAGACAAGCTGCTAGGAACTTGTTTGAGATCCAGATATAGTCAAGGTTGGTTGTGCTGTGGACAAAACAATATCAAGTGGAGATTACTTCTGGCAAATATGAGGATTCCGCCACCTCTCCTGTTTACTCTCCGGCAATTAAAGAGATCACACCCAGGTAGCTTAAATTGATTGGTGAGTACCATATCGATGTCATAAAACTATGTCTCTGTGACGAAAAGCAAGTCCAGGTTCCGATGTTGAATGTGGTCAATGAGGGTGGGCCATTGATTGCGGATGGAACGAGCATTTATGAGCATGCAGTTCAGGTATTCTGGGCGAGGAAACTTGTGTCGGTTGGTTTTCAGAAGGGGTTGGCAGATTATGTGTATAAGCCGGCCCTGGTGAGCTGGAATGGAAGGTATCATTATGGTTCCTATAGCCAAGGAGTTGTAAGAGGGCAATTAGGCCATGCTGTGTGTGTATGATTCAGCCCAGGTGATGAGTTGGGCTAGACAAAATAGGCACAGCAAGAAAGAGAGAAACCATTGCATTGTGCTAGGCTAATTGTGGAGTTAATGGTATTTCAATAAATTAAATTTAGATTTCAGTAAGCATTTGACACTGTTCTGCACAGGCGACTTATAAACGAACTGAGCACCCTGCTTGTGTTAGAAATTGGTTGAGTGGGAGGTGACAAAGGGTACAGGTAAATGGAGTTCACTCTAAGGAAAAGGAGGTTACCAGTGGAGTGCCGCAGGGATCTGTCCTTGGTCTGATTCATTTTAACATCTTTGTTAGTAATATTGCAGAAGGGCTGTCAGGTAAAGTTTGCCTCTTTGTAGATGATACCAAAATCTGCAACAGAGTAGACACCCAGGAAGATGTAGGTAACATGTGGAGGGATCTAGCTAAGCTTGAAGAATCATCTAGAATTTGGCAGTTGAGATTTAATGCTAAAAAATATAGGGTCATGCATTTGGGCTGCAACAATCCAAGGAAGCAGTACAGTATAGGGGGCGATGTACCTCTGTCCATGAAAGAAGAATGGGACCTAGGTGTGATTGTGTCTGACAATCTCAAAGTAGCTAAACAGGCAGAAAAGGCAACAGCGAAAGCTAGAAGGATGCTTGGGTGCATAGGGAGAAGAATGGCCAGCAGAAGAAAGGAGGTGATAGTGCCTCTGTATAAGGCTTTGTTGCGACCTCATTTGGAGTATTATGTGCAATTCTGGAGACCACACCTTCAAAAGGATATAAACAGGTTGGAGTCTGTGCAGAGGGTGGCTATTAAAATAGTTAATGGTCTTCGTTCTAAAGCATATGAGTACAGACTTAAGGAGCTTAAATATGTACTTTAGAGGAAAGGCAGGACAGAGGTGATATGATTGAAATACTTAAATACCTCCATGGCATAAATGCAGAGGAGGAGAGCCTCTTTTGATTGAAAGCAAGCTGTGCTATGAGGGGACATAGGATGAGGGTGAAAGGGGATAGACTCAGGAGTAATATGTGTAAACATTTCTTTACCAAAAGAGTGGTAGATGCGTGGAATAGTCTCCCGGTGGAGGTGGTAGAGATGAGGACAATAATTAAATAAAAAAAAACATGGGACAAACACAGAGGCTCTCTAAAGGAAAAAAGGGGACTCTTGTCGTGGGTGATATGGAAGGGCAGACTAGATAGGCCATGTGGTCTTTTTCTGCCATCATGTTTCTATGTTTCTGATACATTTCTAAAACATCTGAGATCTGTAAGGCCAATATTAGCCCACTCAAACAGCCCCGAGAAAAAACAGCTTCCCTATTCCCATTAACATTTATATCCTAATCTCCATAGCAACACACCTTCAAAACACCAAGAATCTTATCTACTACATATGTGCCACGCTCAAGTGCCACACCTAAGGGCCCTATGGCATGACCCTAAGGCGGGACCCGCCAAGTCGGAGGCCCACCTTGCAGTCCGATTTTTATCCATCCTAATATCCGTCGTGTTTGATGACATCAGTCCCAGAGGTAGAGTTACAGGCAATCCGGGATTCCAGCTGTAGCAGGCAAACCCCTATGAATAGCAGGACTTGGAAAGCTATTCCACGGTTACAAACAGGGGCTTTTTCCACAGCAGATAGCAAGGGTAATAGCTGGCAGTCTCCCTTGCTCACCCCTTACTGCCTTGCAGTCTGATTTTTATCCAATCCCGATATCTATCTCATTTTGATGATGTCACTCCCAGAGGCAGAGTTACAGGCAATCCAGGCTTCCAGCTATAGCAGGTAACCCCAGTGATTAAAGGACTTGGAAAGCCAAAGACTGAAACATTACATGCAAGATCTTGGATTAGTGTGTCCTCTTGTCTGCCAAGCACCTGTTTCTCCTGAGGATCCCATACACAGCACATCTCAAACACTTCCATAGATTCATCCGCTGTTTCTAATAAGTTGCTAGATGGTCATGGTTTAATGGCAGAACAAGGATTTAGCCAAGGAAATTCGTATCTCACCAATCTCTTATATTTTTTTTGAAGGTTTGAATAAACAGGTAAATAAATTTAAGCCAGATGATATTGTGTATTTCTTTTTTCAAAAAGCCTTTGACAAAGTCCCTCATGAGAGACTCTTGGGGCATTAATAAGCCAGGGGAAGGAACTGGTTGAAATATAGAAAACAGAGAGTAGGACTAAATGGCCAGTTTTCTCAATGGAGAAAGGTGAATAGTGGAGTACCCCAGGGATCTGTTCTGGGTCCGCTGCTTTTTAACATATTTATAAATGGCCTGGAAATGGGAATAATGAGTGAGGTGATCAAATTTGTAGATGATATAAAATTATTTAAAGTTGTTAAAATACAAAGGGATTGTAAAAAATTGCAAGAGAATCTCAATAAATTGGGAGGCTGGGCGTCCAAATGGCAGACGACATTTAATTTGGACAAGTGCAAAGATATGCACTTAGGGAACAACACTCCAAACTATGATTACACGATGCAAGGTTTCAGATTAGGAACCACTACTCTGGAAAAGGATTTAGATGTCATCGTGGATAATACATTGAAACCCTCTGCCTGGAGGCCAAGAAAGCAAATAGAATGCTAGAAATCATGAAGAAAGGAATGGAGAATGAAATGAAAGATGTGGAGCCCGATTCATGAAGGGGCACGTCCGGGCTGTCCGGATGATCCCGAGCAAGATGGGACCATTAGGATCTGATTCTGGGACTTGGAGACAAAACATTCCCATGGTAACCAGAATCAAGTCTGAGGACGGTCCGACATGCCCCTGCCTGTCTTCGGGGACATCTTCCCTGCAGGCTCCCCTGGCTGCCGTGGCTTGGCCCCCTCCTTCTTCCCACCTCCCAACCCACGGCTGGCCAGTAAGGGCCTGGATCAGGCAGGGGGGTATCCCCGAGCCCGATCACCGAGTCGGTACTGCTTATTCCACCTTCGAGGTGGAATAAGCAGTACGTCCCCTTTGACCCGGCAGGATGTACAACACCATGACCTGAATCAGCCATGTACATCCTGCCGGGCAGGCCAACCCACACTCCGCCCAGATCTCGCCCTCTCCCAACCCCCGCGGGCTCTCCCCGTCCTGCTGCTCAGGACATACAGGGAGAGCAGGAGGGGGAATCGGGCCCAGAAGGCTTTTGGGGCTGAACGTCCCGACGGAATATGCAGCCTTGCAACCTGGGTCTCAGAATTGGGTCCATAATATCTCTGTATTTCTTTATGGTATGACCACACCTTGAATATCGTGTGCATTTCTTGTCGACATATCTTAAAAGGGATATAGCAGAATTAGAAAAGGTACAGACAAAAGCAACAAAATGGTAAAGAGGAAGGATATCCCTATGAGGAAAGGTTTAAAAGGTTAGGGTTCTTCAACCTGGTAAAGAGAAAGCTGAGGGGGAGATATGATAGAGGTCTATAAAATAATGAATGGAGTAGAATTGGGTAAATGCAGATCAGTTGTTTACTCCTGCAAAAGGTAGAAAGACTAGGAGACACACAATGAAGCTAAAATGTAGCACATTTAAGACTAATCAGAGAAAGTATTTTTTTCACTCAACGCATAATCACAGTCTGAAATCCGTTACCGGAGGATGTAGTAAAAGCTATCAGTGTAGTATCATTTGTATGCCTTGACTAGATTATAAGCTCGAATGAGCAGGGACCATCTTTTACATGTGTCTGTGCAATGCAGCGTTGTGCACGTCTTACAGCACTATACAAATGTTCAGCAGCAGTAGTAGTAGTAGTAGTAAGGTAGGATGAGTTCATGGATAGCACTGAGGCATTGATTGATGACACAGTTCGATGGTCTGGATGTACACGAAAACAGCCAGCCAGAGATGCAAACTTATCCTGTGAGGTCATAAGCAAATACTGGATAATGAATTTCCAAAAAATAATGATGCTGTTCCCAGATGCTTTTCAAAGGAGAGTTATTGCATTAAAAGGAAGAACAGTGGCATGTTCTCCGATCATGGTTTCTGTATTCAGTGTCAGCGGATAAAGCATTATGGTTCTATAGCACAAATTTTGGAAAATATGATCTTGCAATTTCAAGTGATGACTTTAGTGTATGGAAACACACTCGTTCTTTTCTCAAAGATCATGGCCATTCATCGTTAGATATAAACTGTTTAGGTGGGCCAACATGGAGGCTTGATGGAATCTGAAAGCAAGGCTTGCTGGCAATAAAACTGTGTCTACTACTACTGAACATTTGTATAGTGCCACAAGATGTAGCAGCGCTGCACAAATACATGTAAAAGACGGTCCCTGCTCATCAGAGTTTACAATCTAGTCAAGAGAAACAACACAGTAGCTGCACACATGGGATACATCTAGGGGAAAT
Organism: Ichthyophis bannanicus; assembly: GCA_033557465.1. NCBI lineage: Eukaryota > Metazoa > Chordata > Amphibia > Gymnophiona > Ichthyophiidae > Ichthyophis > Ichthyophis bannanicus. The sequence goes on along the minus strand of CM066031.1, from coordinate 538,887,109 downwards.
GGTAAGGAAACACAAAGGAGCTCAGGTGAGTCAAGATCTGAAAGCGGCAGCGAAGAGGTGAATTCTCAGCCTGGATTTAAAAGGGGTCATAGAAGGTGCCTGACATACAGACTCAGGCAGTTTGTTTCAGGCATAAGGAGCAGCAAGGTGAAAGGAGTGGTCTGGAGCTAGGAATAGAAGAAAAGGACACAAATAGAAGTGATTTGCCAGAAGAGAGGCACTCCCAAGGAGGAGATAAGAGAGGAAAGGTGGTGAGGAGCTGAAGAGTGAATGCATATATAGGTCAGCAAGAGAAGTTTGAACTGGATGTGGAAATAGATAGGGAGCCAATGAAGAGACTTGAGAGGAGGGGTAATATGAGCATGATTAGTCACACAGCAGGGTGTTGAACTTATTGAAGGGGAGAGAGATGATTCAAAGGGAGACCAGCAAAGAATAGGCTGCAATAGTCTAGACCGGAGGTGACTGGGGAGTGGATAAGTGTCTTAGTAATGTGCTCAGAAAGGAATGGGTGAATTTTGTTGATGTTATAGAGAAAGGTTTTAGCTATCAGTTGGATGGGGGTGGAGAAGGAGAGAGAGGAGTCAAAGATGACCCCAAGTGATGAGTAGAACGTTATCCATAGAGACTGAGAAAGGAGGAAGGGGAGAGGAGGATTTAGTGGGAAAAATAAGAAGCTCAGTTTTGGCCATGTTCAATTTCAAGTGGCGATGAGACATCCAAACAGAAATGTCAGAAAGGCAGTGAGAGATCTGGGCCTGGATTGCTGGAGAGATCTCTGTTGTAGAGAGATAGATCTGGGAGTCATCAGTGTATAGATGGTACTGAAAGCCATTGGAAGAGATGAGTGCACCCAGGGACTGGGTATAGAGAGACATAAGGAGTGGACCCAAGAGAGATCCTTTGGGTACTCCAACTGACAGTGGGATAGCAGTAGAGGAGAATCCACCAGAACAAACACTGAAAGAGTGATGGGAAAGATAAAAAGAGAACCAGGATAACACAGAGCCCTTAAAACTAACCGAGGACAAGATATCAAGGAGAAGGATATGGTCAACAGTGTCAAAAGCAGCAGCAAGGTCGAGAAGGATGAGGACTGAGTAAAGGCCCTTGGATTTTGCCAGGGTCACTGGAGACTTTGTCAAGAGCCGTTTTGGTAGAATATAAAGGATGAAAGCCAGATTGTAGAGGATCCAGAAGGGCTTGAGAGGACAGAAAGTTGAGGCAACAGTGGTGAACTGCACTTTCAAGTAGTTTAGAAATGAAGGGGAGGAAGGAGATGGGTCAATAGTGAGAAGCACAGGTAGGGCCTCATAAGGGTTTCTTGAGGAGAGGAGTGACCACAGCATGCTTGAAGGCTGCATAGAAAGTTGTAGTAGAGAGTGATAGGTTGAGAATATGAGAGATGGAAGGGATTACAGTGGAGGAGATGGAGCATAAGAAGTGACCGAAGATATCAATGCTTGACCCAGTACAAGCATTGTGGAACTTTTATTTATTTATTATTTTTTTATTTTATTACAGTTTCTTATATACCGCGCTATTTAGAATCAGTGCGGTTTACATCATAACAAAACGACCATAACGAAAAACTGTCAGGTTTTACATTGAACAGGAGTACAAACAAGGATAACTGGGTTAACTATATACATAAGCTATCTACACTGTAGATATAAGTTGAGAGGGCATTTCTATACTGCTAGGTACATATGACCTAGATTGGCCACTGTTGGAAAGAGGATACTGGGCTTGATGGACCTTGGTCTGACCCAGTATGGCATATCTTATGTTCTTATGTTCTTATGAGCTAAAGAGATGGGTGGGAATAGGATCAGAGGAGCAGGTAGTGAGTTTGGATGAGGAAAGGAGATGAGTGGTTTCCTCCTCAGCGATCATAGAAAAGGAAGAAAGAGTAGCAGATGTGTGTGTGTGTGGGGGGGGGGGGGGGAATGGAAGTTGGGAATGAAGAGGGGGAGGAGGAAGAGTAACTGACCTTGTGAGGAATTGGAGTGTGGTCTTGTGGATTTTGTCATGAAAGTAGTTAGCCAGGGTTTAGGAAGAAAGGGAGGGAGAGGTTGGAAATGGAGGCACCTTGAGGAGAGAGTTGAGACTGTAAAGAGACGACAAGGGACAGAGGCAAGAGAATAGATCAGATGGATGTAATAGTCTTGTTTGGGGTGTACTATGGCTGACTGGAAAGAGACAAGCATGAATTTGAAGTGTAGAAAATCCATAAGGGTTCAGGATTTGAGCAAGCATGCTCAGCTGAGCACTCAACTATTACCCCTGTACCACCGATGACCCAAACAATCCATAAATAACAAAACAGTCATCCGTGAATCAAAACACAGAGCTACCCCTCTACTTTTTATTGTTGGGATCAACAGACCCGAGTAGGGAGAAGGAATCTCTCTCCTCTTTGTCTGAAGAACCCTTTTGTTCAAATTGCTTTAGTGTATACACACCTGTCCCCTGAAGTGAGATAGCGTAAAAACACTTATATTGCAATAATTTATGACAAAGAACTCAACACTTATCTTAAATCATAGCGAAGAACTCATTTCATAATGACTCCGGGATAAAGTTGCACGACATGCATGCATGCTCAGCTGAGCAGGCACAGGAACGTAGATAGCTGACAGTGGAAGACTGCCAGGGATGTCAACATGGAGTTTTTATTTTAATTATTTCCATATTTATATACTATCATAATATTGCAATGGAAAGCTGTCCTTTTGAGAATCAGATCCATCGCTTGTCATTTGACAGAATGGAATCTGAGCTTTTGTGCAACTGCAGAAAAATTACATGATCCTAGCTTTGGAAATTTCTTTGCTCTGGTTGAACTGCTGGCCAAATCTGGCCCTGCAATAAATTAATAGAGAGAGAAATTAAGAAAAGAAAACTTGCTGATCTTTACTTCAGCAAAGATATCCAAATTGAATTGACTGCAAGAATGGGGAAATCATATCCTCCATCCTATTGTTGAAAGAGTTAATCATGCACTATATTTTAGTGTGATTATGGACAACACTCTTGACAGCAGCCTCACTGAGTTACTGTCATTTATAGTTCACATTGAGGCATGTTTACTAAAGTTCCCTACCAAGGTAGTGTGGGGTTAGTGCGTGGTTTTGGTTCCATGCTAAAAAGTAATCTTGGGGCTCCATGCTAAAAGCCCTTCGCCACCCTTGTAGCATTCATTGGGGGGGAGGGGACTGAGCAGGATAGGGTGTTCTCGGCATGTTGCAGTTAGAGTAAATCCCGTTCTAACTGTGCTGGATACCAGAAGCGTGGATACAACTGATGCCACACCCAAAGGGTGACGTCAGTTGCACCCATGGCTGAGTCGCTATTTTAAGGCGAGGAGTTCCTGCACTAATTGCAGGGGGACAGATTACATGCCCCCTGCAGTTAGCTAGAAGCTAGTAACACTGCCCACAGGTGCGCTACCAGTGTGGGGCTTAGTAAACATGCTTTATTGTTTATTGTGAACATTGCTGGATTCCTTGCTGTGGAAGACACTACTGGTGAGGTGCTGTATGATACTCTTTTGGCCCAGCTCCAGAGCTTGCAAATTAATGTTAATGACTGCAGAGGACAATGCCGAGTAATATGAAGGACAAAAGACAAGGGGTATCAAAAGAAATGCAGAATACTAATGAAAAAGCTCTGTAGCAATCACAGTTTGAATTTGGTCATCCTTGAAGCTGCTATATCATCTGGCTGTCTGTGTCCTTTTTGGGGGTGTGACAGTGTGAAGGTGCTTCAGTAATACCTGAAGGAAGTACATTGTGCCCTTCAAGCACTGATAGACTATGTGGTTCAGAAAGGAGATAGTACAACAGTCTAGACAGTACAGAGCCCTGCACAAGAGATCTTTCAGGGCACTTCATGATCTGCATTATGGTATGGCATGGAATTTTGCTTTACTTTACATCAATCACACAAGCAAACTCCTTCAGAGGCCTACTGTTGTATCAGATGCTCTTAAAAGTGAAACAAAAATAGTGCTATTTGAAAATGTGCCTCTGCATGGGAAATCTCAGAGCAGCCATACAATTTCCAAGAAAGAGAAGCTAAAATAAGAAAAGGATGTTTGATAAGGAATGTGTGACATTACTGCAGTGGAAAAATTAAAACAAGATTTTTTTTATATTGGTTAGTGCTGTGGATTCCACTAGCTTGAATGAGAGGTTTCCTCAACTAGAGTTTTTCTGTGTATTTTTCACCAAGGAGATAAAGAAATCTATAAGCACATAAAGAGAAACATATTAAGAGGTAAGTTAGGGAGTTAGATTTTGGCAGCTAACTCTGGGTACTTCGGTAGGTGCAAAAAGCCGTGTGTAATCTTTTTGGGGGCATGCTCAGCATGTCCCCTGGAGACAGCATGGAGAAAATGCAGGGATCGCGGCATGGCAACATCGCTGATGCAGCTACCACCACCCACAGAAGTGGTGTTAGCTGCACCCATGATCTCTGCAAATCCTGCAGCTGCTGAGCGCTACCAATGCATGCGGTAACCGCACAATAAGGCACACTTACTCTCTGCCCACACTCCTCCAATTCTCGCTACTAACGCATGGTATGCAGCTATCACAAAAAATTGCCTTCAGTAGTTACATGTGGCCTGTATTAGTTGTCATTGCAATTTTCATGCGTTAGTGCCGTGATAATAACTAACGCCCTTTAGTAAACTTACTCCTAAGAGAAAGTTGCACATAGTTGGCTGAAGAAATGGGTGATGTTGATGCAGAAGACTTAAATCTTGAGATCTGCTCAGCGGTACATGCCTTGCCAGTTAATCGCAGCACCACCCCGGAACACGCTGATGCTATTTGGGTGGCATCAGGGAGCATAGTGGAGTATGGAGGGGATATTTAGCTGCACAAAATGGCTATATGCTGCTAAATAACCAGCTTTCTGTGATTTAACTGGTTAGAAGGTCTGATAACCGGTTAAATCATTTTCAAAATCAACCCCTGAATTATATGCATATTTACCTTTTTTTTACCATTCTATATAATCACGATCAATTTATAATTAATATTTATTCTGAAATATGTTTTTTTCCTTGTTCTGCCTCCTTCTTTCTTAACTATACTTAACAGTCGTTAACCTTCAGTAAACATGCCCCATAGTCTCATTCTCTTTCTGTTTCTCTCTGATCGCCTGTCATTATTAAAATTCTCATTAGATAAGCACTACATCTGAAGATTTAAAATAGTGCCTTAATCTATCCTTCTCAATTAACATACTGTCTATAAATATATTCTAATTTACTTAAAAAGTGTTCTTGTCAATAATAGATGCTTAAATTAGTAAAACAAAAAAAAATCTTTAATGAGATTACCATCTGGCAGAAAAACAGGAAAAATACATAGTATGAACATTACGGTGAGATTTTCTATGAATCCTCAATATAATCAATCATAGGTGCAAATTCAATTTAATTTCTTCTACTTCTCTGTTGAACTAAGCAAAAAGCATATCTATTTTCTCCTTGCTAGCCAAGGAAAGGAAAAGGGCAATATAGTCAAGGTGCTGTATACTATCATACCGTCTACAATAAAAAAGACAATCCAAAGAGGTTGTATAAAAATCCATTCAAAACCAGTCATCCATCATCCCCCTCTGGTCAATTATTCTTTACTCTAGAATATTTGAATTGTATTCTTAGGGAAATGACTCTGGAAAGGTCAGCAACATATCCTATGTTGTTTCATTTTTTTTTTTCAAAATAAAACAGTAGGAAAAATCCCCAAATGCCTTTTTTTTCTTACATCATCAATAGTGTGTACATTTCTTCAATAAGGTTTGCTATTTATCAATATCACACAACAGAAGAATAATGTATGCTACTGAAGAATAGTGAACACTATTTACAGCACTTAGGGGCATGTTTGCTAAAGTGCATTAACTGGTAGCATGGAGCTTGATGCATGCTAACGGTGCCATGTTAACAACGCAGGACCTGCACTACAAATCCCATGCTCACCAGTCAGCACACATTTGGGCAAGGACTGAGCAGGTTAGAGCTGTAACGTGCATATTGATGGTGCATCATGGTTAGCTATAGAACTAGCATCCTATTTTATACAAAAAATCCTTGATATTCAATCCTCACTTCCTAGTATCAAATCCTGTCCTAAATACACCCACTCTGGGCCCAATTCCAAGAGAGGCATGTCCAGGCCATCCAGACAGCCCCAGGCAAGACAGGCCCATTTGGACCCGATTCTGTACCGCAGGAACAAAATGTTCCTGTGGTAGCCAGAATTGGGCCCAAGGACAGTCCAGCATGTCCATGGACGGCCTAGCATTCCCCTGCTACCTGTGGGGACATGCTCCTGGCAGGTGCCCCCAACTCCAGCATTTTCGGCCCCCCTTTTCCCCGCTGCCCAACCCATGGCTGGCCTTGAGCCGGCACCTCCTCGAAGCTGTTCTCGACTTCCTTTTTCCTTTTCCCATCGAGGTGTCCCTCAACCGGCATTTGCACCCTTTTTGCCTGGGGGTCGTTGACCATGGCCAGCTGTGATCCACCATGTCTCCCGATGGTTTTAAAAATTGTGTTCGTTGTGGTCAAACTATGGGGTATGTTTACTAAAACCCCGGTAATGTGCGGGCCGCGCTAGTGTGCGGGTGCCATATAAGGAGTGGGCGTGTCTGGCTGAAGAAAGCAAAACCGGGATTATTCATGCGCTAATGTGCGCGGCGCCCATGTGCGCCCCGCACATTAGCGCATGAGAAAGCTGCGCGGGAAGCATAAGTGGCGCGCTGATGTGCAAGCAGAGAAGCAGAGCCACAGCACAATAGTTAAGACAATGACCAATGGTGCAGGGATCAGGGGTTCAATCCCCCACAGTGCCCAATGAAGAAGGCTGGCTGAGGCATTACCTACTATAGGTAAGTTTTCTTTAGGAGGCATTTTATTTTTTATTTTAATTACTACTACTAGCAAACGCACTCTCAAAGCGTGTTAACATAAGGCGCCCCATAAGGCACATTTTAAAATGCACTGTCCGCCAAGGCACCCTAGAATGTTGCTTATAGGGCGCTTTATAGGGTGCCGTATGAGGTACCGTCAGGTCACAGCAATGTTTTTGATGGCAGCACTGTGCAGTTTAAGGAATGAAAAGCATAAGTAGGTGCGCTCACATGCAAGGAGGAGCAGCAGTGTAGCACAATGGGTAAGGCACTAACTGCTGATACAGGGGTCATGAGTTTGCTCCCCAGTGTGCCTAATACATAAGGCTGGCTCTGGCACCAGCTTTGCAGTGTACATATTTTTTCCTGCAGCACTTTAGTTGTATTTTATTAATTGCTGCCAGCAAACAGGCCCTCACGTGCCGTAATTGAAGGTGCCGCATAAGGCACCCTATAAGGCACTCCATAGGGCACATTATAAAGCGCACTGTCCGCCACAGCACCCTAAAATGTCCCCTATAGGGCACCCTATAAGTTGCACCACAGGATAACGTATAGTGCACCTTATATGGACGGTAACCATAAGGTAACCTATAGGGCGCCCTATAAAGCGCCCTCTGAGGCACCTTATGGGTACAGTACGATGAGGGTGTTTTTGCTGGCAGCAATAATGTACATTAAAAAGAGATAATGCTTTGGGCAGCTCCATCAAATAACCCCACTGTGGGTGTGAACCCATGACTTCTGGCTCCACAGGCAGTGAAGTAACCATTGGGCTATAGCTCTATAACTGCTAGAAAGCCCCTGGCTGGCTGCAGAGGGAGTGCACGTCACCACACAGACAGTCTGCTGTGGTCACCAGGATAGGGTTAGCACACCCTTACCCATGATGCACTGCACATGCAAATCAGCTGTCCACAGATAAACACAAGATGGGGTATGCACCCCCACAGCACCTCGGCCTGGTAGGGGGAACTGACCATGTGCACCCCCACAGCACCTCGGCCTGGTAGGGGGTACTGACCGTGTGTTTTACTGGCACAGAGTAGCTACACACCGTCACATTGTGCGGGTACTGTGCTCACCCTGAGGGTGCGGTGAGGTGCCCAGCACCAGGTCTACAGCACCTTCCATGACTGAAAGAGGCCATGCTGGAGGTCCAAAGCAGTGTTAATGTGTGAAATAGGTAGTTTCTGCAAAAACACCTTGGATATCTCTGTCTGTCTCAGTCAGGTGTAGCCCCTATGGACCCCTAGGAGGATTATGTACCACCACCCTCCTCCTCCAGGGCTGAGGGTGGCAAACAGGGTCTCCCATCAACTGATCCACATTCTACCTCCCTGCAATGGTGGTAGTAGAGGGGACCATCAACCCCAGTCCTGCTGGGGAACAGACACCCTACAGGGCAGTCAATGAAGCTCTGTACACATCCATAACGCAAAAGCAGACAGACATTAGGCCTGGATATGCTAAGCTGCACCCCACCACTATCTGATATTCTCCTGCAGCAAGCCTTCAGCCGCTGCACCCTGCAAGCCACTCCATCAAGACACATACCAGCAGCAAACAGTCTGCTAGCTAGTCCATAGTATATGTTCCTGGTGGAAATGCATGCACCCAGAACTGGGACATCAGCACACACAACAAGCAGATAAATCAGTGACTGGGCCCCCAAAAGAAAACCCATAAATATCACATGAGAGAAACACTATATAGCACTATGGGGGTGCCTAGCCATGCTGTCGTCACTGCACAGTCAGGGTGAGAGTGATCTCCCAGCAGGACATACTGAGGTCACCCTGTCTGTGTAGGTGGTGGCCGGGCACTAAAATGTCCCAGCCAGTGCCCTATGCCCTGTGCAGATGCATCCTGGCCAGGTCACCCTGTCCGGGCTATACCCATGGTACCTTGCTCCTCATTATGCACATTGGCAGGCCAATACTGGCAACAGTGCTGGCAGTGTGGGCTGTGGAAGGTGTTTGCAGCCACCAAACACTGTATAGACAGACACACACTCCCACACCTATGCCAGCATTGTGCTACTATAGAGGAGTTTAGCAGCCCTGCCCACCACACCAGTCCTGGGCACAGTACAGGCATGGATATGCTACGCAATACTGTTGGGGGTCACTCCCCAGGGTGGTAAACACTGTCAGAGACCAGACCTGAAGCACACACCGCAGACACCAGAAAGATTGTTATGATGGAGCTCAATGAGCAAACTGTGCTTAACGTAGGACTTGCTATCTGCCAGTAATCATAGGAAACGTTTGATAGGTGTGTACCGTATACCCAGGTGTAGGGTGGCATTGCTAAGGTATGCAAGTGCTAGTATTGGGAGATGCACGCAGGGCCCAATGTCCTGCCTCTCCAGGAGGCATTAGCCAATGGGGCCTGTGGGTGTGGGTGTGGGTGTGTCTGCCCCTGTTGGCTGCTGCTTTACGGCAGAGGTTCCCAACTCCAGTCCTGGTGTGCCAAACACTGTTCGGGTTTTCATGCTGTCCCTCATGAATATGCATGAGCTACATCTGCATACCATGGGGGTGGTGCATAGATATGCAGCACAGGCATTTTTATTAGAGGCAGCATGGAACCTGAATGGTGTGGGGCCCTCCAGGACTGCATTTGGGAGACTCTGCTGTAGGTAATGCGCCTGTTTATGGTGTCTGTGCTCGGTGTGGTAAAATATAGGCGTATTAACCATGCGTATGTTCTCAGCGATAAAGGTTTGTCCTTACTATCACGGTTTAGTTGTGGGAAAAATATGTGGACTGGATTGGCAGTAGCCCCAGCTGGGCTTTGAACCTGTGACCTTCTGTTTTTGCACACACTGTCTGTGTGCACTGCACACACTCTCTGCATGCACTGCACCACTGTGTTGCCACAGATATGCTGCATTCCCTGGGGAGTCCATGACTGTACATCCGACAGGGCCTGTTTGTTGCAGTGCACGGCACCTACCTGGACAGGGGCTAGGCCATGGTCTGCTGTGGCCACCAGCTGCTGCCACCTCCACCACCAGTACCGCTCCATCCTTAGATTGGAGACAGCATAAAAACTGAAGGATTTGTGGCCCTCCAGGACTGCATTTGGGGTAATCTGCTCTAGGTAATGTGCATGTTTCTGGTGTCTGTGCTCTGTAGGGTAAAATAGAGGTGTTTGAGCCATGCTTATGTTCTCTGCAATAAAGGTTCATTTTTACTATCACGATATAGTTGTTGGTAAAATATGGGGACTGGATTTGCAGGAGCCCCAGCTGGAGATTGAACCTGTGACCTTCTGTTTCCAAACACACTGGTTGTGTGCACTGCACCACCATGTTGCCACAGAGACAGTGCATTCCCTGATGATACCATGACTGTTTGTCCGGCAGGGCCTGTCTGTTGCAGTGCATTGCATCCACCTACACAGGGCAAGGCCATGGTCTGCTCTGGGCAGCTGCCACTGCCCCCTCCACCTCCAGTACCCCTGTGCCACCATGCTGACATGCCCTTCTGCTGGTGGTGCTGGTGGTACGCAGTCTCAGGCCATCCTGTGTGCGGGTAGGCGGCTGCCTATGATGCAGGTTCTGGGGTAGGGGTGCCTGCATATCTGTCCGCACGTCCCCCAATCACCGCCTGCCAATGTTCCGTGCCCTTGGGGGTACCTGCTGGGTACTATCCCCTGTGACACTGTGATAAACACTCTCATGCCCATGTTGGGCCCTCATAAGTTGCTGTCTGGCTGCTGTTCAGTTTCAGCATTCCTAGGTGCCATCTAGGCATCTGCCTAGTCCGCACTGTGCCCCAGCTGCACCACAGCATGTGCCACCTGCAGCCCTCTGTATCCCCTTTCCCAGCATCTGTCCAATTGCCCATTCCGACCTGCCCGCCCTGCTGTTGTGGAAATGTGCATGCTATAGGTAACCTGTCCAATGGAGAGGGAAACCCTGATCAGTGCTATTTCACTGTGGGATCATTCACCTTGTATGGGGACGGAGCGTAGACCCTTCTAAAATTCATATTTATTTTTTGGGGCTTTCTTGGGAGTGTTTTTTGATGTTCCCCATTACTATCACTATTGCCCAGCTTGATTATAATTTTTTTAAATTTTGTTGGGGTCATTTTTAATGTTTATTTGCCCTTTTGTTCCATGCACATGTATCACACTGCTCACTTTTTGTTGGTTTCCCTGGTTTTGCTGTACATTGCTGACAGAAATGGTTTCTCTTCCCTTTAAATCGGCTCTACCGCAAGGTTTTCACTCGCGGTATTTTTTTACTTGAATTTCAGCCCCGCTCCTGTGCCGGGAGCCTCTCCCCTCCCACTCTCCACCCATTGACCCCGTCTCTCCGCCCCTGGGGAGCCTTCCTCCGCCCTCCGGGAGCCTTTCCACACCTCTATTGCACATCAGCATGCCGCGCACATGAGCGGGCCAGTTAGTGCGGCGCGCATGTGTGCGGGGCACAAAAATGCATCATTAGCGTGCGCTAAGGTACCTTAGCGCACGCTATTGTGCGCTGCGCACTTGTGCGCCGTTTAGTAAACATACCCCTATGAATTTTAAGTGGTGAATGTTCGCCCTGTGGTGTGCATATAGGAAGGAGAACCCATTCTCCTTCCACATACAGCAGGTACTCCAGTATCAAGTGCATCTGTCGCACACAGGACTGACATCTAACTCAGACTGGGTGCATCTGAGCATCATAGCCACTCACCATCATCCACTAGGGGGAAAGTCCTTATCCAGCCAGTCCCTGGTCTCCCGATTCCTATGGGGCCTTCTACTTTCCAAGTGCTCTATCTGCCCTCCAGCGTCAGAATGGGATTTCAATGTGGTGCTCTCCCAGCTGACCAGACCACCATTCGAGCCCCTGGCCACCTGCCACCTCAGATATCTATCTTGGAAGGTGGCCTTCTTGTTGGCCCTGACTTCAGCTCACAGAGTCAGTGAGGTTCAAGCACTGGTGGTGCACCCCCTGTACAACAGGTCCTTCAAGAACAGGGTAGTGCTTCAATTCACCCTTTCTCCCGAAGGTGGTAGCCCCGTTTCACTTCAACCAGGAGGTGGTACTTCCCACCTTCTACCCATGGCCTTATGCCAGCAGGGAAGAGCTCATACTCCACACACTGGACTGTAAGCGGGCTCTGTTCTTCTATCTGCAGTGTACCCAGGACCATCAGAAAACACCTCAGCTTTTTGTGTCCTATGACACCAGCAGACTGAGGTTTCCTGTATCCAAGCGTACCCTATCGTCGGGTGGCAGATTGCATTGCCCTCGCTTATGAGTGAGCGGGCCTCTCACTGGAGCACCGGATCACAGCACACCGGCTGAGGGCGATGGCCACATTGGTGGCCCAACTCCATTTTGTGCCGGTGACAGACATTTGCAGAGCCAACACTTGGTCATCCATTCACGTGTTCACAGCACACTACTGCCTGGAAAACGAATCCCACAGGGACAGTGCCTTTGACGAGGCAGTGTTGTGCAATATTTTTGGAGTGTAGGTAACTCCTGCCCTCCAACCTTCTGTGTTCAGGCTCCTGGAGTGATAGTGTTGCTGGAATGCTAGGGTCTTGCAGAGTCTCTCAGTGGAGACTCACTTTCTGCAACTCAGGGCCACCCGACCAGTCACCATTGGTACTGTCGTGGTTTGGTCCTCAGCAGCCTGGAGCTAGGGAGTCCAATATGTAAGGAATGACTTCCTGCTTGTTCCTGGAGAAAGCATAGTTACTCACCTGTAACAGGTGTTCTCCAGGAACAGCAGAAATCAGTTCTCACAACCCTCCCTCCTTCCCTAGGAGTTGCCTTCCCTACCTTGCTTGATTTTTTTACTGCCATCTTAGCAATGTCACTGACTGAGCAAGATGGCACCCTTGGGCAGGAAGGGGACCACATATGCGTGGTAGCATTCCCAAAGGCTTTCTTTGAAAGCTGGGGAAATACTCCGCGTGGGCTCCATCGGCGCCAACGTCACCCATATGTGAGGACTGATTCCTGATGTTTCCGATGAACACTTGTTACAGGTGAGTAACTACGCTTTATTGGCTAATTTTCAGTTTTGGTGGACCTCTCTTTGATGTACAATTTTGAATCTTTGTTGACTAGTAAAAGATGTATAATAGATCATTTCAAAAAAATTTGGGGCCGATGATATCCTTGATGTTTTGGTCTTATACACTCTGCTCTGTCCTTTGTTTTAAACTTTCTGTTTGGCTATTATGGCCCTTCCCTTCAATACTGTATGTTATTTCCATTGTTTTGTTCCTACTGTATTAATCCTCATAAAAAGTCTAAAAAAAAATACTACTTTGTAACTTTATGGCATGTCAGCAAGTCTTTCATTTTGAGGCGTGAGTTAAATAAATATGTGTCTAGGATTGCAAAATGGCCAGCTACATGTAGATGGTGACATAGACATGTGTATGTTATGAAATGGCTGCATTTGCTTGTGTAAACTGCTAGGTTCCTCCATCAATTTTTCCAACATGCTTCCTACTGCACATGGACATCAATCCCATATGTTCCTGCACTTCCTTCTGTCTGTGGCACATTTTTAACAATGTCCATTTTGAGGGGTGGAGACATGTCAATTTTACATCAGTCTCACATTGCACACCCTCTCTTCTGAATTGACAAAAATTTGCAAATTTATTTATTTATTTATTTATTTATAGCTTTTCTATACCGCGCTCTTTTTCATCAGCGCGGTTTACATTGAACAAGAATACTCACAGCAAGCAACAGGTTTACAAGAAACAGGAAAATTAAACTGGGATTCAACTTAGGGAAACTATGTACATATATGTTATGAAATTATATACAATGAATAGAGTTTTTATTAACATCTTTTATAAATAATATATTTACAATTTTACTATGATTTTACAAATTTTACAAATTTTACAAATGTTTTCACTTCCTTATTCCTCCAACCATATAAATAGAGGGGGGAATATTCAGTGGCCCCGGCATTGAAATACAAGTTGCCTGGATTGCCAGGAAGCTAATAGGGCAGCAGTAATATTCAGCTGCTGCCTGGTTAGCTTCTGTAATGAACATTAGGCCAGCTTTTATTAAGCTTGACTTTCACTGTATGTTGATAACTGGGCTCAATATCTGATCAGCCATGGGTGCTGCCTTCAGAATGCTCCTGATTCACTCCAATGCTAACTGGTTAGTATCAAGGCATGCAGCAGCGGCACCCATGAAAATTCAGCAGCACTTACCATATTAGTGCCACTGAATATCCCAGATAACGGGATTAACATGGTTAACAGGTCTGCTAACGAGGTTAATTCCTTTGAATATTTCCCCAGACTTTCTAAAATGTGCCTTTGCATGAATTCTTTACTGAGGAAGATATGATGAAGCTACCCATGCTAGAAAAGGTATTTAATAATGATGAATCTGAAGAGCTGCAAGAAATTTCATTGAACCTGGAAGATATAGTGGAACAAATTGGCACACTAAAGAGTAGCAAATCACCTGGACAAGATGGTGTACATCCAAGAGTGCCGAAAGAACTCAAAGATGAAACAGCAGAGCCATCATTAGTAATCTGTAACCTATCATTAAAATCATCTATGGAACCTAAAGATTGGAGGATGGCTAATGTAATCTAGGAAACTACAGAGAAGTGAGCTTGATGACAGTGCTGAGCAAAATGGCAGAAACTATTATAAAGTACAAAATTGCTCAACAGATGAAGGCACATTTTAGAAAGGCTGTATTGGTGAAATTTGTGATGTCATCAGTGATGACATATGTGATGTCAAAATTTCTGAAATTCAGTGGGAGGGGCAGTGGAGAAGGTAAGTACATGTAAGTACCTTGTAAAATTGGCCGTTCCCCACCCTGAAAGATACATGTGTCTGCAAAATAAAAGAGATATGGGGATGTTTAGAGTAATGGGTCAGATACATGTGATTTATGCCCAATTTTAGAAAAAAGCATGTGTCAGATATGAACATCTGCCATTCTGAGGACATAGCTGTGCCAGTGTCCCTAATTCAGAATGCACAATGTACCTCTCACCACATACATGTCCTGGCCTGCCATCATGGAAATGGGGATGTGCAGTGGCACAGGAGCTAGAGCAAATGTCTTTATATTTACTGCCATATTTTTTGAACGAGCAAAAAGTATTGGGGCAGTGAGTGGGCATTCTCCTCCTTAGAGTTGTTGAATTGTTGGAACAAGCACTTTTCAGAATCCTATTAGTGCCCTTGGGCATGTATAATCATGGACGTCTCTGACAGTGAATTGAGATGTGCAGTGCCGGTCTAAAATAGGGCACTCTTGTTTATCTGTTTTGTATTACCCCGGGCATGTACCCAGCACACTCCCATGCCTAATAGATGTGATCGGGCCAGACACATGTAAACCTCAGGCCTTCTATAATGGCTCTGGGGATGTGGATGCAATTTGGGACATCTGAATGGCTGTTTTCAGATCTCCAAGTCAAGTATTGGGCATCTAAAATTACCCCCATAGATAGACATGGATTAATGTCTATAAATTCCTCATCATTGTTCACAAAGTCATCCACACATCCACCCCACAGTACCTGGGGGATCTCATCCATCCTCACACTCCCCACCGCCTGCTTCATTCTGTCCACACCAACAGCCTAACCCTCCCATCCATCTCGCAGGCCAATCTTGGACTCACCTGCAGCTCTGCTTTCTTTTTCCTTGGCCCCATATACTGGAACTCTCTGCCTTCAGCACTTTGGCTGGAACCCTCATTTCAAAGGTTTAGGGCAATGCTGAAGACCTCCCTCTTCCACCATGCTCTTTGACCCCCCCCCCTTCAGTATTAATCTTTGCTCTTCCTCCTCACTTTTCTTTCCTCTCTCCACTTCTGGTGTGATTATCTGTCCCCTGTCCTGTCTACCAATGGCCTTCTTTTCTCCCCTTCAATTTTCACAGTGAATTTGTTATTATTGTGAACTGCCCTGATGCTGTTTGCCTGGGCGGTATATCAAATGTGCAAATAAAGAATAAAGAATGAATAAAGAATGATATAAAATCAGCATGGATTTAGCCAAGGGGAGTCTTGTCTCACGAGTTTGCTACATCAATGTTTGAAAGCATAAATAAATATGTGGATAAAGAGAAGGGATGTTGGATTTATTTCCTGCCTTTTTCAGTAGTAACTGAAGGTGAGTTACATTCAGGTACAGTAGGTGTTTTCTTTTCTCCTTGGAGGGCTCACAATCTAAGTTTGTATCTGAGGCAATGGAGAAGTAAATGACTTTCTCAAGATCATAAGGATCGACAGTGGAACACAACAAGACTTCCTTGGTTTTCATACCTCTACTTTACCATTAGGCTGGAGGAATACGTTCCCCATGTAGATGGCCAACCTTAGACATATAGGGCCAACACCAGAATTGGCCCTGTATGTCCATGGTCAGAGTCACGCCTCCAGCCCACCCTCGCTCTTCCCTAGGCCCATCTCTTCCCGCCCTCTCTGCTACATCTCTGCTACATGCGGGGAGCTCATTTGTCGGCACAACACTGAACGTTTAGCAGGGAATGTATATCCACCCTGGATGTATATCCCTGCTAAACATGGATCAGAATGACCCCCATAGTGTATTTAAATTTTAAGAAAGCATTTGATGAAGTCATAAGAACATAAGATATGCCATACTGGGTCAGACCAAAGGTCTATCAAGCCCAGTATCCTGTTTCCAATAGTGGCCAATCCAGGTGACAAGTACCTGTCAGGTTCCCAAAAGGTAAACAGATTCCATGATGCTTATCCCAGGGGTGAGCAGTGGATTACCCCAGTCCACTTTAATAATAGTTTATGGTCTTTTCCTCCAGCAACTTGTCTAAACATTTTTAACCTAACAGCTTTTACTACGTCTTGACAATGAATTCCAGGGCGTAATTAGATGTTAAGTGAAAAAATATTTTCTCTAATTAGTCTCAAATCTACCACTTGGTAGCTTCATTGCATGTCCCCTAGTCTTTTTACTTTTTGACGGAGTAAACAACCAGTTCATGTTTACTTATTCATCTCCACTAATTACTTTATAGACTTCTATCTTATCTGCCATAAGCCATCTCCTTTCCCACTGGATAGCCCAACCGTTCAAGCCTTTCCTCAAAGGGATATCCTTCCATGCTCTTCATCATTTTAGTCACCCTTCTCTGAACCTTTTCTAATTTCACTATATCTTTTTTTTTTACAGTATATGTGGCGACCAGAACCACATGCAATACTCAAGGTGCATACTTCTATTTTGAAAGTTAGCCCCCAAAATTCATATGCTTACACTTAAACTAGCTTTTTGACCACTCACAATTTTCTTGGTCATTCTATGTAAATATCTGCATAGTTTCAAAAGTATGTGAATAAATGCTTCTGTTCAGTCTGTATAAAGTTACCAGAAATTAGCTGTACATGCATAACTTTAAGCACATTTCAGATTTACTCTTATATAAACAGCTCTTTTTCTACTCGTAGAAATGGCTTTTAAAATTGTCTTCGAAATTAAAAAAAAATGATTTTCTATCTTTTTGAACCTAGGGTGACATTTTTTTATAAATCAGGCTCTCATTTTGGGGTATATTTACTGAAGGGTGTTAGCTGTTATTGTGGTGCTAACACGGAAATATCGCACAGCGGTAGCAGTTAACTCAGGAAAAATGCAGACAAAGCAGCAATTTTCCACAATAGCTTCAGGTTTGGCCAGGATTAGGACATAGAGAGAGAGGAGAATGGGCTTGCCTGCAATGGGCAATTACTGCAGATGTTACTATTGTGTGGTAATTGCCAAAGTTTGTAGGCTTCATGGATGCAGTTATTGCTACTTCAATGGGTGGTGAGAACTGTACCTGCAAACCTGTGCCCCTATGACACCAGTGTTTTCTCCACAGTATTTGCAGGGGAAATACTGGGAACGCCCCTTGCAGATATTGTGGGACTTTTGTAGTTATTTATTTAGCAGGTTTTTTATACCATTTTATCATTTCACTCAAAGCAGTTTGCATAGTAACTTAAACTTGATGATGGACATTAAACAGGGACATTGATAACTTGGATTTTCTGAGGCAATGGAGGGTTAAGTGACTTGTCCAAGGCCAGAAGGAGTGCTAGGGGGAACTGAACCCTAGTCTCTTGGTTTCCAAGCCAGTACACTAACTATTAGGCTACTGTTCCACTCCAGTTGTCTGGTGTTAGTTGAAAAAAACTAACAAATTTAGTGAATATACACTTTTGACTCGGTTTGACATATTTTTCCTATGCTATTATTAATGTTTGGCTCTTAATCTGACACTGACCGCAGTTTGTTTCTTAATCAAATGAGCATTTTCAGATTTTCAAATTTACTTCCATTCCATGAATGGAAGAAGCTACACAGCATGGAGTGTCTTAACCAGTCTGAGTTCTTATCTTTATTAAATCTCCAGTACTACTAACCAAATAAACAACTTCATAAACACACTTCGCTAACTGCTTATCTAAGTTTAGGCAGGGAAAGTTATTGAACCAGACAATTTGCTCTTAATTTTCTGTAAAAGATAAAACTATACTGTCTCACTTTGGTCACCAGGGAAATTAACTCCTCTGCTTATCAAATCTGCAATGAAATGCTGAAAGGCAACTTCTACATCTTTGATTGTATCCTTTTTAGAGATACCCAGTGGAACCGTTTGCTGACCTTTCTATTAATGCAAGCAGCAATTCTGTAGGGAGACCATCTTTTCTCATAACATTCAGTTGTCCTTTACCACAGCTACAGCAGTATGCAAGGAAATATTTAACCTTTTCAAGGGCTATTTTTACAGTTCTTTGGTGAAAATTCTCTGTCTGAAAATTGTTCTTCTCTGTGTGGGTTTCCGTACCACGTGCACATTTAGCTTCTGGAAAACTCCCGGGGGCATGTTAATATTAGGGGAGAAAACAGCATGCAGACCTTCCATTTTCAGATGCACATGCACTGATTTTAACCCATCTCCACTGGCTCCACCGTCTGCACAAACAGCAGATGCAGCAGCATTGAAAGCGCTGATGGTGTTTGTACCTATATAGTTTATTCTAAAATGGCCCCTTTGTTGGAAACTTTTATATAATTCTTAATTTAGCTGTGGGTTTTTTTTTACAAGCAATGCCGTCTGTATCTCAAGTGCAAGGAAAGCAAAGCAAGAGAGAATCCGTCCCCAGAACCAGAGATTAGAACACAAGAGAAAAGGAAGAACAAAGAATGCAGGATTTTACTATAAACTATTCTCTAGTGGAAACAAGAAAAAGATTTCCAAGGCCCACAGATAATTCTAATAAATAAATTAAAGGTCTGTACTTAAAAGCGGCAGAGCGCATTTTTTTAAAAATACACACAAGTTTATCATACCAAGCTATTAAATACTCTCCTGTTAAATGTTAACCCTCATTGTACTATCTAAATACTGTTAAGTGTAATGTCTAAATGTTTGCTGTTAAGTGTACTGTCCAAATGTTTACACGTAACCTAATGTTAAATGTAACCCTCCAATTGTGATGTGATGTGACCACCTTGATTGAAGGACAAGGTGGCATACAAATCTGTCTAAATAAATAAATGCCAGCTGCCATGGCTGAATAAAATCTTAATATTCAGCACTGGCATCTGGATAGTGACTGGTACTGAATATCTGGAAAGAGGTTAGTGTCAACAATTTCCAAATAGTAATGATAATTGGCGCTATCCGGATAGTTTCCATAGAGCTAGGGTAGTCCTTTTTCTATCCTAGATTATGCAGAGATCTATCCAGATAGTGGCACTGAATATTGGTAGTATATCCAAATCGGTTAGTTTTTGTGCATACCTCGACTGTTGTGAACCTCACTTCTATGCCAGGGTATGTGGGGCACAATCTCAGTCTCTCAAAATTACTGCTAATGATGAGCATCGTATTTGCATTGTGCCAAAGACTGCCTGCTTCTGGAGTTCTGGAGTTCATAAAATGTGATATGTATGGGGAGTTTGTCCAAATGAGACTGGAAGTTCTTCTTTAACAGGCCTGTGACTCCCAATATGATGGGAAATATTTCTGTATCTTTTTGCCACACTTTCCTGGTCTCTGACTGCATTTCTTGGTACTTCAGGAACTTCTGCCTCTCCACACGATACACAGAAAAATCACTTGGAACCGACGCCTCTATTATCAATGTCGTTCTGGTGTTTTTCTCCTTTACCACTATGTTGGGTTTCCTGGCATCCAGTTTCTTATCTATTGGAATGGGAATGTCCCAAGTTATCATAACTTCTTCATTCTCTTAGGGTCATGATCCCAATGCTTTTCTGGTACAGTGATATTGTAGTGCTTTCAAAGTTTCCAATGGATGAGATGTCATCGTCAGAGTTGCTGCTCTTCCCATGGAATCTGCACAGGCAATCTGTAAGGATATAAAAAACCTAAGAACATAACACTGCCATGCTGTGTCAAACTGATGATCCATTGAACCCAGTATCCTGTTTCCAACAGTGTCAAATCTAGGTCACAAACACCTGATAAGTTCCCAAAAGGTAGCAAGATTCTGTGCTGCCTACCACCAAGGATAAGCAATGGCTTTCCAATGCCCAACTCAGTAAAGGTTTATGGACATTTTTACCAAAAACTTGTTCAAGCCTTTTCTAAATCAAGGTGCACCAACTGCATTTGCCACATCTTTCAGCAATGAATTCCAGACCTTAATTATGTGTTGAGAGAAAATAAAAAGAACATAAGAAATATCATACTGGGTCAGATGAAAGGTCCATAGAGCCCAGTATCCTGTTTTCAGCTGTGGCTAATTCAGTTCACAAGTACCCATCAGGTTCCCAAAATGTAGACCGATTTCATGCTGCTTGTCTCAGAGACAGACAGTGGATGTCCCCAGTCCAATTTAATAATAGTTTATGGACTTTTCTATTAAGAACTTCTCCAAACCTCTTTTAAACCCAGCTACACTAATAACTAATAACTGTCCTATTCCAGCAATACCTCGGACCAGAAGCAAGCACCCACCACTAATCTACCTCCCAACCTCCCACCCCCTGAACATATCCTCTGAAAAACTATAATACAATGTCTATGTCTATATCCCAAATATCGTTGAAATCATCTATGTTGGCCACCAGGTGATAGTCCATACCCCTGAATTGATTATTGTCCACCCCCCCCCCCCCCCTTTTAATGTTACGCCGCTTTGACCCGGTAAAAAGCGGGATATAAATACAGCTAAATAAAATAAATAAATAAATAAATAAACTTTTACTACATCCTCTGGAAACAAATTCCTGAATTTGACTACACATCACATTGAGTGAAGAAATACTTTCTCCAATTAGTCTTAAATGTACTACATTGTAGCTTCATTGCAAGTCCCCTTGTCTTTCTACTTTTTCAAGGTGTAAATAACCAATCTACATTTACCCATTCTATACCATTTATTATTTTATAGATTTCTATTATATTTCCCCTCAGCCATAATTTTTCTAAGATGAAGAGCCCTAATCTTTTAAACCTTTCCTCATAAGTGTATCTTTCCATCCTCTTTATCATTTTAATCATTTTTCTCTGTGCCTTTTCTAATTCTGCTGTATCCTTTTTTAGATATTGGGGGTCATTCCGAATGATTAATAGCAGAGATGTACGAGGGGGTACCCAAAAAAACCAGGAATAACATTGCCGTGGGCGGAGCTTGTGTAGTACGCACTTCTGCCGCTAGGCGTGTATAGTGCAACTCATTGTCAGTTCAGTGCCGCCTGTGTTGTCGACCTGGCTTGTTCTGTTCATCTGCAGTGATTGTTTTTGCTAGCGCTGTTTTGTTCTTGTTTCTTTTTTTATGATGACAAGTTTAAGTGAACAACGTGCAGCTGTGAAATTTTGTTTTCTACTCGGTAAAAATGCTGCTGAAACTGTTTTAATGTTGAAAACAGCTTATCAAGATGATGCTATGGGAAAAAGTCAAGTGTACCAGTGGTTTGCTCGGTTTAAAAATAGCAACATGTCGATTGATGACAAACCTCGTTCTGGGCGTCCATCAACTGCCCGAATCGACGAAAATATTGAAAAAATTAGAGAGCTTATGCTCACAGACCGTCGACAGACAATTGATCAACTGTCAGAGATTAGTGGGTTATCTTGGAGCTCGGTTCAGAGAATTTTAACGGAAGATTTGGGAATGAAAAGGGTTGCTGCCAAGTTTGTTCCTCGGGTTCAGACTGACAATCAAAAGGAACATCGAGTTGAAACATGTCGTGTTTTGAAACAACAGCTTGAAACTGATCCAGATTTTCTGTCAAAGGTCATTACAGGTGATGAGTCATGGTGCTATGGATATGACCCAGAAACAAAGCAACAGTCAAGCCAATGGAAGACGTCATCGTCACCCCGTCCAAAAAAATGTCATCAAGTCAAATCAAACATCAAAACAATGCTGATTTGCTTTTTTGATGCCAAGGGGGTAGTTCATTCAGAGTTTGTTCCCCCAGGTCAGACCGTCAATCAAACCTTTTATTTGGAAGTTTTAAGAAGATTGTGCAACAGTGTTCGTCAAAAAAGACCCGATTTGTGGCAGACAGGAGACTGGTTCTTCCACCACAACAACGCACCTGCACACACAGCCATCTCTGTTAGACAGTTTTTGGCTAAAAATGGCATGGTTCCGCTGCCCCACGCACCTTACTCGCCTGACCTGGCTCCGTGCGACTTTTTCTTATTTCCACGCATGAAAAGGGGCATGAAAGGACACCAATTTGACAACATTGAAGAAGTCAAGAAAAAAACGAGGGAGGAGCTGTCAGCCGTTTCTAAAGATGACTACGAAAAATGTTTCGAACAGTGGAAGCACCGGTGGGACAAATGTATCAGTTGTAATGGAGAGTATTTTGAAGGGGATAAGGTTGTTTTGTAAAGAATTTGAAATAAATAGCTTTTAAAAAATAATTCCTGTTTTTTTGGGGTACCCCCTCGTAT
This sequence comes from Ichthyophis bannanicus, assembly GCA_033557465.1. Lineage (NCBI taxonomy): Eukaryota > Metazoa > Chordata > Amphibia > Gymnophiona > Ichthyophiidae > Ichthyophis > Ichthyophis bannanicus. Next base: position 538,864,243 of record CM066031.1, on the reverse strand, counting down.
GTCCGATTTGGACATACATCCCCGCTATTTACCTGGGCTACTATTCCCTGGCCAAAGCTCCCCGCACATACATAGGAGATGTGTGGGGAACTCTGGACAGAGGCAGGCAGGGGCGGCGACAGAGAGGAGAGTGGGCAGGCCAGGGGCAAGGTGCACAACCCAGACATATAGGGCCGATTCCAGTCATGGCCCTGTATGTCAGGGTTCACCAGGATTGATGGAATACTTATTCCACCTTGGAGATAGAATAAGTCTTCCCAGCATCGGAGGATGGCACCATCAGGCCCCCACAATCAGGAAGGTGGTTACAAGGCGTTCCCTGCTGCCCGATCCTGGCCTCAGAAGGCCCGATTGGGGGTCTGGCAGCGGGGAACAGGGCATTTTGGGTGATGCAGATGATCGAGCCTCCTGCATGGAGCCACAGTGCCATGTGTGGCCTCCTCCCACTGCCTAGGCAGTTGCCTATAGAGGGGAGTATGCCTTTCAATGTCCCTTTACATGGGTTCCCAGAGCCGGGGCTTCTGGGAGTTGTAGTTGTTGAACAATGAGTTGTAGTTGTGAACAAATGAATGATTGAGCCGAGGGTTTTTTTTTTTTATAAGTTTTCAATTGATACAACAACCAACCAAAGAAAAGGACAATCCTAGGATACAAAATAAGTACAACATTGTACAAAAAGAAAAATAAAGGCAATTTCAATATCGATTAAGCCCACATTACTGGGACCTGAGAAGTGATATATAAAAGGAAAAAAAGGGAAAGGAAAACAAGGCTTAAGAAAACAGCCTACAACAGGGAGGTACATTTAATTACTCATCCTCTACTACCTGCTCTAAACCCTGCCTATCTACAATAAACTGCTCCAAGTGGGCAACGTCTGAGAAAACATAAGTTGCACCACTATAAGTCACAACACATTTACAGGGAAATCGTAGGAAAAACATAGCGCCCAACTTAAGGACACGAGGCTTCAAGGTTAAGAAAAGCCTCCGTCTAAGTTGGGTGCTACGTGCCACATCGGGAAAGATATTCACTCTGTGTCCACAAAAAAACGTTGACTTATATTTGAAAAAGGCTTTCAAAATTCTCTGTTTCGACTCCAAAGATTGCAGGACAACAATTAGTGTGGACCGAGAGTTAATCACATCGTCAGAGTCTTCAAGAAAAGCTGTTAATTCTGAAATGGAAGGCTCAAGCACATCGAGCCCACCTTCAGAGTTCACAGTTCGTTTAAAACGTGAAACATAATATAAATGAGACACCTCTACAGGATCCATTATGAGCAAGACTTCCTTCAGGTATTTCTCAAATAAAAATTTTGGAGAAAGAAGAGAAGTACACGGAAAATTCAGGAGTCGAAGATTATAGGCACGCAGAGTATTTTCAAAAGCCTCCAATTTAGCATGCATTATCAGGGAAACTTTAATACCCCCCACATTAGTCGATTGTAACGTGGAAACCTGTGACTTTAATCTAACAACAGCCGAATCTACTGAAGACACTTTATCACTTAACTGTTGAAAAGTCGAAACTGCTTCTTGCGAAAAATCACACAGGGAACCAAGAGTAGAGGAGAATTTAATATTAATACCCTGTATAGCAGCCCAAAGATCCTTTAAAGTGATCTCCTTCTCCGGTAACAGAGGGGGAAGACCAGAAAGGTCTCCCTCCTTTGCTAACCTAACAGGCGTAGGCAAGATAACCCCACAATTAAGAGTTACTCTTGCTGAATCAATATCTTTCCCCGGCGATAAAAAGGGTACTGATGTAGCAGGGCAGGAAGGCGGGGTCCTCCCTCCAGAACTGAGAGAAGGACCCTCTGGAGAGGACTGTGCTACCGGTCGGGAGATAAAATGCCTATCAAGAGGGCCCACAACAGGGGCGCTATCAGCGGGCGTACCTTCTACTCGCCCCACTTTCACTTTCCTCTTCCCCATTAAGATCTCACAACATGGAAAAATAAACAGCAAAACAACAAGAAACCTTCTCAAGCGTCTTCCGCCTCAGTGACGCCGAAGGGGCGCCAAAGGGGCGTATCCAGCCCCTTTGAACACGCCCCTTCGAATCACGCTCTGGGGACACGCTCCGCAGTCAAAACCATGCAATCATATATACACAGGGTCCTCGCTGAAGATAGGTGTCCCCACGTTGCCCGCCCAGCAATTAAGGGGGAGGCAAGCGTCTCAGCAAGGCACCGAACGGTAACAGTTCCCGGGGTTCACAGTCACGCCCCTTTCACCTCCAGCTCGAATCACACCAGGTCCACTGGATAGAAGATAGAGCAGCTTTTATCCTCTCAACAGGGTCCTCGCTGAAGATAGCTGTCAAGCCGAGGGTTTTTGAAAGCAACACAGGAATTTATTTTCCTCCTTTGTTCAAAGGAACCTCCGTAGAAGCTCAGCACAACGTATAAGGTGGGATACTTCTCCCCTCAAAAGAAAGATAACTTCTATACAAAAACTTTTCACAGTGTCACTAATTACACTTGCTTTCTTCAGCAATGCAATTCTTTCTTCATCAGACAAAAATATCACTTCACAGTCTTTTTCAGACTTTGGGAACAAACAGTGGCTTTTTAACTGTACCACATGTACATTAAAGCTTCCTCTTTACTTTGGTTATTATAGGTTAGATAGTTGCTCCAAACACATTCAAAACCAGCCTTTGAATGTTTCATGCACTTTTTAAAACGGCAGCAACTTCACTTTCAAACATTCTTAGCTTCCTTAACTGCAGACATTCAGGTACCATAACTCCTGGGTTTCCTTCAGGCTTAAAACCTATAGCCTTTCATTCTACCCTCATAGATAGAGAGCAATCCATTTCACAATCTGAGAAATCATTTTCAGTATCATAATTATCTACTTGCATACATTCAGAGTCAGGCTCTGCAGTCTCCTGACTGGCAACAGCTTGGGACAGTGTGGGCTTGATTTCTTCCAATAACTTAGCAACCCTTTCCCAACGAGACCTCCCTCTTGACTCAGGGGTGTTAGCAGGGCACTGGAGATCCTTATCTTGCAGCAAACTGTTTAAAACTTCTAAAGGGTTCACCTCCCTTCTATTAACAGCTCTTCTTACCGGCCTTCCCCGAGGTAAAGCTCTTTGACCCAGCTCTTCCTGGAAAGTCCCCGTACCTGGGTTATAGACAGCAGTCTCCTTAGGATAAAACCTCCTGTTTCCTAGGCCAGCTGTAGTCTCTCTACAGCACTGGCTTTGTTCAGGACTGTGGTGCTGGCTTTGAGTGGAATCCTTCCTTAGGCTGTCCCTGGAGCACCTCTCTCTCCCGGTCTCTCTGAAAGAATCCCTTCTTTCTGTATCTCTCGGGATCTCCTCAGCTTCTGTTTCTCTGCTGGTCTCCCTGCAGTGCTCTCTGAAAGAATCCTTGCTGTTCTCCCGGCTGTGCCTGCTTCTGGTCTCTCTACCGTTACCGTTCCTGTTCCTCTTACTTCCTGTTCTCTGGGGCTTAAATGAGTGGGGCTGCCCTACAACTTTCCACTCCTCCCCCAGCTGTCTCTCGTTACCTCCCTTAGTTGCTATGGAGCTTGGGCGTGGCCTGCAGACATTAGCTTTGGGCATGTTTTTTTTTCTCTCTAGCTGAGGTTTTAAAGTCACGGCGCCCTGCATTTCCCCTCTGCTTGGAGGTAAATGTTTGTGTTTTCTCTATTTTCAAGGGCTCTGGAGCAGTGTCGTCACCACACATGGCAATGAAATGCCATGGCAACATGATTCCATACAGAAGCCAGGCTTAGCTAGCCGGGGAAGTGCCTGGCTGTCCGGGGTGCTGGAATCGGGAAACGTCATGGATGCCCAGGCCCAGTGCCGCAATTCTGCTCCCATGGGGCCATCTAGTACCCCCGGGAGCAGAATTGGGTGCATTTCTGGGCCGTCCGGATGGCCCAGACATGCACCTACAGAATTGATCTCATTGTTACCAGAATTGCATACAATATTCAAGGACCGTGGAGTGATACAGAGGGATTATAATATCCTTGATTTTATTCTCCATTCCTTTTCTTATGATTCCTAGCGTGTATTTGCTTTCTTGGCCACTGCACACTGGGAAGAGGGTTTCAATGTATTATCCACAATGACGCCTAGATTCTCTTCCTGGGTAGTGATTCCAAATGTGGAACCTTGCAGCATGTAACCATAATTTGGGTTGTTCTTTCTAAAGTTCATAACTTTGCACTTGTCCACATTAAGTTTCATCTGCCATTTTGATGCCAAGTCTCAGAGTCAGTGGTAGGCGGTAAGCTCAGTGTGGCAGTGGGGTGCTGAGATCAGAGGGACACCATTGCTAATAGACTGACGCCTCGCCACCAATTCCTCTCCACCTGCTGCTTTTGCTGCTGCTTCTGCTGCTGCTGCTGCAGCCACTCTGCACAGCATGACAAACACGGCGCTAGGCAGAAGGTAGCACAAGCCCAACCCCAGGGAACCAAATCTTGATTGCAGGACATGCTGCTCCCATAGGCAGAAGGTAGTGCAAGGCCACAACTGCAGCTCACAGAGGTGAATCCTGCCTGCATGCTACTCCCACGGGCAGAAGACAGTGCAGATCATGGCCCAGAGATACAAATTCTGCCTGCAGGAGCAGCATGTTGCATAGGTAGGATCTGCCTCTCTGGGTACAGATGCTGGACAAAGAGGGGAGGGGGTTACAGGAAACATGGGAGATGCCAGACATAGGAGGGTGTTGGGAGGTAGAGGGGAGATGCTTGACATGGAGGGGCACAGGGAGATAGAGGATAGATTTTTGAGATGGAGTGCTGATGCTGAACATGGAGTTATAGTGAGACTAAGGGGAGATGCTGGACATGGGGATAGAACAGAGGAAGACAGAGAGAAGATGCTGGACACAGGGGTAATGGGGGAATGAAGGACAGGGTAATAGGGGGAGAGAAAGGGGAGAAGATGGACATGGGGTTGAGAAAGAGACAGAGATATGCTGGTCATGGGAGTAATAAGGAGGGGATGGGATGGGATGGAATGGAAATGGAGGAGATGCTTCATACGGGGGATAAGGAGATGGGAGGAGATGTTGGAGATGGAGCGATAGGAATGGAGAGGGAATATGTTGGGCATGGTGGGTAGGAATGGAGAGGGAATATGCTGGGCATGGTGGGTAGGAATGGAGAGGGAGAAATGCTTGACACAGGATAGGAAGTGAGAAGGGGGACATGGAAGGAAAGCACTGGCCCTGCCCAGTTTCCCAATTTATCAAGGCCCTCTGGCAATTTTTCACAATCCTCTTCTATTTTAAGAACTTTGGCTAATTTGTGTCATCTGCAAATTTGATTACCTTACTCATTGTTCCCATTTCTATGTCATTTATGAATATGTTAAAAGGCAGCGGGCCCAGCACAGATCCTTGGGATACTCCAATATTCACATTCTCCATTGAGAAAATTGCCATTTAGCCCTACTCTCTCTTTTCTATCTTTTAACCAGTTGCCAATCCACAATAGTACACGGCCTTCTATCACATGACTCTTTAATTTTCTCAAGGATCTCTCATGAGGGACCTTATCAAAGGCTTTCTGAAAATCCGGATACACTATATCAACTGGTTCACCTTTATCTACCTGTTTATTCATATCTTCAAAAAAATATAACAGATTAGTGAAACAAGACTTCCCTTGGCTACATGCATGTTTGCTTTGTACCATTAAAGCATAACTCTCTATATGTTCAGTAATTTTGTTCTTTATAATGGTTTCTACCATTTTTCACAGTCTTAACATCAGGCCCTTGTGGAGGAGTAGCCTAGTGGTTAGAGCAACTGCCTAGTACCTAGAAGATTAAGGGTTTGATTCCCACTGGCACTCTTTGTGACCTTGGGCAAGCCACTTTACCCTCCATTGCTTTGGAAGAAAAGGCTGATAATCTACTTCCAGTGATACATTGCCAAGAAAACCCAGAGGTAGCTGGGTCACTATGGGCCAACACTGACTTGATGGCGTTAAAAAAAAAAAGAAAAATCAGGCTCACTAATTTGTAGTTTCTCAGATCACCCTTGGAATCCTTTTTAAAAATTGGCATTACGTTGCTCACTCTCCAGTCTTCAGGTACTATAGATGATTTTAATAATATTTCTACAATAGAGGTCTGAGATTTCATGGTTTACTTCTTTCAGCACCCTAGGAGGTATACTATCTGGTCCAGGTGATTTGCTGCTCTAGTTTATCAAATTGCTGTATTACATTTTCCTGGTTTATCAAGATTTGTTTCAATTCTTCTGATACATCACCTTTAAATATCATTTCTAGCATGGGTAAGGGAAATACAGAAGATTGACCCCCTCAAATGTCCCACCCAATCCCTCAACATGAAGCAATCTGCACCACATAGACTCCCTGTCCTTTGGAAATACAGCATTTTGGGTTAGCATCATATATGCCAAAGCATGTGAGAGCTAAGGGGAGCATCTGTGCCATTGAATATGTTCTTTCAGTGCCACTGTATGCCCCAACAGTAACTGTTTAGCCTGGGACATTCTGGGAGGGGGGGGGGTGGAGCGGCATTGGCAATATTCAGCCGCTGGCCAGTTAACCTAAAGTAGCTAAAGTTAGGCCAAAAAATTAGCCGGTCAAACTTTAGCCAGTTTAGTTATCCAGTCAGTGGCTGAATGTTACAGCTAAGCAGATAGCTAATTCACTGTCCAGCCAACCCAGAAAATCAGTACTGATGGCCGGATATAACCCCAGCAGTGAATATCCAAGTCTAATTTAAAACAGAGACGGCCAGGTGTTTTACTCAGGCTGGCTGCCACCACTGAAAATGCCCCCCTAAGTAAGACATTTCTCTTAATATATATGTCATTGAATGGCATTTTAGTGGGCATGCTAAACATTTACCTCAAACATGCAAGAAAAAAACCTTGATGCCAAATGTTTGTACATAGACCCCATAGGCAGCTATAAGATCAGTAAAAGCTGGACAATTAAGGAGGTCCTGTATTTATGATTTCTGTCATAAGAGGGTAGAAAACAAAGAATTGTTTGTGTTATATAACATCATTACCACCCTAGTTTTAAAGCTGACTTGCCCTTTGAGAAGCTTTCATGATTTTAAAGGTAAAATGAAAAGTTTGCTACTCTAAAAAGTCTTGGTAGTAATTGAATTGAAGAAATGATGGTCTAAATGCAGTAAACTCTGTGGCACAGATTGAAATCCAATTGATAGGGCTGCAATTTTGCTTTAATAAATGGGAGAGAAAATTATGGATTAGTCAATGTAAAAATGTCAGAACCCATAGAACACAGGGAAAACATCTAGAGAAGTTATAGACATATTTTTAAGTACTGAAGCTAACTTTATAACATTTTACAGTTATTAAAAAAGTTTGCAGAATATTACCTTGATTGATTCTTCCCAGCAATTAGTTATGAAAAATATCAAGAAAACAAGGTAACAAATAAGTGGTACAAGCAGGCGCAGTCAATACTAGGACGATAATTTTATAAGACGCATCTAAGCTAACTCACATTCTTACACTCATCAATTGCGCATATTTTATAAAGTCCCATACATGCGTACTAAGTAGTGGGAAATGCATATTGAATCTAGGCATGATCACTTATACAAATCTATGGCTGGCATAACTGTGTGTATCTTACTGACATATACCTGTATTTTATACTGTACAGTAGGCACATAACTATATGTTCCACCCATACTCTGTCCAAACTATGTGAATTTCCACAGTGAAAGTACAGGCCATCGGGTTAATGCATGTACCTATAGAATAGTGATCTGCTAAAGTACATTTATAAAGGCTCATCGATGCATTGAACATACATGATTTACATACATCGATGGTGTGTAATTTTTCGCTGTTCCTTATAAAATTATCTTCAGATGTAGGTGTTGGATGTTGAGACCCCAGCATACAGCCTGCTCAGATTTGAGAGCAAGTCCGAGGCTACTGGGTGAGAGGTAAAGGAAGAGAGCCTGAGTGAAGGCATGGGTGATGAGAAGGTATTCTGGTGAATTAATAATTGGCTTTTTAAAGCCAAATGCTGGCATCAAAGGGTACCAATTGACACCACAGATCAGTTCACCAGTCAATGGGAGGAGCCAGCAATGGTCTGATCTAGGACTACAAGCAGACTCCCCTGCCTTCTTTATGCTGCAATTAATGAGTTGTGTATGTACCTGAAGTGGGCCTCCTTAGCTGGATGTTGTTGTGTGTCTTTGGTTGAGGTCATATTAGTGGAAGGTCCTTAGGAGAGAAGCAACTGGGTAGCAAATTGCAAATGGCAATTTATTTATTTAAGGTGCAGGCCCTTTTTAAGAGTATATTCCTTAAACTTGATAAGCAAATGTTTCAGATAGTCTTCACTTTCAGCCAGTAAAATGGTATCATCAGAATAGCAAAGATTAATGATGAGTCCTCCACCAATCTTCACACCTCCTTTGTCTTCATACAGTACTGCTTCTCTGATGATGTGTTCTGCATATAAATTAATCACATATGGGGAAAGTATGCAGCCTTGTCATACACCTTTGCTGATTTTAATCCATTCTGTTTCTCCTTGTTTTGTTTGAACTGTTGCTTCTTAATTAATGAAAGGTTGTGCATGAGAGTAATCAGATGCTCTGATAAGCCCATGCTTCTTAATGTGGCCCAGAGCTTTTCATGATTTGCACAAAGGCTTTGCTGTAGCCAATAAAGCACTTAAAGACTTCCATCTCACATCGACGATGATGTCTCTTATTCTTTGCCCTAATCTTGCTTGTTCCAGATATGATTAGTCTCCACTGAATAATCTTGAGTGGAATCTTGCTGGTGTATAGGATCAGAGCAACTGTGCGATAATTTCAACACTCAGTTGGATCACCTTTCTTCAGTATTCCAGTCAGTTCACCATGATGGTGTCTTCCAAATGTCCTAGCAGAGCCTTGAAAATATGGTAACAGCTGCCTCTGATTGCTATAATAATTCAATGGGAATGCCATCAATGCCTGGTGCTTTGTTCTTTGATAATGCTGTTGATGCTCATTTGACTTCTTCTTTCATCTCTAATGGTTATTGATCATAAGGTACATGTTGAAATGGCTGTTGATCCACTTGATCTTATGGTATAATGACTTGATGTATTCTTTCCACCTTTTCTTTATCTTCTCAGCATTATTTAACATGGTTCCTTGAGCATCTTCTAGCATTCCAATCCCAGGCTAGAATTTTCTCTTTAACTCTTGTAGCTTTAGAAAAGCTGATCTTGTTCTTCCTCTGATAGTTTCTGATTCTATTTCATTGCATGCATCCTTGTAGTACTTCTCTTTGTCTTGCCTTGCTGCATTAAGTTCCATGATTACCTCTCTTTTTCTTCTGGCTTTAGCTTCTCTGCATTTCTGATCAATTTTCAGAGTTTTTCAATAATCCATTTTGGGCATTTTTGCTTTTTCACCTTTTGTAGAGACTTTTCACTTATTTTGAGCCCAACTGTCTAGATGTCATCCATCACTTTTCTAGTGCTCTGTCATTTGTATAAAACGCAGCGGATCAATTTTGCAGGTGGCCTTTAAATTCCAGTGGTTTATTTTCAAGATCATATATTGCTACATTCATGAGTGGCTTGCTCTTTTTCAGCTTTAGCTTGGGTTTACGTAGTATTAGCTTGTGATCTGTACCACAGTTGGCTCCAGGTTTTGTCTTTGTTGATGTTATTGAGCTTTTCCACTGTTGACTTCCACAGATGTAGTCAATTTGATTTTTGTACAATCCATTGGGCAAAGTCTATGGGGTCATTCCGAACCATAAATAAGGCACCTGGATGTGTATGGTACACGTGTAATGTGCATAGACGTGCAAACCCATATTCTGAAATGGAAGGGATATCAGTGTATAGCTCACATGGATGTGGAACCCTGAATGTCCAAAAGAGGGGCAGGATTGGGGTATGTCCAGTGGCAGGAATGTCCAATGAGTATTCTGATCATGGCAGTATACGTGTGGCTGCTTAAGACTACACATGCAAATTAGACCAATTGAAACATGGAATAAGGGCAAGAGATAAACCAAAGACAACAGCAGACAGTCAAGGTGCAGGCACCATGGAAACAGACACAACTGAGCATGTCCCTGGTGAATGCGGCACAAAGAGACATGGAGACAGGTTGATGCTGATGTAAAGCATTGGAGATTTAAATACAATGAATATACCACGTACAGAGTCCCGTCTGACCCATGTCATCCCACACATGGCCCCCCATATGATACCCCAGAACACCACACTGCCCACACCACACACTCACGTGCCCCCTCCCCAGACCATGGCAGACCAACCCCATCCACTCCCCCAACCCCCAACCACAAAAATACTGTAGCATGCACACCTCAGACAGACAGACATGGCTGCAAGAGAAGGACTACTACTACCATCGCCTATATCCCCTTGCCTGCCCCTTCCCCACCATGAGGTCACCTTGTTGGCCCCTTGTGCTGGGACATGCACCGGAGGGAAGACAGCTGAGCTGCTGCTGCTGGTATCTCTGCTGTGGGCCCTCACAGCTCCATGAAATGCAGGGAACACCATAGGTGGCCCCACACCCTAAGGCACAGAACCCAGGATACCAGACTATGCCTCCCCCAGCTGATGTTGCCTGTGCACTGGTGCGTGTTGCCTCCCTACTGGTGGAAGGCATAGCAGTAGGCACAGGAACACATGCAGGTGCCACAGCAGCAGCAAACTGTGGCAGAGGCAGTGACTCCTTCCTGGGAGTTGCAGTTGGCAGCCCAGGGGCAGAGATGGGGTCTGGTGAACCCTGAGACCTGCCCAGCTGGCCAACCAGAGTCTCAAGTTGAGTGCCCATGTGGCCTAAAGAGGCATCCAGGTTGGCTGTGGCAGCCAGTTGCTGTCCCTAGAGGGCCAGCTGTCCCTCCTGTAGGGCCAGCTGCTGCTCCTGGAGTGAGATACCCCTGCAAAGAAGCTCCATCTTTGTCCACATTTATGCCTGCTGTTATCCAAGCAGGTGCTGGATGCACTGCACAAGCAGCACAGATGTGCGGTGGCATGTCCGTTTCCTGCGGATGGCCCCTCCCTGTTGCTCTGTTGGCTCTGGGGATGGTGAGAGCTGGCCCTGCTCATCCTCCGACATGTCATCCTCTGCATTGTCAGGCCTTGTCCCCATGTCAGTGGGGCTGCCTGGATGTGATCCCTCCACCACCTCTGACACCACAGAGGTTGTAGCATGAGCAAGTGATTGGGACAGTGGTGGATCAGGTTGTGGCATGGCTGGCATGGGGGCAGTGCTGGGTTTTGCAACTTCAGCAGCACCTGTTGAGAGAGGCATGGCCGAGCAAACCATCAGTGATGGATTCATGTAGCTCACACACACACACACACACACACACACACACACACACACACGTGCAGAGGTGTAGGCCCAAGGACCCGGAGACACAGTAGCACAGATGTGAGTGTACAGCAGAGACAGAGCTGCAAACCAAGTGAGGGATTGTTATACTAGGGCCTGATGTAATATAGGTAGTGCTACTTCTTCATACAGTAGATATGGTTGGTTCTGTTTAAATATTGGAAGTGCAGTTATGTTATGGCAGGTTTGCTCTAGTAGGGCTTGACAAACCTAAGGCACAAGGTAGCCATGGCAACTAGAAATTTTCATCTGGTGCCTGAGATTTTTGTGCCCTTTTATTCTTTTGTTAGTTTTTTTTTTGTTGTGGTCATCTTTGCAATCTGGAGCTTTCTCCTCTTTGCACTGTGTGGCTCTCTGTGAGTTTGAACTGCATGCTAAAGGAAATCTCATGCTGGTCTGGTAGGACTTTAGAACTGAGACCAATGCAAGATTTCCTACATTATGCAGCTCAAATTCGCACAAATCTGCTTGGGTAGAGAAGAGAAGAATTTCCTGCATGAAAACAAACTGAGTATCTGTGGTTCTGAGGAGTCACTAGATGAGTAGTGAAGACTAGCTGGACAGGGTAGGATCAGCAAGGTTAGAGAGGCTTCACATCATGTTATGTTATGTCATGTTACTCTTTATTTGATATACCGCATATCTATAAAATTCTATGCGGTTTACATTAACATTATCCTAAAATCATAGCAAAGAAAAGAATGCCATAATAAAACAGGAAAGATAAAACATAAAAAATATACATTCCAAGGTTAAAACATAGCAGAGAGCTGAGGTAGTATACAGATTGCATTATCTGTCAATAGCCATGACCCTCTTACACTGATACCATGGTCACCCCACCATCAGGTATGAGGAAGACAACAGGATAGGCCAGAAGGAAGATTAACATGCAAGATGCATGCTAGAGGTTCCACATGTTCACATTCTTATTCTCAGCCTATAAGATTTATTATGCTTTTTCTGTATCTATTGGAGGCACTCCACTTCAAAATTACACAGAACATTATTTAGACATTGGGACTGATCTTTTTAATAATATATACCAAGAGGCTAGTGAGGGTATTTTCTCAGTTGGCTACAAAATTTTCAGTAGTGAGGTGGAGACACGCTCTAATCTAAGCATTTTATATATTTGTGATAGGAAACCTGAGCCCTTTAGTATCTTTTGTTGGAGGGATGGGTTAGCAGTACATTGAGGCTAGCAATTGGGAGTGAGAGGAATCTTATCACAACCTGGCATTCTGGGAAATTCTATGCTGGGTTGTGGTACTGAATGATCTGAATATGTGGTGGCCTTCTGTAGTTTAGTGTTTGAAGCCTGAAAGGGCTGAGAGTAGCCCATGTCTAGGATATGGCCGTTGACTGCCCAGGCATCCGATGGAGAAGCTGTTTAGATTATTTGGTTATTCAGGCTGCATTTTTTTTAGTTCTAATATTTTTATTGACATTTAGGTACAATTTAAACAAAAAAACATAAAGATTATAAATCAACGATTAGTGTTGCTGTTGGCCATAGTTCTTTCTGGAAAATCAACCACCTTTCCTCCTCTGCTTTTTCCACCATTCCCATTCCTACCTCTAGCAAGTATTATTCAATGAGATAGAAACAATTTCTATATATTGTATAATGTGTAGGGATTTTGCTGTTGATGTACAACACAGTGCACATACCATGTTTGTTTATCAAAGTAGAAAGACAGTGAATATCATCCCTTTGCAGTCTGCATGGATCCATAGAATATACCAGACTTTTGCAAGTGAATTGACTCTCACACACATCAGTTCACACACATCAATTTATTTTTGAAAATATTTCAAATTACAATCAGCAACCAGAAGGAAAACAATGCTACTGTACACCACAAGCCAAGGAAATAATAAAACAGCATCATAGAGAATGGCAACAGTCCACATCAAGGGAAAGCACCATACTGGATCAAGGCAACATCAAACATATATAACACCCCTTTTACTACCTCATCTACTTGAGATACCCATCATGAATTAACTTCAGCTAAAAATTATTTATCTACTATAAATCTTTTTAAATGTGACACATTCATAAAGATAAATCTGTGGACAGTGTGTGTGTTTTTTTCAGTTTGACTTCAAACAAGCTTCTCAATATGGAGCTATCTGCATCACAGATCCCACTAACTTAGTCACTGCCAAGCCCCTTGGTACCTGAACAGTGTGTACTCATGACTTTCTCTCTCTCTCTCTCTCTCTCTCTCTCTCTACCTGATCATTTTCACTCCTTTTCTCTCTGGTCTATGTCTTTCTAACAGAGATTTCTTTTACTCTAAAATCCAAGCGAGAAATAGCAAGATGGTACTGTTGATCTCAGATTCTGTTGAAATCATCAGCCATGGGAAGAAGTAAGGCTGAAATAGGCTTGTTTGACTGCTTGTCAAAAATTATTAGTATGGGAAGCTGAGTGAATCTTGCTTCATTATTGTCCTTTCATAAGTTGACTTCATTCTTTCTGAGTTTCAGGCATCAAACCCATAGTCACCAGAAGCAAAGACTGAAAGCTTATGGCTGAAGCCCTGGGAGCTACACAGACAAGGTAGAAACCAGTGAATAGTTATCCTCTGAGCATCAGAAGAAGATACCCCCTTCTACCACCTGAAGGATCCTATTGGACCAGCATGAGGTGTATTCTTGATTAGACACTAAATACTGACCCAAATACTGACCCAATGAACTTCTGCCCGCCGATCCTTAACCCCAGATATTCAATGTTGGAGTCATATGCGGACCCGACACTGAATATCTGGAGATCGCTGCACATGCCAGAAGCTGCAGTAGCTAACTAGGCAGCAGCGATATTGCATGCTGTCCAGTTAACTACTGTACCTTAAAGATAGGCGAGGGTTTTCCTCACCTATCTTTTAGGAGCAGGTCGCTAACCGAACAGCATGCAATATCACTGCTGCCTGGTTAGCAACCGTCTCCACCTATGCTCCACCCCAGAATGCTCCCAACATGCCCTGATGCTAACCACATAGCATTAGGGCACGTAGCAGGGTTAGAAGGCAATATTCAACTGTATTAACCATGTGTTGAATATCCCGATTAAAGGCATTTATACAGTTTACTGGACTTGTAAAACTTGTAAATGCCTTTGAATTTTGGGCCCAAGGGACTTAGTTATTAAGAATGTATGGTAATGATGAATTAATTCATATTAACATTAGCATATATTAGTAAATTGTTCCTAAGGGATATGTTTACTAAACGGCAGTAAGGGAGCATGTCTTTCCAAGAGGTAATGGCAGCGATAAGGGGTTACTGTGCGGTAAGTGTGCTGGGCGTGTTAGAAGTGTTCCGGCATTAAGGGGTGGTAGTGGACACTTAACAGGTGGTAACAGGACATGCTGCGTTAAGGAGTGGTAGTGGACACTTAACGTGCAATAACAGGACATTAAGGGGTGGTAGTGGACATTTAATGTGTGGTAACAGGACATGCTGCGTTAAGGTGACTTACATGCACCTTAACACAGGAAAACCTCTGAAACGCTGAAAGGGTAGCAGGAAAACCATTAGAGAAGGTATGGATGCACACACAATTGGTAGCTGATGGAGTTGATGCACCTGATGCCTGGTTATGTGGCAGTATATGTGATGAGCATGTTTGACTGTACAGCCGGCCTGTGCTGTTGACTATGCAAGATAGCAGGCTGCCTAGTGATGCTGGTTAGTGTGGGTGTTGGCAGTGTCATGGGTGGGTGGTGGCAGCAGCGGAGTCAGTGGAGAGGATGCAGCAGTGGGGAGGGGGGGGGGGTTCTGTGACAAGCATGCAGTCCTAGATGCTCCTGAAAGCATACACCATGCTGTAAGCTATATTATAGTGTCTGTGAGGTGTGGACATGTATCCAGATATACTGTCAGTGTGTGGCATGCCATAGGCCAGGACAGTGTATGATTGGAGGTAGCATGTTCCTGATGTGGGCAGCAAAGTGAGGATTGTCCATGAGTGCTCCTGTGGATCAGTCACAGGAGAGGTGTGCATGATATGGCTAACTGCTGCGAATGACCCTTGATGGCCATGGTGGAGCCATTTACTGCCAATAAGCTGCCCCACCATGAATCTCCCTGTGCAGGGCAGTGCCATGGATTCTAAGCACAGAGTTTGAAATGTGTGTAGTGGGTGGATATATGGGATCATACTGGCCAAAAGCATTTGGTGTGTATGATCCAAAGGTAGAAGTGTCATGGGGTACATGAAACACCATTTGTGTGGGTGAGACTGGTGCCTCAGTCTGTGTAACTGCAAGACAATACACCCGACAGAGTGACAGGATAGAAAGGGACAAGTTTAACCCATTTGCCCTATGTGGAGCACGTAATGATGGCAGAACAGTGCAGGGGATGGTTATGCAACAAGTGTTATGTGCCTGAATGTATGAGATATATCCTCTTTACGTAAAGCTGGGAGGTCACAATGCATCCATAACAATTGTCACAGACATCTGCTGCATATACATCACTGAGCCACTGCAATGGGACACGGCAGAGCAAATAAAGCCATGCCCTCAGATGTCCATGATGGGGAACACCATATTGGGCTACCCAACATGTGGCCATAATGCATAGAAATTTTGAAGAATGATTGTCTGCAGGTCACAGCAGAACCAGGACGGTGTGAGGTGGGCAAGTGACCTGAGTAGCACTCAGGCACAAAATGAGCAAGTGGGAATCAAACCCAGGACCTTTGACTGGGAGGGGGGGGGGGGGACATTGCACCAACCAGTAGGCTACACTTCCACACAGTGCTACCCAGATACAGAGACCCTGCAGGTCTCTGATCAAACTGTTTGCTACGTGTGCCAGTATAGGTTGGACCCTCTACTATCCATGAGGCACTGCACATGCAAAACAGCGGTCTGCAACTGAAGAACCAATGGAGAATGCACTGATCCAGCATATCAGCTCAGTAAGGTGCACTGGCTGTGTGTGCTACATGCACAAAACAACTGCAAGCCGTGCTGCAGAGTGGTTTCTGCTGTGTCCCTGAGGGTGAGGATGGGTGCCCAGCACTGGGTCCACTGAACCTGCACTGCTAGAGATGGTCTCTGCTGCAGGTCCATATCACTGCTAGTGTGTGGCAGTTATTATCTGCAGTGTGTTATGCTTTTCTTCTTGTTTCCTGCATGGTATAGGTGACAGCAACAGTTCAGCTCTGTGTTCTGCCCATGTTTGGCACTAATCCTCTGATAACAGTGTAGGTTAGTACTCAGTATAAATATGCTGTTGCCATGGACAGTCACTGCAGTGGGGGCATATAGGTTGCATGGGGCTACAACTACCGTTCTCCCATGGCAATAGGGAATGGAACATCTATTTGCATTGGTGTGATATACAGACCTCCTTTACAGGAGAAAGTTAGGAAAGTAAAGAAATATAAAAGGAAAAGGAGGCCACTATGGTTCTTAAAAGAAGTAGCTTAAAAGGTGAAGAAAAAGATGGTGGCCTTCATAAATTACAAGAAGTCACAGAAAGAGGATCAATATTTGCAAAAGCTAGGAAAGTGATCAGGAAAGCAAAGATACAAATGGAAGAAAAAATAGCCAATGCAGCCAACTATGGGTAAAAATAGCCAATGCAGTAAACATTTTTCAGATAAGTTAGTGATAAGAAGAAGTGCAAAAGTGGTATTGTCAGACTGAAGGTTGAAGGGGAGCAATATGTAGTAGCTGATGTTGATAAAGCAAAATTGCTTACCAAATATTTCTGTTCAGTGGTTCACAGATGAAGGGCCAGGATCAGAACCTCAGAAAACACTGACAATTAGGAACAGAAGTGAGGCAGATGTTGAACAACTGTGTTTGCAAGATGCTAGCTAAACTAAAAGACAAAGCAAAGATACTAGATGGGATACATCTCAGAGTATTGAAGGAACTTAGGGAAGTTATAGTGGCTTCACTGTCTGACCTTTTTAATCCTTCTTTAGAGTCAGTAGTTGTCCCAGAAGACTGGACAAGGGCACCCGTAGTCCCTTTACACAAAAGTGAAGATGCATGCCTACAAGTTAATGTACTTAGTTTTATGTTCTATGTAAACCCAGTTCAACCTTGTTCTATGTACACCGCTTTGACCTGGAGAAAAGTGGTATAAAAATCCAGCTAAATAAATAAATGAGGTTGGGAACTACAGGCCAGTTAGTCTGACCTCTGTGATACTGTTAAATTAATGGAAATGCTGCTAAAACATAGAATAGTAAGATTGCAGGAATCCATTGGATAGCAGGATCCAAGGCAGCATGGTTTACTAGAAGCAGGCCTTGTCAGACAAATCTCATTTCTTTGACTGGATGACCAGAAAATTGGGCCAAGGTACAGTAGAGCTCTAAATGTGGTGTACTTAGATTTCAGTAAAGCATTTGGCACCGTTCAACACAGGCAACTTATAAATAAATTGAGTGCCTTAGAGATAGACCCTAAAGTGACTAACTAAGTTAGAAGTTGGTTGAGTGGGAGGCGACAAAAGGTACAGGTAAATGTAGCTCACTTTGAGGAGAAGGATGTTATTTGTAGTGTGCCATAGGGATCTGTCCTTGGTCCTATTCTTTATAACAACTTTGTAAGTGATATTGAAAAAGGGCTATCAGGTAAGGTTTGCCTCTTTGTGGATACCAAAATCTGCAATAGAGTAGATATCCAGGAAGGTGTAGATAATACAAGGAGGGATCTACCAAAGCTTGAAGAATCATTGAAAATTTGGCAACTGAGATTTAATGCTAAAAAATGTTGTTGTTGTTGTTAAGTGCCGTCGAGTCGGAGTCGACTCATGGCGACCCTCTGGATAGCTATCCTAAATTGTGTTCGGTCTTCAGTCAGGCGGCTCATTGTTGAAAGACTGGTACCTGTAGCTGCTGTTATTGTATCGATCCATCTCATTGCTGGCCTTCCTCTTTTGCGTTGACCTTCTATCTTGCCAAGCATAATGTCTTTCTCTAATGATCTCTCTCTTCGCATGATGTGTCCAAAGTATGAAAGTCGAAGTCTTGTCATCTGAGCTTCTAAAGAAAGCTTAGGTTTGATCTCCTCTAGTACCAACTGGTTTGTTCTTTGGGCAGTCCATGGTATACACAGTATTCGCCGCCAGCACCATAATTCAAAGGCATCAATTTTCTTCCTATCACAATTTCAATTTCTTCTCCTTCAATGATGAACCTGTTGATTATGCCAGTTGTCATGATCTTTGTCTTCTTTACATTAAGGTGCAGGCCCATTTTGAGACTATGTTCTTTGATTGTGAGAAGCAAATGTTTCAGATCATCTTCACTTTCAGCCAGTAATGTGGTATCATCAGCATAGCGAAGGTTGTTGATGAGTCTTCCACCAATCTTCCCACCTCTGTTGTCTTCATACAATCATGCTTCTCTGATGATTTGTTCTGCATATAAATTAAACAGGTAGGGGGAAAGTATGCAGCCTTGTCTTACACCTTTGCTTATTTTAAACCATTCTGTTTCTCCTTGTTCCGTTCGAACTGTTGCTTCTTGATCAATGTACAGATTGCGCAAGAGAACGATCAGGTGTTCTGGTATACCCATGCTTCTTAATGTGGCCCAGAGTTTCTCATGGTTTACACAGTCGATATAGTCGATAAAGCACAAATAGATATCATTTTGGTATTCTTTAGTCTTTTCAAGGATCCATCTCACATCTGCAATGATGTCTCTCGTTCCTTGCCCTTTCCTGAACCCTGCTTGCACTTCAGGTAGTTCTTGTTCCAGGTATGGTTGTAGTCTCTTTTGAATAATCTTCAGTAGAATCTTGCTGGCATGTGGGATCAGAGCGATTGTGCGATAATTTCCACAGTCAGTTGAATCACCTTTCTTTAGTATTGGTATAAACACAGATCTTTTCCAGTCAGTTGGCCATGATGTTGTCTTCCATATTTCTTGGCAGAGCATTGTGAGTACGGTAACAGCTGCATCAGATTGCTGCCATACTTCTATGGGAATGCTATCAATGCCTGGTGCTTTGTTCTTTGATAAGGCTTTCAATGCTGCTTCAACTTCTTCTTTCATCACCAAAGGTTCCCGATCATAAGGTACAGGTTGAAACCGCTGTTGGTCCACTTGATCTTTATCATATAAAAACTCTGTATATTCCTTCCACCTTTTCTTGATCTTCTCAGCATCATTCAACATAGAACCTTGAGCATCTTGTAACATTCCAATTCAAGGCTGGAACTTCTTCTTTAACTCTCGTAGCTTTAGGAAAGCTGATCTTGTTCTTCCTCTAATAGTTTCTTCTTCTATTTCCTTGCAAGTGTCATTGTAGTACTTTTCCTTGTCCTGTCTTGCTGCACGTTGGAAATCTCTGTTAAGTTCTGCGACTGTCTTTCTTTCTCCTCTGGCTTTAGCTTCTCTGCGTTTCTGGTCAATTTTCAGAGTTTCTTCCGTCATCCATTTTGGCCGTTTTTGCTTTTTCACCTTTTGTAGAGACTTCTCGCTTTCTTCCAACACAACCTTCTTGATGTCATTCCATAACTCTTCCGGAGCTCTGTCATTTGTATCTAAAGCAGCAAATCGATTTTGCAGGCAGTCTTTAAATTCCAGTGGTATATTCTCAAGGTCATATTTTGTTGCATTCATGAGTGGTTTGCTCTTTTTCAACTTTAGCTTGAGTTTGCATACTAGTAGTTGATGATCTGTACCACAGTCAGCTCCAGGTTTTGTCTTTGTTGATGTTACAGAGCTTTTCCATTGTTGACTTCCACAGATGTAGTCAATTTGATTTTTATACAATCCATTGGGTGAAGTCCATGTGTACAGTCGCCGCTTGTGTTGCTGGAAGAAGGTGTTTGAGATGAATAGATCATTGGTCTTGCAAAATTCTGTCAGTCTTTCTCCAGCTTCATTTCTGTTGCCAAGTCCATATTTTCCAACTACTTTTCCTTCTTCTTTGTTGCCAACTTTTGCATTCCAATCACCCATGACTATCAGGATATCCTGTTTGCATGTTCTGTCAATTTCAGCTTGTACTTGTTCATAGAACTCTTCAATTTCATTCTCTTCTGCAGCTGTTGTTGGGGCATATACTTGAATTATAGTTGTGTTGATAGGCAATCCTCGTAGACGAATAGAGATTAAGCGTTCGCTGACTGCATTGTATTTCATTACAGTTCTTGCAAGTTTCTTCTTTATTATAAATGCAACACCATTTCTTCTTTGTCTTTCATTTCCAGCATAGTAGACCATGTGATTATCTGATGCAAAGTGCCCCATGCCAGTCCATTTCAGTTTGCTGACACCCAACAGATCAAGTTGTACACGTTCCATTTCATTCTTGACCACCTCCAACTTTCCTTGGTTCATGCTTCGTACGTTCCATGTTCCAATGTGTAAGACATCTTTACAGCTTCTGACTCTCATTTCATGCGCAGCTACATCAGCAGTCAGACTTCCCGAGGGCTTTGATCAAACCACATCATAAATGCTGGCTTTACTCTGATAAGTCTTCAGCCATCTGGGCAGCAGCAGAATGGGACAGTGTTGACGGCGGAGGATCACATTTTTGTGACAACGGCAACAACACCAAACTTAAACTGCGCGGAAGAAAGGCCCGGCAATCTACTTCTGTATCTTGCCATGAAAACCCAATGGATAGTTACAACAAAACAAATTGTGCTATGGTGCTGGAAGATGAGACCCCCAGGTCGGAAGGCACTCAACTAGCTACTGTGGAAGAGCTGAAGAAAAAATGTACTGTCATTTATTTATTTATTTAGACAGATTTGTATGCCACCTTTTCCTTCAATCAAGGTGGTCACGTCACATCACAATTGGAGGGTTACATTTAACATTAGGGTATGTGTAAACATTTAGACAGTACAGTTACTTAACAGTAATTAGACAGTACAATTGAGGTAACATTTAACATGAAGGTATTTAATAACGTGGTATGAAAGATTTGTGTGTGTGGGTAGTATGGATGTGTGTTTAGTTGGTGGAGATAGTAGTGTTATTGTTTGGGTAGGGGATGTTGTCTGAATGCTCATAGGTTTCTATAAATAAAAATGTTTTGAGGTCTTTGCGGAAGTCTGTGAGGTCATCTAACACCCTCAGGCTCATTGGGAGGGAGTTCCATAGTGTGGATGCCAGCAGTGATGGTGCTCTTTTTGAAGTTGTTTGTTTGGTTTTGTGATAGCCGGCGGGTGTGCCGATCATGTTGTCGTTATTGGATCTTCTTGGTCTGTTGTTAATGTCCCTTGTTATAACGTTTTGGAGTGTGTCTGCTGAGAGATGGTGAATGATTTTGAAGATGATCATGATTGTTTTGTTTTTAGCTCTTGCCACCATTGGGAGCCAGTGTAGTTGTTGTAGGATGGGAGTGATGTGCTCAGTCCTTGGAGTGTCTGTAATGATGCGTGCTGTAGTGTTTTGTACCATCTGTAGTGGGTGGAGTGTCTGCTGAGAAAGGCCTTGATATAGTGAGTTTCCATAATCAAGCAGTGGTGTAATGAGTGCTTGGCACACTGTGCGGAAGTGGTCTTGATGGAGCATTGGTTTGATTTGTCAGATTGGGGCTGTGCAACAGTTTAAATCTTCGCGCCATCGGGCGCTGCTCCTCTTCGGCCCCCACCACCACCAGCAACTCTCCCCTTCCCGGGGATCGAGCCACCAGCGGCAGGAGGGGCCAACCGCTGCACACAGCCCAGTCGGGGCTGTGCAACAGTTTAAATCTTCGCGCCATCGGGCGCGCCCGCGCCTGGCGGGCCCGCGCCTGAGGGCCTCGCCAGAGGGCCCTTTGGCGTGGCCCTTAGGCGGAGGCCAGTGACGGAGGCCATTCTCCAACCACCAGACCCGAAGACCAGCAAGGAACGAACCCAGAACACCAGACAGCGAAAACGCAAGTAAAATCAATGCACTCTAAGCATAGTACCTACCCTACACTGTAGCTGTCTTAGAAACAGCGGACTGGACAACCCAAACAGAAGTACCATTTACTGTAAACCCCAAGAATATATTGCTCATACATATATCCTGATACTGCCAGATTAACATATCATCTATACTTGTCCTATGATGTATGTAGCATATCTATATAACCTACTAGACCTAGTTAGCTCAGATAATTGATACTTGTGTAACCTGCTACTAGTCTTATTCTTACAGATTTTACCAGTTTAACCTCCTATTTACAATTACCTCTAAGGTAGGTTGTTTAATCTATGTAACCAGCCAGTCCCAGTTAACTTTGGCTCAATATACCTGTGTAATTTGCAGTTATCTAAGTTTACCAGCCTTTATCTGCCATCAGCAACCACGGTAACCATCACTAACAGACTGTGTACAAGCAACTTAAAATCCTATGATTTAAAATGTAATATGTAAGCTCCAGTATTTCCCGATAGATCGAGAGCCCACCACAAACTGCAGCCCTCCTACGACTGAACCAAAGATAGAGCAACCTATCACAACCAGACAACATACCTACCCACCACCACCAACCAACCTCCCAGCCCAGATCTACACCGCAACAAAGCACACAAAATGGCCCTACCCTGCATCATCTCGATTGCCCTCTACCTCCTTGCTACAGGCTTAAGCAATGTCACTTGCCTATACACTAACAACAACCACATACCAACTATCCACAGTTATAGAAAGAGATGGCCAGATACCCCATTCTATCAATCACAGGAAACCTCCCAAATTCACCACCACCACCTCCTGCAGGTATCATTACAGCACAACAAGAAGAAGAAACAAGAAGAGAACCCCCTCCCTCGAATCATGAAATGTGCCCTTGTAAATGCAAGATCTGTACGTAAAAAATGGCCGGTAATCTCAGATATGATATCACTACATAACCTTGACCTACTACTGATCACCGAGACATGGCTTTCCTGTGATGACAACGTGATACTCAATCAGCTCCTGCCTGCTAACTTCTCTATCCATACATGTCATAGAGCAGCCAAAAGAGGAGGCGGCGTCCTCGCCATCACCAGATCTGATCTTCAATTCAACATAAAAGATGCAACCAGCTCACCGCTCCTAGACACAATCTCGATAGAGAACAAGTGTTCCTCCATCTATCTACTCTACAGAGCACCATCATCTGATGCAGATGCACTAACAACAATAATAGATGCAGCCGCAAACTCCCAGAGCCCACATACAACAAGCTGGGTACTAGGAGACTTCAACCTCCCCTCCCTGCAAGACTCTCACTCAAAGGCGTTCCTCGAAGCCATGAAAGATCTAGGATATAGCCAATTAATCAAGGAACCTACCCATATAAAAGGAGGCATGCTAGATCTAATATTCACAACAGACCCAACCTCCAGAGAAACAACCATCCCTGATATATCAATCACCGCTGTCCCATGGTCAGATCACTCATTAATCCTATTCCAAATTCCTCAGCCAAGCCATGTCCAAAAAGATGAAAGCACAGCAATCGGTCAGTCCAACAATCCGCCGAGAAGATTCCAACCATTCAACAAAGACCTAATCCTGAAATCAGCATTCCCACTAATGAACTCACCAGCACACAACCCTGATGAACTAGTCTCCAACTGGAACGAAATATTCAGTTCAATAGCTGTTCGCCCAGCAAAAAACAAACCTCAAGCGAAATGACACACAGCAGCATGGTACTCTACTGAGTTGAAAGCCTCACTTGCGACACTAAGAAAACTTGAGAGACGCTGGCGCCGCTCACGCTCAGAAGCAGACCAAAAGGCATACAATTTACAACTCACAGCGCACCGTACCGCAGTGACTGAAACCATGAGACGTTACCACGCCGACACTTTAAAAAGATCCCTCAACAAACCTCGTGACCTGTTTGCCCTCGTTAAGCAACTTACAACAGAACCTGCATCAGAACAAACAAATGGAATCCATCCTCAAACATATGCGGATTATCTACAAACGAAACTTTGTCAGATAAACAACAACCCAGCGTCCAGCATCATCCTTCAGCCCTACAATCAAACACCACTCACTACCTTCTCAACTCCATCCAAACGATGCATCGAAGACACCATAGCAGCCATCAATACGTCCACAGCGCAATCTGATCCATGCCCAGCTTTCTGGGTCAAGGAACTCCGGACTGACCTCAGTCCAATCATATCCAGACTTATTCAACAATCGTTCACAACAGGTGATTTCCCACGCACCCTCAAACAAACTTCAATAAGACCTCTACTAAAAACAACAAACTCGACCAACAGAAACCAGAATCCTACAGACCCATAGCAAGCATACCATTGCTTGCAAAAATAATGGAAAAGATAGTTCAGAGACAAATACAAGATCACATTGATTCCAATGCACCACTGGATCCATGCCAGCATGGATTTAGAGAATCTCACGGGGTCGAGACCCTTCTCACCACACTCTTCAGCAACATAATATCAGGCATCGACAATACCCGCCAAGGCTTTGTCCTTGTCTTCCTTGACATCGTGGCAGCATTTGATTCCGTTAGCCATGAGTGCCTCCTAGAACGCCTCAAAGAAAAAGGAATCTCCGGTAAAGCACTCGAGTGGTGCAGGTCCTACCTCTCGGACAGATGGCAGCAGGTGAGATCCAGAAACACATCATCAGAACCATTCCACCAAAGCCAAGGTGTCCCACAAGGATCCTCCCTCTCCGCCTTACTATTCAATATATACATGCAACCTCTCTGCAACCTGATCCGGTCTTTCAACATTAACTGCATGATATACGCAGATGATGTGCTATTATACACGCCTTTTGCAACAGATAACCCAGACCTCGAACCAATAACATGCTGCATAAACGAAATATCCAATTGGCTACAATCCCAAAACCTCCGGATTCAACACAAGAAGACGGAGGTGATGTTCATTACAAGAAACCGTAACTTCAATGCCCCAACAGTACTGAAAGTGAAGGAAGCAGACCTCCAGACCAAATCCGCGATCAGATACCTCGGCATCACACTAGACCAGAACCTAAATATGCAAGCTCATATAAGTAACACTGTAAGGGCAGTATATCATAAAATTAGATCCCTTAGATACCTAAGATCTCTGCTGGAGCCAGATGATTTCAGGACTATCTATCAAGCACTAATTATCCCGCATTTCGATTATGCAAATGCAATACTTCAAGGTCTCCCCCAAACCACCCTAAACCCACTGCAAATGGCAATGAACACCGCAGCAAGAGTACTGCACGGAGCATCCAGGAAAGACCATGTCACACCTATAATGAAACAACTCCACTGGCTCCCGATTCAAGGTAGAATTACATTCAAGACCTTGCTGCTCACCTTTAAAGCCACCAAAGGTCTCTCGTCAACTTCACTAACTGAGCTAATCCAGATGACACCACACAACAGAGACAGAAGGTCAGTAGCTCAAAACACCTTGATAGTCCCAAGATCTATAACTAAATGCTCCAAGTCAACATCCAGCAGGACTTTCAATCTTTATGCACCAGTGATCTGGAATAACCTCCCTCACAACATTAGATCAATCCCAGACATATTCCAATTCAGGAAGGCCGTGAAACACTACCTCTTCCTCATACATTACCCTGAACCTAATAGAAACTCAGCACCATTTGCCGAATCCACCCAAATCACTACTGTCTAAAACCACACAAACACATGATCAGCCTACAAATTGTATATATTGTATATTTTATGGTTGTACATAGTTATCCTGTTAGCCAAGTTGATTATCCTGTTCATATGTAAACACAAAGTACTATTGGAAATGTGTATGTTCACTGTTTATTGTAAACCGCGCTGATGCTGAATAGCGCGGTATAAAAGAGACTTTAAATAAATAAATAAATAAAATAAATAAATTGATGATATGCCTTGTTTGCGGTTTTGGTGATGTGGGATTTTAGGTTCAGGGCTCTGTCTAGTGTGATGCCTAGATACTTAGCTTCTTTGACTACTATGTGTTTGTCTAGGATGCTGATAGTTTGTGGAGGTATGAAGGTGGGGTTCCTGGTGATGAACATTGCCTCAGTTTTTTCGTAGTTGACTGTTAAATTGTTGGCTATGAGCCAGTCATTCATGTCTTCAAGGCATTTTGTTATTGTTGTAGTGTTTAGTGCTAGTAAGTTGATTGGTGCGTACACCATGATGTCGTTGGCATAAATGTGGTAGTGTAGTTTATGGTGCTTGATGATGTTGCATATGGGCTGTATGTAGCTGTTGAAGAGCATTGATGATAGGGCTGAGCCTTGAGGTATTCCCTGCGTGACGGGGAATTGTAGTGATTTCTTTTGGTCGCATTTGACTTGTTGCGTTCGCCCTTCCAGGTATGATGTAAACCACTTCAGGGTATTCTTGCATAGTCATATCTGTTGTAAGCATTGCCATAGCTTAGCATGTGACACAGTGTCGAAGGCCGCCAAGATGTCCATGAACACTAGCAAGAAACCGTTTTTTATGTAGTCCATGCCTCTTAGGAGATTGTCAAAGAGGGAGGTGAGTAGTGTTTCCACGCCATGTTGGGGCTTGAATCCATGCTGATGTATGTCCAGTGGGGCATTGATATCTATATAGTCCTGGAGTTGCCTTTGCACTGCCTTTTCCACGATTTTAGCAAGGAATGGCAAGCTGGAGATGGGACGGTATGATTTTGGTTCGGATGGGCTCAGATTGCTACTTTTAAGTATTGGTCATATTATTGCATGCTTTAGGGGTTGCGGAATGTATCCTTGTTGGAGTGAATCTTTGACAATTTTTTGAATGTGATGAGAGAGCTGGCTTTTAGTGGCTTTGATCCAAGACACTGGGCATGGGTCCGACGGTGAAGTTGTTGTGTTTAGTCCATATATAATGTCTTCTACTTGCTGCTTTGTTGGTATGTTGAAACTCTCCCATGTTTGATGCATGCATGCATGCATTTGGGATGCTAAAATTCAAGGGAGGAGTACAGTATAGGGAGTGAAGTCATTATGCATTTCTGAGTTGTTTATAAAGGGAGGGAGGCAAAGAGGGAAGCTTAATTATAGTTTAACCAGATTCCTATGAAACTTACAGGCTCTGTTCACACCTACTATAGGTAACTGAGTGATGGGATTCATGCCTAGAGCATACGCAGAATTTTGGATCTAGACCACTAGGATGAGGCAAGAGGGCCTGAGTGAGGATTTAAGGGACCAAAGGGAATAAGCCCTTCTGAGCTAGTGACTAACTTTTGAAAAACTAAACAGTGGCACCAGAGGAGGGTACCAATCGGCTGCATGGGCAGGCAACCAGGGGATGGGTGGCTTCGGGAATGACTTTATCTAGGAATGAAGGCTGACTTTTCATGCCTTCTCCCTGCAGAGCCAGCAAGTTGTCCCTCTCAATCTAAGTATTTATTGAGAGGAATTTGATATTGTTGCAGCTGTGGGAAACTGGGCCTATTTGTACTGATTGTACTGTCTGCTGGAGGCACAGTCTAGTGGTGCGTCTGTTTCACTGAAATCCAGCGTTAGGGGAGGAAGAGAATGGTCTGGTCATTGCTGGGGTTCAGTGACATCCTGCTTGGAGTCATGGGTTCTGGATGTCCTGGACATGCGGCAGTAATTGGTTGGAAAGCAACCACAGCCTGTAAGGGAGGAGTGGCCTAGTGGTTGGGGCAAGGTACTACAGGCCGGAAGGCCAGTGTTTCAAATCCCACTAGAGGACAGCAACCTTGGGCCGGAAGGACTGGGGTTTCTAGTCCCGCAGGTGCTCCTTGTGGTCTTGGGCAAGCCACTTAACCCTCCATTGCCCATGTTCCCTGTAAGTATTAGTGTATGTGTCTCATATCCCCTTGTGTTAAATGTATCCCCCAACCGCTTTGACCCGGTGAAAAGCGGGATATAAATGCAGCTAAATGCAGCTAAATAAGTGGCTCATGGCTGGGATTGTAATTGGCTGTTCAGACACTAGATAGAGGAACAGTGTGGTTCAGCAGTTCCATTATCAGGATTTCATTGAAAAAAGTGCTTAGCTCTGTTTTCTGTCATTTGCAATAAGAACATAAGATATGCCATACTGGGTCAGACCAAGGTCCATCAAGCCCAGTATTCTGTTTCCAACAGTGGCCAATCTAGGTCATATGTACCTAGCAGTTTCCCCAAGGGACACAGGTTCCACAATGCTTGTATTGGTTCAAGCATTGATATCCTGGGTCCCTTCTTAATAATGGTTTATGGACCTTTCCTCCAGGAACTTGTCCAAACCTTTTTTAAACCCAGCTACACTAACAGCCTTTACTACATCCTCCGGTAACAAATTCCAGAGTTTGATTACACGTTGAGTGAAAAAATATTTTTTTTATTAGTCTTAAATAGTTTACCCTGTAGCTTCATTGCATGTCCCCTAGTCTTTCTATATTCTGATAAGGTAAACAATCGATCTACGTTTACCCGTTCCACTCCATTCATTAATTTATAGACTTCTATCATATCTCCCCTCAGCCGTCTCTTTTCCAGGTTAAAGAGCCCTAACCTTTTTAGCCTTCCTTCATAGGAGTATCCTTCCATCCCCTTTACCATTTTGGTGGCTCTTCTCTGAACCTTTTCTAAAATCGCTATATAGAAACATAGAAACATAGAAACATGATGACAGAAAAAGACCACATGGCCTATCTAGTCTGTCCTTCCATAACAACAACTACAACAGTCCACTTTTTACCTTCAGAGATCCTCTGTGTTGGTCCCATGCTTTTTTGAATTCAGTTACTGTCCTCATCTCTACCACCTCCACTGGGAGACTATTCCATGGATCCACTACTCTTTCCGTAAAGAAATATTTCCGCATATCACTCCTGAATCTATCTCCCTTCACCCTCATCCCATGTCCCCTCGTAGCAGAACTTGCTTTCAATTGAAAGAGGCTCTCTCCCTGAACATTTATGCCACGGAGGTATTTAAACATCTCAATCATATCACCTCTATCCCGCCTTTCCTCTAAGGTGTACATATTAAGATCCTTAAGTCTGTCCTCATATGCTTTATAATGAAGCCCACTAATCATTTTAGTAGCCACCCTCTGCACCGACTCCATCCTGTTCACATCCTTTTGAAGATGCGGTCTCCAGAATTGCACACCATACTCCAAATGAGGTCGCACCAAAGACTTATACAGAGGCATTATCACCTCCTTTTTTCTGCTAGCCATTCCTCTCCGTATGCACCCAAGCATCCTTCTAGCTTTTGCCGTCGCCATTTCTACCTGTTTAGCTACTTTAAGATCATCAGACACAACCACGCCTAGGTCCCGCTCTTCTTTAGTGGACAAAAGTACTTCACCTCCTATACTGTATTGCTCCCTTGGATTGCTGCAGCCCAAATGCATGACCTTACATTTTTTAACATTAAATCCCAGCTGCCAAATTCTAGACCATTCTTCAAGCTTAGCTAGATCCCTCCTCATGTTATCTACATCTTCCTGGGTGTCTACTCTATTGCAGATTTTGGTATCATCCGCAAAGAGGCAAACCTTACCCGACAGCCCTTCTACTATATCACTAACAAAGATGTTAAAAAGAATTGGACCAAGGACAGATCCCTGGGGCACACCACTGGTAACATCCTTATTAAGATACGGCGACCAGAATTGCACACAATATTCAAGGTGCGATCTCACCATGGAACGACATAGAGGCATTATAATATCTTTTGTTTTATTTTCCATTCCTTTCCTTATCATACCTAGCATTCTATTTGCTCTCTTGGCCGCTGCTGCACACTGGGCCGAGGGTTTTAACATGGTATCCACAATGACGCCTAAATCTTTTTCCTGGGTGGTGGTTCCTAATGTGCAACCTTGCATCGTGTAACCATAGTTTGGGTTGTTCTTCCCTAGGTGCATAACCTTGCACTTGTCCACATTAAATTTCATCTGCCATTTTGATGCCCAGTCTTCCAATTTATCAAGATCCTCTTGCAAGTTTCCACAATCCTCTTGGGTTTTAACAACTTTAAATAGTTTTGTGTCATCTGCAAATTTGATAACCTCACTCGTTATTCCACTTTCCAGGTCATTTATGAATATGTCAAAAAGTAGCGGACCCAGCACAGATCCCTAGGGTACACCACTATTCACCTTTCTCCATTGGGAAAACTGGCCATTTAGCCCTACCCTCTGCTTTCTATCTTTTAACCAGTTCCTGATCCACAATAGTACACTGCCTCCTATCCCATGACTCTTTAGTTTTGCCAAAAGTCTCTGATGAGGGACCTTGTCAAAGGCTTTCTGAAAGTCCAGATACACAATATCAACTGACTCACCTTTGTCCACCTGATTATTCACTCCTTCAAAAAAACATAACAGATTAGTAAGACAAGATCTTCCTTGTCTAAAGCCATGTTGGCTGTCTCCCATTAGGTCATGACTATCTACATGCTGAGTAATTTTATTCTTTATGATGGTTTCTACCATTTTTCCCCCGGTACTGATGTCAGGCTCACCGGTCTGTAGTTTCCCGGATCACCCCTGGAACCCTTTTTAAAAATTGGTGTTACATTGGCGATCCTCCAATCTTCAGGTATTAGAGATGATTTTAATGATAGTTCACAGATTACTAATAGCAGGTCTGCAATCTCATATTTCAGTTCTTTCAACACCCTTGGATGTATACCATCCGGCCCAGATGATTTGCTACTCTTCAGTTTATCTAATAGTTGTAATACATCTTCCCGATGTATCGATATTTCCTTCAATTCTTCCGCACCTTTAAATACCACTTCAGTCATGGGTAACATCCCTACATCTTCCTCAGTAAAGACTGAAGCAAAGAATTCATTCAGTCTCTCCGCTATCGCCTTGTCGCCTCTTAGTGCTCCTTTAACCCCTTTATCATCTAATGGGCCAACTGACTCTCTCACAGGTTTTTTGCTACGAATGTACTTGAAAAGGTCTTTACTTCGCGTTTTTGCTTCCGCAGCAAGCTTCTTCTCAAATTCTCCCTTTGCCTGCCTTATCAATGCCTTGCATTTGACTTGCCAGTGCTTGTGCTGTTTCCAGGTTTCGTCGTTTGGCTCTTTTTTCCATTTCCTGAAAGATGCTTTTTTGGCAACAACAGCCTCTCTGACCTCACCTTTAAACCATGCTGACAGTTTTTTGGACTGCCTTCACTAGGTATATATAATATGCAGGTGACCTGGGCTTTTACAATTATATCTCGTCCCATCAAATTTATAGGACAGTGAGAGGCATACAAATGGCCAACCCTGGACTCATATTGCCCACCTTTGGGTCCCTTAAACTGTGCTTTGGACTTTGATTAATCTTATAACATGTCTGCCTCTCCTGCTCTTAAGTATGCCTTTTTATATTGTTTCATGTTATTTGCAATTCTCCTAGCATGGCTTTTGTTTTTCATTTGTGTCCCTGCCCCTAAGTCACCCCCCACCACTACCACCTCCTCCCTGAATCGTTCCCTTAGGTCCCTCTCTCTTCCCAATACTTGGAAATCAACTGTCCTTGATGGTCAGTTAACTATGTTTTTAAATAACCAAAGTCCTTCTGCCCTTTCCCGTCATCCTAGAGCTACAGCATCTGCCTCCAATTTATGGCAATCATCTGTTCTGGATATTTTACGCTTAACTAATGTTTCTGATTGTTTAATATGCACCCCCATCCCTAAAGCTGTAAAATATGCTCCCGTAGTGGTTTATATCCTTTGTCCCTCTCGGAATTAATGGCAAAGGTCTCTTGTTGGGACAACAAAAACATTACTGCTCCATGTTTTGAATCCATAGACTGTACTGACACATGGGAGTCTGTGAATGCCTCCAGTGAACCTTTCTTTGTTTATGTTCCTTTAGTGATGCGATTTACTTATTATCTTGTGACTAATGCATCTCTTTCATTTTCCTCTCGCTGCAATATTACTTATAATGTCCAAAATGCTTCTTGGCATATAGCTGCTGGAACTTTTGTTCCTCGCCATGGTAATTCTACGTATTTGTCACAATTTACTGCTAACCCCTCCACCCTGTCCCCGGCAGATAATATCACCCTAGTGCCTTTGCTAGTGGATTCCAGTTATTGGCAGGATGCCCTACTTGTGGGTCCCTATTTACCTTCTGGTCATTATGATTACTGGCTTGGAGGTAAAGTCCTTTTTAGTTCCTGCTATACTCCCCAGTCTCAGCGCTCTACCTACAGTCATGGGAAGTTACAATCTAACCTTTATTGGGGTAATATTAATACATTTCCAAGAAAATGGCATTCCTCTACATAAATTTCTGCTTTAACAGGTCACTATTTTCTTTGTGGGGAGGCCTTACTACAGAAAATTAATATTTCTCACTTGCCCTGTACCCTTGTCCGTGTATCTCTCTATTCTGCCCTTATTCCTTTAAATGTTTCACACAAAACTCATTCATTCCTCCAGCGAGGTAAAACGCTCTCTAGTAGGATCAGGTCCATGGGATGCGAATGTTTCTGAAGATGAGGCCATACAGGCATCTTTTGAATATATTAATTCTACTTACCCCTTGACCAAAACACGATTAGATGCTTTATCCTGGACAGCATGGATTCCTTTTGCTACCCCTGCCCTCACTGCTGAATTAGGAATGGCTATACGCCAGTTACAATGTTTGCTTCATGTACAAATGAAAGCTGTTACTGATTCTATAACTAAACTATCAGAGTCCCTAGAGCAGAATACCCAAATGACTCTACAAAATAGACAAGCGCTAGATTTGCTCCTTGCTTCTGAAGGAGGCCTTTTGCTCTTTTATTAATGTCACTATTTGTTGTATAGTCATAGCGAATCATTCAGTGTTTGTGCTTAATGCTATGGATAAAATACGCCACCTGTTAGATTTACATATTGTTGACTTTAAGGGAGGACTGAATGTAGGTAATTGGTTAACATGCCATACACATGTGAATGCTTCCTATGCCACTGTCCCCACTTCTGAATTCTCTGACTTGGTCTTATCTCCTCCACAATAAAAAAAAAAATGGGAGAATTGTAGGGATTATAAGGATATGTTCCTGGTTCATAATCACTCAATGGCCTTTATTCTGCTCTAATAAAAATAAATATGTCAGGGGGCGGAGCCTGATGTCCAGCGGGATGGTCGCATAACGCTGAGGCTCCCGAGAGGCCTACTCAGAATCCTGAATTAACACCTCACTAACTTAGAACTTCTACTCTGATCTTGCCGGGGCACATTGGTGAGATGGCGGGGACCAAACCAACGCGCCTGGAATTTGGATCTACAGCGGCTTCTCATGGCAAACGCTCCAAAACTGAACCTCCGTCCCCGCAGAAGGGGCCGGCCTTGTGCGAGGGCCCCGAAATGCAGTAGGAAATCCTCGTAGAGATTAGAGGGGTCAAAAACCTTGTGCAGGCAAACGGTGAAGCACTCCGCGCGCTGCGGGAAGATTTTGGTGTGCTGCAAAGCAAGCTAGAAGGGCTTTCTTCGCGTCAGGCCAAAATGGAAAAGCATATTGGACTCCCATGCGGCCCGGTTGTCCAAACTCGACAAAGTTGAACGTCAGGTACGGGCCTTGCAGAAAGAGGTGGAAGATGGCAATAATAGAGCGCGCCGCAACAACATAAGACTCGTGGGCATACCGGAGGGAGCGGAATCGGGAGACATGAAAGAGTTTTTATGCAAAATCCTCCCTTCCCTACTCCAAATCACCTTTACCAAAGATTTGGAGATTGATCGCGCTCATCGTGTACCCACCAGCATAACGCTCAACAGGAAGACCCCGCGGCCTATCATTTTTCGACTATTGAGATATCAACACGTGGAGCAAATTCTAAGTGCCTCTCGGGCAAAGGG
This sequence comes from Ichthyophis bannanicus, assembly GCA_033557465.1. Taxonomy (NCBI): domain Eukaryota; kingdom Metazoa; phylum Chordata; class Amphibia; order Gymnophiona; family Ichthyophiidae; genus Ichthyophis; species Ichthyophis bannanicus. The sequence goes on along the minus strand of CM066031.1, from coordinate 538,830,102 downwards.
CCATATGGAGTTTGAGAGCCACAAGATCTCCTGCTATCCCGACTTGGCTAAAACCCACGGTCGACCGCCGAAAGCGCTTTCTGGAATTCCGGCCGAGGCTTCAACACCTACAAGCACGCTATGGCCTGATGTAACCCGGCCAAGTTCCGGGTCACGCTTCACAATCAGACAAGAACATTTGAGGACCCTGATCTACTAGCGGAGTTTTTGGATTCCAAAGAAGCCGACTTGATGCGCTGACTTCCAGAATATTCCTGCAAGTCTCCTCATATCCGCCATATCTGCCATATTGGATCTGCCGCAGCTTAGCAAAGAGTCTGGCGTGGGCAGTCTGTGGCCTTACTCTTGATGGTATCTGTGCCCGACTCCATCTACCCACCGCAGCCTTGATGAGTATCAGAGACAGTGTTATTATGGACTCTGGTGTTTCTTCTTTTTCTTTTTTATATGTCTTTCTATTTCCTCTCTAGGGCCTCCTCCCGCAGACTTCAGGTCGCCATATTCTTTGGGGGTTTGCTTCTTCTCTAAGATATGTTGGTACATACTTTTCAATATGGGGCGTATTAGCCAGAATACGCGTGATTATGACATTGTTGTACAGATTCTGCTTATGTTATATGTTATCAAGCACCCTTACCTAAAATATCTATTACCGATTGATGGCACCATGTAAGATTTTCTCATTGAACGTTAAAAGGAATCAATAATCCGATAAAACGGAAGAAAACCCTAAGCTACCTCAGTCAGGACGCAGCGGCTCTGATTTTCTCCAAGAAACGCATTTAAATTTGAAGGAAACTCTTAAACTCAATATTAAACCTTACATGGTGGCCGTCTATTCCCCAGCCGTGTCTAAGAAATGTGGGTTGCCATACTGGTTCGGAAATCTTTGCATGCTACTGTTATTGCGACTAGCTCAGATTCAGAAGATAGATGGTCTAGAGTTCACCTCAAGATATGTAGCCTTGAAGTCACATGTATATGCCTTTACGCTCCTACTGTTGATGACCCTGCCTTTTTCTTTTTTTTTCTTTTTTTTGCTATCATTGCTCCGGTTGCGTAGGCTTCTGCTAATACTTCCTTGATCATTGGGGGGGATTTCAATTTAGTCCTTGATCCCCTGATTGACAAACAACCGCCTAGAACGAGTGGTCCCCCCAAGAGTCTTGCCACGCTTACCTCCCTGATCAAGGATCTTGCTTTAGTTGATCTATGGAGGTTACTACACCCCAATGAGCTTGACTTCACCTTCTTCTCCTTCCCTCATAAATCTCAGTCTCGCATAGACTTCTTTCTAATCTCAAAACTGCTAGTTCCTCAGGTGGACACTGCAAAGATTCACACCCCACATCTTTCAGATCATCCTGCCATTTCCTTTCAATTAAATACTATTGTACCCCAGGGAAACTCGGGAGCCTGGTTTTTTGATAGAGCCCTGTTAACTCAGCCAGATTTCCAGCCAGAAATTCGAGTAGCCATACAGGATTACTTATAATATGCCAGGGTACAGACACGGACACTTTTAGAGCCCAACAAGCCTGGGAGCGCGAATTGCAAACCACTTTAACCCCTGTGCAATGGAGCGTTTTTTGGAGTAAAGTAGTGCGGGCTTCCCGGTCTGCCTCTGTTACCCAAACTCTCTTCTTCTGTGCATCACAGATGCTTTTATACCCCAGAAAACTAGCCAAATGGAACCCAAATGCTAGGGACCTGTGTTAGTCTTGCCATACTGCTGTGGGAACCTTCGCTCATGTTATTTCTGAATGTCCTCAACTGCAGGTCTATTGGGGGCGGGTCTGGGGTCGTTTTCAATCCATCTTACACTTTCATGAACCTCTCTCTTGGGAGGTCGTGGGACTCCGCTTCGTAGCGGAGGTTCCCTCTCTTCCTAAGAAGGGTCGCTTTCTCCTTGATTTCCTGCTGGGTATAGCCATACGCTTAATCACGAGGAATTGGAAGGATAGCTCTCGACTTACTGTCAATGAATGGTGGAACCTCGTCTGCTTATATAGTAAATATGAGCAGATACCTCGGAGAGCTATTCCCCATGTCCAAACTCACTCTCGCTTGTCTAATGGCAGATGCTTAATGATTATGTACAATCTGCTTATTGCTCCAACATGCCTGTATAATGCGCACTCATCATGTTTTAGATCACCGTTAGGTTTTGTAACACAATAATGTAAGTACACGCCCGCTTCGGGAATGCTTAGTTTTCTAGAGAAGAAGCAGGGGGGAGGGGGGTGGTAGGGGTTTACTTTGGTGTATGTATTACACGTTCTGTATCTGTCTTTTAGCTGTATGTCTTCCTTTTCCTTTTGTTATAAAACGAAAATAAAGAATTCAAAAAAAAAAAAAAATATGTCAACCAAACTACTATACAGTGGGCAAGGAGAAGTAGGCCAGCATAAAGCCAGCATGAAATCATATAAATCTTTGCACTGCATATTACTGAGCTGGAAGGCCCAGAAATAGTCATGCAAGCACAAACACAGGAAACCATGCAAAGAGAATAAGCTGAGCCGTTAGCCCTGAAGACAGTAGACAGTTTTTGACAGTTGGTGAGTATAACCAAGACAGAGAGGCCTGAGGGATGTTGAAACAGGAACAGAGGGGTCAGAAAGGTCAATGACAGGAAACGGAGAGAGGAGAGGGGGCCTCACAGAGGGATGAATGTGGAGACTGTATGCATATACGGAAGTAATACACGGAAGCAAAAAATGTATATAAGTAATATGATTATTATACTCAGGGAGAGGAGGGATTCTGATGTCTGATGACTGACAGAAATTCTCCTCTCCCTTGCCTGTATTTGTCCATCAGTTATCTAATAAACAGAGAATCTGATTGCACCTGTACTGACCTTTGGATCTGGACTATACAGGAAATTAGTGATAATTAGTAATCGGTCTCTTGTGAGTAACAGGGCCTTACACTTCCACTTTTCTTAAAGCGTGGAATACAGCTGGTCTGGGCTTCCAAGATAGTATTTTTCAACAACAGCCAAGCCTGATGTACGTCTTTAACCTTTGCAACTGCTCCTTTTAGTTTTTTCTTAACTGTTTTCCTCATTTTATCATAGTCTCCCTATCGAAAGTTAATAGGTAGTACTGTGGATTTCCTTACTATCCCTCCTCCACTAATTAAATCAAAGGCGATCATGCTATGATCACTATTGCCACGTGGCCCCAACAACCTTATCTCTTGCACTAGATCTGGTGTTCCACTAAGGACTAGGTCTAATATGGCTTCCCCTCTGGTCGGTTCAGGAACCAGCTGCTCCAAGAAGCAGTCATTTATTTCATCTCGGAACTTTATCTCCCTAGCATGTCCTGACTGTGACACTGACCCAGTCGATACCGGGGTAGTTGAAATCACCCATTATTATTACTGCGCTGTAACTTTTGTTAGCTTTCTTGATTTCTTTGAGCATTTCATCATCCATTTGGTCATTCTGGCCAGGCGCTCGATAGTACACCCCCACTGCCATTGCCTTCCCCCTTTTACATGGAATTTCAATCCATATAGATTCTACTGCAGATTTTGTTTTCCTGCAAAACATTTAATCCTTTCTGACTCAATGCCCTCTCTAACATAGAGCTGCAACCTTTGTAATCCATGATATATTTTAGCATTGTCTATAAAGGAAGGACAGGGATGGAAGCTGAGTTCTTCCTTATCCTGGTTACTGATTCCACACCTTGCAGGACAAAGCACCTAGTTTCAACAAGTGTCAAGACCCAGGAAACCTCTCCTACATTAGGTAAAAGTACATACAAAAATGGCATGGTGAATGCCTTTGCCTGAATATACTGCAGGAAATTTGATAAAAGCCTATTTTAATTGCACTATTTTAACATTTTACATGTCAAAACCTCCACTTTGCAGGCCCCCCTGGGTCTGGGCATGGAAACAGGCTACAAAGTCCAACCCACTGCAAGTGGGTAAAGAAGAAGCAGTACCCCCATCGGTTCCAGGTGGAGGAAAAGGAGACATTGCAATGGTGGGCTTGGGCCTCTCCCTAACACAGAAGGAAGCAGCAATGGCTGCCCTGAACCAGACGAGGAGGAGCTAGAGGTGCTGCCTAGGCCTGGTATTGCAGAAAGATACGGATTTCTCCCAGGACACCAGGAGAACAGGGGGACAATAGCCTAGAGCAGCGGTTCTCAACCTGTGGATCGCGACCCCCACGGGGGTCCCCACAGGATTTAGTGGGGGTCGCCTCACTCCATTGTTAAAAATAAAACAGCGCACAAGTTGCTACCACTGCCGAGTCCGCTTGTTGGCAGCGGCAAACTCATCGCTTCCCTTGTAATGCAGCCCTGGCTCCCTGTCTCTTAGGGAACCACTGCTTTGCCTGCAAAACCGTTGCGGAGCAGTCCAGTAACAGTCTCTCCATGGGCTCCATGCAGCATTGTCCCACCTCCAAAGGAAGTTGTTTACCAATTCCTTTGGAGGCGGGACAATGCTGCACGGAGCCCCGAGAGATGGGAAGGCTCCGCAACGGTTTCACAGGCACATCCGCGGTTCCCTAAGAGACAGGGAACCGCGGCTGCAGAAGAACAGGGCAGTGGCAGGCAGACAGGGCAGAGGGGAGGGAGGAGGGGCAGGGAACCTGCAACGGGGCTGACATGAGGGAGGGAGGGGTCTGACATGGAGGGATGGATGGAGGGAGGGAGGGAGGGTGGTGACATGGACCGGGGGCTGACATGGACAGAAGGGGGCTAACATGGAGGGAGGGGGCTGACATTGATGGATGGATGGATGGAGGGAGGGAGGGATGGAGGGGGGCTGACATGGAGAGAGGGGGGACTGACATGGATGGAGGGAAGGAGGGGAGGGCTGACATTGATGGATGGATGGAGGGAGGGAGGGAGGGGGCTGACATGGACAGAGGGGGGCTGACATGGAGGGAGGGAGGGGGGCTGACATGGACAAAGGGAAGAGACAGGGGGACATACTGGACAGATGGGGGATAAATGCTGGACAGAGGAGAGAAACAGTGTGGGTTAGGATTATAATGGGCAGATGGGGGGGGGACTAGGACTGGTAATGGTTGATTAGGGAAGGCTAGGACTGGGAATGGACTGATCAAGGGGGGGGGGGTGGTACTGGCAATGTGCTGATAGGAGGGCAGGACTGGTAATGGACTGAAGGGGGGCTAGCATTGGAAATGAGCTGATCTGGGAGGAGGTGAGGACGGGACAGGGGCTGACTTGAGGCGGCTAGGACTGGTAACGGGGTTGAGGAGGGACTAGCACTGGAAATGAGCTGATTAGGGGAGGCTAGGACTAGTAATGAGCTGATGGGGGGGGTAGGACTGGTATTGGGCTGATTAGGGGAGGCTAGCACTGGTAATGGGGTTGAGGGGGGACTAGCACTGGAAGCGAGCTGATTGGGGGGCTTTGACTGGGAATGGGCTGATTGTGGGAGGGGAGGATAGGAGCAGCTGGCCCTGGAAGAAAACTGGGAGCTAAGGCTACAAATGGTCTGATACGAGGGACTGGGAAAATGGAACTGGAAGAGTGGATCTGAGAGTGGCTGTCATGGTATTTGTACTAGAAGGGACTGGTCAGTGGGGAAGGAGGGGGACTGGAAGGGAATGGACACCAGTGGCAGTCATGGGAATGCAAGTTGACATTGGAAGGTACTGAGAGTGAGGACTGGAAAGGGGCTGATACTGGGGAGGGTTACTGGGACTGGAAATAGGCTGATGGAAAAAAGTGAAGAAAACGATAGAAGAGATAAGAAATGGCAGATGGACCATAGACCACAGAAAGAGAGCTAAGAGAAGACAGGAAAGCAGAAGCCTCAGATCGGGACCAACATGATCAGAGAATAAAATTGGTCAGACAACAAAGGTAGAAAAAATAATTTTATTTCATATTAGTGATTTGACTACAAAATCATCATAATTTTGAAATGAAATACTGTTACTTGTTATTGTGATTAATTATTGTGGTTTAAATAAGTTAACATTTTATCAATAAAAACATATTGCAAAGGCCTATAATATATTAATAATTCAACAAATGATTACAGCGACCATGCGTTAACGGTAAAGGAAGAGAGATGCATTTGATTTTATCATTGGGGGGGTCACCACAAGTTGACCAATGGTAAAAGGGGTCACGGTACAGAAAAGGTTGAGAACCACTGGCCTAGAGTTTTGGATATGTCAACTCTGAATATAAGAGGATCGCTTTACAAGCCTGGAGTTCTCTGTATATATACATACTGTACGTACATCATGCCAATAGAGCATTCAGAATTCAAATGGGTGTACAGTGTTCAAGGGCATTGCTGAAAGACATTTATGGGACTGTAAAAAAGTAGGTTCTAAACGAGCATGTAAGGAAATCTAGAACAGCAAGAAATGAAGGGATATGGAAGATTCTGCTGAGATGCGATACGAGTCAAAGCTTTCAAGATCAATTGCTGAAAACCAGCTAGTCACTGCCAGAATCATACAGCTATAATTAAATTTATATTTGCCATTCACATACCAATTTTTTTCATTGTATGGCTATAATGCTTGTGCACTGATACCTGTGTTGAATGCTTAATCAAACTCCAGTAATGTTGCTGACCATATCCTAGTGGAAAGATATTTCCTTCGGGGCACGTTTGTATCTATGACTCAGCCTCCCAGAAAATAATGAATCATTTGTGCAACCTCTTTTCTCCTCCCTCCTCAGCGCAGGAGTGAAAATGTTTTAATACTTTGTTATTAACTTCTTTCCTGCCTTTGCCCAGTTCTATGGTAACTATGCTGATTTATGAGGAAACTCAAATCTACAGTAAACTGATAATTGGATGCTGTTGAAAGAAATGAGTTTCATTGATCTAGTCAATGACCACAGACATTACTGAAGCAAACCTCTTACCAGTGCTTGGGCGTATCTGGGCCAGATCAATGTCACTGAATCTTCCCTTGCATTTTTTTTTTGTCTTTTTTGTTTTATTTAGCACTATCTACATTGATTTAAACCTGCAGCAGATTATGTGTTAAATTGATCTTGACACAAAGTTTCATACTTTGCAGTCGATGTAAACTTCTCTTTGTTTATTATAGATTGAAAATCTCTTCTTATGGTTTGTTTAAATATTTCTCTGACCTGTTTGCATCACTGTGCTTTATGTAGTAGGTGGGCAAGAGGAAAAGAATGTATCAGTAAAACTGCTTTAACGCAAATGCTGTATCAGTATATCAATTCTGTCTAGACACAGAGCCAAAGATAATATGTCAAAAATGCAGTTTTCTTACTGAAATATACCACTGGCTATATTACAGTGGACACAATGTAGAAGGACTCTAACCAATTATTTCTAATACATTACTGGTGGTAGACATTCAAGGTCTGCTGTGGATATGACAACAGTCAAAACCAAGAGGGCGGTTTTCAAAGGCATAGGGTTGAACGCACAGTGGGTATATTTTTTTTTAAATTACGCATTACTTATGTGAATACAATGATGCACATTTTAGATAGGATGTGGAGATCAGAAACTGACCCATTCAGGTCATGGATGGAGCCACTTCTAAAATACACATACATGCGCAGTGGGAGGAGCCATTTCAGAAATATGCACATGGGAAAAATCGACAGGGGAACCTGGCACACAATGAAGTGCCGGCGTTTCACAATGAACATGTGTAAATGTCAGCACGAACACGTGTATCTGGGCCATTCTGCAAAGGTGGACATGTAGATGCCCTTAATTAAGAAAAGAAAGCTCTCTCTTGCCCCTATTTAAATTTGGAGGGGGAAACTAAGGCTGTTGGAAGAAATAAGGGAATATTCCCACATAACCCCCTCATGTCAAAGAGGATTGGCCAAAAGGGACTTTTTTTACAAATCCTATTCGTGCCAGGCAGCAGGGTGTAAAATATGGATGTGGATAATGTTGGGTTTACACATGCATTCCCTCTATCCAAATGGGGAATATACATGTAGGGTCCACATTCAAAGGTATTTACAGACGGTTTACAGAACTGTTAACGACCGGTAAATTGCCGCTGAGGGGGGGATATTCAGCTGGGGCCACAGCTGAATATCCCTGATTATCTTGACGTGCGAGAAACATTCCCACGGGATACTAACCGCAGAAGTACAGCATCGGGTGCATGGTGCGGTAGGTGATGCCAGGGGCAGGCACCAAATTGCTAACCAGGAAGAGAGGTGATAAGCATCCAACACGCCCAGTTTAATACCTACGTGGTGAGTTCAAAGATAGGGTGCCGCAGCAAAAAGTCATCTGTCCACCCACTTATCTGCAATTGCTTTTGCCGTTTTGGCCCTTTTTTCCTCTGCCTTTATTCCTGTTTTGAAAGTAGCTCTCTTTTTTTGGCAGGGTTGGCTTTTTTTTTGTTCTTTTTTTTGCTGGCATGTAATAAGGTGCAGTTAAAAAAACCTGAAATAACTCTTTGAAAGCATACTGGTGCCGGTTTCCCAAGCCAATGAGGGTGGCTGAGGCTGCCCTTCTCAAGTTTTGCCAATTGGCCTGTCAAATATTGCGATTCTCTTTCCAATATGGGAGTCTCTTTTCACCTGGACTAAAAAAGATCGCCGGTGGCGGAGGGTAGGGGGGGCAGAGGTGGGTATAAATGAGAGCAGATAAAGTGAGAACATAGGGAGTTGAAAGAACGTGTTGGTTAATAAGTCCGTTGGTCATGTTTTTAAACATAGTGCTCTGACATATTGTATGTTTTTACTAGTCTTGTCAAAAGAGGCATCGAGGCCTGTTGATTGAACCCAGATGGCCATGGTTCTAAGACCGAATTTGTCCTAGTCAGGATGAGCCGTGCCAATGGCCGGCATCCTAATAAGCAAAGCGGTGGGGTGGGGTTTGGCCTTGAGCGGAAACATGACAGAGTGAAATTCCTATAGGGGCACTTTTTTTTGGCAGATGTGTGGACACACAAGTTGGGGGGAGGGGGAGGGCCTGGCGTCAGATACCGAATATTTTGCTGAGCGTCTGCTGAGTCTCCCACATTTTTTTTCCCACTGGTGGGAATGGTTCGCCATATTTGGTCCTGGCAGCGACAAAAAAAAAAAGATAGCGGAATGGGTCAGGTAGACAAAAAATAAACAGGGCTAATTGACAAAAAAGAAAGTCAGGTATGGCGCCAACTATTATTCGTCGCAGAAGACAAGCACAAGGCTAGGGAGATTCACCGCATGGGAATGAAGGTTACAAGATGCCTAGCAGCAGAGCTTGTTGCACAGGAAATGCAGGAGGAGGGGAAGTATCGCTCAGAGTGTGGGGTCAAGAAGTCTCCCTATGGGGAACTCGAGTGCCACGGTGGGGACAGTGTAGCATCGTCCGTTGCCGCTGGCAGGCAGAATGTAGATTAAGTTAACCCTGAGTACCAACTCCCATCTGCTGCAGGTATATTCAACCAAGTGCGCCCGAAGCGACTGAATCCTCTGGTAGTGGCTAGGCCGTGTACCCCGGAAGATCCGATGGGGAACGCGACAACACGTTGGCGGAAGAGAGAGTCAATAACAGGATGAAATTCCCTGAGTCCCCGCAAGATTGTAGATGTGAAGCACTAGTATGTAAAGGGGGGAATACAATCCAGCAGATATGAAGTGGCAGTAGACTGTCGGAAAGATCACTCGGTAAGAAACTGAGAAAGGACAGGGAGCGTCTGCGAAAAGTGACAGATAGTGCTGAATCGCGTCATGGCTGCTCCAATGCATTTATGGGCACAAGTGAGAGACATCTTTCTACGCACTTTGGAATTCAGGACGCTATGATGGTACAATCGCCCTGTGCATGTTCCGATGTCAACAGGGTCGGTGTGGCGGCAAGAGAGTTTCAGCCATAAAAGAATGTGCAAGGAGGAGAAGAAGAAGGAGAAAGGTCCCCTAGTTCATGGAAGTTTTGTTAGGCACGACGAGAGCGAGAAAACCATCGGTACGAATTTGAGTGGGGGGGAGGAATTAGTGCAAATGCGCTATGTGGCAGGAGCGGTAAGACCAGCTTTGTGCAAGCTGGTTGTTGATCGCAAATGGGAGAAGCCGGGAATCAGATGGGTGAAGACGAACCGATCCTTGCTGGCCTCAATATCTTCTTTCTCGCCTTAAGGGGAGAGTAGAGTCAGGGGATGCTTTGTCTTTTGGGCTAACCTTGGGGTTGAGGATGGCGGCGGAACTGGAACGGAGACACAGTGGGAAAGTACAACAACGAGGAAAGAGGAAGGAGAGGGATGCAGCTATCAGCCCAATGAGTGTCCTTGAGGTCCTAGGACAATGGGCGGCATGTTTGGGGGGTTTTTGTTGGAGTTTTTTGTTCTCTTTAAGACAACTTCATGAAGTCTTACTGTGGATACCTCAGTCCTAGAGTGGTGGTTCTGTAGAAGGACACTGTTTCCAATGCTTCCTTCCGATGTCTGTGCAAGAGCTATCACATCCTGTTTCCCCTTGACAAGATGTGAAGGTTCAGGGCTGGATGATAAATATTGTGTTACTTTTATGGTACCACACAAAAAATATGGATCCTTTTGACAGGGGCCGATTTTGGATCTGACATTCTGTGCAGGGTGACAATGCATCGCGACGTAGTGCCCCACCAAAAGTTGCCGACATGGGTCGACTATCAAGTCAGGTCCTTGCATTAGGCCACCCAGATTGTTGCTTATCTATCTTATCTCCTTGTAGCCTGAATGAGAAGCATAGTTACCTATTCCTAGATCTGCTTCTGTGCCAGTGGCTTTCTATTTTTCCCATTTCGCCCGTACCTATTTGGTCGTGGAGGTGTCACCACACCAAAAAAAAAAAAGGGGTGAAGAGTTCTTGGCAACTCTTCTCGACGCTCATAGTATCCTGATCGGCCAGGGAGCAGTTCCATTTGCAAGCAGGGAAAGCTGGTGATCCCCCTATCACCTGGAGGAAGCTGTCCTGATTTGCGTCCGAACTCTGAAGGTACACATCTTGAGGTGATTTACAGTTTAGAAAGGCTAGGTTTGGGTGATCAATTATCTCTAAAAAAATATCCTCGTCCCTGGGTCCCGAGTGCTTGGGTGCAAGATAATTCTTTGGGGACGGGGTGCAATCCAACATTGCCATTGTGGGCCCCAAGTTTTTCTCGCCACCCAGCAGGGTGGTAAGGCTGGCTAAGGGGGTTAGGGAGGGGGTTGCTTAGCAGACAGCTCATTGATCTTTGCTCTCAAGCAGCTTTCACCAGGCCTTGGGAGAAACGGGGTGTGATTTCACAACCACCTTGTGGTCCATGGCATTGTTGGAACACTGGGAAGCTGGCATCTTGGATGTGCGCCTTAGCGTTCTAAAAGATCAACCCCATGTGGTGTTTACTTTAAAAAAATCAAGTTAATCTCTTGCCCCGGGATCGTCAAACTGCGCGGTTAAATTTTGGTTGGAATGGGATACGCAGAAAACTGAAATGTTTGAAAATAAACTTGGAAGGCAATTCCCAAAAACCTGTGCTGTATTTATTTACCCCATAAATACATCAGATTGATAGGGTTTTAGCACGACTCTGAAATCTTATCCATTTTATTTATCCCTCATTCGCGTTTGACTAAAATTAAAATCAATATATGTTCTGGAATCTCCTGTTAAGCGACAAACTCTCAAAGCTAGAAAAAGAAAGAAATACTAAGGTACCATTTTAACCTACCCTTGCTTAACAGTACTTTATGGGTGAGTGCAACTTCATC